>BSBM01000858.1:27907500-28522500 GCA_027924585.1 Larix kaempferi
CTCATTTGTCCATTTTCCTACCATATTTCCATTAAAAATCCCAAAAAACCCATTAAAAAGCCTCCAAAAGGCCTAAAATGCCTCCAAAAGGCCAAAAAACCCTCAAAATAGCTTTAAAAAGGCTAAAAAACCCCCTTTTCCTCCAAAAATAGCAAAATCCCCTAAAAAGGAATAAAAAATATAAAATAATGAGGAAAAGGAGGAAAAAACCCTATACAGCTGCCCAAAACCATGTGTTTCCCAAAACCATGGGTCAGCACTCCACCACCAAAAAACTATAAATAGGTGATGGAGATCCCTTATTCCATATACACAATCACAAGCACCCTTACTCTGCCAAAATCTCTCTCGAAACCCTAGTTCACCTTTGAACTATTTTCACCTTGAGAGCCACCTTTGGCCCATTCCCAACCTTGGAGAAGGAGAAGGAGCATTCTTGAAGCTTGGAGCATCCTCTTGGACACTGCAAAGGGCTTCACCAACCTTGACACTCAAGGTAACATCAATACAAAGACATTCTTTCATTTTGGTGTTTATGCTTCATGCTTGTATTAGAAATAATTTAATGTTTTGTTTATTGCATAATTAGTTTAATATACTGAACTGCTACTAAGGAGTCCATTCTCCTTAGTAGGTGCTCATTGGCACAAGCTAGGGGTAAAACCCTAGCTACAGTTTTGGCGACTCCCCTAGTTTTTGAATTTCTGGTTTCCTTTTTTAAATTTTTTCTTTCGGCTGTCCCTTTCGGCCGCTGCATACCGCGTCTTTTTCCTCTGCAGTCGCGTCCCGACCGCGCCTTTCAGGTCTTTACCCGCGATCCGACCGTGGCTCTCAGACTGCTTCCGACGCTCTGCCGGCGGATTCAAGTCTGTTACCTGCGATCCGACCGTGGCTAATCAGCCTGTTTGCCGCGATCTGACTGCGCCTGTCGGCCTTTTTCCTGCGTCGCGACTGCGGCTTCCTGCCTCTTTCGCGCGTCCCGACTGCGCCTGTTAGCCATTTTACCGCGACCCGACTGTGTCTTTTTCCAGTTTTCCTGCGTCCCGACTGCCACTGTTGGCCCGATAGCCGCGACCCGACTGTGCCTTTTCCCCTGTTTCCTGCGTCCCGACTGCAACTATTGGCCCGATAGCCGCGACCTGACCGCCGCTGTTTCATTCAAACCCGCGGTCGGCCTGTTCTGACCCGCCACAGACCCGCGGTCTGATTTCTGCTCTTTTTCTGTTTTTGAGCCCAGCCCCTCTTGCTGCAATATTTTCTGCATTTGAACAGCCCTCTGTCCCACCTGCAGCCTACTTCCTTACAGCCTTTCTGCAACATAATTTCTGTTCCTTTTACAGAATCTTTTTAAAATTTCAGTATTTTTATTTCAGAAAATTTTGCAAATTAAAAGAATCAATTTCAGCATTGTTGATAGATTGGAAGTTTCCCTCCCTTGTGGCACTTCTGTTTTTGGGTTCAACACCTCACGAGCACACACTCTGTCACATTAAATCAAGTGAGCCTTAAAAAGTACCTAACTAAACCAACATTCTAACCCCACTTGGGGAACACAAAAGAATCATTGTAGTTAGGTAGGATCAGGGGGATAGGCTTCCAATAACACCCCTTGGTTATTTCACTTGAGACATAGTTGTTGTCCAACTAGGGAACCAAAATCCCCTAGTACTTTTTGGCACGGTCACGACCAGTTTATCAGAGGGCCTCTCCCTTAGGAGGGTTGAAGTCGGGAGACTGGTTTCGGAGGCCTGAGTGGAATACCGCACTCCATTCAGTAACCGAAGGGCTACCTTTCGCGGTTCGCGGGATATCCTTGTATAGGGGTATTGCGGTCAACGAACTAAACGGCAGATTCACCTTTCTGGACGTGTCATGAACGGGGTATCTTAGTTGCCATTCTTCTAGGATGGACTACCCGGTGTCCCTCCCGGTAGGGGGATATCATAGCCACTTGGCTTTCCTACTCATATTGTCTGACTTGGATTTCATCACCTTGCAGAGGATATGTTTAGTTAAGTCAGAATACTTTTAGTTAGGTGTTTGCATGCTCCTTTACCTCCCTTTGGTCTAGTGAGTCCACCATTTTTCTTTTTTAGGAAACCTGCTGCTTGTTGGTATTCTGACCATCTTTGTTGTTACTCCACCTATTGTAGCACAGCTGTTGCAGTGGGTGTTTTGAGTTGGTTGTTGGCCTGAGTGCCTTGCTTTTTAGCTCTCCTTCTGCACACTCGGTTGCATTAGGATTTTTGAGCTGTTTTTATACTCACCTCAACCCACAGAGATTTAGACACCATCTGTCACCATTGAGTCCCCGAGACATTCTCGGCGCCTCAGGGGCGAGCCCCCACAGCACGGTTCTCTCGACACCACTCGTCATAGATTCCGATCATTGTCCGTTGATACCACTCATCACAGATCTAGAGCCTTGTCACTTGACTCCACCCGTCAGCGACGTAGGTCTCCGTCACCAGATAGTGACGCACCTTACTTTACCTCTGATTCTGACGAAGAGTCTGAGAACCCTATTTATACTGCCCCTACTAGCCCCATGGCTGGTACGACTTCCACTCCATTTTCCATAGGGACCATTGGTGGCACATCCACCACTACACCAGTTACTACACCTATTTTTGGTATGCCCTCCATGGGGCAACCATCTACCGTTCCCCTCACGGTACCTATTCCCACAGCGGGAATACCTATCCCCACTACATCAGTGGCTCACACTACCCATGGTGGTGCTGGACCATCCTCCACTACCTCAGTTCCCCCACTTGGGGGCACCACCCTAAATCTTGTCCCTCCACTTGGGGGCACTGGCCCCAACTTGGTCCACAGCACTACTGTGTCACAGCCTTCTTCCAGTTTGCCGTTCATGGCTAGCCTCAACCTACCTGACCTGGCTAGATTGACCAATGATCCTATTCGACACGACCCTATGTGGCCTCATATGCCTACCAAACTACCCTCTGACATCCCTAAATTCGAGGGTAAGGCCGGTGAGGACCCACAGAACCACATCATGTCTTTCCACCTATGGTGTTCCTCTAACTCCATTGTGGATGACTCTGTTCGCCTCTGTCTCTTACAGCGCACCTTCACTGGCTCTGCAGCCAAGTGGTATATTGAGCAGCCTCATGGGACCCACGCCACATTTGCCTCCCTTGCCTCTACCTTCCTGCAGTTCTTCCAGTTGCCTGTCCGCTATGACGCGGGCGTTGAGATCCTTCTATCTTGTAGACAAAACACGGCTACCCATATCACGGACCACATCCATGAGTGGCGTCGACGCCGTAGCTTATGCAAGATTAAATTAGATGACCGCATCTTCCTCGATTGGTTCCTCAAGTCCCTGCTTCCCGTCATTGCTAAGGATGTAGCTTCAGAAAGACCCCAGTCTGAAGAAGAGGCCATCCTTAAGGCACAGCAGTTCGACCTCATTTACGCCCAGTCGGGTTACCTTTATACCATTATACCTGACGCCCCTCGCGGCGAGTCCTCCCATCATGATGCGCCGGGGGCATCCCACGCTGCAGATGGTATCATTGGCCGTGTTTCTTCGCATCCCCAACCATTTTCTATAGCACGTCCTACCCCTGGCCCCGACCTGTCGCGGGCTACTTCACAGTCTGGAGCAACCCACTCGTATGCTCCCATGACACATCACCATTCCCATGGACCTTCGTGTCCACCTCAGTGCTTTGGGTATGCGACTCCTGCTTATGCTCCTTCAGTCGCCCCTCAGCCTTACTACCATCAGCAGACCGCCCCGGCTCCTGCGCCTTCACAAGCCCCACCAGCTTATTATCCGCCCCAGGCAGCCCCTGCGGCACATCCACAACCTGCTCCGCAGTCCTATCAGCAATCCCCTCAAGTTGCTGCACCTGCTCAGCCTCAACCTACATATCATCCTCCACAGCCTGCTCCTGCACCTGCGCAACCTCAAAATCCACCTGCTGCCCAAGGGCAAGTTTACGCCCAACATAACCCGCAGCAAAACCAGAATAACCAACGTAACCAGGGCCAACAGAACCGCGGCAAGGGCCGTAATCGGGGAAAAAACCAACCTACAGACCAAGCAGGTCAACCGGCTAATCCCCCTGACAACAACAATGCGGCCCCCGCTAATCAAAACCCTGATCGCCCGCCCAAGCAGGCCAAAAACCCCAATCTGCGAACGAACCACCCTTGTTCTATTTGCGGGGTCTATGGACATTACACCCATGCTTGCCCACACTTGGAGCGAGCTCGGCAGCTTTGGGTTGACGAGGCCCATCGCCAAGGGCATGCGGCTCCCCAAGCACCGCCCAACCCCCCCCAACCTCAGCAACCCCCTTTGGTGCTGCAAAACCCCTTACCGACCCAAGGCGTGGTGAACACTCAGTCGTTGGCCCCTCAAGCTAATGTGCAACCCCAACAACAACAGATCACCTACGCTGCCCCTGATCAACCCATGTTTGACTCAGGTACCCACCACTTATTGATGATGTCATCAGCTGACGTCAACCTCCAGACCCGTCGGAACCAATATGGCTCCACCTCTGAAGCCACTCCCACGGATAAAACTACTAACGCCCACCCCACCGATCAGGCGTTACGCATCCCTCCGCCTCCCACAGACGGCGCTGCGAAAGCACCTCGTTTCCCACTGCGCCGAATCAACAATAACCCTAACGCGCGCGCTGCGTCAAACTACAACATCGTAGACGACCTAGCCCAATCTCCCGCAGCCATGTCTGCGTTGGAAGTCTTGAAGAACTGCCCTTCCCAGCGCAAGACTTTACTTTCCACCATCGGGGGGATTGACCCAACTGATTCACATTTGATGGCGTTTGATTTAGACCAGTCTGAACCACGCCTACCTTCTAGCTTAGCCTTCCAAGTGACAGTCTCCGTTAGGAATCTTGTTATCCATCGGTGCATCATTGATGAGGGTGCTTCCACATGCGTTATGTCTACATTTGTATGGCAGAAGCTAGGATCCCCTCCTCTCCAGCAGTCCACCACTGCGTTACGTGCCTACGACGGTCGTTCGGCCCAGCCCCAAGGCCTTCTACCCAACGTTCCAGTCCAGTTAGGTGGTAAAACAGTTCTTATTGACATAGAGGTAATCAATGCCCAATTGGATTACAACCTTCTACTTGGCCGCAGCTACATGTATGCCATGCGGGCGGTTGCCTCTTCTGTCTTTCGCACCATGATGTTCCCCCATGAAGGACGCGTGGTTAAGATTGACCAGCTCACCTACTATGATCCCAGTGCTCTAGCGGCACCGGAAAATGTTCTCCCCATGGTTGAACAACCTGTTTCTCCTGCCTCCACCTCATTTGTTTCTTCTACGGGGCCTGGAGTCTACTCAGACGCGCCGATGACCTCCACCTTTCAATCCATTCCTCCGCCATCATCTACGCCCGAAATGTCTGACTTATGTACCTTGTCCCATGACATCCTACCACCTAACAATCAACCATCCTTGTTGCCTAAACCACCATTGGTACCTAGTCACATTGGTGTTACACCGATCCATACGATCCCCTTCCTAGTTCCTCCAGCAGGAGTAGTAAGCGCCCCGGTCATGGCTACCCTTAGCCTCCCTGGGTTAACATTGGGATTACCTGTATGGTACCTTTCGCCTCCCGTTCGCCCGCCGACACCCGATGTCGTCCTCCAGCCGGTGCAACCCATGGCTACTACCACCCACCCACCTCCCGGGGTCCCTACCCCTTCGTCCTCCACGACACCTCCTCCTCCTCTTCAACCCACTGGGGGCAGAGGTCCACAACCTTACACTGCTGTCCCACCTCCCAAGACAGTCAAGAACCCTCCAGTGTTTCGTGCTCCTCCCAAATGCTCGCTGTGTGACGAGTTGGGCCATGCGACCCACCAATGCCCACAGTTACCTGCATTACAGAAGCACATGCAAATGCTCGATGATGACCCCAACATCCCAACAGTCGAACTAAACCCCACTCCCAAGCCTAAAGATAAGTCCCTACGTACCAACCACTCCTGCGCCATCTGCGGTATTTACGGGCACTATTCACATCATTGTCCCGATCTCCCGGATTACAGAGCGGCTCTCTATGAGATGAACAATCTGGACCTTGAGACGGCACCACCTACCATTGAGGAGATCTACCCCCCGGTCTCTCCCCCTTCCGAAGAGGTTAATATCATCTACATGATCTCTTCAACCAACACTTCTACTACCCCCTCGTCAACCGATTTGACGACGCAGACTTTCCGTACTGATGAGGAGATTCTTGAGGCCCTAACTGCCCCGGATTATCCTTGGGATGATATGCACCACCGTTCCTATTTCATCCCAGAAGCGTCTTCCTCTAGCACCGCTACCCAATACGCGGTCGAATCCAAAGACTTCCTCCCCACCAAGGTTGACTGGTTCAAGGACCCTATCCCTGCTCCTGATGCCTTCGAGGAGGGCAACATGGCCAACATCTCACCTGTCATCCAAGTTGATATTGCTGCTCCAGGTCGTGCCCCTGAACTCATTACTTTAGGAGCATTCTGCAGTAAACAAGAGATTGAGGACTACACACACCTTTTCAAAGAATTCCATGATGTCTTTGCCTGGTCTTATACCGAAATGCCTGGTCTTGATCCCGCAATTATAGAGCACCACATTGACACATGGCCTGATGTAACCCCCGTTCGTCAGAAACAACGTCCTCTGCCTCCCTCAAAGTTCCCAGGATATGCCCCTGAACTCATCACTTTAGGAACCTCCTGCAGCGAGCGGGAGATTGCGGATTACATACAACTCTTCCAAGAGTTCCGTGATGTCTTTGCTTGGCCCTCTAACGGAATGCCCGGTTTCGACACCGCCATTCTCAACCATCACATAGACACACGGCCGGAGGAACTCCATGTTCTTACTGAAACCAACTCTAAAGGCCTCCCTTTACGCAACCCCCATGATGGGTTGCATCCTACGGACTCTCTATCCATAGAATAATTCGCGGCCCCATTTTGGTCCACATTGTACAGTTTGCTCTCTTTTTGTTTTTCACTTTTTTACCATCATCTTACATTCATCCTTTCTGCATGATTACAGATGGACCATATTCCACCTAGTTACACTGGCTTCGCTGACGGCGCAAGCCGCTGGTCTCCCAACCTGGCTTCTGCAGCATGGGTCTTGTACTCCCCTTCCAACGAGATGATTCACCTTGACGGGATATGTATAGGCGCTGCTACCAATAACCAGGCGGAGTATGATGCCGTGACCGGTCTCCTGACTGCCGCCCTCCAAATGGGCATAAGTCACCTTCATGTGTTCCTTGACTCCCAGCTACTTGTCTCTCAGCTCAAAAACTGCTACCAGGTGCGTGATCCCTGCCTTTTTAGAAAATTCCTGCGCACAAAACAACTCAGTCGACAATTTGAATCCATCACATTCACACACGTCCCCAGAGCTCAAAATCATGTCGCAGACCAAATGGCCAGCAACATCCTAGACTGGCATATCAATCACACCATGTAACATCATGCATCATCATCCCATAGCATCTCATAAAAATACATATAAAAACCCAAAAAGATTGCATCGCATCTACATTTGCATCCCTGTATATACACCACATGCATATCCGTAGGGGCATCCACGTGCCTAAACAAACATATATCATGTCACATCACATAAAATACACAAGGGGCATCCATGTGCCTAACATCCTAACCTACTTGCATCCACGTGCAATATAAAAATATCATAACACATAAAGCGCATCCACGTGCGTACAAATAAACCAACATCATACAAAAAGGTGCATCCACGTGCATATATATATCTCTCAAAAAAATATACATGTTCAGTGCTATACATGTCCTGAGTACCCCTGTACTCAGCTATACATAAAATGGCTATACATGCCTACAACCTCATCTACATACATGCCGTAGCTACAAAACTCGGGGGGAGTCCCCGGCACTCCCTAATGAGAGTCGTATCCTGCATCACTACCAGCATCGGCTGCCTCTGAGTCCTCCCCTCGCTCCTCCTCCGGCAAGTCCTCCTCGCCTCCGGCCTCCTGTGCCCGAGCCCGGTCCACCAGAATCGCCACCCGAATCGCGATGGACCTAAACTCACGGGGTGCCCCCATGCAATCCCGTACCACATCCGGATCGACATCTCGCCAACCCTCGTCGGTCACTCCTATCAACAACCGATCCAAAAGCTCCCGTACAGACTCTAGGGTCACCTCTGGGTCCCGGCGCCGCACCTCTCCTCGTCCAGGCAGAGCTGGCACGGCCACAATACCCCGCCGGGCCACATGCCCTGGAGGTGGCCTCGGGCCCACATCTGCACAAACCAACCATATGTCAGTCACAGTATCTCCATCTACTATCATATACATAAAATATGACATACATAACATGAAATAAAAACACATACGTACCATCAGGACCCCATGCCTGTCCTGGTGCTCGTGGCGCCTCTGGATCTCCCGTGAAGTCCATGTCTCGATACGGGAAGTCGTCCAGCGTCAACGGTATCTGGAGCCACTGCAGGTACAACTCCTGCGTAAAATATCTGCCCACGTCGCCGCCACCACGGCGGCGCATCATCTCACCCCAACGGACCATCCTTGGCTCCCTCATCCCTCCTGCCCTAATCGGCACCCGTGGCCGCAGTGTGGGTACCCTCTCCATAAAGAAGGCACATAGGAAGGACCCAAAGCAAAAGCCCTTGCCATCTTCCTTCGCTGTCGTCAGCTGTCGCTGAACGCAGGTCAGGAACATCTGGCCCCAGGCATAGTACGTCCCATCTAAGACGCGCTCTACCATCTGCATCTGCCCCCCAGACACCTTCTCCGGTGACTGGGAACCCAATACCCGCACCATACACGCCGCCATGGCCTGCACTGCCAGCTCCTGTAGGTCCCTAACCAGGAGTGCATTCCTATGCACCCTCGCGTCCTGACCGCAGTACCTCTCCAACATGTCCTCCATGTCAACGTCCGCGGCAACCCGCGGCTGTGTGTCTGCCACCCTGCCCAAGCAGGGTAACCCCGTCAGAAAGTAAACATCTGTCAGGGTGAGGTCCACCCTCTCACCCTGTACCCGGAACGCCTGTATGTCCGGCTCCCAAAAGCTGATCAGACGGTTCAGCAACAATGTTGCTGTCCGTATCATAGGTATTTGCGCGAACTTCAAAAGTCCGCACAACCCCAGCACTGACCGCACATGGCGGTTCTCTCGGATGAAACGCATGGTCTCATCAGGGATCTCCCGCTCTCTCCAGAGAACCTGGGGCATCCTGCCAATCACACAAAGTGAACTCATCAGTCTCATGACAACTTAAGAAAAATATTTTTCCCTCCCAAAAGCCCTAAAAGCTCGGCCCAAAACCGCGGCTTTTGGGTTTCTTGCCGCGGTTTCCGACCGCGGCTGTCAGGCACATGGTCGCGATTCCCAACCGCGCCTGTCAAGCCCTAAACCCGCGGCTGGGAACCGCGTGTTCCTCCTTGGAACTCGCGGTACTCGACCGCGGTTCCATCCAAGAATCACGCGGTCTCCAACCGCGTGGTTTGGCCCGAAACTCGCGGTCTTCAACCGCGGTTTCGACCCCCTAACCCGCGGTCCACCCCACGTGGACCGTACAAGTCAACCCTGGGACCCACTACCCAACCCCCCACCCGAAAAAGTATGCAGGCATAAGTTTAGTAAAATACCTGTATCTCACGGATCTGCAAACAGCCAGACGGATCGTCCAGAAATGCCACCTAAGCTCTGGTACACTCACCTCACAAGTCCAAGTCAACAAAGTACAAATGACACATGTCATGTTGGACCCACCACTATTTATAGTCAGTTGACTTTTTCTTGTTTTGGTCATTCTGGCCCCATACGGCGTCCGTTTTCTAAACCGTTTCCACCACTGGAATCAGCGCGACGTGACCGTCATGATGGTCACCTCGTTGCGTTATTTTTTGTCCTGTCACTTTTTACCCATTTTTCAGATGCCACTAGTCGCCTCGGTTTGCGTGCCACATCGGCCGTTCTCCGTTTTTCACATATTTTATATCATCGGATTCAGTTTTCCGAGCTGGTGATGATGCTAGAGATCATTTCTCGCTCTCACCTCCAGTTTTTCCGGGCGTTTTTCAAAATGCCCCCGTCACCTCGGTTTGCGTGCCACATCGGCCGTCACCCGTTTTTGACATCCTTTATATTGCCGGATTCATTTTTCCGAGCTCGTGATGATGCTTGAGATCATTTCTCTCTCTCACCTAGTACAATTTCAACATTTTGTCCCAACACCTTGTTGCCTCGGTTCGCGTGCCACATCGGCCGCCATCGGATTGTTCCACATTTTTACATGAGCCATTCACTCCTGTCATACTGCAAATGTTTCGTTATTTTGCCACCATTTCATCTACCCCGCAAGGAGGTCCATCAGTGTTCCCACCTACCCTCGTTCTTGGTCATCATTACTCAACCTTGATTGAACACTTCCTCCTTGCCTGGCCATTCCTTTTGTTCGGTATAATTTTATCCCTTTTTCGGGCCGGACAAGTCCTTTACGAAAAAGGCACTTAGGGAGTTTCACACACCTAATCCCATACTGAAGCACCACACCGAGGTGCTCTTCCTATCTGCAGCACTGCCTACCCAATCTGAATTAACATAACCATCTAGGTTAAACTTTTGATTCACATCATACTTGAGCCCATAATCAACCGTACCCTTCAAGTACCTCAGAATATGCTTCACAGCAATCAAGTGAACATGTCTAGGATCCGTCAAGAACTGGCTCAAGGTGTTCACCACAAAGAAAATATCTGGTCTTGTAGTCGTGAGGTACCTCAAGGACCCAATCATTTGATGATACATCATGCAATAAACCAAGTATGATGAAGCATCACTCAATAGCTTCATGTTCAATGCCATAGGTGTGGCCATGGCCTTACATTTTATCATCCCGAACTGCTTCAGGATCTCTACTGCATACTTCCCTTGTCCAAGGAAGATTCCTTTTGCACTGTACCACATCTCCATACCTAGAAAGTAATGCATCATACCCAAGTCCTTCATCTCGAACTCAGCAGCAAGCTTCCTCTTCATGTCGGAAATCAACCTATCCTCAACTGTCACAAACAGGTCATCCACATACAGTAGGAGCATCACTGGATTTCCTTCCTCAACCTTGTAGTAAAGGTTGGAATCCGCTTTACTCTTGGTAAAGCCCAAACTAGTTAGGAAGTTGTCTATCCTTCCGTACCATGTCCCGGGTGCTTGTTTCAAGCCATACAAGGCTTTCTTTAACTTGAGCACATATGACTCCCTTTCATGTGTCTCAAAATCGAGTGGCTTATCCGCATACACTTCCTCTTCGACTACACCATTCAAGAATGTTGTCTTGAAATCCTTTCGGTGTATCTTCCACTTCATCATTGCAGCCAAAGCAAGTACTGTTATGATGGAAGTGTATCTGGTTACAGGTGCTTACGTTTCTTCATAATCAATCCCTTCTTTCTGGGAGAAGCCACGAGCCACAAACCTTGCCTTGTATTTCTCTATGCTACCATCTGCATCATGATTGATCTTTTAGATCCACTTGGAAGTCACAACAGACTTCCCTTCTGGTCTTGGGACCCCACCCCATACATCATTCTTCATGATCAACTGGTAATCCTCGATCATGGCATAATTTCATTATTGCATCCCTGATCCTAGGAACTTCAGATTCTTCAATATCTTCAATAGGTAGTTTTCTGTATTTGTTGAGTCTTCGTCGCTTGTTCTTCGAAGCAAGTCTCTCTTGTAGGTGATGGTACACAGTATTTCCTACAAGACAAGTTCAATTGCATGATTAGAAACATCTCATAGATTTTAGAACAAATTCTTACACATATGTCATACAATCATGCAATTATCTTAACCAATGCTTCAAGACAACATTTATCCATATCCCGTAACTTTCTAGATGCCTTCCATCTCTACCAGAAGATTGTTAAGAGTGTGCACAACTCCCAACATGTAAGTAAAGAGGGTTCATTCTAGATAAGTGGCAACAGAATGTTGTACAGTACCATAGGCCACTTACCCATTACTTATATATCAGTAGTATCTTGTTCATTAATGCAACTTTTCTAATATGCATAATATACATCCTAAATCTCAGAACATAAGTATGTACATGACTAAACAACATTATTTAAGTAATCATATATACAATAAATGACAATTAAAATACTTATCTTTGTCTAGTTGTTGGGTGGACCCCCTCTCAATATTTTCTTCCTTGCAGGAACTACTGGAGTGTGCTCCCTCTTGATCTTTGCTTCCTAGATTATTTGTCCTTGAACTAGACCACTATGTATTCTTAAGTGTGCACTAGTGTCATCATTGTGTCATCCTCAATATCTCATATGTAATCATACATTCATTATTATAATCTCAATACTATCAAAACATTATGATTCTAAATAATCTTCAACAAGTGTTAGTATTCAAGTTTTATGGGAGGACTTCTTTTACTCATGCATATTCTTAATTGACCATAGGATTCTTCTTGTTTGTCATATCATTAATCAAAGTAAGAAGCATAATATGCATAAGCCCATGACTACTCAAACTTATAACTTCATGAATAAACATTATCAATCATACAGAAGTATACTTATATGAGATCCTAACACAAGGTAGGATTCTAACTTGATATAGAAAAAACATAACTAGATTATCATGTTTGCGAGTTATGTCTACATACCCAAACAATGTCTTCTTTGTTCTCTTCAATGATTTAGAGACCTCGTGCTAGTAACCTGCATATCTCATAAGTTAACCATTATAGAACCAAACTATACATACCTTGTAAGTAGAGGTTCTATGTGATCAATGGCTATGAATGAGTCGTTGTCTTCATGTCACCATGGTCATATGTTCCTGATATAAACCTTGATTTGTCTTTCTCGATGTACCTTTCATGTTAGTGGTCAACATCATCATCATACAACAACACAGTGCATTAGTACAATTATAAGTGTTATAACCCTAATCAATGAATGCCTTCTATCATTCACATGCATTGACACTTTACCTAAGGTGATAACACAAGTCTAAAATTGTACTAACCTCAATAATATGAAGACAAACTTAATCATGAACAAATTTCAAAACATACTTGTATCTCCTCGAGTCATACTTGTCAGGATTGCTTGTAGTCTTCTTATGTAAGGCCTTAGTCTCATATTCTTCTGGAACTGAAATCTCTTCACTTATGTAGGTGTCCAATTCATTCTCTTCTAGGATTAGCCCAATTAACTTTGATTTGCTAAAACTGGATCTGGAGCTAGCTAGGGTTTGAGAAAGAAACCCTAAAAATCCAAAATTGGAATTTCAACCTTCTGTTTAGACAGGGAGGTGCAATTGACTGAGGTGAGCAAGCTGGTGTGCTTGAATTTTGAAAACTCCAAAAATTGACCCCTCAAAATTGACTTGCGAGATTCGGTTCTGCAGCTTCTGTCAAATTCTAGTTTTCTGGTCAAAAACCCGAACTAGGGTTTGATAGAGCACGGGGTTCTACCCAACCAATAAATTCGATCTTGGTCTCTAAATTTTAATTTTGATGCGGAGCATCCAGTCGTGGTATCAGATTCCAAAAATTCCAACTGTTGCAGAAACCCTAATTTCCCACAGTAGTGACAAGCAAAAAATGAAAGTGCTCAGAATCCAATTCCGTTTGGACAGAAATATATGCCATATTTTTTCTAGTGCTTCTATTAAATTTTGGTTCCTTAGGATCTGAAAATTTGGCCTGTCATAGATTGACTTGTCGTATTTCTAACCCCACAGATCTGAGCTACAATGGATTCTCCATGAGAGAGATATTCCAAGTGTCACAACATGACCTGTTTATGGGATGAAACAACATAGCTATATTGTACGGAGTGCCACATGTCGCTGTTTGAACTTCGGCCTCTGAAACCTAGACTTGTGAAATTGCAATCTGTTCCCTAACTACCAATTTTTACAGAATTCCATTTGGAGCTTCCTAGCCCTAGATCAATGACCTCTGTTCCTAGGTCACCTGTTTAGGGATGCATTCTTGAAGAGGCAGAAACCCTAACTTGTACGAATCATATCTCACAAAGTACAACGATTCGGAGGCTCATATTTGGACACAAGGTACATGAACATTTCATCTTTGTCCTGTAAAAGTTTTAGATCCTGAACCTTCGTCGAAACAGATTTATAGCGAAAGTGCCACGATGACTAGTGTTTACTATACCAAGCCCTATCTTGCATACAATGCCTTCCTTCAAGATAGCTCTGATACCATGTTAGTTTTTCATAGTTTAATTCAATATGATCTAGGATATTAACTAAGAGAACAACATCTACAACATTCCAAATAGGTGAAAACATGAAATTGGGAAACAATTTTGGCTTGTTTTTGACAAACAAAACTGCTAAATTTTATGTTTTTCAACTTCAAACTCTTCAAACCCATATCTCCCTTAGGAATTTCAACATGAAGTAAACACAAAGGTTTTAAATAATTGAATTAGATTTCTACTCGTATTTTTTTGAATTTTTTTTATGGATATATCGTGGGACAAATTTGTTGTCAACCAATGGCATGTACTTGAAAATTTTAGGTATGGATAATGAGTGACCTGTATAGACATTGGTTTTTTTATAGATGGTTATTCATTTTAGGGAAAAAAATTGTAGGCCCATAATCTACACACAATACACTGTGCATGGATTATATTTTTTAGTTTTTTAAGACTTGGGAACTATTTTTTATTATTTATCGAAACAACGTATGTTCAAAAAATGGTGTGTTATCGACACATGTTTTTGAATTCGCATTTTCTTTCAAATGTGACTCTTATTGGAAAAACTAAAAGTACCCTTTTGAAGAGGACAAGCCAATTATGATCTCTGTCAAATTTAAAAAAATTTGGTGTTGTCTTTGTTATGAGATTAAACTTTTATTTTGGGTGATTTTTGGAGTAATAAAATTCTTAAGGGATAAGGTTTAGAAAAAAAATATTAATAAATAGAAATTCAAATCGAAATGAAAAAATTATTATATCATTGGAAACTAGATTCAGACATGAATCCATTGCTACCAAGTCTGATAAATAATATTTATAATTTTCAGGGGCTTGGGCTTGCCAAAGTTGCAAGTTACATAAAGATGCCATATATTTTTCGTAGGTTTGTTGACCATAAAATGTCGGCCGAAACAATATCTTCCAAACTCTAGGCCGACAGTTTAGTTCGAACTCTCATCCGAGAGTTTTTTTTAAAATGCAGCGCGTCGATTGGTTCAAACTCTCAGCCTAGAGTTTTATTAAACTCTCGGTCTAGAGTTTTTTAAACTCTCGGCCTAGATTTTGAGGTTGACATTTTTTCGCATGATCATCCACCTGCACTAGTGTTTTCTCACTCCGTTTGTCATAAAAATGTTTCCTAGGTTTGCATTTTCACCCAAACAGAAGAGACAAGAGACACAAAGCATTTCACCGAGGAAAACCAAGAAGGTGAAAAACCCCGCAACTTCCTCAAAGATAGAATTAGCACCAATACAAAGATCACAAAGATCAAACCCCGAAACAAGAGATAGTCTCCTAGCGGAAACTCCTCCTCCACTTATGTGCACTCCTCCTCTCTCTCACCAATATGAAGTGAGTGAGTGTGTGAATGAATAGAATGAGAGAGTCACACTCTCTATTTATACAATGACTTCAACTACATTTAACTCTAACTAAGGCGACCTCCTTTAGGAAAGTCTAATAACCCATTACCACTTGTCACTGGGCCGACCCCACAAGGGTGGTCTAACAACTCTTTAACCCATACTGGGCTGACCCCTCTAGGGTTGTCTAATAATCCATGAAATATAGGTTACGACACTTACAATATAACTTGCGACACTTTCAAATACAAATGACGACACTTCCAACCGGAGGAATAATACATCCTCGTTGGGGATGCAATAAAGTACAAATGTAATATACAAGTGAATATCTTTCAACGTTATAAATACATCAACACTCCCTCTTAAATAGGAAGGTATTCTTTTGACATAGGTGATCAATACATATAAGCACAAGTATTCAATTCTGGAGATGGATCACCGTCACTGGATCACGGAGCATCATCGTCACTGCTTATGTGCTCGTCATTTCGATCACTGGGTCTATCTCTCAATTCTTCTCATCATAGGAAGTTCTACAGAGACAACCCTTTTTCATGCTGGATGTAGGCCTAGCCTCCTGTAGGTCTTCATCATCTCTGCGAGCTGGCCATCCTATGGAATCCTCAGGGCTAATTACGTGCAACAACAAAACCTCAAAAGAGCTTCCCAAGACTGATTACGAGCTTACTGATCAACCAATCGGATCTCCCATGGAAATATTACACATTAACTACACAAAACCTTAAAAGAGTGTCTTGCGATCTGCAAGATCTCTAAAGAGCATACCAGGACTGATTACGAGCTTATAGCTCCACCTATCGGATTAGCAAGACTTATTACATGTAGTCTAGCAAAACCTTGGAAGAGCATCCTAGGACTGATTACGAGCTTACTGGTCAAACTATCGGATCTCCTCATATATTGATATTTGATCTTGATATGCTTCAACACTTCATGGAACACCCGGTTCTCTGACAACTTCACACAACTCTGGTTATCACAATAGATACAAGTAGTATCCAACTGCAGATCAAATAAATACGACAGTAGCTTCCTTATCCATAGTGCCTCACAACTAGCCGAACAAGCTGCGACATACTCTGCTTCGGCTGTACTCAGTGCTATGTAGGATTTCTTCCTTCTAAACCAAGAAATCACACTTGATCCCATACTGAAGCAACACCCCGAAATGCTCTTCCTATCTGCAGTATTGCCTGCCTAATCTGAATCAACATAACCCTCTAGGTTAAAATTTTGATTCGCATCATACTTGAGCCCATAATCAATCGTACCCTTCAGGTACCTCAGAATATGCTTCACAACAATCAGGTGAACATGTCTAGGATCCGTCAGGAGCTGGCTCAAGGTGTTCACCGCAAAGCAAATATCTTGTCTCATGTTCGTCAGGTACATCACTAACCCAATCATCTGATGATACATCATGGCATCCACCGACTCTGATGAAGCATCACTTAATAGCTTCAGGTTTGATCCCATAGGTGTGGCCATGGCCTTGCAGTCCATCATCTTGAACGGCTTTAGGATCTCTATTGCATACTTCCCTTGTCCAAGGAAGATTCCATATGCACTCTGCCACACATCCATACCGAAAGTAATGCATCATACCGAAGTCTTTCATTTCGAACTTGGAAGCAAGCTTCCTCTTCGTGTTGATAATCAACCTATCCTAACCTGTCACAACTAGGTCATCCAGATATAGTAGGAGTATCACTAGATTTCCTTCCTCAACCTTGTAGTAAAGATTGGAATCTGCCTTACTCTTGGTAAAGCCCAAACTAGTCAGGAAGTTGTCTATCCTACCATACCATGTCCTCAGTGCTTGTTTTAATCCATACAAGGATTTCTTTAACTTGGACACATATGACTCCCTGTCATGTGTCTCAAAACCAAGTGGTTGCTCCACATACACTTCCTCTTTGACTACACCATTCAAGAAAGCTGTCTTGACATTCATCTGGTGTGTCTTCCACTTCATCACTATAGCCAGAGCAAGTAATGTTATGAAAGAAATGTATCTGGCTGTAGGTGCAAAAGTTTCTTCATAATATATCCCTTCATTCTTGGAGAAGCCACGAGCCACAACCATTGCCTTGTATTTCTCTATGCTACAATTTGCAACATGCTTGATCTTGTAGATCCACTTGGAAGTCACAAAGGGCTTCCCTTCTGGACTTGGGACCACATCCCATACATCATCTTCAGGATCTACTAGTACTCCTTGATCATGGCATCCTTTCATTACTGCATCCCTAATGCTGGGAACTTTAGATTCTTCAATATCTTCAATAGGTAGTTTTATGGATTTGTTGAGTCTTTGTCGCTTCTTCTTCAAAGCAAGTCTCTCTGGTAGGTGATGGTACACGGGCTTTCCTACAAAAAAAGTTCAATTTCATTATTAGAAACATTTCATAGATTTTAGAACAAATTCTTACACATATGTCATATAGTCATGCAATTATCTTAGCCAATGCTTCAATACAACATTTATCCATATCTCGTAACTTTCTAGATGCCTTCCATCTCTACCAAAACATTGTTAAGAGTGTGCACAACTCCCAACATGTCATCAAAGAGGTTTCATTCTAGATAAGTAGCAATGGAATGTTGTACAGTACCATAGGACACTTACCCATTACTTATATATTAGTAGTATCTTGTTCATTAAATCAACTTTTCTAATATACATAATATACATCCTAAATCTAGGAACATAAGTATGTACACAACTAAATAACATTATTTAAGTAATCGTATATACAAGAAATGACAATTCAAATACTTATCTTTGTTTGGTTGTTGGATGGACTCCATCTCAATCTTTGATTCCTTCCAGGAACTACTGGAATGTGCTCCCTCTTTATCTTTGCTTCCTGGATTATCTGTCCTTGAACTTATATCTATCCTGGACCACTATGCATGCTTAAGTGTGCATTAGTGTCATCCTCAAGATCGCATACATAATCATACATTCATTAGTATAATCTCAATATTATCAAAACATTATGATTCTAAATAATCTTCAACAAGTGCTAGTATTCACGGTTTCAGGGAGGACTTCTTTTAATCATGCATATTCTTAATTGACCATAGGATTCTTCTGGTTTGTCATATCATTAATCAAAGTAAGAAGCATAATATGCATAATCCCATGATTACTCAAACTTATAACTTCATGAATAAACACTATCAATCATACAAAATTATACTTATATGAGGTCCTAACACAAGGTAGGATTCTAACTTGATCTAGCAAAAAAATACCTGGATTATCATGTTTGTGAGTTATGTCTAACATACCCAAACAATGTCTTCTTTGTTCTCTTCAATGATTTAGAGACCTTGTGCTAGTAACCTGCATATCTCATAAGTTAAGAATTGTAGAACCAAATTATACATACCTTGTAATTAGAGCTTCTATGTGGCTATGTATGAGTCGTTGTCTTCATGTCACCGTGGTCATATGTTCTTGATCTAGACCTTGATTTGTCTTTCTTGGTGTTCCTTTCATGTTAGCAGACAACATCATCCTCATACAACACCACAGTGCATTAGTACAATCATAAGTTTTATAATCCTAAATCAATAAATGTCTTCTATCATTCACATGCATTCACACTTTTCTTAAGGTGATAACACAAGTCTAAAATTGTACTAACCTCAATAATATGAAGACAAACTTAATCATGAACAAATTTCAAAACATACTTGTATCTCCTCAATTTATACCAGTCGTACTAGTCGGGATTGCTTGTAGTATTCTTATGTAAGGCCTTAGCCTCATCTCCCTCTTGAAATGGAATCTCTTCACTTATGTAGGTGTCCAATTAATTCTCTTCTAGGATTAACCCAATCCACTTTGATTTGCTAAAACTAGATCTGGAGCTGGCCAGGGTTTGATAGAGAAACCCTAAAATTCCAAACTTGGAATTTCAACCTTCTATTTGGACAGGAAGATGCAATTCACTGAGGGGAGAAAGCTGGTGTGCTTATATTTTGAAAACTTCAAAAGTTAACCCCTCAAAATTGACCTACGAGATTCAGATCTACATCTTCTATCAAATTTTGGTTTTCTGGTCAAAAAGGTGAACTAGGGTTTGATAGAGCTTGGGGTTCTACCAAACCAAAAACTACGATATTTGTCTCTAAATTTCGATTTGGATGAGGAGCATCTAACCATGGTCTCGGTTTCCAAAAATTCCAACTTTTGCAAAAACCCTAATTTCCTGCAGCAGTGACAAGCCAAAAATGAAAGTTCTCAGAATCCTATTCTGTTTGGACATAAATATATTCCATATTGTTACTAGTACATCTCTTAAATTTCAGATCCTCGTGGTCTAAAACTTGATGATGTGGTATATTGTCCTGTCATCTTTCCAACCCCATAGATCTGAGGTTCAATGGATTCCGCATGAGAGATATATGCCAAGTGTCTCAACATGACCTATTTATGGGATGAAACAACATAGAAAACTTATATGGAATGCCACGTGTCAGTGTTTGAACTTCGGCCTCTGAAACCCAGACCTATGAGACTAAAGTCCATTCCCTAACTTCCACTTTTTATGGAATTCTATTTGGAGCTTCCTAGCCCGAGATATGACCGATGTGCCTAGGTCACCTATTTAGGGATGCATTCTAGAAGAGGCAAAAACCCTAACTTGTACGAATCATATCTCACAAGTACAATGAATATGAGGCTGACCTTTAGACACAAGGTACATGAACATTTCATCTTCAGCTTGTAAATGTTTCAGATCTTGAACCTTCACCAAAATGGATTTATAGAGAAAGTTCCACGATGACTAGTTTTTACTATACCAAGACCTAGCTTCCAATTTGTTGCAAGTGCAACAAGTGTCGTAAATGACATACAATGCCTTCCTTAAGGCTATCTCTGATACATGTTAGTTTTTCATCATTTAATTCAATATGATCTAGGATCTTAACTGAGATAACATGTAGAACATATCAAACACAAGAGACAACAGACACAAAGCATTTCACCAGGGAAAACCCAGAAGGTGAAAAACCCCGCAACTTCATGATAGATAGAATGAGCATGAATACAAAGATCAGAAAGATCAAACCCCGAAACAAGATATAGTTTCCTAGAAGAAACTCCTCCTTTAATTATGCACACTCCTCTTCTCTCTCACTAATGTGAAGTGAGTGAATGTGTGAATGAATAGAATGAGAGAGTCACACTCTCCATTTATACAATGACTTGACCTATACTTAACTCTAACGGGGCTGACCTCCCTTAGGAGAGTCTAATAACCCATTACCACTTGTCACTGGGCCGACCTCACTAGGGTTGTCTAACAACCCTTTAACCAATACTGGGCTGACCCCTCTAATGTGGTCTAATAACCCATCAAATATAAGTTACGACACTTACAATATAACTTGTGACTCGTGCAAATACAAATGACGACACTTCCAACCAGAGGAATAATACATCTCTGTTGGGGATACAATAAAGTACAAATGTAATATACAACTAAATATCTTCTAAATTTACAAATATATCAACACTCCCTCTTAACTAAGAAGGTATTCTCTGGACATAGGTCATCAATACATATAAGCACATGTCTTCAATTCTAGAGCTGGATCACTGTCACTAGATCATGGAGCATCATCGTCACTGCTGCTGTACTTGTCATCTCGATCACTGAGGCTCTCTCTTAGTTCTTCTCGTCATAGGAATTTCTATAGAGCCAACCCTTTTTCATGCTGGATGTAGGCCTAGCCTCCTATAGGTCTTCATCATCTCTGCGAGTTGGCCATCCTGTGGAATCCTCAAGGTTGATTAAACGTGTCAACAAAACCTCGAAAGAACATCCCAAGACTGATTACGAGCTTACTGCTCAACCTATCAGATCTCCCAGGGAAATATTACATGTGACCTCCACAAAACCTTAAAAAAGTGTCTTGTGATCTGCAAGATCTCTAAAGAGCATCCCAAGATTGGTTACGAGCTTACTGCTCAACCTATCAGATCTGCACGACTGATTACATGTGGTATGGAAAAACCTCGAAAGAGTATCCCAGGACTGATTACGAGCTTACTTCTCAACCTATCGGATCTCCCAGGGAACTATTACATGCCACAGACAAAACCTCAAAAGAGCATTTTCCAGATCTCTTAGGGAACTATTATATGCCATATGAAAAACTTTGCAAGAGTATCTGCAAATATCTGAGGGCAATATTATATGTCCCTCTAATCAAAACCTCGAAAGAGCATTTTCTAGATCACCAAGGGAGCTATTATATGCCATAGGCAAAACCTCGCAAGAGTATCTACAAATCTCCAAGGGCAATATTATATGCTTATCGCATAACCTGTCCACGACCACGGAGTATCATCCTGGTACTCATGATCAACCTAATCATCCTCGCACGGAGCATCACATTGATGCTCATGATCATACTTCATCATCATACAGTACTGTTAGAAAAATAGGATCACAGAGCAACAAAAATAAACATAAATGCAAATATAATCACACATACACATTACAAGAGAGACACAAATATATTGTGGTTCACCCAAGATGGGCTATGTCCACACTGAAGTTGCCAGTCCTTATTATTATTCTGTCTAGCAAAGTGAAGGGATACAACCTGCAGCACAACCACTGCACTTCCTCTTCATTGTCTCACCATCTCTCTTCTGATCTCATAGATCTTTACAATGCATAAAACCTAATACATCAACCCTAGCCATGTTACAACATCTTTATTTTATAATGGAAATACAATGGGAAAATACCACGGGTTACCCAAAACCATGGGCCTAAAAACTGTTGGCGAAAACAACCCCAAAAATGTTTCTCAAGGGCATTGGCCCTGAACCCCTATAACTTGGGGGCATTTCCCCCAAACCCCCAACAAGGACCCGCTGGACCCCCTGGGGATCATGCCGGGATCATAACCAAACCTGGGGTACGGACATGGCTGAATAATAATATCTTTGAATCTAGAGATCAGGCTTCACAACCAACTATCTCCCACTTGGAGGTTGATCACAACAACTCCACCATTGCTGCACTTGCTGGACCTTAGACTTGGAAAATTTCTCATCTTCACCTTCATTCTAAAAGGCCATCTAAAACTGAGCAGGAACTCAGTTTCTCTCTGGTCACTACCTTTGTGAACATGTCTGTAGGATTTTGGCTAGTATGTATCTTTTCGAGCTTCAATAGTTCATCTTCCAGAATAGAGCGTATGAAATGGAACTTGAGCTATATATGTTTAGTCCTGGAATGGAATGCTGAGTTCTTTGCAAGATGAATGGAACTCTGGATGTCACTATACGACCTGCTATCCTTCTGCTTCTTACCCACTTCCTCCATAAACCTCTGCAACCAAATCATCTCTTTACTAGCCTCTATAACATCAACATACTTATCTTTCATTGTTGAAAGTGCAACAACCTTTTGCAATCTCGAAATCCAGCTTACTATTGTTTCACCTACAGTAAACACATACCCTGTGGTGCTCCTCCTTCTATCCTTATCACCTGCCATATTTGCATCAACATATCCCTGTAGAACAGTGTCTGAACCTCCAAAACATAATGCCTAAGTAGTAGTACCTCTCAAATACCTGAGAATCCACTGTATTGCCTTCCATTGTTCTTTACTTGGATAGTTGATATATCTATTCACAACTCCCACTACTTGTGCAATATGTGGTATTGTGCACACCATGGCATACATCAAGATGCCAACTACTAATTGATAGGGAATCTTGGACATGTAATATGTCTCTACATGTCTCTTGGCACACATTGCCTTACTTAGACTAAAATGGCTGGCCAAAGGTGTACTAACTAGTTTTTCATTCTGCATTCTAAACCTCTCCAACACCTTTTGTATCTACTCACCCTGAGACAATGTCAATTTGCAATTTTTCCTGTCTCTTGTTATTCTCATACCAAGGATTTGCTTTGCAGCACCCAAATCCTTCATTGCAAATGAATTAGCTAACTTCCTTTTGAGCACATTTATATCCTGCATGTTAGACCCTGCAACAAGCATGTCATCCACATACATTAACAAGATAATATAACTTCCATTATCTAGCCTTTTGAAATAAACACAGTGGTTAGAATGACATCTACTATAACCTTGTTATGTCATAAACCTATCAAATTTTAAATACCACTACCTGGGAGCTTGCTTCAAGCCATACATGCTCTTTTTCAACCTACATACCAAGTTCTCCTTACCTTTGACCTCATACTCTTGTGGATGCTGCATATATATCTCTTCCTCCAAATCCCCATGGAGAAATGCTAGTTTTACATATAACTGTTCAAGATGCAAATCTTCTACCGCCACTAGACTTAAAATAGTCCTAATTGAAGTCATCTTAACAATAGGAGAAAATATTTCATCAAAATCTATACCTTTATTCTGTGCAAACCCCTATACAACAAATCTAGGCTTGTACCGCTTCTTACATCCTTATTCTTCCTTCAACCTATAAATACGTTTGTTCTGCAATTCTCTTTTACTAGTAGGCAGCTGAACCAAATCCCAAGTCTGGTTTCCTACCAATAAGTCCATCTCCTCATTCATGCCTTACTCCCACTTCTTTCTAGTTTTCACCTGCATTGCTTCTTCATAACACTCTAGTTCACCAGCATCAGTCATCAATAAATAATACATTAAAGGAGAGTATCGTTCAGGGAGTCTACTTAACCTAATAGATCTTCTTGAAGTTGGAGGAGTTTCAGGTACTTGCTGTTGTTCTTGATTTTCTGGCACCTTTGGAACTTCATTTTCTTTAATTTCATCAAGTACTATGTACTTTGTGTTTTCCTTTTCCTGTTTCTTTCCCTGCAACTGATCTTTATACATGACATTTTCATTGAATATCACATCTTTACTCCTAATGATTTTGTTATTTTCATAATCCCATAAGCGATAACCAAAATCATCAACCCCATATCCAATAAAGGTACATTTCTTGGATTTAGCTTCAATCTTTGTTCTATTATCTTTATCAATATGGACAAATGCTTCACAACCAAATGTTCTCAGAAATGAGTAGTTTACCTTTTTACTTGTCCATGCCTCCTCTGGAATACCACCATCCAAAGCACTTGAAGGCCCTTTGTTTATTAAATAAACTGCAATATTTACAGCATCTTCCCAAAACTATAAGAGCAACCTTGCATGCAATCTCATACACCTTGCACGCTCCATGATCATTCTGTTCATCCATTCAGACACACCATTTTCTTGTGGTGTTCCTCGGACTGTCTTATCTCTACGAATCCCATGGTATGAACAGTAACTGTCAAACTCCTTGCCATAGTACTCACCTACATTATCAGATCTAAGACACTTCAACCTTTTTCCTGTGTCATTCTCAACCAAAGCTTTCCACTTCTTAAAAGTAGAAAACACATCAGATTTCTGTCTAATGCAATAAAACCAAGTTTTTCTAGTTGCATCATCAATAAATGTAACATAATAATGAGATCCACCAAGAGATCGTACTTGAGCCGGTCCCCATACATGTGTATGCACAAGCTCGAACTTTTCATTCTTCTTCTGTTTCCCAACCTTGAGAAATCTGACTCTCTTCTGTTTTCCATAAACATAGTTTTCACAGAATTCCAAACATACCTGCTTCAAATCTGGCAGCAACTTCCTTGAGTGGAGAATCTACATCCCCTTCTCACTCATGTGGCTAAGCCTATGATGCCACAATGTTGTATCTGTTATTGTGAAAGATAAAGAGATAGAATGGTCAGTATTATGAGGACATACATACAATGTACTTACCCTGTCTCCTTTTTCTATCACCATTGATCCTTTAGTGATCTTCCACCACTTTTCTCCAAATGTAGATAGACAGCCACCATCTCCCACATTCCTTGTTGAGATCAGATTTCTTTTCATAGCAGGAATATGCCTAACATCTTTTAACAACCAGTCAGTTCCATTCTCAACTTTTATCCATACCTTACCCATTCCAACAATTTTACATGGCTCATCATCACCCAATAAAACGTGTCCAAAATCGCCTGGAACATAGTCATGAAAATATTTCCTATAGGGTGTAGCATGACATGAAGCCCCTGAATCTACTGCCCAATAATCACTAGTATTATGTAATGCAAGAATCAAAGCATATTATAACACATCACCTGCTACTTTTGCTTCCTGGGTAGTTTCCTTCTATCCATATCCTTTCTTCTTTAGAGATTTGCAGTCTTTCTTAAGATGTCCTTTCTTTCCACAGTTCCAACACTCTATTTTTCCCAGTCTGGACTTGGATCTGCCCGATTTATACTTGCCACAATTACCTTGGCTCTTTCCTCTCTCCTTTTATCTTTCCCTACTCTCCCTGGTCAATGCATTACCTGATGTCTCACCTGTGATTTTTCTTCGCATTTCCTCGCTAAGAATAACACAAATAACATCATCAAATTTGAAGGTGTTTGAACCAGAGACAAAGTTACTTACAACCATGACCAAGCTATTCCAACTTTCTGGCAATGAACACAAGATTAGAAGAGCCCTAACCTCATCATCAAAGTTCACACTTACAGAACTTACTTCATTTGTAATTGTATTAAACTCATTTAAATGATCAGTAACAGATCCACCTTCAGACATCTTCATATTAAATAAATGCTTCATTAGAAATACCTTGTTGGAGGCCGAGGGTTTTTCATACAGCTTACCAAGTGCACTCATCAACCCTCCATTGTCGTTTCTTTTGAGATATTGAAATCCACTGATGAAGCCAGGGACAACTGTATTGTTCCCAGTGCATTTCTGTCAGGAACGTCCCATTATTGGTCCTTCATAGCCATCGGATTCTTTGCTCTTCCTCCCAATGGTTGGAATAGATCCTTCTGGTACAGATAGTTCTTCTTCTTCCATTGCTCCCACTCGAACCAGAAACCCTAGCTTCCTGCGGGTTTATCTCCCAAATAGACCTTTGGCTCTGATACCAATTGTTAGAAAAATAGGATCGCAGAGCAATAACAATAAACATAAATGAAAATATAATCACACATACACATTACAAGAGAGACACAGATATATCATGGTTCACCCAAGATGGGCTACGTCCACACTGAAGTTTCCAGTCCTTATTATTATTCCATTCAGCAAAGTGAAGGGATAAAACCTGCAGCACAGTGGCTACACTTCCTCTTTATTGTCTCACCGTCTCTCGTCTAATCTCAGAGATATTTACAATGCATAAAACCTAATACATCAACCCTATCCGTGTTACAATGTCTTTATTTTATAAGGGAAATACAATGGGAAAATACCAAGGGTTACCCAAAACCACGGGCCCGAAAACGGTTGGTGAAAACAGCCCCAAACATTTTTCTCAGGGGCTACGCCCCTGAACCCCCATAAATTGGGGGCATTTCCCATTAACTGCCTTTCTCGGGGGCGCTAGCCCCCTGGGGATCATGCTTGAATTATAACTAAACCTGGGGTATGGACACAACTGAATAATAATATCTCTGAATCTAGAGATCAGTCTCAACAACCAACAAGTACATCATCCTAATGCACGTCATCGTCATAACATCGTCGTGATGCATATCATTTGGAGCATCATCCTAATGCTCATCACACATGATCATCCTGATGATCATCATAACATCATCCTAATGCATATCATATGGAGCATGATCCTGATGCTCATCTCACATGATCATCCTGATCATCATCATAGCACCATCCTGATGCATATCATATGGAGCATCATCCTAATGCTCATCACACATGGTCATCCTGATCATCATCATAGCATCATCCTGATGCATATCATCCGGAGCATCATCTTGGTGCTCATCACACAGCACTTACATCCACATCCATCGGAAGGATCCTCCTACAACCATGCTTGCAATGGCTCCTACAAATGTTTCCCATCACTTCCTCCTCGAATTATCTTCTATCTGAAAAACACCAAGCCTCTCTTTGAAGTACTCGAACTTCACTCTAGCTAGTGGTTTGCTCAACACATCTGCAATCTGCTCATCCGTCACAACATACAGGAGCTCCACTTCTTCTCTCTGCACCATATCCCTGATATAGTGATATTTGATCTCGATATGCTTTGACTTGTCATGGAACACCGGGTTCTCTGACAACTTCACACAACTTTAGTTGTCACAATAGATAAAAGTAGCATCCAACTAGAGATCAAATAAATCAGACAGTATCTTCCTTAGCCATACTGCCTCACAACTAGCTGCACAAGTTGCGACATACTCTGGTTCGGTTGTACTCAGTGCTATGCAGGATTGCTTCCTGCTAAACCAAGAGATCACACTTGATCCCATACTGAAGCAACACCCCGAAGTGATCTTCCTATCTGTAGCATTGCCTGCCCAATCTGAATCAACATAACCCTCTAGGTTAAAATTTTGATTCGCATCATACTTGAGCCCATAATCAACCATACCCTTAAGGTAACTCAGAATATGCTTTATAGCAATCAGGTGAACATGTCTAGGATCCATCAGTAATTGGCTCAAGCTGTTCACCACAAAGCAAATATCTTGTCTCGTGTTCGTCATGTACATCAAGGACCCAATCATCTGATGATACATTGTTACATCAACTGACTCTGATGAAGCATCACTCAATAGATTCAGGTTCGATGCCATAGGTGTGGCCATGGCCTTGCAGTCCATCATCCCGAACCGCTTCAGGATCTCTACTGCATACTTCCCTTTTCCAAGGAAGATTCCATCTGCACTCTGCCACACCTCCATACCTAGAAAGTAATGCATCATACCCAATTCCTTCATCTCGAACTTGGCAACAAGCTTCCTCTTTGTGTCGGCAATCAACCTATCCTCACCTGTCACAAACAGGTCATGCACATACAATAGGGATATCACTAGATTTCCTTCCTTAACCTTGTAGTAAAGGTTGGAATCCTCTTTACTCTTGGTAAAGTCCAAACTAGTTAGGAAGCTATCTATCCTGTTGTACCATGTCCCGGGTGCTTATTTTAAGCCATACAAGGATTTTTTAACTTGCACACATATGAATCCCTATCATGTGTCTCAAAACCAAGTTGCTGCTCCACATACACTTCCTCTTCGACTACACCATTCAATAAAGTTGTCTTGACATCCATGTAGTGTATCTTCCACTTCATTACTGCAGCAAGAGAAAGTACTGTTATGATGGAAGTGTATTTGGATACATGTGCAAAAGTTTCTTCATAATCTATCCCTTCTTTCTACGAGAAGCCACGAGCAAAAAACATTTCCTTGTATTTCTCTATGCTACCATCTGCAGCATGCTTGATCTTGTAGATCCAATTGGAAGTCACAATAGACATCCCTTCTGGTCTTGGGACCACATCCCATACATCATTCTTCATGATCGACTAGTACTACTCGATCATGGCATCCTTTCATTACTACATTCCTGATCCTGGGAACTTTAGGTTCTTCAATATCTTCAATAGGTAGTTTTCTCGATTTGTTGAGTCTTCTTCACTTGTTCTTCGAAGCAAGTGTCTCTTATAGGTGATGGTACACAGTCTTTCCTACAAGACAAGTTCAATTGCTTGACTAGAAACATCTCATATATTTAAGAACACATTCTTACACATGTGTCATAGAGTCATGCAATTATCTTAGTTAATGCTTCAATACAACATTTATCCATATCCTGTAACTTTCTAGATGCCTTCCATCTCTACTAGAACATTTTTAAGAGTGTGCACAACTCCCAACATGTCAGCAAAGAGGTTTCTTTCTAGATAAGTAGCAATGGAATGTTGTACAGTATCATAGGCCACTTACTCATTACTTATATATTAGTAGTATCTTGTTCACTAATGCAACTTTTCTAATATGCATAATATACATCCTAAATATAGGAATATAAGTATGTACACTACTGAATAACATTATTTAAGTAATCATATATACAAGAAATTACAATTCAAATACTTATCTTTGTTTGGTTGTTGGGTGGACTCCCTCTCAATCTTTGCTTCCTTGTAGGAACTACTGGAGTGTGCTCCCTCTTGATCTTTGCTTCCTGCATTATCTGTCCTTGAACTTATATCTATCCTAGACCAATATGCATGCTTAAGTGTGAACTAGTGTCATCATTGTGTCATCCTTAAGATCTCATACATAATCATACATTCATTAGTATAATCTCAATACTATCAAAACATTATGATTCTAACTAATCTTCAACAAGCGTTAGTATTCAAGGTTTCAGGGAGGACTTCTCTTACTCATGCATATTCTTAATTTACCATAGAATTCTTCTGGTTTGTCATATCATTAATCAAAGTAAGAAGCATAATATGCATAAGCCCATGATTACTCAAACTTATAACTTCATGAATAAACATTATCAATCATACAAAAGTATACTTATATGAAATCCTAACACAAGGTAGGATTCTAACTTGGTATAGGAAAAACATACCTGGATATCATGTTTGTGAGTTATGTCTAACATACCCAAACAATTTCTTCTTTGTTCTCTTGAATGATTTAGAGACCTTGTGCTAGTAACCTACATATCTCATAAGTTAAGCATTGTAGAACCAAATTATACATAGCTTGTAAGTAGAGCTTCTATGTGATCCATGGCATTGGATGAGTCTTTGTCTTCATGTCACCATGGTCATATGTTCTTGATCTAGAATTTGATTTGTCTTTCTTGATGTATCTTTCATGTTAGTGGACAACAACATCCTCATACAACACCACAGTGCATTAGTACAATCATAAGTGTTATAAACCTAATCAATGAATGTCTTCTATCATTCACATGCATTCACAATTTTACTAAGGTGATAAGACAAGTCTAAATTGTACCAACCTCAATAATATGAAGACAAACTTAATCATGAACAAATTTAAAAACATACATGTATCTCCTCAAGTCATACCTGTCGGGATTGCTTGTAGTCTTCTTATTTAAATCTTTAGCCTCATATCCCTCTGGAACTAGAATCTCTTCACTTATGTAGGTGTCCAATTCATTCTCTTCTAGGATTAACCCAATCCACTTTGATTTGCTAAAAATGGATCTGGAGCTAGCTAGGGTTTGACAGAGAAACCCTAAAAATCCAAACTTGGAATTTCAACCTTCTGTTTGGATAGGGAGATGCAATTGACTGAGGCAAGCAAGCTGGTGTGCTCATATTATGAAAAATCCAAAAATTGACCCCTCAAAATTGACCCGTGAGATTCAGATCCGTAGCTTCTGTCAAATTATGGTTTTTTTGTTTTTTTTTGTTTTCTAGTCAAAAACCCGAACTAGTGTTTGATAGAGCTCGGGGTTCTACCCAACCAAAAACTTCGATCTTGGTCTCTAAATTTTTATTTTGATGAGCAGCATCTAGTTGTGGTCTCAAATTCAAAAAATTTCAACTTTTGCAGAAACCCTAATTTCACGAAGTAGTGAGAAGCCAAAAATCAAAGTGCTCAAAATCCAATTCTATTTGGATAGAAATATATGCCATATTGTTTCTGGTGCATCTTTGAAATTTTCGAGCTTTAGGGTCTGAACCTTCGGCCTGTGGTAGATTGACTTGTTTTTGGGATGAAACAACATAGTGAAATTGTATGGAGTGCCACATGTCATTGTTTTAACTTCGACCTCTGAAACTCGAAACGATGAAACTACAGTCCGTTCCCTAATGTCCACTTTTTACGAAATTCCATTTGGAGCTTGCTAGCCTGAGATATGACCTCTGTTCCTAGGTCACCTATTTAGGGCTACATTTTGGAAGAGGCAGAAACCCTAACGTGTACGTATCATAACTCACAAAGTACAATGAATCTGAGGCTAATATTTGGACACAAGGTACATGAAAATTTCATATTTGTCTTGTAAAATTTTCAGATCGTGAACCTTCTCCAAAACGGATTTATAGCGAATGTTCTGTGATGACTAGTTTTTACTATACCAAGCCCTAGCTTCCAATTTGTCGCAAGTGCAACAAGTGTCATAAATGCCATACAATGCCTTACTTCAGGCTAGATCTGATACCATGTTAGTTTTTCATCATTTAATTCAATATGATCTAGGATCTTAACTGAGAGAACAACATGTATAGCATATCAAACAAAAGAGGCAAGGGACACAAAGCATTTCACCGAGGAAAACCAAGAAGGTGAAAAATCCCGCAACTTCCTCAGAGATAGAATGAACACCAATACAAAGATCACAAAGATAAAACCCCAAAACAAGAGATAGTATCCTAGCATAAAATCCTCCTCCACTTGGGCGCACCCCTCCTCTCTCACTAATGCGAAGTGAGTGAGTGTGTGAATGAATAGAATGAGAGAGTCACACTCTCTATTTATACAATGACTTGACCTGCCTTTAACTCTAATTGGGCCGACCCCTCTAAGGTGGTCTCATAACCCATCAAATATAAGTTATGACACTTACAATATAACTTGTGACACTTGCAAATACAAATGAGGACACTTCCAATTGGAGGAATAATACATCTCCGTTTGGGATACAATAAAGTACAAATGTAATATACAAGTGAATACCTTCCGAAGTTACAAATACATGAACACTTACTATGTGATATAATGGACAAAGAACCTTCGAGTTACGAAGAAGCAGAAGAAAAGAAAGAATGGAAGGATGCCATGGTAAAGGAATATCAGTCGATCATGAAGAATGATGTTTGGGATGTGGTCCCAAGACCAGAAGGGAAGTCTGTTGTGACTTCCAAATGGATCTACAAGATCAAGCATGCTGCATATGGTAGCATAGAGAAATACAAGGGAAGGTTTGTGGCTCGTGGATTCTCCCAAAAAGAAGGGATATATTATGAAGAGACCTTTGCACCTGTAACCAGATACAATTCCATCAGAATAGTAATTGCTATGGCTACAGTAATGAAGTTGAAGATACACCAGATGGATGTCAAGATAACTTTCTTGAATGGTGTAGTCGAAGAGGAAGTGTATGTGGAGCAACCACTCGGATTTGAGACACATGATATGGAGTCACATTTGTGAAAATTAAAGAAATCATTATACGGTTTGAAACAAGCACCAAGGACATGGTATGATAGGATTGACATCTTTCTAACTAGTTTGGGCTTTACCAAGAGTAAAGAGGATTCCAACCTTTACCAGAAGGTTGAGGAAGGCAATCCAGTGATACTCCTACTATATGTGGATGACCTGTTTGTGATGGGTGAGGATAGGTTGATTGTCGACACGAAGAGGAATTTTGTTGCCAAGTTCCAGATGAAGGACTTGGGGATGATGCATTACTTTCTAGGTATGGAGGTGTGGTAGAGTGCAGATGGACTATTCCTTGGACAAGGGAAGTATGCAGTAGAGATCCTGAATCGGCTCAGGATGATGGACTGTAAGGACATGGCCACACCTATGGCATCGAACCTGAAGATATTGAGTGATGCTTCATCAGATTCGTTTGATGCAACGATGTATCGTCAGATGATTGGGTACTTGATGTACCTGAGGAACATGAGAAAATATATTTGCTTTGCTGTGAACACCTTGAGCTAGTTCCTGACAGATCTTAGTGTTAAATTTTCAGAATTTAATTCAATCTGATCTAGGATCTTAACTAAGAGAACAACATGTACAACAAATCTACAACATATCAATCATGGACACAATAACGCAAGCACACAAGAGACACAGAGTTTACTTGGGGAAAACCATAAAGGTGAAAAACCCCAATAACTTTCTCAGAGATAGATAGAGCATTGATACAACCAGAATACAAGAGATAGTCTTCTCCTAGCAGCAGAGCCTCCTCCTCATAAGTGCGCCACTTTTCGAATGAGAGAAGTGTGTGAATGAATAATCAAATAGAGATCTCCTGGTCTCTATTTATACTTGTTATGTCCTTCCCAATAAACTAATGGGGACTACATGTATAGCTTAACCCATGGTTAAATTAATCCGGTCCAACCCCACACTTGGTGGTATAATAACCCTTTGACCCACATGGCCGACCCCCAATAGGGTGGTCTAATAACCCTTTGACCCATATGACTTATACAGGGCCGACCCTAACAAGGTGGTCTAATAACCCATCAAGTATAAGTTTGTTAAATTTTGAGCATTAATTCACAATACTCTTGGATCTTTACTGAGAGAATAACATATACAGTATATCAATGCATAACAATCACAATAAGCATGACAAGCATCACAAGAATCAAAAGCATGAGAGACAAGAGACATAGAGTTTCCGTGGGGAAAAACCTAAGGTGAAAAACCCCACAATTTCCTCAAAGATAGAGAGAGCAATGGCTCAACTAAAGTACAACCAAAATATACTTGAGATAGTCTCCTAGTAGCAAATGATCCTCCTCCTCACTAGTGCGCCACTTTCTGAGTGAGAGAAGTGTGTCTTTCCGAATGATGCAAATAGAGATCTCCTGATCTCTATTTATACGAACTTGTTTGCCCAGTTACACTATGGGGCCGACTTGTCTATCTAGATACATCCACAATATAATATATATTTCAGGGCCGACCCCACACATGGTGGTCTAATAACCCATCGTCAAGTACACACACTTGCGACACTTGTCAATCCACATGGCGACACTTCCTTATAGAGGAATAACACATCTCTAATAAGGGTACAATAAATATATATGAAATACATAGATGAAATACATTCCAAAGTTACATATACATCAACACTCTCGCTTAACTAGGAAGGTATTTCTCGGCACAGATCTGCTAGACAAGTCTTCTTCTCGGGATCATCGTCATTGATGCATCATCATCATCATCGTCACTGCTGCTTCTATCTCAACCAATCTTTGACTCTACTCATCATAGGAAGTTCTACAGAGCCAGTCCTTTTTCATACTGGATGTAGGCCCACCACCTGCAGGTCTTCGACATCACCGACCATACTATGGAATCCTCAGGACTTATTACGTGCGTCACAAAACCTCGAAAGAGCATCCCAGGCTGTTACGAGCACACGACTCTACCTATAGGATCTCCCAAGGCCATATTATATATGACCTCACCAAAAAACCTCACAAGAGCATCCCAGGTTGTTACGAGCACACAACTCTACCTATAGGATCTCCCAGGGACAGATTATATGTGGTCACCACAAAACCTCGCAAGAGCATCCCAGGATATTACGAGCACACAACTCTACCTATAGGATCTCCCAGGGACAGATTATATGTGGTCATAGAAAAACCTTGCAAGAGCATCACATGACTTATTACAGGCACACAGCCCAACCTATCGGATCTCCCAGGGACATATTATATGCCATAGGACAAAACCTTGAAAGAGCATCTACCAGATATCCCAGGGCGAGATTATATGCCATAGGCAAATCCTCGAAAGACTATCTGCAGATCTCCCAAGGCCAAATTATATGTCCTCCTAGAGAAAAACCTCGAAAGAGCATTTGCCAACTATCCCAGGGCCAAATTATATGCCATAGGCAAAACCTCGAAAGACTATCTGCAAATCTCCCAGGGCCAAATTATATGCTCGTCTGCACATCCTGATCCACGACCATAGAGTATCAACCTGATACTCACCATACATCATCCTGATGTATACATGATCACCCTGATGATCATCACTGCAACATCCTACAGCATGTCATCTGGAGCAACATTCTGAATCTCGTCATCCATGATCATCCTGATCATACAATGCATCTACCTGATGCTAACCAAGTATCTACCTGATACATATCATCATACATGATCCTCCTGATCATACAGTGTATCCACCTGATACAAATACAAATACATGATACATATCACCATACATGATCCACATGATCATACAATGTATCCACTTGATACATATACAGATACATGGTCCAAGCATCCAACATGATGCTTATACAAAATACATACAAATGATCCTACTAATCATATCCAACATCCAACATGATGCGTACATACATATAAATGATCCAATTGATCATATACAGCATCCAACAGGATGCATACATACATATATAAATGATCCAACTGATCATACAAAGTAGAAACCAGAACATCATCCTGATGCTCATCATCCAGCGCTTACATCCACAACCATGTGAAGGATCCTCCTTCCAACATGCTTGGAATGGCTTCAGCAAATGTGTCCATCACTTCTTCCTCGAAGTGTCCTCGATCTGAGGAACACCAAGCCTCTCCTTGAAGTACTCAAACTTCACCCTGGCTAGTTGATTTGTCAGCACATCTACAATCTACTTGTTTGTCGCAACATACAGGAGCTTCACAGCTCCTCTCTGCACCATATCCATGATATAGTGATATTTGATCTCTATGTGTTTCGACCTGTCATGAAACACTAGGTTCTCAGACAGCTTCACAAAACTCTGGTTATCACAGAGGATACCAGTAGCATCCAATGGGAGATCAAATAACTCAAATAGTAGCTTTTGTAGCCATACTGCCTCACAACTAGCTGAACAGGCTGCAACATACTCTGCCTCAGCCATACTCAGTGCCACGCAGGACTGCTTCCTGCTAAACCAAGAGATCACACCTGATCCCATACTGAAGTAGCACCCATATGTGCTCTTCCTATCTGCAGCACTGCCAGCCCAATCTGAATCAACATAACCCTGCAGGTTAAACTTTTGATATGCATCATACTTGATCCCATAATCCACTATACCCTTCAGGTACCTCAGAACATGCTTTACAGGAACCAGGTGAACACTCCTCAGCTCCATCAGGAACTAGCTCAATGTGTTCACCGCAAAGCAAATATCTGGTCTCATGTTCGTTAGGGACATCAAGGACCCAATCATCTGATGATACATAGAGACATCAACCGGCTCAGATGAAGCATCATATAGAAGCTTTAGATTCGATTCCATAGGTGTGGTCATGGCCTTGCAATCCATCATCCCGAATCTCTTCAGGATATCTACTGTGTACTTCACTTGACCAAGGAAGATCCCACCTGCACTCTGCCACACCTCCATACCTAGGAAATAATGCATCATTCCCAAATATTTCATATCAAACTCGGAAGCAAGCTTCCTCTTAGTATCTGCAATCAATCTATCATCTCCTGTTACAAATAAGTCATCCACATACAGGAGTAGAATCACAGGATTCCCTTCCTCAAGCTTGTAGTAAAGGTTGGAATCCGCTTTACTCTTGGTAAAGCCCAAACTGGATAGAAAGCTGTCTATCCTACCAAGTTATGCACATATATGATTTCCTGTCATGTGTCTCAGAACCAAGTGGCTACTCCACATACACTTCTTCTTCAACCACACCATTCAAGGAAGCTGTCTTGAAATCCATCTAGTGTATCTTCTATTTCATCACTTTTATATTTCTCTATGCTGCCATCTCCAGCATGCTTGATCTGATAGATCCATATGGAATTCATAACAAAACTTCCCCTCAGGTCTTGGGACTAGATCCCAAACATCATTCTTCATGATTGATGGATCATGGCATTCTTCCCGTATCCTGGGAACTTCAATCTCTTCAATAGATAATTTTGTTGCTTGAACAAATGTTGTAGTCCTTCTTTTGTAGGTGAAGGTATATGGTCTTTCCTACAAAACAAGTTAAATTGCATGATTAGAAACATCTCATCATTTTCAGACAAATTCTTACACATAAAGAAATATGTCATACAATCATGCAATTATCTTAGCCAATGCTTCAATACAACATTTATCCATGTTCCACAACTTTCTAGATGCCTTCTATTCTCTACCAGAACATTGTTAAGAGTTTGCACTATTAAAGTTTCAGAATTTACTTCAATCTGATCTAGGATCTTAACTGAGAGAACAACATGTACAACAAATCTACAGCATATCAATCATGGACACAATAATGCAAGCACACAAGTGACACAGAGTTTACTTGGGGAAAACCATAAAGGTGAAAAACCCCAATAACTTCCTCATAGATAGATAGAGCAATGATACAACCAGAATATAAGAGATAGTCTTCTCCTAGGAGCAGAGCCTCCTCCTCCACAAGTGCGCCACTCTCCAAATGAGTGAGTGAGAGAATAGAATGTGTAAAATGAGAGAGACACACTCTCTATTTATACACTAATTTGACATGACCTTTACTCAACTAGGTCGGCCTCAACTTAACCACTTAACATAATGCTGACTGGGCCGACCCCCATTAGGGTGGTCTAATAACCCTTTGACCCACATGGCCTACCGCTAATAGGGTGGTCTAATAACAATTTGACCCACATGAATTATACAGGGCCGACCCCAATAAGGTGGTCTAATAACCCATCAAGTATAAGTTACGACACTTACAATATAAATGACGACACTTCCATATAGAGGAATAATAACATCTCTATAGGAATACAATATAAATATATGTGAAATACATTCCGAAGTTACATATACATCAACACTCCCTCTTAACTAGGAAGGTATTTCTCGACACAGGTCTTCTAGCACAAGTCATCTTCTCTGGATCATCATCATTGGATAATCATCATCGAGTCATCATCATCATCACTACTGCTACTATCTCAATCAATCTCTGAATCTACTCGTCATAGGAAGTTCTACAAACCCAATCCTTTTTCATACTGGATGTAGGCTCACCACCTGCAGGTCTTCATCATCTGTGTGAACGGTGTGATAGAGGTGGCCTCTCAGGACTAATTTTATGTGCAGATGCAATACCAGAAAGAGTATCACAGGAACATTTATGTGCCTAAGCATAGCCGGTAAGATCTCCCAGGACTGATTACATGCATCTCCTCCACAATACCTTTAAAGAGCATCCCAGGAACATTTATGTGCCGCAGCACGACCGGCAAGATCTCTAAAGAGCATCCCAAGACTTATTACGAGCACACAGCTCAACCTCTCGGATCTCTAGGACTGATTACATGTGGATAGACAAAACCTTTAAAGAGCATCCCATGAACATTTATGTGCCACAGCACGACCGACAAGATCTCTAAAGAGCATCCTAGGACTAATTACGAGCGCACAGCTCAACCCCTCGGATCTCCAGGAGTGATTACATGTCTCCGTAGTAATACCTCATCCCAGGACTGATTACGAGCACACAGCTCAACCTATCGGATATCTGAGGACTGATTACATACTACATAGCAATACCGAAAAGAGTATCCCAGGAACATTTATGTGCCGCAACACGACCGGCAATATCTCCCAGGACTGATTACATGCTATTTGCACAACCTGCCACATATCATCTCTGACTTCCAAGTATCAACCTGATACTCATGATCCCACGGATCATCATTGCACAAAGCATCATCTTGATGCTCATGATCACACTGATCATCATCACTGTACCATCCTGATACATATCATCTAGAGCAACATCCTGAAGCTCGTCATCATGATCATCCTGATCATACAATGCATCCACCTGATGCATACCAAGTATCTACCTGATACATATCATCATACATGATCCACCTGATCATATAGTGTATCCACCTAATACAAATACAAATACATGATCCACTTGATTATATCTGATACATATCAACATACATGATCTACCTGATCATACAATGTATCCACCTGATACATATACAGATACATGGTCCAAGCATCCAACATGATGCATATACAAAATACATACAAATGATCCAACTGATCATATCCAGGATCCAACATGATGTGTACATACATATACATATAAATGATCCAACTGATCATATCCAGCATCATCCTGATGCATATATAGAGTAGTAACTGGAGCATCGTCCTGATGCTCATCATCCATGATCCTCCTAGTCATCATAGCATCGTCCTCTTCAGATCATCTCATCGTCCACAAAGCACAGCCCAGATGCACATCATCCAGTACTTACACCACCGACATGGGAGAACACATCTACCACCATTCGGGGAAGGCTCCAGCCCTTACTTTTTCACCATGGGAGAACACATCTACCACCATGTGAAAAATGGCTCAGCAATTATATCACGACCAAGGGAGAACACATCAACATTGTCAGAAAAGCTCATGTGCATTTGCATCTTTCGGACTCATCACTTCCCTTTGGAGGGAACCTTGATCTGAAGTGCACCAAGCCTCTCTCTGAAGTACTCAAACTCCACTCTGGCCAACGGCTTGGTCAATACATCTGCATCCTACTCATCGATCGCAACATACTATGCTTTGGATATAATCAGTGATACATATGACTACTTCCTGCTAAACCAAGAGATCACACCTGATTCCATACTGAAGCAACACCCAGAAGTGCTCTTCCTATCTGCAACACTGCCTGCCCAATATCAAAATATGCTTTATAGCAACCAGGTGAACATCTCTCGGATCTGTCAGGAACTGGCTCAATGTGTTCACTGCAAAGCAAATATCTGGTCTCGTATTTGTCAAGTACATAGAGGACCCAATCATCTGATGATACATCGTGACATCGACCAGATCAGATGAAGCATCACACATAAGCTTCAGGTTTGATGCCATAGGTGTGGCCATAGCCTTGTAGTCCATCATCCCAAACCTCTTCAGAATCTCTACTGCATACTTCCCTTTGTCTAAGGAAGATTCCATCTGTACTCTGCCACACCTACATACCAAGAAAATAGTGCATCATCACCAAGTCCTTCATCTCGAACTCAACTGCAAGCTTCCGCTGCATGTCGGAAATCAATCTATCATTTCTTGTTACAAACAGGTCATCCACATACAATAAGAGTATCCCTAGATTGCCTAACTCAACCTTGTAGTAAAGGTTGGAACCCGCTTTACTCTTCGTAAAGACCAAACTGGATAGAAGGCTGCCTATCCTACCATACCAAGTTCTGCACATATATGATTTCTTGTCATGTGTCTCAAAACCAAGTGGCTGCTCCACATACACTTCTTCTTCAACTACACCATTCAAGAAAGCTGTCTTGAAATCCATCTGGTGTATCTTCTATTTCATCACTTTTATATTTCTCTATGCTGCCATCTGCAGCATGCTTGATCTTGATAGATCCATATGGAAGTCATAACAAACTTCCCTTCAGGTCTTGGGACTACATCCCAAACATCATTCTTCATGATCGATGAATCATGGCATTCTTCCCATATCCTAGGAACTTCAATATCTTCAATAGATAATTTTGTTGCTAAACAAATGTTGTAGTTCTTCTTTTGTAGGTGATGGCATACGATATTTCCTACACAACAAGTTAAATTGCATGATTAGAAAACATCTCATAGTTTTCAGAACAAATTCTTACACATAAAGAAATATGTCATACAGTCATGCAATTATCTTAGCCAATGCTTCAATACAACATTTATCCATATCTCGTAACTTTCTAGATGCCTTCCAATCTCTACCAGAACATTGTTAAGAGTGTGCACAACTCTCAACATGTCAGCAAAGAGGTTTCATTCTAGATAAGTAGCAATGGAATGTTGTACAGTGCCATAGGCCACTTACCCATGCATATTAGTAGTATACTATTCATCAATGCAACTATTCTAATATGCATAATACACAACCTAATTCTAGGAACATCAGTATATACATTATTGAACAGTATTATTTAAACAATAGAATATGCAAGTAATGACAATTCAAATACTTATCTTTGTTTGTTTGTTGGGTTGACTCCCTCTCAGTCTTTTCTTCTTTTTTGCAACTCCATTCTTATATGGATTGTGAAAAGTGGTCAACTCCCTCTGAATATCTGCATCCTTACAGAAACTACTGAAGTGTGCTCCTTTGCTTTCTTGCAGGAACAACTTAAGTGTGCTCCCTCTTGATCTTTGCTTCCTGGATTACCTGTCCTTGAACTTACATCCATCCTTAATCACTATGCATGCTTATTAGTATCATCATTGTGTTATCCTTGAGGTCTCATATATAAGCACACATTTATTAGTATAATCTTAATACTATCAAAACAAAATAATCTTAAACATGTATACTCATGATCATTCACAGATAATAAACATTAGTATTCAAGGTTTCAGGGAAGTCTTCTTTTACTCATACATATTCTTATTTGATCATAGGACTCTTCTGGTTAGTTGAATCATCAATCAAGATAAGAGATATAATATGCATAAAACCCGTGATTATTTAAACCTATACCTTCATGATTCTTCTGGTTAGTCATATCATCAATTATGGTAAGAAACATAATATGCATACAACCATGATTATTCAAACCTATGAATTCATGAATAATCATTATCAACAACATAACAATATAATATACTAACATAAGGTAGGATTCTAGCTTGATATAGGAAAAACATACCTGGATTAGCATGCTAGCTAGTTATGTCTAACATACCCGCATAATGTCTTCTGGTTCTCTTCAGTGACTTGTGCTAGTAACCTGCATGTCTCATAAGTTAACCATTGTAGAACCAAGTTATACATACCTCGAAAGTAGATCTTCTATGTGATCCATGACAATGGATGAATCTTTGTCTTCATGTCACCATGAGCATATGTTCTTGAACTAGAACACGATTTGACTTTCTTGGTGTACCTTTTGTGTTATAGAACAACATAAACCTCATACAACATCACAATGCATTAGTACAATCATAAGTGTCAAAACCTTAATCAATGAATATCTTCTATTAAGGTGATACAACAAGTCCAGTAATTAATCAAGATTGTGATGTAATGATATGAAGACAAACATATGATAAACTTAACAATGAAACATACCTGTAAGCCATACCTATCAAGATTGCTTGTAATCTTCTTATTGAAGGCCTTAGCCTCATCTCCCTCTGAGACAAGAACTTCTTCACTTATGTAGGTGACCAATCCATCTTCTTCTAGGATTAACCCAATCCACTTGATTTGCAAGAACTGGACCTGGAGCTGGATTAGGGTTTGTTAAAGAAACCTTAAAAATTCAAACTTTGAATTTCAAACTTTCAAAAGGATAGAAATATGCGCCTTGATAAGCTGATCAAGTTGGTATATTCAGAATTTGAAAGCTGCAAAGTTTCACCCCTCGAAATTACCTTTTAGATTTCCAGATTCACTAGGGAGGACCTTGAATTAGGGTTTGAGTTTCCTGGAGCTTCACCCAGCCAAAATATTTGATTCAAAACTCTAAGCTTTGATTTTTCTGAGGAGCTTCCAGCCGTGGTCACAAATTTCCAAAATTCCAATTTTTGCAGAAGCCCTAATTTTCCATCTTTCCAATCAAAGTCCCGAACTAGGGTTTGATCAAGCCTGGCCTTCTTCCCAACCAAAAAATATGATATTGTTCTCTAAATTTTGATTTTGATGAGTAGCATCCAGCCATGGTCTCTGATTACAAAAATTCCAACTTTCTCTGAAGCCCTAAATTCCGGAAGCCATGAATGAAGGTACTAAAAAATAATTCTATTTTGACAGAAATATGTACCTGATTATTTCTAGTGTAAATCCAAACTTTTCAATCCACAGGGTCTAAATAATTTTCTTGAGATATCCCGACCTATTATGTTTCCATCCCGATAGGTCTGACCTCAACTGGATTCTCTAAGAGAGAGTTATGCCAAGTGTCACAACGTGACCTGTTTATGGGATAATACAGGAGAGCGAACTTGTATGGCGTGCCACGTGTCACTGGTTCAAATTCGACCTCTAAAATTTTTTCTTGAGATATCCCAACCTGTTATATTTCCATCTCGATAGGTCTGACCTCAATTGGATTTTCTTAGAGAGAGTTATGCCAAGTGTCTCAACATGATCTGTTTATGGGATAATACAGGAGAGTGAACTTGTACGGCGTGCCACGTGTCACTGGTTCAAGTTTGGCCTCTGAAATTTTTTCTTGAGATAGTACAGTCTGTGTACTACCGGCCACTTTTTACGACATTTCATTTGAGGCTTCCTAGCCCACGTTATGACCTTTTTACCAAGGTCACTAGATTTTGACTCAGATCTGGAAGAGGCAGAAACCCTATATTGTACAGATCATAAATCACAAAGTACAATGAATTAGAGGTTGTCCTTTGGCCACAAGGTACATGGGGATCGGATATTCGACCTGTAAACATTTTAGATCTAAAAACTGTTAAGATTTAATATGCTAAGACAGAAAATAGCAGCATTACATTCCATTTCACAATAATAGCATATATAGGATCACTGAAGAAACAACAAGCACAGCATAAACACAAGAGACACAGATTTATCCTGGGAAACCCTCATGGGGTAGAAAACCCAGTAAAGTTTCCTCAATATAGATGACCAACAATATACAAAGATGCAAACCAAAGACACGATCTCCTCCTCCATCATAGCAGACCTCTCCTCCACAAGTGCGCTACTCTCAAGTGAGTGAGAGTGTAAAATGAGGAATACACCTCCTCTATTTATACACTACTCCGACTTATCTTTTACACAGAACATGTAGGCTCGTATTTAACCAATGGGTTAAATAACCCACTACAACTGACTAGGCCGACCCCTCTAGGGTGGTCTAATAACCCTTTGACCCACATAACACATACAGGGCCGACCCCCACTAGGGAAGTCTAATAACCCGAGTTACCACATTACGACGGAGGAATAAACATCTCCAGATATACAATAAGGTATTCAAGGAGGAATGAAACATCTCCAGAATAATAAAGTACAAATATAATATTCTTTGAAGTTACAATATCTCAACACTCCCCCTTAATGAGAAGGATATTATAACAGCATCTGCATGAGCAAGGAGTCATCAACATCATACATGATACATCTATAAATCATTGGAAGCTTTCTCAACATCATCAGTAACTCAAGCAGTTATTGGAACATATTCAATACTGGAACATCAACATCTTCAGTACTGAGTCTTTATCTTTAGCACTCGAACAACTACAACAACATCAACATCTGGATCCTCATGATCATCCGCATCGTCATCATACGATCATCAACATCGAGATCATCTCGATCTACAACATCTGGATCATCTCGATCTACAGCATCTAGATCATCACGATCTACAGCATCTGGATCATCTCGATCTGCAGTATCTGGATCATCTTGATCTACAGCATTTGGATCATCTCGATCTACAACATCTGGATCATCACGATCTATAGCATCTGGATCATCATCATCTAGATCAACACAATCAGCAGCATCGTCATCTAGATCAACACGATCAGCAGCATCGTCATCTAGATCAATACGATCAGCAGCATCATCATCTAGATCAACAGTATTAGTATCCACACCAATACAAGTATACATCATCAATACAAGTATTCACACAATACAAGTATACACATCATCAATACAAGTATCCACACAATATAAGTATACACATCATCAATACAAGTATACACATCAATACAAGTATACATGATCAGTATAAGTATTCACACAATACAAGTATACACATCAATACAAGTATACATCATCAATACAAGTATTCACACAATACAAGTATACACATCATCAATACAAGTATACACATCAATACAAGTATCCATATCAATAGCATACCCTGCAACACACACGATCATATTACAGGATGATCAATCCTGCTCCCTTTAGGACATAGGTCCATGGATGATGCAATCCTGTCATGTACCTTTTGAACCGAGGTCCAAGGACGATCCAGTCCTACCATGTACCTTTTGAATCGAGGTCCAGGGACGATCCAGTCCTATCATGTACCTTTTGAACCGAAGTCCAGGGATGATCCAGTCCTATCATGTACCTTTTGAACCGAAGTCCAGGGACGATCCAGTCCTACCATGTACCTTTTGAACCGAAGTCCAGGGACAATCTAGTCCTATCATGTACCTTTTGAACCGAAGTCCAGGGACGATCCAGTCCTATCATGTACCTTTTGAACCGAAGTCCAGGGACGATCCAGTCCTATCATTCCATTCTCGGAGACCTCTTGTCTACGGCTCAATTCACAGGACTAAAGTCCGAGGACGATACAATCCCCTTATCTGTTCATTCAGGATTTTTTTCTCAGAGACCTCTTGTCTACGACTCAATTCACAGGACTAAAGTCTGAGGACGATCCAATCCCCTTACCTATTCATTCAGGATTTTGTTCTCGGAGACATCTTGTCTACGACTCAATTCACAGGACTAAAGTCCGAGGACGATACAATCCCCTTACCTGTTCATTCAGGATTTTGTTCTCGGAGACATCTTGTCTACGGCTCAATTCACAGGACTAAAGTCCGAGGATGATCCAATCCCCTTACCTGTTCATTCAGGATTTTGTTCTCGGAGACATCTTATCTATGGCTCAATTCATAGGACTAAAGTCCGAGGACGATACAATCCCCTTACCTGTTCATTCAGGATTTTGTTCTCGGAGACATCTTGTCTATGGCTCAATTCACAGGACTAAAGTTCGAGGATGATCCAATCCCCTTACCTGTTCATTCAGGATTCTGTTCTTGGAGACATCTTGTCTACGGATCACTTTAGGACTAAAGTCCACGGATGATACAATCCTCTTCTTTCTCGGAGACATCTTGTCTACGGCTCCTTTTAGAACATATGTTCAGGGATGATGTAATCCCCTTCTTTCTCGGAGACATCTTGTCTACAGCTCCTTTTAGAACATATGTTCAGGGATGATGCAATCCCCTTCTCACCTTAGACCCCGTTTAAGGACCATCCACCAACGTTTCTGTCGGCATCACCAATATAGGTATCCACATCACTGACCTCACTGTCGATGTGGGAAATCTCATCATAATTGAACACATCACTCCCCCTTTCGAGGGGTCCTTCTAAACTATATTAAGTTTGTCTTGGAAAACTTTACTTGAGGTAGAGGTTTGGTTAGTACATCGGTAACTTGTTACAAATTCAACCTTTATGGTTCCTTTCTGCACCATATCTTGTCATATCTCTATGTGCTTTGACTTATCATGGAACACTGGATTCTCTGCCATCTTGATACAACTCTGTTTGTCACATAGGATCATAATTGGGTTTATATCTAAGTCAAACAATTCTGAAGCCATATCACTTCACAACTAGCAGAGCAAGCAGCCATATATTCTTCTTGTGCTAAGAGACATACTGGACTGCTTCCTGCTCAACCACAAGATCCCAGACAATAACATCCTCTCGATGTGCTCTACCTGTCTGATACACTTTCTGCTCAATCAACATCTATGTAGCCATCTGAAGTCATGATGTCCAAAATAGCATAGATCAAAGTCTATCGTATCCTTTAGGTACCTCATCACATGCTTTGCAACTATCAAGTGAACACATCTAGTTTCCACTAGATACTGACTCAAGGTGTTCACAGCAAAGCTTATATCTGATCTAGTATTTGTTAGATACATCAATGACCCAATATTTCTCAGCATACTTTCCCTGGTTGAGAAAGATTCCTTCTGAGCCTTGCCATACTTCCATACCTAGGAAGTAATGCATCAATCTGAGATCTTTCATTTTCATTTATGTAGCCATCTTCTTCTTTCTTTTCATGATCTGTTTCTCATTCCTTGTAAGAGAGAGATCATCGTCATACAATAACGGTATGATAGGTTCATCATCCACAACCTTAAGGTAAAGGTTAGGATCAGCTTTACTTTTGGTAAAGCCCAAGCTTATCAAGAGACTGTCAATTCTCCCTTTGTGACTGAACATCATTCACATTCTGCATTGAATGATCTTTTGCATATCTATCTGTACCATCTCTCGTTAGATGGGTCTACTAATATGAGCTTCAATATCATTCGAGCTCTGTGGTGAGTTCCTTCTTGCATCCATGTTATCTGTGTATAGAAACCATATTCAACCTTGTAGCAAAGGTTGAGATCCACATCACCCATGGTGATCATTAAGCTCATCAATTGATTATCGATCCTGGGAACCCATACAGAACCTGATTCACACTTATTCTTTAATTACACCATTAAGAGAATGGTCAAGCCACTTGGAGCAAACATCTCATCATGATTCTCTTAAGAGAATCTTATAGCCACAAGCCTTCTATAGTGTGTTTGATTTGTAAATATTTTGTTGAACATCCATTGCTTGTTCATTGTTCATCATTCATCATGATCTTTCCTACAAATCAAAATTAAGTACATGATTAGTAATACTTTATAATCATCAAATCATATTGACATGATAACCTATTATGTATACAGATATCATTTACATAGTTATGCAACTATTTTGACCAATACTTTGGCACAACACTTTCCCATATCCTGTATGCATACAGTGGCTATCTAGATGCCTTCCATCTTTACCGGAACATACTATCGAGAGTGTGCACAGCTCTCAGCATGTTAGCAAAGAGGTTTCATTCTAGACAAGCAACAATGGAATGTTTGTCCAACTTACCAATCATATGCATATTAGTAGTATATTGTTCAATGCTCTATGAATGTTTACACTCAGCATGATATATTCTAGGAATACAAATATGCATACAAGAAATATCATTTACTATTTCCAATAACAACTCAAATACTTATCTTTTATGTTTGTGTGGTTTCCTCCCGCTTGATCTTCTATATGTCTTTTGAACTTCTATTCATTCTGTACCACTGTGCATGCTCAAGTGTGCACTAGTGTCATCCTCATGATCTCATACACAAACATGCATTCATTAGTATATTCTACAAACATTCTAATTCTAAATAATCTTGAATATGTATAGTCATGATCATTAGTATTCAGGGTTTCAAGGAAGTCTTCTTTTACTCATGCATATTCTTGTTTGATCATAGTACTCTTCTGGTTAATTAAATCATCAAGACAAGAGACATAATATGCATAAACCCTTGATTACTAACTTTATGAATAAGCATAACCAATCATACCAAGTATACTTATATAGGAGATCCTAACACAAGGTAAGATTCTAACTTGACATAAGAAAACATACCTGGATTAGTATACCTGCTTAGTTATGTACAACATACCTAAACAATCTCTTCAATGATTTAGAGATCCTGAGCTAGAACCTGCATGTCTCATAGGTTAAGCATAATATAACAAAGTCATACATACCTCGTAAGTAGAACAAATATTATGGATGAGTCTTTGTCTTCATGATGTCATGGTCATGGAACTTGATTTGTCTTTTGTGATGTACCTATATCTTGTCAGCAGACAACATCAACCTCACACAACACCATAATGCATTAGTACAATCATATAGCCCTAATCAATGAATGTCTTCGATCATTCACATGCATTCATACTATTACTAGGGTGATAAGACAATTCTAACATTAATCAAGATTGTACTAATAAATAATATGAAGACAAACACATTATGAACTTAATCAAGAATCAGATTTCAAGACATACCTGAACCTCCTTAAGTCATACCTATCGAGACTTCTTGTAGTCTTCTTATGTAAGGCATTAGCCTCAAATCCCCTTGAAACTTGATCTGGAGCTTGATTAGGGTTTGCTAGAGAAACCCTAAAAATTCAATCTTTGACTTTCACACTTCTAAATGGATGGAAGGATGTGTCTTGCTGAGCTGGTCAAACTAGCATACTTCAATTTTGAAATCTCTAAAAATTTGACCCCTCAAAATTGCCTTCGAAACTTCTGGATCTTCTGGACAAGAACCCGAACTAGAGTTTGATGAAGCACACCCTTATGTCCAATCAAAAGGTTCGATCCAAGGCTCTAAACTCTTATTTTTCTGAGGAGCTTGTAGCCATGGTTACAGACTTCAAAAATTACAACTTTTGCTGAAGCGCTAATTTTCCATCTTTCCGATCAAAATACCGAACTGGGGTTTGATCAAGCCCAGTCTTCTACCCAACCAAAAAATTCGATATTGGTCTCTAAATTTTGATTTTCCTGAGTAGCATTCAGCCGTGGATTCCAATTCCAAAAATTCTAACTTTCTCCAAAACCCTAAATTCTGGAAGCCATGAATGAAGGTGCTCCAAAAATAATTCTATTTTGACAAAAATATGTACCTGATTGTTTCTGCTGTAACTCTGAAATTTTCACTTCACAGGGTCTGAAATTTTTTTCTGTGGTATCTTGACCTATCATCTTTCCATCCCGACAGGTCTGAACTCAATTGGATTTTCTGAGAGATAGTTATGCCAAGTGTCGCAACGTGACCTGTTTATGTGGTAAAACAGGAGAGCGAACTTGTACGGCATTCCACGTGTTACGGGTTCAACTTCAGACTCTAAAAACATTTTCTAAGATGGTACAGTCTATGTACTACTTGTCACTTTTTATGAAATTTCATTTGGATCTTCCTAGCCCAAGTTATGCCAAGTGTCGCAACGTGACTTGTTTATGGGATAAAATACGATAGCAAAATTGTACGGCATGCCACGTGTCATTGGTTCAACTTCGGCCTCTAAAAAAGTTACCTGAGATAGTACAGTCTGTGTACTACCTGTTATTGTTTACAAAATTTCATTTGGAGCTTCCTAGCCCAAGTTATGACCTTTTTTCCTAGGTCACCTGATTTTGACTGAGATCTGGAAGAGGCAGAAAACCCTAACTTGTATTGATCATAACTTGCAAAGTACAATGAATCGGAGGGTTCCCTTTGGACACAAGATACCTGGAGATGATATGTATGACCTACAAAGGTTTCAAATCCTGAACCTTCTCCAAAATGGATTTATTGCAAAAGTTCTACGATGACTGGTTTTTGCTATATAAAACCCTAACCTTCAAATTGTCGTAAGTAAAGCAAGTGTCGTAAGTGCCATACATTGCCTTCCTTCAGGTTAGCTCTGATACCATGTTAAGATTTAATATGCTAAGACAGAAAATAGAAGCATTACATTCCATTTCACAATAATATCATATATAGGATCACTGAAGAAACAACAAGCACAGCATAAACACAAGAGACACAGATTTATCCTCGGAAACCCTCATGGGGTAGAAAACCCAGTAAAGCTTCCTCAATATAGATGACCAGCAATATACAAAGATGCAAACCAAAGACATGATCTCCTCCTCCATCATAGCAAACCTCTCCTCCACAAGTGCGCTACTCTCAAGTGAGTGAGAGTGTAAAATGAGGAATACACCTCCTCTATTTATACACAACTCCGACTTATCTTTTACACAGAACATGTAGGCTCGTATTTAACCAATGGGTTAAATACCCCACTACAACTGACTGGGCCGACCCCTCTAGGGTGGTCTAATAACCCTTTGACCCACATAACACATACAGGGTCGACCCCCACTAGGGAAGTCTAATAACCCAAGTTACCACATTTCGATGGAGGAATAAACATCTCCGGATATACAATAAGGTCTTCAAGGAGGAATGAAACATCTCTAGAATAATAAAGTACAAATATAATATTATTTGAAGTTACAATATCTCAACAAAAACTTTGCCAAAACGGATTTATAGTGAAAGTGCTATGATGACTGGTTTTTTCTATATCAAGCCCTAGCATCGTAAGTGCAACAAGTGTCATACATGACATATCATGCCTTCTTTCAGGCTAGCTCTGATACCATGTTAAATTTTCAGAATTGACTTCAATCTGATCTAGGATCTTAACTAAGAGAACAACATGTACAACAAATCTACAACATATCAATCATGGACACAATAATGCAAGCACACAAGAGACACAAGGTTTACTTGGGGAAAACCATAAAGGTGAAAAACCCCAATAACTTCCTCAGAGATAGATAAAGCAATGATACAACTAGAATACAAGAGATAGTCTTCTCCTAGTAGTAGAGCCTCCTCCTCCACAAGTGCGCCACTCTCCAAATGAGTGAGTGAGAGAATAGAATGTGTAAAATGAGAGAGACACACTCTCTATTTATACACTAACTTGACTTGACCTTTACTCAACTAGGTCGGCCTCAACTTAACCACTTAACATAATGCTGACTGGGCCGACCCCCACTAGGGTGGTCTAATAACCCTTTGACCCACATGGCCAACCCCCAATAGGGTGGTCTAATAACCCTTTGACCCACATGACTTATACAGGGCCAACCCCAATAAGGTGGTCTAATAACCCATCAAGTAAAAGTTACGACACTTACAATATAAATGACGACACTTCCGTATAGAGGAATAATAACATCTCTATAGGAATACAATATAAATATATGTGAAATACATTCTAAAGTTACATATACATCAACATGCACTACTCCCAACATGTCAGCAAAGAGGTTTCTTTCTAGATAAGTAGCACTGGAATGTTGTACAGTGCCATAGGCCACTTACCCATCACATGCATATCAGTAGTATACTGTTCATTAATGCAATCATTCTAATATGCACAATACATATCCTAAGTCTAGGAATATGAGCATATACATCATTGAACAATTTTATTTAAACAAACAAATATGCAAGAAATGATAATTAAAATACTTATCTTTGTTTGTTTGTTGGGTGGACTCCCTCTGAGTCTTTGCTTCCTTGCAGGAGCTGCTAGAGTCCTAATCTGAAGTAGCTTCTTCTACACCTTTCTGTTGTGGAATGTAGAGAGATGGTCAACTCCCTCTGAATATCTGCATCCTTGTAGAAACCATTGGAGTGTACTCCCTCTTGATCTTTGCTTCCTGGATTACCTGTTCTTGAACTTATATTCATTCTCGATCCCTATCTATGCTTGTTAGTATCATCATTGTGTTATCCTCAAGGTATCATACATAATCAAACATTCATTAGTATACTATCAAAACACACTAATCTCAAGCATGTATAGTCATGATCATTTCAAACAAAAATAATAAGCATTAGTATTCAAGGTTTATATATAGGACTCTTATGTTTAGTCATATCATAAGAAACATAACATGTCTAAACCTATGATTACTCAAACCTATGACTCTTCTGGTTAGTCATATCATTAATTAAGGTAAGACACATAATATGCATATACCTATGACTTTATGAACAATCATCATCAATCATGCCATGCATACTTAGATAAGAGATCCTATGATATAAGGAAAACATACCTGTTCACCATATTTGCTAGTTATGTCTAGCAATATTTTCTTCAATGACCTACATAACTCATAAGTTAACCTTTTCAAAACCAAATCATACATACCTCCATGTGATCCATGATTATGGATGAATCTTTGTCTTCATGTTACCATAGCAAGTTCAAGTTGTCCCTTCAATTTGTACAAACCTCCCTCTTGCTCTCCAATCACCACTGCATCGTCTATGGTCTTTCCCTTTGGCCACATTAGGACTTGGCCATCCACAAATGCAACCCTCATACCTTTTGCATCCAATGCAAAGATGGAGAGTAAGTTCTTCTTGAGCCCAGGTAGATAAAGGACTTCTTTCATCTTCAAAGATTTTCTAGAATCTAGGTTGTAGGAGGTTTCACCACTTCCTTTGATTGGGTATTGAAAATCATCCCCAAGTTTCACCTTATGGGGTGATTCATGTTCAGATAGGTTTACAAAATATTCCTTAAACCCAATCATGTGTTTGGAAGCCCCACTATCAATCAACCAATTATTACAACCATGGGAGATAGTACCTGTGAGAGCAGATATTAGAACATACTCTTCTTCACTTGATGAGTCATCATCACTATCATCGCTTTCTGCCCTAGCCTTCTTCTTTGGAGGTTCATCATCCTCAACAGCATGAGCATGGAACTTTCTTTTTCTGCCCTTCTTCTTCTTGCTAGAGTTGTTGTTATTATCCCTTTTGTTCTTGGGACAATTTGAGGCAAAGTGACCCTTCTCATTGCATGTGAAGCATCTTAGATCGTTCTTATTATTTTGATAGGATCTCTTGTAGCGAGAGTGCTCCTTCTTGGGCTTGTTTCTTTTGGTGTGGTCTGTAAGAGCTTGATCTTCACCTCCCATCTTTTCCTCACGAGCTACAAGTCTAGCTTCTTCTTGAGAGCATTCCTCCCACAGTTTACTAAAAGAGATCAATTTCTTTCTTTCACAGATTCCTTGAATAATGGAGTCCCATGACCTAGGTAGGCCATTCAAAGTGGTCATATCAACTTCACCATTGTCCACTACTTCATCCACAGCTTCAAGTTGCTCCTTGATCTGAGAGACCTTGGAGAAGTAAGATTGAATGGTTTCTCCATTCAACATCTTGACTTATTTCAATTGATTCCGCAGAGTCATCTTCCAATTTATGTTCTTCCCTTCAAATAGCTTGGTCAAAGAGTCAAACATCTCCTTGGGTGTCTTTCGAGAAGACACATGGGGTATGAGATGGTCTTTGATAGAATCAACAACGATTTTCTTTGCCTTGACCAAGTTATTCTTATGCAATACCTTGGCCTCTTCATCCTCTGGGATAGGGATTTCTTCTTTTATATATGAGTCCAACTCATTCTCTTCCAGGATTTACCCAATCCTATACTTCCAAGCTCGGAAGTTATCAGCGCCTTCAAGCTTATCCTCAAGCTTGGTGTGGTGAGACATCTTAAAGAGTACTTCAAATGGAAATAGAAAATATTTAGGTCTTACCACTTGAAATGTTGAAAACTAGATCTGGTCCCGGATTAGGGTTTGTTGGAAAAAACCCTAAAAATTCAAAATGTGAATTTCAACTCTCTGAAAGGATAGAAAGATGCACCTTGATGAGCTGATCAGCCTGGTGCATTCAGAATTTGAGATCAGGAAAGCCTTACCCTTTAGATTTGTCTTTTTGTCCTCCCGGGTTCACTAGGGAGAGCCCTGAATTAGGGTTTGAGTTTCCTGAAGATCTACCTAGCCAAAAATCTCGATCCAAAGCTCTAAACTTCGATTTTGGCAAGGAGCTTCCAGCTATGTCTTCAGATTTCAAAAATTCCTATTTTTGTGGAAACCCTAATTTTTAGGGCCAAATCTGAAAATGCTCATAATTGAATTCTGATTGGACAGATAGATTCTCCTTGATGAGTAGAGTCAATCTACTAAACTGATTTTCCAAAAACTATGGAGAGAAACCCAATAAACAAGAAACTCAAGTTTTCGTCACTGCAAAATGTCTTCTTCTCAGGTTAGCTCTGATACCATGTTAAATTTTGAGCATTAATTCACAATACTCTTGGATCTTTACTGAGAGAATAAAATATACAGTATATCAATGCATAGCAATCACAATAAGCATCACAAGCATCACAAGAATCAAAAGCATGAGAGACAAGAGACAAAAATTTTCCGTGGGGAAAACCCTAAGGTGAAAAACCCCACAACTTCCTCAGAGATAGAGAGAGCAATGGCTCAACTAAAGTACAACCAAAATATACTTGAGATAGTCTCCTAGTAGCAGATGATCCTCCTCCTCACTAGTGCGCCACTTTCTGAGTGAGAGAAGTGTGTCTTTCCGAATGATGCAAATAGAGGTCTCCTGATCTCTATTTATACTAACCTGTTTGCCTAGTTACACTATGGGGCCGACTTGTCTATCTAGATACATCCACAATATAATATATATTTTAGGGCCAACCCCACACATGGTGGTCTAATAACCCATCGGCAAGTACACACACTTGCGACACTTGTCAATCCACATGATGACACTTCCTTATAGAGGAATAACACATCTGTAATAAGGGTACAATAAATATATATGAAATACATAGATGAAATACATTCGGAAGTTACATATACATCAACAAAGTTACGACAGTTGCAATATAAATTACGACACTTCTGTATAGAGGAATATTAACATCTCTATAGGAATACAAACACTTCCGTATAAAGGAATAATACCATCTCTATAGGAGTACAAATTACATATATGATATACATGGGTGAAATACATTTCGAAGTTACATATACATCAACACTCCCTCTTAACTAGGAAGGTATTTCTCGACACAGATCTGCTAGCACAAGGCTTCTTCTCTGGATCATCATTAGCGAATCATCATCCTCAAATCATCGTCATCATCACTGCTACTATTATCTCAATCAATCTCTGAATCTACTTGTCATAGGAAGTTCTACAGAGCCATTCCTTTTTCATATTGGATGTAGGCCCACCACCTGCAGGTCTTCGTCATCACTAGCCATACTATGGAAATCTCAGGACTTATTATGTGCATCACAAAACCTTAAAAGAGTCTCTTGACTAGCAAGAACCCTAAAGAGCATCTGAGGCCTTTTTCATCCTGTCCAGATCTCCAGGACTTATTACATGTGACCCCACCACAAAACCTCGAAAGAGAATCCCAGGACTGATTACAAGCACAAGGCTCAACCTATCGGATCTCCTAGGGAAAAAATTACATGTGGTCACCACAAAACCTTGAAAGAGCATCACATAACTGATTACGAGCACAAAGCTCAACCTATCAGATCTCCCAGGGCACAAATTACATGTGGTCATGGAAAAACCTTGAAAGAGCATCCTAGGACTGATTGCGAGCACATGGCTCAACCTATCGAATCTCCTAGGGCATAGATTACATGCCATAGGACAAAACCTAGAAAGAGCATTTGCCAGATATCCCAGGGTACAAATTACATGCCATAGGAAAAACCTTGAAAGACTATCTACAAATCTCCTAAGGCACAAATTATATGTCCTCCCAAGCAAAACCATGAAAGAGCATTTGCCAGATATCCCAGGGTACAAATTACATGCCATAGGCAAAACCACGAAAGACTATTTGCAAATATCCCAGGGCACAAGTTACATGCTTATCTGCACAACCTGTTGCACGGCCACAGAGTATCAACTTGATACTCACCATACATCATCCTGATCATCATCACTGCAACATCCTACTACATGTCATCTAGAGTAACATCCTGAAGCTCGTCATCTATGATCATCCTAATCATACACTGTATCCACCTGATGCATATCAAGTATCTACCTAATACATATCATCATACATGATCCTCCTAATCATACAATGTATCCACCTGATACATATATAGATACATGATCCACAAAATGCATCTAACTAACATATATCAACATACATGATCTACCTGATCATACACACTATCCACCTGATACATATACAGATACATGGTACAAGCATCCAACATGATGCATATACAAAATACATATAAATGATCCAACTGGTCATATCCAGCATCATCCTGATGCATATACAGAGCAGTAACTAGAGCATTGTCCTGATGCTCATCCTCCAACGCTTACATCCACAGCCATGTGAAGGATCCTCCTTCCAACATTCTTGGAATGGCTTCAACAAATGTGTCCATCACTTCTTCCTCGAGGTGTCGTCGATCTGAAGAACACCAACCCTCTCCCTGAAGTACTCGAACTTCACCCTGGCTAGTGGATTCATCAGTACATCTGCAATCTGCTCATTCATCACAACATACAGGAGCTTCACTGCTCCTCTCTGCACCATATCCCTGATATAGTGATATTTGATCTCTATGTGTTTCGACCTGTCGTGAAACACTGGGTTCTCAGACATCTTCACACAACTCTGGTTCTCACAAAAGATACCAGTAGCATCCAACTGGAGATCAAATAACTCAGACATTAGCTTCCAAATCCATATTGCCTCACAACTAGCTGAAGAGGCTGCAACATACTCTGTCTCAGCTATACTCAGTGCTATGTAGGACTGCTTCCTGCTAAACCAAGAGATCACACTTGATCCCATACTGAAGCAGCACCCAGCTGTGCTCTTCCTATCTACAGCAATGCTTGCTCAATCCGAATCAACATAACCTTGCAGGTTAAACTTTTGATTCGCATCATACTTCAGACCATAATCAACTGTACCCTTCAGATACCTCAGAATATGCTTTACAGCAACCAGGTGAACACCTCTGGGATCCATTAGGAACTGGCTCAATGTGTTCACTGCAAGGCAAATATCTGGTCTAGTGTTCGTCAGGTACATCAAGAACCCAATCAACTAATGATACATTGTGACATCAACCGGATCAGATGGAGCTTCACACAAAAGCTTCAGGTTTGATGCCATAGGTGTGGACATAGCCTTGCAGTCCATCATCCCGAACCTCTTCAGGATCTCTACTGCATACTTCCCTTGTCCAAGGAAGATTCCATCTACACTCTGCCACACCTCCATGCCAAAAAAACAAATATTACATCATCCCCAAGTTCTTCATCTCGAACTCGGTAGCAAGCATCTGCTGTGTGTCAGCAATCAATCTATCTTCACCTGTAATAAACAGGTCATCCATATACAAAATTAATATCACTAGATTTCCTTCCTCAACCTTGTAGTAAAGGTTGGAATCCGCTTTACTCTTGGTAAAGCCCAAACTGGATAGAAAGCTGTCTATCCTACCATACCAAGTTCTGCACGTATATGACTCCCTGTCATGTGTCTCAAAACCAAGTGGCTACTCCACATACACTTCTTCTTCAACTACACCATTCAAGAAAGCTATCTTGAAATCCATCTGGTGTATCTTCCATTTCATCATTGTAGCCAGAGCAAGTATAGACTTAATGGAAGTGTATCTGGCTACAGGAGCAAAAGTCTCTATGCTACCACCTGTAGCATGCTTGATCTTGTAGATCCTCATGGAAGTCACTACAGACTGCCCTTTAGGTCTTGGGATTGCATCCCAAACATCTTAATGATTGACTGGTACTCCTCGATCATGGCATTCTTCCGAGATCCTGGGAACTTCAATATCTTCAATATTTTCAATAGATAACTTTGTTGCTTGAACAAATGTTGTAGTCGTTCTTTTGTAGGTGATGGTATACGATCTTTCCTGCACAAGAAGTTAAATTGCATGATTAGAAAACATCTCATAGTTTTCAAAACAATTTCTTACACATAAAGAAATATGTCATACAATGATGCAATTATTTTAGCCAATGCTTCAATACAACATTTATCCATATCCCGTAACTTTCTAGATGCCTTCCCATCTCTACCAGAACATTGTTAAGAGTGTGCACAACTCCCAACATGTCAGCAAAGAGGTTTCATTCTAGATAAGCAGCAATGGAATGTTGTACAGTGCCATAGGCCACTTACCCATCAAATGCACATTAGTAGTATACTGTTCATTAATGCAATCATTCTAATATGCACAATACATATCCTAAGTCTAGGAACATAAGCCTATACGTCATTGAACAATTTTACTTAAACAAACAAATATGTAAGAAATGGTAATTAAAATACTTATCTTTGTTTGTTTGTTGGGTGGACTCCCTCTGAGTCTTTGCTTCCTTGCAGGAGCTGCTGAAGTAGCTTCTTCTACACCTTTCTGTTGTGGAATGCAGAAGGATGGTCAACTCCCTCTGGATATCTGCATCCTTGCAGAAACTACTGGAGTGAGCTCCATCTTGATCTTTGCTTCCTAGATTACCTGTCCTTGAACCTATATTCATCCTAGGTCCCTATGCATGCTTATTAGTATCATGGTTGTGTTATCCTTGTAATCTCATACATTCATTAGTATATTCTTAATACTATCAAAACACAATAATCTTAAGCATGTATGGTCATGATCATTTGAAACAAAAATAATAAGCATTAGTATTCAAGGTTTCAGGGAAGTCTTCTTTTACTCATGCATATTCTTATTTGATCATAGGACTCTTCTGGTTAGTTAAATCATCAATCAAGATAAGAGATATAATATGCATAAAACCCGTGATTACTCAAACCTATACCTTTATGACTCTTCTGGTTAGTCATATCATCAATTATGGTAAGAAACATAATATGCATACAACCATGACTATTCAAACCTATGACTTTATGAATAATCATTATCAACAACACAACAATATAAGATCCTAACACAAGGTAGGATTCTAGCTTGATATAGGAAAAACATACCTAGATTAGCATGCTAGATAGTTATGTCTAACATACCCGCATAATGTCTTCTAGTTCTCTTCAATGACTTGTGCTAGTAACCTGCATGTCTCATAAGTTATCCATTGTAGGACCAAGTTATACATACCTCGTAAGTAGATCTTCTAAGCGATCCATGACAATGGATGAATCTTTGTCCTCATGTCATCATGATCATATGTTCTTGAACGAGAGCATGATTTGTCTTTCTTGTTGTACCTTTCATGTTAGCAGACCACATAAACCTCATACAACACCATAATGCATTAGTACAATCATAAGTGTCAACACCCTAATCAATGAATATCTTCTATCGTGCATTCATAATTTTATTAAGGTGATACGACAAGTCTATATTTAATCAAGATTGTACTAACCATAATAATATGAAGACAAATATACCATAAAATTAATCATGAACAAATCTCGAAACATACCTGGATAAGTCATACATGTCGAGATTGATTGTAATCTTCTTATGTAAGGCCTTAGCCTCATCTCCCTCTGAAACAGGAACTTCTTCACTTATGCAGGTGACCAATCCATCTTCTTCTATGATTAACCCAATCCACTTGATTTGCAAGAACTGGATCTTGATAGCTGGATTAGGATTTGTCAGAGAAACCCCAAAAATTCAAACTTTGAATTTCAAACTTCCAAAAGGATAGAAATATGTGCCTTGATGAGCTGATCAAGCTGGCATGTTCAGAATTTGAAAACTGCAAAGTTTCACTCCTCAATTTTTCCTTTGAAACTTTTGGATTCACTGGACGTGACCCTAAACTAGGGTTTGATGAAGCCCACTCTTCTGCCCAATCAAAAGGTTTGATCCAAAGCTCGAAGCTTCTATTTTTCTGAGGAGCTTCCAGCGGTGGTCACAGATTTCAAAAATTCCCATTTTTGCAGAAGCCCTAATTTTCCACTTTTCCGATCAAAGTCCCGAACTAGGGTCTGATCAAGCCCGGTCTTCTTCCCAACCAAAAAATTCTGATCTTGGTCTCTAAATTCCTATTTTTATGAGTAGAATTCATCCGTAGTCTCTGATTACAAAAATTCCAACTTTCTCCGAAACCGATTCTAGAAGCCATGAATGAAGGTGCTAAAAAATAATTATGTTTTGACAGAAATATGTACCTGATTGTTTCTGGTGTAACTCCGCACTTTGCGATCCACAGGGTCTGAAAACATTTTTTGTGGTAGCTTGACCTGTCATCTTTCTATCCCGACAAGTCTGACCTCAATTGGATTCTCTGAGAGAGAGTTATGCCAAGGGTCGCAACGTGACCTGTTTATGGTATAAAACAGGAGAGAAAACTTGTACAGCGTTCCATGTGTCAATGGTTCAACTTCGGCCTCTAAAAATGTTTCCTGAGATCTTACAGTCTGTGTATTACCTGTCACTTTTTATGAAATTTCCTTTGGAGCTTCCTAGCCCAAGCTAAGACCTTTTTCCAAGGTCACCTGTTTTTGACTCAGATCTAGAAGAGGCAGAAACCCTATATTGTATAGATCATAAATCACAAAGTACAATGAATTAGAGGTTTTCCTTTGGAAACAAGGTACATGGGGATCTGATCTTCGACCTATAAAAGTTTCAGGTCTGAAACATTCGCCAAAATGGATTTATAGCGAAAGTGCTACGATGACTGGTTTTTTCTATATCAAGCCCTAGCATCGTAAGTGCAACAAGTATCATACATGCCATATCTTGTCTTCTTTCAGGCTAGCTATGATACCATGTTAAATTTTTAGAATTTAACTCAATCTGATCTAGGATCTTAACTGAGAGAACAACATGTACAGCAAATCTATAGCATATCAATCATGGACACAATAATGCAAGCACACAACAGACACAGAGTTTACTTGGGGAAAACCATAAAGGTGAAAAACCCCAATAAATTCCTCAGAGATAGATAGAGCATTGATACAACCAGAATATAAGAGATAGTCTTCTCCTAGCAGCAGAGCCTCCTCCTCATAAGTGCGCCACTTTCCGAATGAGAGAAGTGTGTGAATGAATGATCAAATAGAGATCTCGTGATCTCTATTTATACTTGTTCTGTCCTGCCCAATAAACTAATGGGGCCTACATGTCTAGCTTAACCCATGGTTAACTTAATCCGGGCCCACCCCACACTTGGTGGTCTAATAACCCTTTGACCCACATGGCTGACCCCCAATAGGGTGGTGTTCTTAGAGCAACATCCCCTTAGAATTTTTGGAAAAAATATTGGGGACCCTCCTTCTTTTTATGATTGCCTTTAAAAGTTTTTCTGCACCTTTTAGGCATCATGTTACTTAGTTTCAATCTTAAGTTTTCCTTAGAAAATTTTTCTTGTTGACCAAGCAAAACTCAGCCTTTTGGCCCATGTGGTGGAGGCTTTCAGCCAACCTTTCTGAAATAGTGGAAGAGTTGGCCTAAGTCTTCCGAAATCGCGGAAGAAGAGCCAAAGTTGGACCGCGGTGGAGCAAATAACTTAAAAAATTTTGAAGGAACAGAGCGTTTAAAACAAACAAGGCTGTGGCGGAACAAACTCATTACAAATTTAAGCTATTTTGGAAGCTTTCGTGTAACTCTTCTGCGAGCGCCGAAAACACTACAACTTTTCTTCTGGAATGACTCGCCCGTTGTTTCCGCAATGACAAACCTTTGCGTGTTCTGGAAAGGTTTGGATAACTTTCCCACGGAAGCAGAAACTTTCGTTTAAAATCACCGCGATCCATTGCTCATTCACGGAAGTACTCGCACAACTATCCCACAGCGGCAAAATGTTTCTTCGCTTTTCTTCCCATGTGAGTCGGAAGCATTGGCATAAGCCTTCCGCTTTTGACGGTCGCATTTATGAAAAAGGTTTCAACATGACCCGGCCGTACGCAAGCTTAATGCCCATTTAATGGCGTTCAACTACCAAATTAATGATCCACGCATGCCCAATCGCATAAATATGGGTGAGACCTCGTTGCCATTTTAACCCATTTTTTTTTATCGCTCCAAGGTCTTCCCATTCTGTTTGAGCATCCAAGCACCCGTCACCATCTGGAGGCTTACATCTACAGTTCACTCAGTAATAGTTGGCATTGCACGTTCAGCTTCCAAGTAAGTATATGCCTACTTACCAAACGTTTTAGTACTGTTTTTTGTTTGTTTTCGCCACAACGGATTCCCTGGAGTCTATTTGTCGACCCTTTTGGGCACCTAGCACATGGTACCATGTTGCCTAGTCTCCTCCTCCACCATAGCCTTGTAAATGCGGTGATCCTGTCATTCACCTAGCGCAGAGTTTTGTCTTAATATCAGCTAACAGCTTTTCCCAATCTAGGAGACGCTTGGCTTAGGTGTTTTTGTTCTCGAGACTCTCGCATTTTAAAAGTTGCACTATCCTATCCACATTTTTTTTCGCACCAAATCATGGGCGTCTCGGCTGAGTTTCGACATCCTCCGCGCTCATACACGGGTCGGTATCCTAAAGACTTGAACACCTAGAACAACCCTGATCGTGTAACCATTAGCCTTCCAGCACACAAGCCATAAGGATAGCCTAATTAATGTTTTCATGTTTCCTTCCTATTACATTTATATGAGAAAGGAACATGTTAAAAAAAAAAAAAAAATTATTTTTAAGACCATTTACAGACATCAGTTTAGATTTGTAAAACACTATGTCATGCATGTTTATTCACGTCAATTGTTGTACAGGATTCTCATTATGGCCAAAGGTGGCAAGAGGAAGATGAAAGCGGTCAAGGAAAGCTCCAAACTCGAGACGACGTTTCAGGACACCAAGTGTACTACAAATGTGCCTCTAGAAGTGAACTGGGGTGATGTGTATCATATGATAAGGGATCTAGACTTTCCTGAAGCTCTCCTTGAAGAAGAATTCTTATATCAAAACATCAGGAATTCATGCATATCCAAAGCAACCACACGTCCATAAATCTTCTCGTGCTCAGAGGTAATCAGGTGGGTGCTACAGCATGCCAATACCATAACTAGAGTTGTGGCAGATAGTACTGGGAATGCCTTCGCTTTATTTCACCCGTCCTATATCTCAACAACCTATAGGCTACCCAAATCACAACAACGGCTTGATGATGTATGGTTGGAGGAAATCCATATGGATAATCTAGACATAGCAAGAAGGATGTTAATTCCGGGCAAGCAAATCAGGAAGAAGGACAGTGAGGAATATGAGGTCCAGAATTTGAGGCCTCCCTTCCAACTAATCGCTCTTATGCTAAGAAGAATCTTCAGGAGGCCTGACGAGACAATGTTCAAAATTTAGTGGGTTCCAATCATCCATTATGTTGCGTTCAAAGGGATTATCTTCAATTGGGATGACATTCTCTCAGATAGCCTGAAATCAGCAATAACAATGGCTAAAGAAGGGCTAGAGGAATGAAAGGAAGAATTGTATATGGCTTCGTATCTCATAGATTGCATTGTGGCAAAGTGTTTTTTTCCCAAGTTGGGGTGCATGTGGAGTCTAGCCAAAGGTCCAGTATTCCATGCTTATAAAATATTTTGGGCACAGAATTATAAGAGAGACTACAAGATCATCTACGAAGAGTTTATCATTCCGCTTTATGAAATGATTTTCCATGAAGAACCAAATTGTTTGTCGAAGAACGCCATGGAGGCCTTCGAAAGTATGGCGATTTCTATTTTTCTCCGGAAGGTACCTACATAAAAATGTATGGAGGTTCTAAAGCACCCTATATTCTTCTGAAGTATGCTACAGATTACATATGCCATAAGGAAATGGTCAGGCAGTTCTTCATTGATGGAATGGGTAACACCTTGTACAAGGCCAAAAAAGCCACCATTCCTCCCTTACCCTTTTATGTTGGCTCCTACAAGTTTGCAGGAATCACGACTGTAAAGGAGTTTGTTGTGGAATTGAAGAACTTTCACTTTGGGGAAAGAATTTTCCACATAAACGATTGACAAGGTGAAATTGCACAGCATTGCAAAAACACTCTACTCCCTGTAAATATGCCAATTTCTATGATCCTCAGGGAGAACCATATAGAGGAATTAGCAATATGGCCGAGCTGCAGATTTGTCAGGTAAGCAAAGGAGGAGCTAGCTCAAGCTCCCAGGTTCACTCTGAAGAAGAGCTGAAGCTTTTGGAACACGCAAAGAAGGTCCAAGAAGATAAATTGAGAGAAGAAGAAAATTTGAAGATCCAAGTAGCCGAAGCTGAAACGGAGGCAAAGAGAAAAGAAGAGGAAGAGAGAGTCAGGCAAGAAACAAATGCTAAGCAGGAAGAAGAGGCCTGAAGGAGAGAAGAAAAGGAAAATAAATCCCAGGAAGATCTTGATCCCAAAAGCCCAGACCTGCAAAACCTGGATATGAGTTCCCCCATGAGAGACCTACCCATTGTTCCCTTTACACCCTATAAAGGCAGCATAGTTTCTAACTCGCAGAATTTTGATTACAACAAGAAGAGGAAGACCATTGTCAAAGAGACAGGGTCCATACTGAAAAGGCCTTTTTGGCCAAACATCGTCACCACGCATGAGACCATGGTCATGAAGAACACCGAAGAAGCAACTAGGAACCTAGCATCCATCTCTATAGCCATGGTCACAACAACCGCAGACAATGTTTTTATGTTGGGAGACAAGTTACATGAAGAAAAGGAGAAGGCATAGTAGCTTCAGGAAGCCTTGGTCAAAGAGCATAACTATGCAAACCTGATGATCGAGAAGAATAATGCCCTCACATCCAAAAAGGAAGACTTGCAAAGAGCAATCCAATGATTAGAGGCAGATAGGAGAGCTCTGTCAGTGCAAGTAAGGACATTAGAAGATGAAAATGCAGAGCTTAAAGGGAAGAATTTGAAACTCGAATAAGATAAATTCGAAAACCTTGAGGAGATAGAAGACCTGAAAGAGAGCATTGAAAAATTACAAGGAGAGAATGAATCACTGGAGCAGCAATTGGAGTTAGCAAACAACAAAATGGGAGATATCAGACCCTTCCATAAGAAGGCTAGTGGAATCCTAAAAGAGACCTATGGAGTCAGAGAACTCATAGCAGAAGAAATATATAGACTAAAATCAGTCATGGCCAAGGTCAAGCAAGTAAATGTTGAAGCCACCAAGATCAGAAGGAAGCACTCACACATCAGTGAGGATATTAGAAGGCATATCGAATGGAGAGAAGGAAAGTCAGGGTTCCTAGCAACCCTTCCCCTTAAGACTATTGCTGAATACAAGGCAGATGTATGCACCCTAGAGTATTCCAGAGACTGCGGAGTAAAATTGGCCTCCATGACTGCAGAAACTTATGAACAGTGCAAGATTGTATGATCCCGGACCCGGACTACATAGGAAAATGACAGAATAGCCATGCCTCCATGGATAGAAGACTTCCCGCATAAGGCTCAATATTTAGCTAATTTGAGTATAGACTTCCAGGCAGAAAGTGAATATGTGCAGAAGCTGGATACATTGACAGTAAAGGATCTATGCCAGTTTATCAGCCAAGCCGTTGTTCATCAACATAGCCTGGAAGAAAACCTCCGGATTACTGCAGCTGAAGTGACCACCTTAGAAGAAGAGTTGGTCAAACAAAAGATATCCCTCAGATTCATGAGCCCCTTGATTGGAACAAATATTGTGAAAGACACTAATCACTGGGGAATTCACATAGCAGAAGTGGAGAAAGCACTGGCAGCTAGTGAAGCTACTACATCATAGATTGGCCCAACCATTGCAGTGATGCAAGAGGAAACCCCAACAATCCCAGAGGCGCTTGAGCTTCCAAAGGAGCCAAGTCAGGGATAGCTCGTGCTCTTCAGCATGCCACGTGGATGTGCATTTTTGTACTTATGTTTGGAACAATAAAACATTTGTAATTTTGTAACTCCCATTTTGTAAAGCATTTAGAATATTTCTCTTATGTAATATCAAGCACTACAAGAAAAAATAGAGGAATCTAAACGGTTAGGGTATAGGTGTCAATTCTGGGCACATTTTGTAAAGCTATATATAGCTAATAAGAAGAGAAGGAAAGGACTTTTGGCAGGTGAAACTCTTTTGCTATTTTGTAAAGGAACTATTTCTGCTACATGAATGGAAATCATTTTGGCCTATGAAAGCTAGCACGTCATTTTACATGGAGTCTTGTTGATTAAGCTACTAAACTATTTCTACAAATTTACCATACATTTCTTGTGAGATCTTTCCTGGCTTTTATGAATTAATTCTTTGCTATGGATGGTTTCATATTCTTGTGTAAAATTTCTATGTTAAATGGGTAATGGAATATTTATATTTATCTGAGTTACCTTAGATAATCTATCTTTTCTGCTGTAAATGCCTCTTTCAATTTAACAGCTAACTGTGAATTGTTTTGGTGTATTTTATAGTATTTTACCCATTCTTTAACTCTACTCCTTATAAGGATAGATAGATTAGACTAGTTTAGATTAATACAGATTTGTTTACCGCATGCATTTAGTATAGGGCACATGCACATCATTTTAAATACAAAATACATAACTGGTGGATCGAGCCGCAACTGGTAAAACCAACAAATCTTTAAAAAACTTATGGTAGTCAGAACCATTAACCGAACGGATTCCCCACACCAAACGGTGAGTGATCTAATTGGGATTGCTTACTGGGGAGAATCCCTTTCTACTTGATGCTGCGATATTAGGGGCATCAATAGTTTTTGGTGCTAGAAGGAGGGCCATCATTGTATGGCTAGTGGAAAAGATTCTTTTGTTAGAAAAATTTCAACTGAAAATCCATCCACAATAGTCTTTCAAGAATTTCCAGATCTGGAATCCAAAAATCAAGAAGATCCGAACCCTGGAATAGAACAGTCAGAAGTAGTGTATGCTGTCCCTTTTGAAGAAGTAAATCAATTCAGGAGACATACCCCCTCGTACGTGATAAGTCTTGGAGGATTAACCATAGCCTTTATTACCCAGAACTAGAGCTCCTCGAAAAAATCCTCAGTGCACAAGAGATTTTGTCCTTGTTCAAAGCCTACAAGAATTGTTAGATTTATCTCTAGATGAGATCACTGAACCTTTCGACGAAGTTAGACCGAGACCCCTACAGGCCCAGAAAATCAACCTCCAAGGGATACTCCTCTTAACTCACCACCACACTCTCCTCGGAGAGTCATGGTCGTACCCGCATGGAGAGTGAGAGGGACATTGAACATGGTCAGACCATTCCATGATTTGCCCAAGAACCCAGAAAAGGTTTTGCCTAAGTATGACTCGAGTAAAGGAGTCTCTGCTGAAGATCACCTCAAAAGTTTCTATTTAGCTATAAACCTTTTGAACGTGGAACACGAAGATGTGGGCTTTCATCTCTTTCTGTATACTTTCGAACCCAAAGTATCTTCGTGGTACTTTAGTTTGTAGGTTGGTTCAATAACAATTTGGGAAAACTTTGACAAAATGCTTTCTTAAAAAATACGGTAATCAGAAAACTGTAGCTACTCTCATGAAATAATTACTGTCCATGAGAATGGAGAAGAATGAGAAATTTCAAGAGTTTAATTAGAGATTCACAACATTGTTAAATAATTTCAGTGACGCAACCAAGTCGGCGGAGGAATGCCTAGTAGAGTATTACACAACAGCCCTTAAATCTCCACTCGCAATGTTCGTCAAAAGAACGAAAAAACCCACCTTGACAGAAAATTTTGAGGAAGCCAAGAAGGTAGAAGAAGAACATGATAGTATTGCTAAACATGCTTTGGATTTAGAAGGCAAACCAGTAGCTATTAAGAAACCCTTTTTGTTGACTAGGGATAAAGAAGAACCCACAGCAGATATAGAAGGTGTCATAAAAATGATGCAGAAACTCTCCAATAAAATTGTGGATTTAGAAAAGGATAAAGCAATAAGTTCTTCCAGACCCCCATTCAAACCATTCTACAAATGAAAAGAAGACAATGGGAAGCCAACCCCACCAATGAATAATTCTGCTGTATTAAATCTTAATGAAATAGGCATGGATCACTTTTGTACTTTTCACCAAGAACAACATTCGGAGAAACGTTGTCCACAGTGGATCAACTCAATGAAATTAGTAATGAACCAAATGTTAGATGCACACACACCAAAGAATACTAGTCCCCAACAAGAGCAGATTCTTGACAGTGAAGAACTAGCCCCCGACACTACGATGATCCTTTGGGACTGGACCCCTGCCCAAGAATTGTCTTGTGAAGAGCTCACAGATGAAGTGCAAACAACATCTGTTAACATTACTACCAGGAGTAAAGGCCCGATGACCGAACCAGCAATAGAACTACCTAAGACAAGGTCTAACCAAATGCCGAGGTGACACATAACTGTAACAACTCCCTACCCAAAATGAGCACGGTGGCTACTCCTTCAGTGACGAAAGAACCTAACTCTGAAATGGTTAAATAGCCACAAGCTCCTTTGAACAAAATAGAAAATCAATTAAAGATTTTGAAGGGAAGTGACATGAGCTATGATATAATCGAGGATATTAAAAAAGCAAAAGGAAATGTCTCCATTTTTTATATGTGTAGTTTACCGCAACAGAGGAAAAAACTAATGGAAGCATTAGATCCGCAAATAGTTGTCCCAGTGGAAAACACTAAGGAAAACCCAGAAATTAATGAAGCAAGTATTGGCGGAAAATCAAAATCTCAGACTCTGCCTTTTCTATTGACCTTTGAAATATTTAATCATAATGTCCACAACTGTTTGGTAGACTCAAGAGCTAGTTCGAATGTCATGCCTTTGTCAATTTGCAAGAAAATTAATGGGCAACCTATCCCATCCCCATCTCAAATCATCCAATTAGATATGACTGTTGTTAAGGTTATCGGGGAGATTAAAGATGTACTCATTAGATTGTCATCCGATCCCAGAGTATGTCAGTTTATTGATATAATGGTCGTCGATATTACCGAGGAATACGGTCTAATCTTGAGTAGGGACTGGTCTGCAAAACTTAATGGATATTTTGCAGCAGATTGGTCCCATCTATGGTTGCCATATCAAAATCGTCAAAATCAGACTAAGATATTGAGGGAGCCACATATGAAACAAAATGTTACTCAGCTAGATGGAAAGAATGAAGCAGTAGCCTTCTCGTCTTCAGTTTTAGGAAATTAGTTTTTGGAAATTGAACCTGGAAACTACAAGTCAGAAGAAGTTAGCCATATTTCAGATAGACAACCTGATCTCCTTTAGTTTTTGCAGGCTGATGAGATTGACTGTAATATAGTAGACTTAGCTACTAACTTAGACAATAATCAAACTAACTTAGTTAGAAAAGAAAATGTCTTTTGGACTCTTTACTTTGATGGCTCCAAGACACAGGAAGGATCCGGAGCTGGTTGTATTTTAATAGATCCTGATAGAAATAAACATTTTTTGTCATGTAGGTTAGAGTTTGAATGTACTAATAATACCGCAGAATACGAAGCTCTCATTCAAGGTTTGAAGAAAGCCATTGGTCTTAATGTTAAGTTTTTGAAAGTCTTTGGTGATTCTGAAATTGTTGTTAGGCAAATAAGAAATACGATTCATTGTCTTTCGCCTCATTTAAAAGGTTATCAAGCAGAAATCTAGAATTTAATCTCTTGCTTTGATGCTTTTAATATTAATTATGTCCCAAGATCACAAAACGCTGCAGCTGATCTGTTAACTACTTCCACTTCCAGATTAGTACCCACTAATAATAAATGTTCTATTGAATTAATTTTTAGGCCTTCGGTACCCGACAATATCACAAATTTCAAGGTATTTGATGATGATGAATGGATCATCAGTTTCCTAACCAATGAAGATGCTTTTCAAGAAGCCATCATAGAAAGAGAAGAGCATGACTCATGTCTACAAAATAAAGGTGCAGTTAAAGGAAACTTTATGCCCAAATGTGTGAGAACACTAGAAGCCCTCTTCGATTTACAAAACAAAATCAAAAGACCAACGAATCCCAAGACCCACAGTTCAACCCTGGAATATGAACTGATCAATTTGGGCACAGAAGCTGAACCAAAGGATGTCAATTTGGGAAAATGTTGTACTCCGGCAAAAAGAAGCAGATTCATTAAACTTTTTCAACAATACAAAGATGTGTTCGCTTGGACCTATGATGATCTGAAGACATATGACACCCGTATCATTCAACATGTAATACCTATGAAGGAGGGGGTCAAACCTTTTCAGCAGCAGCTAAGGAGAATGCATCCAACACTCGAGCCTCTAATCCAGAAAGAATTAAAAAAGTTGTTGGACACCAAAATCATTTTTAAAGTCTGACATTCTGAATGGGTGGCTAATTTAGTCCTTGTGTGGAAGAAATCAGGAGAGATCAGGTTGTGCGTAGACTTCCGGAACTTAAATAGAGCTTCTGATAAAGATAACTATCCGGTGCCTCCAATGGAACAAATATTGCAGATGGTGTCAAGATCCGAGCTCTTCCCTACTAGACGGTTTTTCTAGTTACAACCAAGTGCTAGTAGCAGAGGAAGACATACTCAAAACCACTTTCCACACGAAGTGGGGAAATTTTGCATATCGGAGAATGCCTTTTGGTTTAATTAATGTGGGAGCCACCTTTCAACGAGCCATGGACATTGCTTTTCGAGGATTGGGCGGTCAATGTGTAGTAGTATACTTGGATGATGTCATGGTTTTTTTCAAAAGAAGGGAAGATCATGTTTCTCACCTGAATAAAATCTTTGACCGCTGCAGGAAGTATGGTATCTCCCTGAACCCTAAGAAAAGCATTTTTTCGGTTCTTGAAGGAAAACTTCTCGGTCATATCATCTCTAAGGAAGGAATCTCAATAGATCAATAGAGGCTCCAGGTTATTAATAAGATCCCTATGCCCCACAGCAAGAAATCTATGCAATCGTTCATGGGCACCATAAATTTTGTCTGAAGATTCATCCCGGATTTCTCCTAGATAGTTAAACCATTGCAACAAATGGTTAAGCAGGATGTACAATTTAAATGGACAGACTTGGAAAAGGATGCATTCGAAGAGATCAAAGTAGTAATAGCCAAGGCGCCTTCTTTAAGAAGCCTAGACTTTGACAAATATTTTATAATGTACATGTTTTCCTCTGATGATTCTCTTGCGGCTGTCCTAACTCAGAAGACAGAAATGGGAGATGAATATCCAATATCTTTTATGAGCACTAGTCTGCAAGGCGTCGAGCTAAACTATCCCGTGGTAGAAAAACAAGCATATGCATTCTTCAAAGCAGTGAAACAATTCAGGCCATATATTTTAAAAAATAGGACTAAGGTCATAATCCCTCACCCCACCATCAGGTCTCTTTTCGTTCAAAAGGAATTAGGAGAAAGAAGAGGAAATTGGGTCACTTCTCTCCAACAGTATGATTTAGAATTCAAGCTAGCTAGCATTATTAAAGGTCAAGGCCTATGCAATCTGCTCACTCAAAGCCCAGTTGACGAAGAGCTAGATTGGATAAATGAAGCCGAGCAAAACACAATAGAACTATGTCCAATTTTTATCGCCTCAGAGTCTTGGTACAGAGATCTGGTACATTACTTACAGTCAAGGTACTTACTAGAGCACTGGAGCCTAAAACAAAGAAGATCCCTCCATCTTAAATCAGCATCCTACTAGATCATTGAAGGAGTACTCTTCATAAAAAATTATGATGGCATTTATCTCAGATGCTTAGAAAAGGAAGATGCTATTAGCGTGGTCAAAGAACTACATGACGGACCTGCTGGAGGACATTATTCATGGGATACTACAACCCACAAAATCCTCAGAGCAAGATATTATTGGCCTACTCTCTTCAAAGATGCCCATGCCTATGCGAGAAATTGTGATGTATGCCAAAGGAGCATTGGAAAGCTACCCAAAGTAGTAGGGCCTCTGCAGCCAATCATCATTATGGAACCATTCGAGCAGTGGGGCATAGACATAATTGGAGAAATAAAAACCAATTCTTCACTACAGCATCAGTACATTCTGACCGCTACGGATTATTTTACAAGATGGGTGGAAGTTGTTCCCCTAAAGAAAGATAATGAAGACACGGTCATCAACTTCTTGGAGGAGAATATCATAACCAGATTTGGGGTTTCAATTTCCCAGGTTTTTGATAATGCACCTTATTTTTCATCAATAAATATTAATGAATTCGCTTTTGAAAGGGTAATCAAATTAAATTACTCAGCCAATTATTACCCCCATGGAAACGGTTTAGCTAAATCAACCAATAAAAAACTCATCCGTATCTTGAAAAAGACCGTGATTGAAAATCAAAGGAGCTGGCACACAGCCCTCCCCAATGCTTTATGGGTTGACAAGGTAACACCCAAAGATGACTTAGGAGCCTCTCCCTTCAACCTGTTCTATGGAAAAGAAGCCATTCTCCCGCCAAATGTATTACTACCCTCCTTGGAGTTAGCCCAATCCTCTCGAGGGACCAGCAGTCAAGCGTTACAGCCTAGAATTGATACTCTGATAAAACTAGAAGAGTCAAGGGAAAAGGCCAAAGAACGTTTTCATCATCACCAAGACATTGTCAAACGATGGTTTGATAAAATAAAATCAGGGAGGAGAACTTTCGACGTAGGGGACTTAGTCCTCAAGTGGGATCACCAACACGATGGTAAGGGAATGCACACAAAATTTCAGCACCTATGGCTTGGTCCTTATCAAATTTCTGAGAAGCTGGGCCCATCAACCTATAAAGTAAAAAACCTACAAGGAGAGGAACTAAACCTTCCTCTAAACGGCCTTGCTTTAAAGTAGTACTTTGCATAAACCTCTGTAGGTTTTTGTACATAAATAAAGCACGCTTTCTTTCTTTTCGGCTTGTCTTTCTTGCTTTTGAATTGTTTTAGTTTTATTTAAGATGCCTTCAGCCGCTAGTCATTTTATTCTTTGTTCATTTTGCTTTCAATAAAGCCAAAAATTCAATCATGGTGTAGCTAGATGAATGAGACTCCAGAAAACTTAGACATCATCAGAAGCTCACAAATAAGTGAAATGCATATTCGTAACCTCACCTTCATTGGGCAGTATCCTGGAATGCATTAGTTCTCCTTCCTAATTGGTCGAAGTAACCCCGGTCAAATAACTAAAACCCAACATTTCCTTTTAACTATCTCAGGGCCTACTCACCCAAATAATAATAGTTGTCTTAAGAAGTTGACTATGGCTGGACCCATGGAGAGAAAGCATGTCTCACAGGTATATGGTATTTAAAATGATCCCATGCTCCAAGTAAAGCCCAAAGGCACATATCAAAGAGTCTAGTTTCAAGAAATTATCGCCTCAATTAAAGCATGGTTGAGAAAATAACAGTAAGCTCGAGAAAGCCGGAGGAAGTTGTCTAATAAACCAGCCCAACAAAGTTCTTCTTCTTCCGTGAATCATGAAATCTAATCTTCTGTTCACACAAAAGGACATTATGGATTGAAGAACTTATATCTAAAACTCGAAAGCAGAAATAAATATATTTCTAGAAGACTTAAAATGGCTAAAGCTAGGAATTAAAGAAACATCTAAATAATGTGAGAGCATGGGAATGAGGAACAAACGAATGTCCCTGTGAGATCTTGCCACAACCTAGTGGAGTCCTATACTTTTGAACTTCTGAAAGACGACCTTTTCAAAAACTCCCAATTTAGCCCTAAGAGAGTTGGAAAGAAACCTAAGTTAAGGTTACCCTTCCCCTCCTCACCAACAAGGAAAGGGCTATCAATGCATCCTTCAAACTGATCTATGAAGGCCTCCGGTTTTCACATGCAAATCAACACTTTGAGATTTTTTTGACTTCAGGTGAGTCTGTTTCAGAGATCTGTGTTCATCAACGAATCGCCATTTGTTGTTAGAGCAACATCCCCTTAGATTTTTTGGAAAAAATATTGGGGACCCTCCTTTTTTTATGATTGCCTTTAAAAGTTTTTTCTGCACCTTTTAGGCATCCTGTTACTTAGTTTCAATCTTAAGTTGCCTTAGAAAATTTTTCTTGTTGACCATGCAAAACTCACCCTTTTGGCCCACGTGGCAGAGGTTTTCAGCCAACCTTTCAGAAATAGCGGAAGAGTTGGCCTAAGTCTTCCAGAATCACGGAAGAAGAGCCCAAGTTGGACAGTGGTGAAGCAAATAACTTAAAATTTTTTTAAGGAACGGAGCATTTAAAACAAACAAGCCCATGGTAGAACAAACTTGTTAAAATTTTCTACTATTTCGGAAGCTTTCGTGTAACTCTTCCGCGAGTACCGGAAACACTACAACTTTTCTTCCGGAATGAATCGCCCATTGTTTTCACAATGAAAAACCTTGGTGTGTTCCGGAAGAGTTTGGATAAATTTCCTACGGAAGCAGAAACTTTCGTTTAAAATCACTGCGATCCATTGCTCATTCACGGAAGCACTCGCGCAACTCTCCCGCAGCGGCGAAATGTTTTTTCACTTTTCTTATGACATGAGTCGAAAGCATTGCCATAAACCTTCTGCTTTTGATGGTCGCATTTATGAAAAAGGTTTTGACATGACCCGGCCGTACGTAGGCTTAATGCCCGTTTAATGGTGTTCAACTACCAAATTAATGATCCACACGTGCCGAATCGCATAAATAGGGGTGAGACCCCGTTGCCATTTTAACCCATTTTTTTTATCGCTCCAAGGTCTGCCCGTTCCGTTTGAGCATCCAAGCACCCGTCACCATCCGGAGGCTTACATCTATAGTTCACTCGGTAATAGTTGGCATCGCGCGTTCAGCTTCCAAGTAAGTATATGCCTACTTACCAAACATTTTAGTACTGTTTTTTGTTTGTTTTTCGCCACAACGGATTCCTCGGAGTCTATCTGTCGACCCTTTTGGGAACCTAGCGCAGGGTACCATGTTTCCTAGTCTCCTCCTCCACCAAAGCCTTGTAAATGCAGTGATCCTGTCATTCACCTAGCGTAGAGTTTTGTCTTAATCCCGGCTAACAATTTTTCCCAATCTAGGAGATGCTTAGCTTAGGTTTTTTTGTTCTCGAGACTCGCATTTTAAAAGTTGCATCTATCCTATCCGCATTTCTTTTCACACCAAATCATGGGAATCTCGACTGAGTTTCGACATCCTCTGCAGCTATACACCGATCGGTATCCTAAATACTTGAACACCCAGAGAAACCCTGATCGTGTAACCATCAGCTTTCCAGCACACAAGCCATAAGGATAGCTTGATTAATGTTTTCATGTTTCCTTCCTGTTACATTTATATGAGAAAGGAACATGTTCAAAAAACGAAAATATATATATTCTTTTTAAGACCATTTACAGACATCAGTTTAGATTTGTAAAACACTATGTCCTGCATGTTTATTCATGTCAATTGTTGTACAGGATTCTCATTATGACCAAAGGTGGCAAGAGGAAGATGAAAGCGGTCAAGGAAAGCTCCAAACTCAAGACGACGTTTCAGGACACCAAGTGCACTACAAACGTGCCTCCAGAAGTGAATTGGGGTGATGTCTATCGTATGATAAGGGATCTAGACTTTCCTGAATCTCTCCTTGAAGAAGAATGCTTATATCAAAACATCAGGAATTCATGCATATCCAAAGCAGCCACACATCCAAAAATCTTCCCATGCTCAGAGGTAATCGGTGGGTGTTGTAGCATGCCAATACCGTAACTAGAGTTGTGGCAGATAGTACTGGGAATGCCTTTGCTTCATTTCACCCATCCTATAGGCTGCCCAAAGCACAACAATGGCTCGATGACACATGGTTGGAGGAAATCCATATGGATAATCTATACATAGTGAGAAGGTTGTTAATTCCGAGAAAGAAAATCAGGAAGAAGGACAGTGAGGAATATGAGGTCCAGAATCTGAGGCCTCCCTTCAGACTGATCGCTCTCATGCTAAGATGAATCTTCGGGAGGCCTGGCGGGACAATGTTCAGACTTTAGTGGGTTCCGATCATCCATTATGTTGCATTCAAAGGGACAATCTTCAATTAGGATGACATTCTCTCAGATAGCCTGACATCAGCAATAACAATGGCTAAAGAAGGGCTAGAGGAACGAAAGGTAGAATTCTATACGGCTTCGTATCTTGTAGACTACATTGTGGCAAAGTGTCTTTCTCCCAAGTTGTGGTGCGTGTGGAGTCCGGCCGAAGGTCCAGTATTCCTTGCCTATAAAATCTTTTGGGCGCAGAATTATAAGAGAGACTACAAGCTCATCTGCGAGTTTATCATGCCGCTTTATGAAATGATTTTCCATGAAGAACCAAATTGTTTGTCAGAGAATGCCATGGAGACCTTGGAAAAGTATGGCGATTTCTATTTTTCTCCGGAAGGTACCTACATAAGAATCTATGGAGGTTCTAAAGCACCCTATATTCTTCCGAAGTATGCTACAGATTACATAGTCCATAAGGAAATTGTCAGGCAAGTCTTCATTGATGGAATTGGTAACACCTTGTATAAGGCCAAAAAAGCCACCTTTCCTCCCTTACCCTTTTATGTTGGCTCCTACAAGTTTGCAGGAATCACGAATGTAAAGCGGTTTATTGTGGAATTGAAGAACTTTCACTTTGGGGAAAGAATTTTCCACAGAAACAATTGACAAGGTAAAATTGAGTAGCATGGAAAAGAACACTCTACTCCCTGTGAATATGCCAATTTCTATGATCCTCAGGAAGAACCATATAGAGGAATCAACAATATGGCCGAGATACAGATTTGTTAGGTAAGCAAAGGAGGAGCCAGCTCAAGCTCCCACGTTCCCTCTGAAGAAGAGATGAAGCTTTTGGAATGCGCAAAGAAGGTCCAAGAAGATAAATTGATAGAAGAAGAAAATTTGAAGATCCAAGCAGCCGAAGCTGAAGCAGAGGCAAAGAGAAAATAAGAGGAATAGACAATCAGGTAAGAAACAAATGCTAAGCAGGAAGAAGAGGCCCGAATGCAGGAATAAAAGGAAAAGAAATCCTAGGAAGATCTTGATCCCAAAAGCCCAAACCTACAAAACCTGGATATGAGTTCCCCCATGAGAGACCTACCCATTGTTCCCTTTACACCCTATAAAGGCAGCACAGTTTCTAACTGGCAGAATTTTGCTTACAACAAGAACAGGAAGACCATTGTCAAAGAGACAAGGTCCACACTGAAAAGGCCTTTTCAGCTAGACATCATCACCACGCATGAGACCACGGTCATGAAGAACACCGAAGAAGCAGCGAGGCACCTAGCATCCATCTCTGTAGCCACGGTCATAGCAACTGCAGACAATGTTTTTATGTTGGGAGACAAGTTACATGAAGCAAAGGAGAAGGCATAGTAGCTTCAGGAAGCCTTGCTCAAAGAGAAGACTATGCAAACCTGATGATCGAGAAGAATAATGCCCTCACATCCAAAAAGGAAGACTTGAAAAGAGCAATCCAATGATTAGAGTCATATAGGAGAGCTCTGTCAATGCAAGTAAGGACATTAGAATATGAAAATGCAGAGCTTAAAGGGAATAATTTGAAACTCGAATAAGATAAATTCGACAACCTTGAAGAGATAGAAGACCTGAAAGAGAGCATTGAAAAATTACAAGGAGAGAATGAATCATTGGAGCAGCAATTGGAGTTATCAAACAACAAAATGGGAGATATCAGACCCTTCCATGAGCAGGCCAGTGGAATCCTAAAAGAGACCTATGGAGTTAGAGAACTAATAGAAGAATAAATATATAGACTAAAATCAGTCATGGCCAAGGTCAAGCAAGTAAATGTTGAAGCCACTAGGATCAGAAGGAAGCACTCACACATTAGTGAGGAGATTAGAAGGCATATCGAATGGAGAGAAGGAAAGTCAGGGTCCCAGCAACCCTTCCCCTTAAGACTGTTGCTTAATACAAGGCAGATATACGTACCCTAGAGTATTCTAGAGACTGCAGAGTAAACTTGGCCTCCGTGACTACAAAAACTTATGAACAGTGCAAGACTGTATATTCCCGGACCCGGACTACATAGGAAAACTACAGAATAGCCATGGCTCTAAGGATAGAATACTTCTCGGATAAGGCTCAGTATTTAGATAATCTGAGTATAGATTTCCAGGCAGAAAGTGAATATGTGCAGAAGCTAGATACATTGATAGCAGAGGATCTACGCCAGTTTATCAGCCAAGCTGCTGTTCATCAACATAGCCTGGAAGAAAGCCTCCGAATTACTGCAGCTGAAGTCACCACCTTAGAAGAAGAGTTGTTCAAACAAAAGATATCCCTCAGATTCATGAGCCCCTTGATTGGAACAAATATTGTGAAAGACACTAATCACTGGGGAATTCACATAGCAGAAGTGGAGAAAGCACTGGCAGCTAGTCGAGCTACTACATCAGGGATTGGCCCAACCATTGCAGTGATGCAAGAGGAAACCCCAACAATCCCAGAGGTGCCTGAGCTTCCAAAGGAGCCAAGTCAGGGATAGCTCGTTCTCTTCAGCATGCCACGTGGATGTGCATTTTTGTACTTATGTTTGGAACAATAAAACATTTGTAATTTTGTAACTCCCATTTTGTAAAGCATTTAGAATATTTATCTTATGTAATATCAAGCACTACAAGACAAAATAGAGGAATCTAAACGGTTAGGGTATAGGTGTCAATTCTGGGCACATTTTGTAAAGCTATATATAGCTAATAAGAAGAGAAGGAAAGGACTTTTGGTAGGTGAAACTCTTTTGCTATTTTGTAAAGGAACTATTTCTGCTACATGAATGGAAATCATTTTGGCCTGTGAAAGCTAGCACGTCATTTTACATGGAGTCTCGTTGATTAAGCTGCTGAACTATTTCTGCAAATTTATCATACATGTCTTGTGAGATCTTTCCTAGCTTTTATGAATTAATTCTTTGCTGTGGATGGTTTCATATTCTTTTGTAAAATTTATGCATTAAATGGGTAATGGAATGTTTATATTTATCTGAGTTACCTTAGATAATCTCTCTTTTCTGCTGTAAATGCCTCTTTCAATTTAACAACTAACTGTGAATTGTTTTGGTGTATTTTATAGTATTTTACCCATTCTTTAACTCTGCTCCTTATAAGGATAGGTAGATTAGACTAGTTTAGATTAATACAGATTTGTTTACCACATGCATTTAATCTAGTGCACATGCACATCATTTTATATACAAAATACATAACCGGTGGATCGGGCCGCAACCGGTAAAACCAACAAATCTTTAAAAAACTTATGGTAGCCAGAACCGTTAACCGGACAGATTCCCCACACCAAACAGTGAGTGATCTAATTGGGATTGCTTACTGGGGAGAATCCCTTTCTGCTTGATGATGCAATATCCGAGGCATCAACAGGTGGTCTAATAACCCTTCGACCCATATGACTTATACATGGCCGACCCCAACAAGGTTGTTTAATAACCCATCAAGTATAAGTTATGACACTTGCAATATAAATGATGACACTTCCGTATAGAGGAATAATAACATCTCTATAGGAATACAAACACTTCCATATAGAGGGATAATACGATCTCTATAGGAGTACAAAATACATATATGAAATACATGGGTGAAATACATTTCGAAGTTACATATACATCAACACCTAGACATGTTCACTTGATTGTTGTAAAGCATATTCTGAGGTACCTAAAGGGTATGGTTGATTATGTGCTCAAGTATGATGCGAATCAAAAGTTTAACGTGGAGGGTTATGTTGATTCAGATTGGGTAGGAATCACTGTAGATAGGAAGAGCACTTAGGGGTGTTTCTTCAGTATGGTATCAGGTGTGATCTCTTGGTTTAGCAGGAAGCAATCCTCCATAGCACTGAGTACAGCCGAAGCAGAGTATGTCGCAACTTGTTCGGCTAGTTGTGAGGCAGTATGGTTAATGAAGCTACTGTCTGATTTGTTAGATCTCAAGTTGGATGCTACTTGTATCTTCTATGACAACCAGAGTTGTATGAAGTTTTCTGAGAACCCAATGTTCCATGACAAGTCGAAGCACATCAAGATCAAGTATCACTATATCAGGGATATGGTACAGAGAGGAGCAGTGAAGCTCTAGTATGTTGCAATGGACGAGCAGATATAAGATGTGTTGACAAAACCACTAGCGAGGGTGAAGTTCGAGTACTTTAGAGAGAGGATTGGTGTACTTCAAATTGAAGATACTTCCAGGAGGAAGTGACGGGACACAGATGCTAGAGCCATTCCAAGCATTGGTGTAGGAGGATCCTTCCCATGGCTATGGATGTAAGTGTTGTGTGAAGAGAATCAGGATGATGCTATGTATGAGGATGATCAGGTTGATCATGTGTATCAGGATGATACTTCGAGGCCGTGGATACATGGTAGGTTGTGCTATAGCATGTAATTTATTTATGGGAGATCTGATAGGTTGAGCAGTAAGCTCGTAAATAGTCCTGGGATGCTCTTTCCAGGTTTTGCAAGGCAGCATGTAATTTATTCTTGGGAGACCCGATAGGTTGAGCAGTAAGCTTGTAATCAATATTGGGATGCTCTTTTGAGGTTTTGCGAGGTAGAATGTAATTTATTCTTGGGAGATCGGATAGGTTGAGCAGTAAGCTCGTAATCAGTCCTAGGATGTTCTTTCGAGGTTTGGTGAGGTAGCATGTAATTTATTCCTGGGAGATCTGATAGGTTGAGCAGTAAGCTTGTAATCAATCCTAGGATGCTCTTTCAAGGTTTTGCGAGGTCTTCATGTAACGTAGTCCTGGGAGATCTTATAGGTTGAGCAGTAAGATTTTAATTAGTCCTAAGATGCTCTTTCGAGGTTTTGCAGAGGAACATAATCAGTCTTGAGATTCCACCTCTGTCAGGTGGCTCGCAGAGATGATGAAGACCTATAGGAGGCTAGGCCTACATCCAACATGAAAAAGGGATGGCTTTATAGAAATTACTATGACGAGAAGAATTGAGAGATAGCACTAGTGATCAAGATGATGAGTACAACAGTAGTGACGATGATGCTCCAGTGATCTAGTGACAATGATCCAGCTCCAGTATTGAAGACTTGTGCCTATATGTATTGATGACCTGTGTCAAGAGAATACCTTCCTATTTAAAAGGGAGTGTTGATGTATTTGTAAATTTGGACGATATTCACTTGTATATTGTATGTATTACATTTGTACTTTATTGTATCCCCAACAGATATGTATTATTCCTCCGATTGGAAGTGTGGTCATTTGTATTTACAAGTGTCGCAAGTTACATTGTAAGTGTCGTAACTTATATTTGATGGGTTATTAGACCACCTTGGTGGGGTTGGCCCTGTATGAGTCATGTGGATGGGTTATTAGGATTCCTTAGGAAGTCATCCCAGTTAGGATTAAAGGCAAGTTAAGTTAATGTATAAATAGAGAGTGTGACTCTCTCATTCTATTCATTCACTCACTCATCCAACTCACATAGTTGAGAGAAAGGAGTGCGCACAAGTGGAGGAGGAGTAGCTCCTAAAGACATCTATATTTTTGGGTTTGATCTTTGTGATCTTTGTATTGGTGCTCATTCTATCTTTGAGGAATTTGTGGGGTTTTTCACCTTCTTGGTTTTCCCTGAGGAAACTCTGTGTCTCTTGTGTTTATGATTGTTATTCTGTGCATGTTATTCTCTTAGTAGGATCCTAGATAATATTTGAATGAAATTATCATATTTCTAACACATGGGGCACCTTTTCCTACCACATTATTCCTTTTGGCCTTAAAAATGTTGGTTCCACATTTCAGTGGGCCATGACCTTTTGCTTTGGCAACTTAGTCCATATTATCCTTTTCTACTTGGATGAACTCGGTGCTTGATCCAAGAAGCGATATGAACACCTAGACGATCTACGGCAAGTATTTTTGTGTTGTCGCAAATACAAAATTCGCTTGAACCCTCTCAAGTGCATTTTTTGCATTCCTACTATCCGATTATTGGGTTTAATTATTTCCCAAAAATGAATCATTGTCGATCCTTTGAATGTGCAATCCATGCATTACCTCCCATCCCCGTGTACATTATGTCAATTGCAAAGCCTTCAAGGGAAATCCAATTTTCTTCCTTGCTTCGTTCTTGACTATGCTACGAAATTTCATGGTTTTTTTTGCTTGCTTCGAACCCACATCCCTTAGTTTTGGACGAACAATCACAAACGGAGTTCGAAGCATTAAAACAAGATTTGACTTCGAAGGATTTTATCCTTTATGTTTCGGCATCCGAATATGTCGTTTCCGGTGTGTTAGTCCAAGAAGATAGTTTGTGGTAAGAACATGTCATCTATTACGTGAGTCAGACATTGTCTGTTCCACCGCTACACTACCCCCATGAGGAGAAGTTGGCCCTCGCCATTGTCTTCTCCATCTAGAATTTTTTACACTACATCTTTATGAGCCAAACTATAGTTGCCACGGACTCCAACCCTATGGTATATCTCTTGAGTTGTAGCCTCTTCCAAGTCCGTGTGGCTCAATGGATGATTATACTACAAGGATATGACATGGATTTTGATACACCTAAGAGTAGCAAATCCCTTGCATTGGCACATCTCATGACCAACTTACCATCTTCATCAGGGTCACCTACAATCATCACTATTTTTCCCGACGACCACTTGTTCACTATTTCGTCAGATGACCCTTGGTATGATGATATACATACTTGTATACCTACGAACAAAAAAGTTTAGATCCAACCTTGATGGTGATGATCGTCATCGTATCCGCCATCACGCTTCACGGTACCTCCTCCTCGGCGATTTCCTTTACCAACATAGCATTGACACCATTTTACGTAAGGGCAAGTTTGGACAATGTAAGGGCCTTTGCACATGGATTCAAACTTTCCTTTTCCGTGTTTGTCATGATCTTGGTCATAGACGAGCACTAGGTATCCTTCTTGAAAGTTGTGTGGATGGACATTTTTATCATAATGGGATTTGGAGAGATGTTTGGCAGCCTTAATGATTTGTAAGGATGCTCATTAATCTTCATCTGCTTGTTCCAACAAGAGTAAACGTTTCTCAAGTGGTGAGGTATCGGAGAGGAGTTCCACGACAATGTGTAAATAGGGGATTTGACATTCAATGGGGATTCCCTGAAACAAATGGAAAGGGGTAAAACCCATGGTGGTCTTAGTAGAAGTGCAATAAGCCCAAAGTGAAGGAAAAAAGATATGGTGCTGATTGGACGTATGTTTGTTGGTTGTTCGTTGAAGGATTGTCTTTAGGATCTTGTTGATACCCTCAACTTGGTCATTCCCCTGAGGGTAGTAGGATGACGCATACTGGTGGTCAAATTTCAAGAAGGTGGACAGCTCTTTCCAGACCATTTGTTCGAAGTATTTTCCATGGTCAGAGATGAGTTGTTTAGGGACCTCGAGTCGAGTAATGACATGGTTAAAAAAGAAATGTGCCATGGTTTCATCCTGGTAGTTAAATGTGGGCATGTACTCGACCCATTTAGTGAAATAATCAACAGCCACAATGATGTATTTATGGCCACTGGCCGAGGGAGGGTGGCATTCCATAAAATGAATGGCCCATTTGAAAAAAGGGCCAATGGTGATTACTAGATGCAGAGGAGTAGGAGGGGTCCTTGATTTGGGGGAAAAGAGTTTCAAATTTTGGCAATGTTTGACTGTTGTAATGAAATCAATGAAAAGGGTGGGCCAGTAATACCCAACATGGATGACCTTTTGGGTAGTGTCCCTTCATGAGAAGTGGCCACCAGAGGATCCGCTATGGAATTAATTTAAAACTTGTTCTTCCTCATGTAAAGGCCCTTACACTGTCCAAACCTGCCTCGGTAAGGGGGCATACATCATTGCCGATTCTGAAGGACACCCTTTTCCCAACCCTCATAACAGGTTGTATCTCAAGAAATTTTTTCATTAAATTTTATGGACCCAATAGTTCATGTTGTACTATTTTGTTTTTGTTTTTTAACTTGTTGCATCCAGAACCTTACATTTTGCTTCCAAGCGTTACCACAGATGGATCCTATTCCTCCACTCTATGTTATTTTTTGTTGACGGCACAAGTAGATGGTGTCCAAACCTTGCCTCCGCAGATTGGGTATTATATTCCCCCTCACATGAGTTGATCCACCTATACAAAGTGTGTATTGGTGCTTCCAGTAACAACCAAGCTGAGTACGATGTTGTGATTGGTCTCCTGACCACTACCCTCTAGTTGGGCATTCGTCACCTTTGTGTGTTTCTTGAATCCAAGCTCTGTGTCACGCAACTTAATAACTTTTACCAGGTATGGGATCCTTTCCATTTTAGAAATTTCTTGCACACACAACCTTTGATTAAACAGTTTGATTTCATTACATTCATCCATGTCCCACAAATTCAGAACAATGTTCTAGACCAAATGGCTAATAATGTTCTAGAATGTCATATCAATCACAACATGTACGAATTAAGCCACAAGCTGCATCATCACATCATCCACAATCATATATACATCATATAGGCATATATCATCATAAAAACAAAAATACAACCATCATCATAATAAACTGCATCCACATGCATATATATATATATAATCAAAGTGTCATAGTTTTTACATCACAACCTAAACAAAAAATCATTGAGGATCTCCAACAACATCCTCATCATAAAAATCATCGTCGAGTACAAAAATTCCCCATGCTTATCGCATTGGGGGGATTTCCGTCAACTACCTAGTGATTTGATTCATCCTCATCATCATCGTCATCCTCCTCCTCCTCCTCCTCCTCCTCCTTGTCTTCCCTCTCATCTTCCTTCTCCTCCTCCTTTTCCTCTTCCTTTTGATCCTTCTCTTCATTAGAATTAGACTCCTCCTCCTCATCATCATATGGGGCATCACCGCGTGCCATGTCCCTCACTGCCTCGACTACCATCGCAATCCATCGCATCACTGGCCTCCACTCATGTGGAGCGTCGTAGCAAATGTCGATCAGGTCCTGATCCAAATTTTTCCAACCAACATCAACCACCCTATCCAGTAGAAGGTCAATCCCTATGCGTAGCGTCTACAGCATCATCGAAGCACTCCACTGTCGACAGTGCCCACGTGTGGGAGAGTGCAGTCCCTCCACTCGACCCCTAAAATCCTAGTATCCTGTTGGCGGCCACGGCCCCACATCTACACACAAAATCACGTCATCAATCTCAGTATCATAACAATCCTCTAGCTATCATATATGATATCGATTAGAAATAATATGATATTGTAAAGTGAGTACATACATACCATTTGGTCCCCATGCCTAGACGGGAGGTCGTGGTAGCTCTGTGTATCCCCTGTAGTCCATCCCTACATTAGGGAATTCCTTGATCACCAATGCCAACTGCAACCACTACGTGAAAATATCTCGAGTGAAGAACCTACCCACTAGGCCCCCACCATCGCGATTTATCATCTCACCCCATCGATCCATCCTCGGTTCGGTGGGCCCACCATCACGTACTTCTCTGTGCAACTATAGTGTTGGAACTCTCTCAAAGAAGAATGAGCAAAGGAAAGAAGGGAAACAGAAACACCCTCCTTTGTGGCTAAACTTTTTCAACTCTCACCAAACAACCATCAAGTACATATGACCCCACCCGAATTAGGTACGTATTAAGGCCTTCTTCACCAACATCATCTTCCCTCCAGAGACTCGGTGGGGCTCCTTGGACCCAAGTATCCGCACTACTAGTGCCGCTATAGCTTGAGTCTCAAGACTCTCTTTGTCACAGATCGAAATCACATTGTTATGCACATAAGATGTGGCATAAAAATGGCGCTCTAGTAAGTCCTCCATCGACACATCACTCGGATTCCTTGGCTAGGTGTCTGAAATCATACCCAACCATGGGAGCCCCATCAGAAATTACACATCTATGAGAGTATCTCTAACCGCTCACCCTGTATAACGAATGCCTCCATATTGGAATCCCATAACTTCGCAAATTTGTTCAATAGTAGCTTCGTTGAACGCATTGGGGGAAACCGAGAAAAATTCATTAAAACACACCTTGGCAGTGTATACTGGACATCATCATCGTCCATGATGTCATCTAGCATCCTACCAAGCTCTCACTCTTGCCAACTGACTCTCGGAATCTTGCACACACAGGAAAAAGCACCCATCTGTAATATGTACACCAACAAGTTTTCCCTCCGAGGAGTAGGCCACCCATCTATGGAAAAAAATGCACTCCAAGATGCTACGTTTTCCCCCTAGGTGCACCATGGAGTGATTGTTTTGCCTTTAAAGGTGCACTCCTTGAGTGCGCCTATTTGGCCCATAGTCGCCCTTGGACAGCACTTTTCTCAGGAAAATGCCCGCTCTAGAGAGCGGCTATGGGTCCCACAATCATGCCCCAACCGTGCAGCTATTCAACCCAGATCCGTTCCCTGGGCACACTTTTCCTTCGAAAAGTGTGCTTTAGTGTAGTGGTTCCCTATATGAGCTCGTCAGGGCTCTCTGGAGGAACAAATTGAAATCTAAATGCATCAACAACATCAAAAAACACTTAATGACTTACATGCAAGTCGCAAAACTCGATTCCATCCAATAGACAAAGAGAAATGTGAATTTTCTCTTTTAGGCCCCTCCACACTCCCAATTTGTATAGTAAAAATGACATGTGGAGGTGGGCTCCTTTTCTATTTATAGCCATCTTTTCCCCTTTTCATTTTGACCATTCCGGAGTCATCCGTACTCCATTTTTCATGCCATTTGCACTGCCAAATTCATAATTTCATTCTTGTGATGATGCTTGAGATAATATATCTCTCTCGCTCAATATTTTTTGAGCATTTTTTCCATGCCCCTTGCCTCCTTGATTTATGTTCCACATAGGATGTAGTCATTGTTTTCACCATTTTGATCATTTTGTCTATCGTGGCCTATTCATGAGCCATACACTCCATCCATATTGCATTTATTGCATTATTTTTCCATAATTCACCTACTTGCAAGCAGGCCCCATCAGTGTTCCCCCCACACCTTCTTTCTTGGTTCTGATGTTCGTCCCTTGATTGAAAACTTCCTCCTTTCTTGTATTTTACATTTGTTTGGTATACTTTTATCCCTTTTTTGTGCCAAGCAACTCCTTTACGAAAAAGGCACTTAGGGAGTTTTTGTTAATCACTTTTCTGACTCCTTAAAGAATGAAAAGATCGTCGTGCAATCTTGCTTCCTTTCATGCTCGCTAAAAGTATCTGAAAGGGTGTCTATCTGGTATAATTTTAACCCTTTTTCTAGACCTGGTAGACTAGTTACGAAAAATGAATACTCTAGTCACATCAGCTAGAAGAGTTCTCCATTGCATACTTATATGATTTTTCGGGCCTTGGGGACTAACACACAAAAAAGAACCCCCTTGGAGTCTTATTATTGCTTTCAAACTCTCTATAATGGAAAACGACCACAAGCATTCACCATCCTGGTATCATATAAATCAACACGACAATACCTTTCCACCATTTCAGAGTCTTCTTGTCACTTTCAGACTCCTTAAAATTGAAAGCACCCACAAGCATACACTTTCCTGGCTCGTACAAATCCACATGAAGGTACCATTTAGAGCACACTTTTATCCCTTCTTCGCACTCCTTAAACCATGAAGAAGGCCCAAATGGTGCCTCTTGGCTCCACGACAGATCACATCTAGTCCCACCATTATCGAAGCATCCCCAACTTGGCCGTCGTTTTTTAGAGTTTTCTGCGATGTGTCACCCTTGGAGTCTCCTCATATCACTCATCAGTTTTCCCTTTGATTCTCCCCCATTGTAGTCACATCCCCTGGTCCCTTAAGCTATGATCCCCTTTCCAGAGGTTAGTTTCATATGCTTCCTGCTCATCCCTGCCATCATACTCTGAACAAAGGAAGTTTGAGTCCCATCACTCCCCGAACCTCGTACTCCCCTACCATAGTGTGTAAATTACATGTCTAGTACCATCACATATTGGTTGTACACCTCAGGCTCCTATCAAGGAAACATCATTCCCTGGTAGTTGCAGGTCTCCCTCTATCAACACCAATAGATCTATTCTAGAGGATAGAACCAGAGGTCCCTGTACCTTGGACTCATCTCCATCAGCAGTGAGTGCCTACGTACCATATCAGAGGAGTCCTTAGTGCCTCTTAGTATGGTTGTTTCTCACGTGCTTGACTTCAGCTCCATCATCGCACCGTTGAGATTCATATAGGGTATCGGTCCCTTCATTTATTGGTCGAAGACCCCAGGTGTCCCCTGACTCTAGCACATTGGTGAGTCTATTTGGAACCGCACAGTTGTATGTTCCCGCGGATATCTGGGCTGCGTTAGAGATAGTGTTAGGAAGCCCTTTAGCTATGTGCTTCCTCGATTATCCAGTTCAAATGTAGTCCAATGTACCTTTGAGATTCTGAATCTCAGTCATTCAGCCTATACAGTTGTTGGACACTTTCAGATCCAGCAAAGCATCATCTGTTGTGGTACCTCATTCATGATGGATGCCATTGTTTCCATGTATCAGTTTTTCATCCCAATCATGGTTTGACCATGAGTATGTGATAGAATTGTGTCCCCTTCGTGCCTCACCATTATTTGTATATCTTAATACAAGCATGGGTATGCTTGCCTTGTCCATATATTTTATATTATGTTCCTCATACATTATTGAGGTGATGTAGTTCCAGTTTTAGCCCCTGCAGTTTGTATGAAACATGTGTTCTGGTCTCCAACTAGTTTCTTCTCTCGTCCATCACAATGCTCACACCCCTAGACAAATACAGAAGCTATGATGTCTATCGGCCATACGATGAACTCCTTCCCTCACACATCTAGGGGCAATATTTTAACACCCAAAAAATGTTCACTAGTTCATCTCTCTAGTCACATAACCCATTTGTCCACTTTTCCTACATTTTTGGCATCCAAAACCCCAAAAACCCTAAATTGGTAACCAGGTGGGGATAAAATCATTATTTCCCTCATAAATTAATGAAAATACTTAAAAAAAGGTCCAAATCCTTGAAAAAATGTCAAAATCCCTAAAAAAAGGGTCCAAATCCCCAAAAACGAAAACGAAAAAAGGGGAAAAGTATAAAATAAAATAAAAAAGAGGGTGTTGTCACTCAGGATTTATCCTCAGGTTGCAAAAGGATAACCCAGAGGAAACTATTTCAAACCAAGCTTTAGGAGGAGAGTTGGCTTCTTTCCTATTAGAGAGGGCTCTCTCAAAATATGAATACAAAGGCCAGAAACACTTTTCAAGAAACATATATTTCCATTTTATAGTTTTGCTGAAAACACATAAATCACATTGGGCATGGAGTCACGTCTAAGATTTCTAGAGACTAGCAGAAAATAAACAACATTAATCTTAATGAAGGAAAGGAAGTTACTATCTCACAGTTAAGTTCTTTTAGTAGGCTATATTTGAAAGAAAGTTAAACAAACCCATCAACATTAAGCATCAGCATAGATGAATTTAACATTGACTTTAGAAGAAAACATGGAACTCTTAGGCGTGATTAAGACATAGCATGATTTGCAAGAATTCTGTATTAAAACTAACACGTTCACCATAAGCATAAGAAGAAAGACAACATGGAAGATATTCACTGCAAAAATGATTTACAAAGAAAAGGAAATCACAGACTGCAACACAACAACACATGAATCTTCATCCTTCAAAATGAACTTTATTTCCACAAGGCAAAACTGTGTAAAAAAACCCAAAAAAACTCTCAGTATCATAATGTCTTTTACTATTACGGGTTTCCAACCCTTTACTATGAGGGTCGAATGGCCTCTTTATAGCATCTCTTTGAAATGAAACCCTAACAACTTTGAAACTAACTCAGTAATATTTGGGGGTTTCACTTTTACATTTCACTAATTAAACAAAAATGGTACACATATAATAGTTTATGATACTTGAGCCATTGGCACCTTACTTGCTGAGTGGAGACTACTTGCTAAAGTTTTGAACTAGAATCTTCAGCATAAAGTATACTTTTTATTTCCATATTTCTCCACTGTTTTCCACTGATTGGCCGTGGGAAACTCGTAGTCTGTCATCTCTTACACCAACACTCTCATTTCTATGTGTTATGTAGTTGAAATCTGAGGTATTCTTTCATTCATCATAGCCAACCTGTGTAGAATCTCGAAATCATTAGCAAGATTCTCCAGCAAAATATTACCGGTTAAAACATGGGTTAAATTCTCAACACCTTCATGGTCATTCCTGGATTCCTAAAGCAAATGCTTACGACTATCATGAGAAATCAAGTCACCACTTTCATCCCAAAACGAAGGTAACCCTTTCTGCACCAGCTGATGAAACCTTCCCTTGTAATCTGCCACCTACTTCTTCATGTGTTCGGCCTTCGCCCGAACACCTTCCACATGAACATATTTCTGGATCACTCTTCTTGCCCAGGTTATGATCGCTATGCGATTGTTTATCTTCATAGCTTTCAGATCGTCATTGGTCAAGGTATTCATAAATTTTATTGTGTTTTGTGCCGTATCCCGGGGTTTCCTATCCAATCCTTCCATCATAGTTGTATAGCTTTGCAGAGCGTCACTCGCCACTTTCCATTGTATCTCTTGAAACTCAAGTAGGGTCTGAATTTTGTAGCTTCGATGATTATGGAATCCCAAATCATGTGTTTGGAACCCTGCATGGGGACTTTCCTGGTCACTTGTATTATAAGCCATTGGTTTTGGTCCAAAAACTATTTGTTTTTTTTCTTCAGCTCTTGCATTTCCTCCTCCTTTTTTCGAACCTCCTCTTCTAGCTTCCTTTTATCTTCCTTTAACTCTTGTATCTCCATGTCCATTAAACTCACCTACAACATGGCCAGCACAAGGTCATCTACAATCATTGTGGCACTGGCTTGACTGACCCCCTGTTGTCCCACAACTATATCTCCCAATTTTCCATTGAGATCTTCGATCTAGCTCTTGAGGTTGATCCTATCTTTCTCCCATTTGAGTTACTTATCCAGAATCTTCAAAGCCTTCCCCTTGTGTTCATTCAACTCTCAGGCTAACTTCTAATTCTCCTTCTCCAACACCATCAGCTTAGAGGCCTCGATCACTTGGGTGGCAGTTGTTATCTTGAGCTTCTTTCTTAGCGTCTAGATCGTACTTTCTTTTCCTTCCAGCAGCTTCTTGCCACGCATGCCTTTGTCTGCCCCATCACTAATCAAATCCACCTATAATTTCTTGATCTTTTGTGGATGGGCCTTGTTCTCAGTCCTTTCTTGGCTCAATTGGACCTCCAGCTTGGTGACAGTGCTCTCCGACTTGGAGACCCTCAGAATATATTCCATTAAGTCTTCATACAACACTTCCCTAGTCTGCCTATGCAGTTGAATTTTATCGAGGACTGCTATTTTCTTCAGGTTCACTTTTATTTCAGTTACTTTGTCATTAGACGACACTACTAAATTCAAAGTATTTTTGGCAACATCCCTACTATCCGTCAAGGTGACTGGCAGGTTTTGCGTGTCCCTGACTTTGGAAAACAGACTGCATGTTTTATCTGAGCTGGCATGTCTATCTTGTCCGTATTTCATGAACATTTCAAATCAGGACTAAAATCTCTTGGTATCACTGGCCTCTTTGGCCTCTTGGAAACTGTATTGCTGCATCTGAAATTCAGGAAATGTGTGCTTCTCTTCTCTCCACCCTTCCAGTTCCGTAGATACGACCAACTCATCCGAAACATATTCCACTTTGAGCCTCTTAGCTCATTCTGATTCTTCCATTTTTGTGTCAGAGACTTCCACATAGCTCCTTTTTCCGAAATTCTCTATTGCATCGGAAAGCACCATCTCGGATGAAGGATTTTTCAGGGACGTCTGGGCCTAGATGCGAACATGATGGGGCTTCCTCATCCAACTCATATTGCAAAAGATTCACCCTTTTGGACAAACCTTCCACCTCTACATGATCAAAGTCTCTGTTCTTGTTCAACTGCTCCTATCAGAGATTATGTGGTAAGGATCATACTGTATAGAGACATATTTTTGGAATCCCAAACCTTCTAACCAATGCTATAACAGTGAGACAACCTATTTTTTCTTTATAATAAAGGGTCCCACCTTCCAAGGGAACTTGATGGCAGAGGCCTTTTTGAACAACAAGAAGTGCTCATCTTCCACGGTCAGCTTCTTCCTAATAAAATCCAGAGAAAAAATCCTTGCAGTTAGGAAATTCGGTAGCATGTGAGGCTCCTTCACGAATCCCTATAACTTAAGTACTATGTGTTGCTTATACAAAAACTAGTCCCCCACTGCTAAATCTTGTCTTAGCTGCATGGAAGTCCTCATCTCAAGTAGGACCCTCGCTAGATTCTCTCCAAAAACCAACCTGTAAACCTCTGCAATGATATGGTTCATATAGTTGAACGTATTATCTTCCAATGAATCTGAAAATACTTCTAGTGAAAACCTCATTTATTTCTGACTTGCATAAATTAACATCTTCATTAGGTGGGACTGGAACCTAAAACAACGAGTGTTTTGGAAGCCTACCCGTTGGGAGTGGATATTCTCGGCTAGGAATTCATCCAACTTTAGAAAAGGCACTAGAGAGTATTCTATCTTGGGTATGCCATGACTTATCCTTCAACGCAAACTCAGCTAGACCTCAGTAACTAGGGCATCACTATCCAGACCTAAAAATTGGGCGATTAGAGACAAAACCGACTAGGTGTTCTCGTTAAAGAAATGCAGATATAAGGGGTATGGAATGTCATGAGTTTATAGGTCTGGCTTGAAACAACCGACGAGGAAAGTCTGCTTGACCTCGGGGGGATTAGCGATACAGAGAGACCAGGGCTTCAGCTGAAAAATTCTCAGACTCGTGGGATAGCAGCTAGGGTACTTTGAGGGACCTTTTGATAATGGTAGGTTCAACAAGGAAAATGACGACTGACTTCTGGGCATTTATCACAACTCTTTCAGTCTGGGAATAGTTCTCGACACACCAGGACATGAATTCAGGGCACCCTATGAACTGGTCTGGGAAAAAATGTATAAATGACGACTGAAACACCTGGTGGACATCAGTACCCTCATCGTTTAGCTTGACTAATTTCTCCTTTATATCCCTGAATAACGTCCCGAAAAATGTGTCGAAGATGTCTCTATCCTTATCCTCTAGGGCATCTTCAATTGTCTCAGACCCGACAGATGGGGCCTCTATAACCATTTCCATTATTAAAATAAGCTTTTTTAAACAAATTTCAAGGGTTTCAGGGCCTACATGTCGCTGACAGCTCCAAACCCTAGATTCTCTATCACTTTCACTGCTTCACACCTTCCCATAACTTTCCTGATGTTGCTAATGAGGAAATAAATGTCAACCCCTTCATGTGACTTTCTCTTTTTATAACCCGGCCCCCAACTAACTCCCTTGCTTCTCTCCCGGTGGTCATTTACCTCAGTCGTCGATCCCATGTGCCGCGATTTAGGCCATTGAATAGGTGGTCCCTTTTACATTCTCCCTAGTTCAAACATCCTTCGCCATTGGATTTCTTCTGTGATCCACCATCACCGTCGATCTTAACAGCTACGCCTGCAGTAGGTTTTTCTGCAGGGCCCTCTGGCTGTTTTCCTTTACCACCCCTTTGGTCTGCGGAACGATGAGGATTCACCACATGTCTAGTGGTTTTTCATTCCATAACTGCCTTCCCCCTTAAAGCGCCCCGCGTCTCCATTTTGCGTAACCCTTATTACACCGTTGATCTACCCCTGCCAGTTGATCAACGACGAGGATCTACGAGTCCTTTAATCACAGTCCCACCCTGGATTTCTGCTTGGCTCCTCTTATCGACAATGCTTATTTCCCGGCAGGAAGCTTTCATCGCCATTTCTTTATTTCACCGGGATCTTCCACTGCCGAATCTTCTCCAACCCGCGCTAGCCTGAACCGGCCACCCGCAACCGTAGGATCCATGGCCCGCTCTCATCTTAGCTCTAGATCTTCACTGCACTGAGCTGGGGTGGAGGGGCCCCTCCAAAGGTGGTTCCGCGGGCTCCCGAGCGGTCTTTGATACCACCTTTCCATCCCGCGGAATGAATGGAAGGCGACGCATGGAGGGTGGTTTCCGATTTCGCAATAACCCTTTCCAACCGCTCCTCCGCATTGTTCGATATCACGTAAAGCTAGCAGGACCGTCGATCTGGAGAGCAACGGTCGATTGCCCAGGGAACTTGCCTGCTTCTTAATGCTTCCACCAGGTTTCCATTAGCTAACTCCTGGGCTACTTCGATGGTGGCAATCCATCTCCACCGCCGATCTTTCTCCCACTCCGATGTCCACTGTTGATTTCTCGCTCCATGGCTTTCACCAGTATTTTCATGGGTTTTGGCTGCCCCCCGCTTACCCCTAGCTCGTGGTCATGTGGCTCAAGCTCCTTAGAGATCATGCGCTTCCTTCTTACAAGGACCTAGGTTTTATTACTCACAACTTATCACCTTCTAGCACCTATTTTTCCCCATTGAAAAATATTTGTACTAACAAATGGCTCCAATTGGGGATGCTATCCTCCCTGCGAGGTAGCAAAGAACCTATAGACCATGTGCCTGACCACCTAACCTACATTCTTTGATTTGCAAATTACCCCCCTGGGACCAATCTGACCATCTTAACTGATCTCACAACATTTTTCTGCAAAAAACTATACAATTTTCTGTTCATTGGCTTATGTAAAAAGTCCTATGAAATGACTGCATATATACAAACTATGTACAACGGCTCCTACTCTTCTCCCGAGTTAAGAGAGATAGTGCTTTAGGTACCTCCCATTTACGGTGCCCCTGCCAACAGACTCTCCATTTTGGTCCTGTAAGAAGAAGGAATTTCCCCACTGGCAAGCATAAATTATATATGGGCCTTTCCATAAATGCTCGAACTTCCCATGCTGGTCTTCACTTCTGGCATCCCACTTTAGGACCAAGTCATCCAATTTAAAACCTCTTTCCTTGATTTTCTTGTCAAATGTATTTTTCATTTTCTCTTGGTGGATTTGGGTCCTATTCTAAGATTTTTCCCTTAAATCATGCAACTTGATCATCTGACTTATTCTCCTTTGCATATGGTTTGGTTCTTCCTCAATTTTTTGCAACAGCTTCATGACTGGTAGACCTAGAGAAATAGGGAAAACCACTTTTGTCCAATAAACCAACTGGAAAGGCGACGTACCAATGGCCCTTTTTGTACTAATCCTATCTTCCCACAAAGCATATTTGAGTTTGGTATGCCAAGCCTTCTTGTTCTCTTCCAACAACTCTTTATAATTCTTACAAAACTTTTGTTAGAAGATTTTTCCAACCTGTTTCCCTGAGGATAGTATGCAGTTGAGTGATTCAAGTGAATGCGATATTTATGACAAAAACTGACCATTTTCTTTGACCTGAATGTCGGTGCATTATCAGTCACTATTCTTCTAGGACACCCAAACCTTGAGAGGATATTTTCTTCCAAAAAATTCATTATCACTGTCTCTGTGGCATTTCTAGTTGGAATGGCCTCAATCCACTTAGTGAAATACCCTATTACAGCAAGAATCCACTTGTGCTGTCCCAAAGAATTTAGATTAATTTCCCCAATGAAATCCAATCCCCATTGCTGAAATGGTGCTTTGACTGAACTCAGTTTTATGGGTAAAGGAAGGAGCTCTCTTTTTCCATCAAAGATCTGGCACTCATGACATTTAGCGATTTCTTTATGCACATCTGCAAACATGGTGGGCCAATAGAATCTTGCTCTGAGGATTTTGTTTACAGTAGATTTCCAGGGGTGTGTTATAGGTCAAACTTGCACCTCTCCGTCCGTGATCACCCTGAGCTGCTGATCACACAAAAGGACAACTTGGATGGAGGAGCATGTTGACCTTGGATGACATGACAACTCATTCCATTTCCTGACATTACTGGAAAAAACACAAAAATATCATTTTGAGATATGAGCGCTACTCCACTTAAAGAGACTAGCGCCCATACGCTACTCCACTGTATAATAGTAGCGCCCATATCCAAGTATACGCTACTCCAGTGTAGCAAAGTAGCGCTCGACATTAAAAATCAATTGAGCGCTAGTTGTTAAATACTATGGTAGCGCCCTATACGCTACTCCACTGAAGAAGAGTCGCGTACATCTTAAAAGATGATTAAAAAATATATTAATTCATCGAGGAGGATTAGTTGATGGCAGTTTCCTAACTCCCCCAAATTCCTCCATAACTACATCTCGACCTGAACTGCTTCTTTGAACCTATAAATACCAATAAGGTTAAAGGAGAAGGGTTAGAAATTGGAGTTAGTGATATTGATTAATGGAAAAACTTTGAAGAAGCTTGCATTGGAGGAGTTGTTGCTGAAGACATCCAAGCCAGAAGAAAGCCAGAGCCCAGAATCTAGTTGTAGGAGCCTGCTTCATTATCAGGTATACTTGTATTTCATTCTACTTTTGACAAATAAAGGTTGAAGTGTTTTCTTGTTCCAATTTGAATGTGTTATCAAATGGCATCTTAAGTTGGATTTATTTTGGTCAATGCTGAATGTTAAACACTGTTTCTGTTTCTTTCAAGCTTTATATATTGCCCAAAATGTTTTGAGAAAGGTATTGTTGTTGTAGGTTTGCTGAAGGAAAGGTAGATTCGGAAGTGGAACACAGGATCAAGTCAAAGCAAGGATCAAACTTCGATTAAAGGTATGTTCCCTACATCTACAACTTCTTTCTTTTTGTAAATGTCTCTATAATAGCATCAATGCACTTACCTGTCACCCCAACCAAGTTGATAGTTTTAGTTTCCTAACTATAGGGTAGAAATGCCTGCCAACAGACTGGCGACTCCGCTGGGGATATAGAGTTTTTGGCTTTAGGAAACATCGTTCTTGTGTGTCTTCTCAGTTAGTTTTGACTTCTTTGATGTGTCAAGAAACTTTATAGGTAGCCCTTGATTGTTTCTTTCCTGCTTTCATCAGTTTTTGATACCTTCCAGAGTCAGTTTTCAAGTCTTTGAGATATGAGCGCTACTCTGATATAGATACAGTAGTGCCCATACGCTACTATGCCATATATACAATAGCGCCCGTTTCTGTTTGGGCACGAGTTGCTCTACTACACAGTAGAGTACATATCCTGAAGCAGTCAATTTTTGGTTTGCTTGTGTTTTAGCCGTGTGGTGATTTGCTGACTTTGTTGGGGGATCCTTTGGACTTTTGCATGAGGTTTTAACTGTTACTTAAGCCATAGAACCTTCTCTTGAAGTTTTTTCCATCTTTTAAACCATTTGTTGACCTTTGGAATTTTGGGGACTTTTTATTGACTTTTTGGAAGACTTGGTGGTGTTTGGTGACGAACACTTTCACTTTTTTCAGACCTTGACTGCTTATTGCCCGCTTACAAACCTGTACACTCCTATGTCTGTTGTTTGTGGTGAAGTTGTCTGCTCTCCACTACCCCCATCCTTTGTTTAGGGTTTGGTCCTTGGTAGAGCTTCTAGGGTGTCTTCTTTTTGGTCAAGTTTCATTCTTCCTAGACTCATTGTCTTCTGTTGGTTACAAGTGCTTTTTAAACAGCTGTAGGCTAATTTCACCTCTCAGTTTCCTTGTGTTAGTAGGGAAGCTTGCTTGTCTACTTGTACTTGGCGTTGTGGTCTTGCTAGGGATAGACACGTTAGGTCAGTCCTTGGGTGTTTCTCTCCTTTGTTTTCTCCCACTTGGTGTCCAAGTTTATAAGCCTTTTCTTAGTTAAAAAAAACCTGTAGATCAAGTCTTTCTCGAGCTAGGGTTTTGATAGCTATAGGCCTAAGAACGTTTAGCCATACTTACACACTTTGCATAAAAAGTTTTATTTGGCTTTCCATTTTTGCATAGTTCTTTTTCGGTTATTGAAAAAGCAAAAAAAATTTGGTACTTTAAGTTAAAATAGAACTTGTCTTTGTCATTGCAAAATAACTTAGTATATTTTGTATAATTTAAAAAGAAAACAAAAATTTTTAAGAAAGTTTGCTTAGATTTTTAGTTTTGAAAAAGAAGTAGATGAAAAAATGAAAAAGTTTTGTTGTAGGAAAGATTGAATTATATTTGCATTTTTGTTTTATTGTTATAACCACGCTCACACACCCACTATCCTTTTTGCGTAATAAAAGCCCCTAAAATTTGTTAATAAAATGAACTAGAAACTTTTTCTTTTTAGGGTACACTACACCAACTAGTTTTGGTTAGGGTCTTGGGTTTAAATCACCTTAAACCACCCAAGATCACACATTGCGCAACAATCATAGTGAGACTATCATAGGTAAACCCACCTCACTCAAAATTTGCCTGGGATCTATGCAGTAGGTCATTGCGAGATCAGTTTGTGGGAATACCCCTACTACTTACTGTTCGAGCATACGCCGGGATCGAATTGCGTATTGGGGACTCTTTCGAGTTTCGGGCTTAGCTACCCTGCCCACGCTTTCTGATTCGACCGGTGACTGTTCCCCCAGGAATTTTCAGTGTTGTGGTATCCATAGTATCAGACTTCTAGGTTCTTACACAGGTGACAGAAGAGGGTATATCTGTTGTACCTAAGACAGACGTGGGAGGAAACCCCATGCAGGTCTTTGGGAGGGCGGTTGGGTGATTCCAGCGCTTGCACCCTTAGTCATTGTATTGTGGACCTCGAGTAACTGTCTTTATTCCTTCATTGATCTGTTCTGGGCCCTCATCATCCTAGACTCTTCTCCAAAAGGCGCCTTTGTTTGACTGGTTTGTATACTTAGGAATTTTTTTAGTTGGTGTGCTGTTTTCCCACTATTTGTAGCGGCCACTAGGTTCTAGTTTGTCATTTTATATTTATAATCACGGAGAATCAACAACTCCATAGATCGAGAAGGATTCAGAACCTTCCACCTGTTAGAACAGAACCTATACAACCAGCTAGAAGACAGCGGGTAAACCCTGGTATTTCTTCAGAAATTACCTCTGAAATAGAATTGCTTGAAGAAATACGTATAACAGAAAACCTTGAAATTGAGGTTCCTGAGGAACCACTATCAGGTACCACAGATCAACAACACTTTAGTACTGTTGAGGTAGAAGATCTTACTTCTGTGGAGTATAGCACTCCTTTCAATCCTCCCTTAACTAATACCAGAATTCTGCTTCTGTCACCTGTTGGTTTCCAATAGCCCCTTTTCAGTGCAGATCTTCCCTTTCCCGGACATCTGATGTCTAACATAGGAGGTGACCAGGGGGTTCCCCAAACTCCCACTTTAGGTACGAATACCAACACAGTTAACCCTTCTTTTACTGCTACAGCTAGTCAGGCACAAACCACATCTGTGCCTACTCCATCTTTCAGTTTCAACACTAGTACTTTAGGTATGCCTAGTTTTACAACGATGGCATCTATTCCTACACCTACTGTTGGGCCTAGCAGTATGGCCAACTGTGCAACACCTTCTACTTCCCAACCGTTATATCAGATTCCTAGTACTTGGGTTTCCACACCTGTGGTAGGACCAAGTGCTTCTGCAAACATACCATTCATGGGCACCATGACTGCACCGTCCACATCAGCTTCTACTGGTTTCAACACCTTTGTAGGCCCTAACTTGAATCAAGGTAACATGCCTGCAAGTAACACCCCTTTTTCCTTATTCTCAGGGGGAAGGGGTAATAGCTTTAACCAGCAATATGGCGGGGCTAACACCCAGCCACAATGGATGAACCCACAAAGCACTAATCCACTCTCGTATGGGTGGGGAAATTTTAATAACTCTTTCTCACAACAACAACAGATGGCAGGGGGCAACCCCTACCAACAAATAGCTGGAGGCAACCCCTACCAACAGTTAACTGGGAGCAACCCTATCAACAGTTGGTAGGCGGCAACTCCTATCAGCACATGGCCAGGGGCAACCCTTATCACCAGATGGCTGGGGGCAATCCCTACCAACAATTCATGGGAAAAATGATGGGTGGTTCCCCTTATCAAGCTTCATCTTACCGGCCTCGTCTACCTTTTCTGGAAACTTTAAATTTGCCAGACCTTTCTAAACTGACAAATGATCCTATGTGTCATAATGCCATGTGGCCATCAGTTCCCACCAAATTACCTTCATATATTCCAAAATTCGAAGGCAAAGCTGGTGAAGATCCTGGTGACCATGTCACTACCTTTCACTTGTGGTGTTCTTCAAATTCGTTGAACGAGGATTCCATTAGATTGAGATTGTTTCAAAGGACCTTAACTGGTCCTGCAGCCAAATGGTACATTGAGTTACCTACGGCTACTTTCTCTAGTTTTGGGGATCTAGCAACCGTCTTTTTGAACCATTTCCAACTTCCTGTTCGGTATGATGCCGGAACAGAACTTTTGTCTACTTTTAGAAAAAACAAAGCCACTCACTTATCTGACCACATTCAGGAGTGGCGAAGACGGAAAAGGCTCATAAAGGCCAACATCCCTCCAGAGTTCCTGCTTGAGTGGTACTTGAAATCACTCCTTCCTTATATTTCTAAGGAAGTAGCGACATCTGGAGTTTCCAATGAAGAAGAAGCCATCTTAAGGACTCAACAGTTAGACCTTGTATATGCACAATCTGGTTTACTATACGAGATTATACCTGATGCACCGAGATCAAACACTGATCTGAGTAGACCCAAACCTGGACCACATGCTGACGGCATAGTGGGTTCAGTTAACTCTGCAGCCTTCGAAGCACTGACCAAACAGGTCCAAGCCTTAACTGTCAAACATTCGTCTGCAGACATTGCTTCCGTCACAACCTCTCCTTCTACTTCTGAATCTGTTAATCAGGTTCAGAACAATCAAAAGGGCCCTGGGCAGCCCAACAACAAAAAGAAGGGCAAGAAAGGAGAGGGGAACCAACAAAATCCCAAAAAAGACAATGCCGAAGAGGGTAACAAAGAAGAAAAGAAGGTTAGGTTCCCTTGTAAACTTTGCAAGCAGAACCACCTTACCCATCAATGCCCTCTACTAGAAGAAGCCCAGAAGCTCTTAAGAGAGAAGAAGCCTGCCGTCTTGAAAGATCCATTTCCTAAAGGGCAAGGCTCAACTTCTGGCACCTCCAAAACTGGGGGCACTTCGCATGCTTCGGTTGATCAAACATTCATAAACATGGTTAACTCGGATGCACTTTCACAAACTAGAGCCAAGAACTATACCCCAGAAATGCAGAGAAAGGATAAGGAGGTTCCTGAATCCTCCACTCCACTCCACATACCTGTGGACCCAATGCCCAAGATTCCGAAAGGTGTCTTGAAGAGGGCATCGCACAATCCCAACACACGGGTTGCTTCTAACTACAATGTGGTTGAAGATCTAGCCCAAACCCCTTGTGCCATGTCTACTCTAGAAGTCTTGCAGAGTTGTCCATTGCAACGAAATGCACTTCTGGCAGCTATTGGGAGTATGGAGTCTTCCAACATGTCTGTGCAATTTGACATGACTGATGTCAAATAGCGGTTGCCATATCACGTTGCCCTCCAGATTGAGGTTGTTCATGGTCCAATGACCATTAGACGAGCTGTAGTAGATGAGGGAGCGTCGACTTGCGTAATGTCTATTTCCTGTTGGAAAGCTCTAGGTTCTCCTGAGTTAGTCCCTTCCAACACAATGCTTACTGCATTTGATGGTAGAACTTTCCGTCCACATGGAGTTTTTCCATCATTTAATGTCACCTTGGCCGGTAAGACAGTTGCTGTTGAGATAGAAGTTCTGGACGCTTCGCTCGATTACAATATGTTATTGGGCAGTAATTGGACTTATGCCATGCAAGCTATAGCATCGGTAGTTTTTCGAGTGGTCATGTTCCCATTTGAAGGTAAGATCGTTACTGTCGATCAACTTTCTTTCACTGAAGGAAAACACCAGACTTCTTCGGAAACCACGGTTCCTTTGATTGATCAAACCACCCCAGTTAGCGAGAGTTTAGGAGTAGGACTTTTTGGATCACTAATTGGCACTTTTGACCTACCCGCTCCTACTTTATTTGTTGGTACTGAGGGATGCTCATCATCTGAAACTCCTATGGTTAGTTCAACAATTGATTCCGAGTTTCTCCCAACTAATACAAACCCCTCAGTGCCCATCCTTGTTGTAGAAGTCACTCACTTAGAGTCTTATCAAACTACAACAGAAGATATATTGACTCCATCTGTGTCTGTAGAGTCAAACATGGATTGTGCCACTACTCAGACACCTGACCCAATCCATTCTCTCGATAGTTCAGGAATTACTTTACCTTCTGATGAGGAAATGTTAGAAGCCTTGAATGACCTAGACCATCCTCGTGAACATATAAATCACATGTCCTTCTTGTTTCCTTTTCTTCACTTATTAGAGAGAGGTGAATTTTGTTCACCACTCGATGAGAATACTGGTCTCACTCCTTCACAAGTTGCCATTGTTGAAGCAAATAGAGTACATACCTCATTGGTGAACATTTTCACTGGGGTCAACGGAAACATTTTCTTTGAAACAGGATGTTATCTCGATGAAATCATTCCGTATACTAATCTTTTCCGTGAATTCCATAACACCTTTGCTCGGCCTCCTGAGGAAGATCGAGGCATTGACCCTACCTGAAGAAGTACTACGCTTAGGTTGAAGTACTTTTTCTTGTAAAATAGCTGTATATTTTTGTAAAGTTAGTTTTGTTATGTTCGTTAGGTGATCTTATGTGTGTTTCTCATTTCGTGTACCAGATGTCAACCGAACATTTCCTAGGATTTGCTGATGGCGCCAGTCGCCACACCTGCCAGTTGGCTGCAGCAGCTTGGGTCATTACTCACCCGCTGACCAACTTGTCTCTTCGGGGGGGGTTTGTTTGGGACCTACCACGAATAATGTGGCTAAATACAGTGTAGTTATAGAACTTCTCCAAGATGCCCTCAGTCATGGCATTCCATACCTAGAGGTAAGGCTTGAATCACAACTAATTGTATTTCAGTTAACAGGTGTCTATCGGATTAGAGATCCAGGATTGCTACGTCAGTTTCTACGAGTTAGACTATTGGAAAGACAATTTCATTCTATCAGATATGAACACATTCCAAGAAATTTAAACACTTTAGCTGATTCATTAGCAAACTATGTGTTAGACTGGCATTTGCATCATACATTGTAAACAACATTCCACACATAAAATTTAAACGCATACACATGTAAATAACCGATACTGTATATATAACTGGTACCGTATCAAAAAATATGAGTTTTTGAGTCATGAGTCTCTCAAGTCAAGTCATAAAAGTACAAAAGCTGGGCATAGTAGCCTCAAATATATACATAGAATGTTTTCTTCTCCTATGGAGAAGGAGGGACCTCCTCATCATCTACCGCATTGCCGTAGCATATCACTAGTCTAGCAACCCTCCGCAGTAATCTAAGCCATGCTGGGGGCACCCCAACAACATCTTCCTGCATATCAATAGGTATCTGGTCCATGCGGCATGCAGGAATCTCATGAGTCAACCGACTCATCTTCCTCTCCAGGGTTCCCAACATAGCATCCGTTGCGGTGATATCTGCTGGCCTCACATAGACGGTAGGATGGGCCTCATGTTAAAATTCAAGATGCTAAGACAGAAAATAGCAGCATTACATTCCATTTCACAATAATAGCATATACAGGATCACTGAAGAAACAACAAGCATAGCATAAACACAAGAGACAGAGATTTATCCTGGGAAACCCTCATGGGGTAGAAAACCCAGCAAAGCTTCCTCAATATAGATGACCAGCAATATACAAAGATGAAACCCTGAGACATGATCTCCTCCTCCACAATAGCATACCTCTCCTCCACAAGTACGTTATCCTCAAGTGAGTGAATGTGTATAATGAGGAACACACCTCCTCTATTTATACACTACTCTGATATGTATTTTACACAAGTACATGTAGGCTCGTATTTAACCATTAGGTTAAATACCCCATTATAACTGACTGGGCCGACCCCTCTAGGGTGGTCTAATAACCCTTTGACCCACATAACACATACAGGGCCGACCCCCACTAGGGAAGTCTAATAACCCAAGTTACCACATTCCGACGGAGGAATAAACATCTCTGGATATACAATAAGATCTTCACGGAGGAATGAATCATCTCCGGAATAATAAAGTACAAATATAATATTCTTTGAAGTTACAATATCTCAACACTCCCCCTTAACGAGAAGGATATTATAACAGCATCTGCACGAGCAAGGAGTCATCAACATCATACATGATACATCTATAAATCATTGGAAGCTTTCTCAACATCATCAGTAACTCAACCAGTTACTGGAATATCTTCAATACTGGAACATCAACATCTTCAGTACTGAGTCTTTATCTTCTGCAGCACTCAAACAGCTACAGCAACATCAATATCTGAATCCTCACGATTGTCAGCATCGCCATCACACGATCATCAGCATCGTCATCACATGATCAGCAGCATCGTCATCTCACGATCATCAGCATCGTCATCTCACGATCATCAGCATCGTCATCTCACGATCATCAGCATCGTCATATCATCTCGATCTACAGCATCTGGATCATCTCGATCTACAGCATCTGGATCATCACGATCTACAACATCTGGATCATCTCGATCTACAGCATCTGGATCATCTCGATCTATAACATCTGGATCATCTCGATCTACAGCATCTGGATCATCTCATCTACAGCATCTGGATCATCTCGATCTACAGCATCTGGATCATCTCGATCTACACCATCTGGATCATCTCGATCTACAGCATCTGGATCATCACGATCTACAGCATCTGGATCATCTCGATCTACAACATCTGGATCATCTCGATCTACAGCATCTGGATCATCTCGATCTACAGCATCTGGATCATCTCGATCTACAACATAAGTATCCTCAACCATACAAGTACATTAATCAATACATGTATCATCAAAAGTATGTATTCTCACCAATACATCTATCATCAAAACATGTATTCTTACTAATACATATATCATCAAAAGCATGTATTCTCACTAATACATCTATCATCAAAAGCATGTATTCTCACTAATACATCTATCATCAAAAGCATGTATTCTCACTAATACATCTATCATCAAAAGCATGTATTCTCACTAATACATCTATCAATACAAGTATCCACACTGATACAAGTATACACAACAACATCATACCCTGCAACACACATGATCCAATTACGGGATGGTCAATCCCTCTCACTTTAGGACATAGGTCCAAGGATGATACAATCCTGATCCACTTATGGGATGATCAATCCCTCTCAATTTAAGACATCTCTCATGTCTATGGATGATGCAATCCAGATCAACTTACAGGATGATCAATCCTTATCCTTTTAAGACACCTCACCATGTCTAAGGATGATGCAATCCCGAATCAACTTACAGGATGATTAGTCCTTATCACTTTAAGACACCTTACCATGTCTAGGGACGATGCAATCCCAATCTACTTACAAGATCATTAGTCCTTATCACTTTAAGACACCTCACCATGTCTAGGGATGATGCAATCCCAATCTACTTACAGGATGATTAGTCCTTATCAGTTTAAGACACCTCACCATGTCTAGGGACGATGCAATCCCAATCTACTTACAGGATGATTAGTCCTTATCACTTTAAGACACCTCACCATGTCTAGGGATGATGCAATCCTGAATCAACTTACAGGATGATTAGTCCTTATCACTTTAAGACACCTTACCATGTCTAGGGACGATGAAATCCCAATCTACTTACAAGATGATTAGTCCTTATCACTTTAAGACACCTCACCATGTCTAGGGATGATGCAATCCCAATCTACTTACAGGATGATTAGTCCTTATCAGTTTAAGACACCTCACCATGTCTAGGGACGATGCAATCCCAATCTACTTACAGGATGATTAGTCCTTATCACTTTAAGACACCTCACCATGTCTAGGGATGATGCAATCCTAATCTACTTACAGGATGATTAGTCCTTATCACTTTAAGACACCTCACCATGTCTAGGGATGATGCAATCCCAATCTACTTACAGGATGATTAGTCCTTATCACTTTAAGACACCTCACCATGTCTAGGGACGATGCAATCCCAATCTACTTACAGGATGATTAGTCCTTATCACTTTAAGACACCTCACCATGTCTAGGGACGATGCAATCCTAATCTACTTACAGGATGATTAGTCCTTATCACTTTAAGACACCTCACCATGTCTAGGGATGATGCAATCCCAATCTACTTACAGGATGATTAGTCCTTATCACTTTAAGACACCTCACCATGTCTAGGGACGATGCAATCCCAATCTACTTACAGGATGATTAGTCCTTATCACTTTAAGACACTTCACCATGTCTAGGGACGATGCAATCCCAATCTACTTACAGGATGATTAGTCCTTATCACTTTAAGACAAGTCTCATGTCTAGGGACGATGCAATCCCATCACGTACATTTTGAACCCAGTTCATGGACGATGCAGTCCTCACGTACATTTTGAACCCAGTTCATGGACGATGCAGTCCTCACGTACATTTTGAACCCATTTCATGGACGATGCAGTCCTCACGTACATTTTGAACCCAGTTCATGGACGATGCAGTCCTCACGTACATTTTGAACCCAGTTCATGGACGATGCAGTCCTCACGTACATTTTGAACCCAGTTCATGGACGATGCAGTCCTCACGTACATTTTGAACCCAGTTCATGGACGATGCAGTCCTCACGTACATTTTGAACCCAGTTCATGGACGATGCAGTCCTCACGTACATTTTGAACCCAGTTCATGGACGATGCAGTCCTCACGTACATTTTGAACCCAGTTCATGGATGATGTAGTCCTCACGTACATTTTGAACCCAGTTCATGGACGATGCAGTCCTCACGTACATTTTGAGCCCAGTTCATGGACGATGCAGTCCTCACGTACATTTTGAACTAGTGGTTCCGGGATGATGCAATCCCCATCACTTTATTCTCGAAGACCAAGACCATACGTCTACGAATCAATTCAGGGACCAAGGTCCGGGGATGATACAATCTCCACTTCTCGGAGACCTTACGTCTACGGCTCTCTTTAGGACTGAAAGTCCAGGGATGATCCAATCCCCTCAACTGTCCACTAAGGACTTCATTCTCGGAGACCTCACGTCTACGGCTCTCTTTAGGACTGAAAGTCCAGGGATGATCCAATCCCTTCAACTGTCCACTAAGGACTTCATTCTCGGAGACCTCACGTCTACGGCTCTCTTTAGGACTGAAAGTCCAGGGATGATCCAATCCCCTTAACTGTCCACTAAGGACTTCATTCTCGGAGACCTTACGTCTACGGCTCTCTTTAGGACTGAAAGTCCAGGGATGATCCAATCCCCTTAACTGTCCACTAAGGACTTCATTCTCAGAGACCTTACGTCTACGACTCTCTTTAGGACTGGTGTTCAAGGATGATACAATCCCCACATGTATTCTCATCAATATACTATTGATCCTGGGAACCCATACAGAACCTGATTCACACTTCTTCTTTAATTGCACCATTAAGAGAATGGTCTTATCTAGCCACTTGGAGCAAACATCTCATCATGATTCTCTTCCTCTTTCTAAGAGAATCTTCTAGCCACAAGCCTTCTATATTTTGTTTGATTTGTAAATCTTCTTGTTGAACATCCATCACTTGTTCGGTGTTCATTATTCTTCATGATCTTTCCTACAAAACAAAATTAAGTACATGATTAGTAATCCTTCATAATCATGAAATCATGATAACCTATTATGCATACAGATATCATTTATATAGTTATGCAACTATCTTGACCAATACTTTGGCACAACACTTTCCCATATCCTGTATGCATACAGTGGCTATCTAGATGCCTTCCATCTCTACCAGAACATACTATCGAGAGTGTGCACAGCTCTTAGCATGTCAGCAAAGAGGTTTCATTCTAGACAAGCAACAATGGAATGTTTGTCCAACTTACCAATCATATGCATATTAGTAGTATAATGTTCAATGCTCTATGAATGTTTGCACTCAGCATGATATGTTCTAGGAATACAAATATGCATACAAGAAATATCATTTACTATTTCAAATAACAACTCAAATACTTATCTTTTATGTTTGTGTGGTTGCCTCCCGCTTGATCTTCTATATGTCCTTTGAACTTCTATTCATTCTGTACCACTGTGCATGCTCAAGTGTGCACTAGTGTCATCCTCATGATCTCATACACAAACATTCATTCATTAGTATATTCTCAAAACATTCTAATTCTAAATAATCTTGAATATGTATAGTCATGATCATTAGTATTCAGGGTTTCAAGTAAGTCTTCTTTTACTCATGCATGTTCTTATTTGATCATAGTACTCTTCTGGTTAATTAAATCATGCATAAACCCTTGATTACTAACTTTATGAATAAGCATAACCAATCATATCAAGTATACTTATATAAGGGATCCTAACACAAGGTAAGATTCATGGGAAACATACCTGGATTAGTATACCTACTTGGTTATGTACAACATACCTAAACAATCTCTTCAATGATTTAGAGATCCTGAGCTAGAACCTGCATGTCTCATAGGTTAAGCATAATATACCAAAGTCATACATACCTCGTAAGTAGAACAAAGATTATGGATGAGTCTTTGTCTTCATGTTTTCATGGTCATGGAACCTGATTTGTCTTTTGTGATGTACCTGTATCTTGTTAGCAGACAACATCAACCTCACACAACATCATAATGCATTAGTACAATCATAAGTGTCAACACCCTAACCAATGAATATCTTCTATCATGCATTCATAATTTTGTTAAGGTTATACGACAAATCTAAAATCAAAATTGTACTAACTGTAATAACCTGAAGACAAACATACCATAAACTTAATCATGGACAAATATCGAAACATACCTCAATGAGTCATACCTGTCGAGATCGCTTGTATTCTTCTTATGTAAGCCCTTATCCTCATCTCCCTCTGAGACAGGAACTTCTTCACTTATGCAGGTGACCAATCCATCTTCTTCTAGGATTAACCCAATCCACTTGATTTGCAAGAACTGGACCTTGATGAGCTGATCAAACTGGTATATTCAGAATTTGAAAACTGCAAAGTTTTACTCCTTAATTTTGCCTTCGAAACTTTCGGATTCACTGGACGTGACCCTGAACTGGGGTTTGATGAATCCCACTCTTTTTCCCCATCAAAAGGTTTGATACAAAGCTCTAAGCTTCTATTTTTCTGAGGAGCTTCCAGCCGTGGTCACAGATTTCAAAAATTCCCATTTTTACAGAAGCCCTAATTTTCCACTTTTCTGATCAAAGTCCCGAACTAGGGTCTAATCAAGCCTGGCCTTCTTCCCAACCAAAAATTATGATATTGGTCTCTAAATTTCTATTTTGATGAGTAGCATCCAGCCGTGGTCTCCGATTACAAAAATTCCAACTTTCTTCAAAGCCCTAAATTCCGGAAGCCATGAATGAAGGTACCAAAAAATAATTCTGTTTTGACAGAAATATGTACCTGATTGTTTCTGGTGTAACTCCGAAATTTTTGATCCACAGGGTCTGAAAAAGTTTTCTGAGATAGCCTGACCTGTTAGCTTTCCATCCTGACAGGTCTGACCTCAATTGGATGTTCTGAGAGAGAGTTATGCCAAATGTCGCAACGTGACCTGTTTTGGGAAAATACAGGAGAGCGAACTTGTACGGCGTGCCACGTGTCACTGTTTGACCTTCGGCCTCTGAAAAAGTTTTCTGAGATAGATAGGCCTGTTATCTTTCCATACTGATAGGTCTGACCTCAATTGGATTCTCTGAGAGAGAGTTATGCCAAGTGTCACAACATGACCTGTTTATGGGATAATACAGGAGAGTGAACTTGTACGGCGTTCCACGTGTCACTGATTCAACTTCGGCCCCTGAAAAAGTTTTCTGAGATAGTACAGTCTGTGTACTACCTGTCACTTTTCACGAAATTTCATTTGGAGCTTCCTAGCCCAAGTTATGACCTTTTTCCCAAGGTCACCTGATTTTGACTCAGATCTGGAAGAGGCAGAAACCCTATATTGTACAGATCATAAATCACAAAGTACAACGAATTAGAGGTTGTCCTTTGGACACAAGGTACCTGGTGATTTTAGCTTCGTCCTGTAACAATTTCAGATCTGAAAACTTCGCCCAAACGGATTTATAGCGAAAATGCTACGATGACTGGTTTTTGCTATGTAAAACCCTAACCTTCAAATTGTCGTAAGTAAAGCAAGTGTCTTTAGTGCCATACCTTGTCTTCCTTCAGGTTAGCTCTGATCCCATGTTAAAATTCAAGATGCTAAGACAGAAAATAGCAGCATTACATTCCATTTCACAATAATAGCATATACAGGATCACTGAAGAAACAACAAGCACAGCATAAACACAAGAGACAGAGATTTATCCTGGGAAACCCTCATGGGGTAGAAAACCCAACAAAGCTTCCTCAATATAGATGACCAGCAATATACAAAGATGAAACCCTGAGACATGATCTCCTCCTCCACAATAGCATACCTCTCCTCCACAAGTACGTTATCCTCAAGTGAGTGAATGTGTATAATGAGGAACACACCTCCTCTATGTATACACTACTCTGATATGTATTTTACACAAGTACATGTAGGCTCGTATTTAACCATTAGGTTAAATACCCCATTATAACTGACTGGGCTGACCCCTCTAGGGTGGTCTAATAACCCTTTGACCCACATAACACATACAGGGCCGACCCCCACTAGGGAAGTCTAATAACCCAAGTTACCACATTCCGACGGAGGAATAAACATCTCCGGATATACAATAAGATCTTCACGGAGGAATGAATCATCTCCGGAATAATAAAGTACAAATATAATATTCTTTGAAGTTACAATATCTCAACACCTCAGGACGAACAGGCCCAACATCTGCATATGACACTTGATTAGAACTTTGAAACTCATTCATAAAAATAAAATACTTGAAAAAGTTTGAAAAAATTAAATAAATTCTCAAAATTTAAACATACCAATATCTCCCTAGTCTCCACCTGGTGGAAGCACCAGCTCTGGATCATGACGGAAATCCAATCCAGCATAGGGAAACTGCTTAAAAGCGGGAACCTGCCTCTCCCACCACCCCCAGAAGTCATCAGTGTGGTAACAATAGTGACTTTCCCCACCACCTTGGCGGAGGAAAATGTCACCCCAACGGCCTAGTCTGGGCTCACAGGGGTTAACCTATGGTAGAGGCATCCCCAAACTAATAGCAGGAATCCTCTCAAAGAAGAAAGTACACAAGATACTTCCATACACAAAATTCTTCATGGAACCGGATTTGCAACTTGTCATTTGATACTTCATGTTTGCCAACAAACTGGTATGCCAATCATAAACATGGTCGTGCAAGCACTGTACACCAATATGCATCGAATGCCTAGAAGCTAAGTGTTGTGACGCACTACCGGATACCCGGTTGATCATGCTCACTATCACTTTCAGCGGGAGACCATCAATAGTTGAAATCAAGACTTGGCTTCCCGATTTTTCTGCTCCGGCAACACAGTATGTATTTACATATTCTTGCACTGATCATGCACCCAAACGAGATGTCCCTTTCAGATTGATCACATCTCCTCTCCTTGAGAGACCGGTAATAAAGTATATGTCCTCAACGGTAAGCTCAAGAGTTTGCCCCCGGATGATGAAGGTATTAGTGTCCACATCCCAATACTGAATCAATCTCCGAAACAGCTTGTTTAGTGCCCGCATGTTTACGGTTCGATAAAATTTCAACAAACCGCATCTACAGAGTGCATGGAGGGTAGCCGGGTCTTGCATGGCTAGTCTATCCATGTCTTCATGCTCCCTTTCCCTCCATTGTAAGACCATCCTGCACAAAAACCCCAAAATTTTTGAGTCTCGACGCTTGAAAGTGGCTTTGCAAATATGTACACTACTGTGTATACTACACAGTAGCGTGTAGGTGCTACTCTGTTTGAGCAGAGTAGCGCCCATTGCCTTTGTACGCTACTCTTGTGTATACACAGTAGCGCCCGCGCATAAAACCTTATGAGCATCGCGTTACAAGCCATTTTTGCTCAAAAATTTAAAAATAAACCATTGAAATGCAAGATAGGGATATTTCTACTTACTTAGTGGAGGAAGTTTGGTGGTTGGATGCCCGATTTGATCGCAATGGAGATTGGAAATTTGCAAAAGTTGCCCCAATTTTTGCCCTACAACACAATTTGAAAATTGATTTTTTAACAATGAAATTATATATAAAATTGGATTTTGATTTTTACCCATAATTTTTAATTTTCTATAGTTTCAAAAACTTTCAAAAACCCTAATTAATCAATTGAAACACAAAATAAGGTATAACACTGATCCAAGTTCAATTTTCACTCAATTGTTGTCGGATTCGTCTCCTAAGCTCAAATTTCTTGATGATAGACCTTGTCAGTTAGCTAAACATTCCAAATTCAAATATCATTTAATATTTTTTGCAGCATCGACTAATATTTTGTTGAAGACCTAGTTTTGGCAGGGCATGAAGCTACGATCCCAGAAGCTGACCTTTAAGTCATTTTAAGCTCTTGTTTGGACTATTTAAACCTAAACAAGATTGTCGAGCAAACTTGTCCTCTTCGAGCTTGTTAAAGTATCCAAAGGCTCATCCACTCAGGTATAGAATTATCCCTTTTCCGAGCCTCAGTGGATTAACTACGGAAAAGGTATACTCTAGGTATTCTCCTGTATGCGCTACAAGAGTTCTCCTTTCATTGTTTTATACTTTTTCAGGGGAGGAGACTAACTGTACGAAAAAGGACCTGTTGGAGTCTCTCTTTAGGTTTCTCAGACTCTCTAAACATGAAAATACCAAGCGAGCATTCACCTACTCGGGCTCGATGTGAAATCCACGAGAGGGTAAGTAGAGGACTATTTAAGTTTTTCAACTCTATAAACAAGAAAACACCGCCGAGCACAGACCAATCCAGGCTCGATATAAAATCCACGGATAGGTGAAAAGAGGATTGTTTAAGTTTTTTAGACTCTATAAACAGGAAAACACCGGCGAGCATTAATCTTCTTGGGCTCGATACTAAAATCCATGAGCAGATATATGGAGTTATTGTTTAAGTTTTTCAGACTCCTTAAAATTGAAAACACCGGCGAGCAAGAACAGATCTCGGCTCGATATTAAAATCCAGAGATCAGTACATATGGAGTAATCTTCTATCTCTTCTTCGAACTCTCTAAATTATGAAGAAGGTACTGAGTCTTCCTCCCATGGGCTCGTTAAATTTTTTTACATGGTTGGACCTATTGAGTTTTCATTATTTCTTGGACTCATTAAATCCACAAGAAGGGTATTCTTTTATCTAAAAAGAATAAGGAATGGGAAAACATATTATATCTTCATTGTCAAAGGCAGTTTCAGTCAAGTTCTATCCTTGAACACAGCACCTACTTGAATCTATCTTGTCGGTTGGGTTTAGTTTTGGCCTCAGGGTGAACCTTTCCTCCGAGTTATTTACTCCCCCGGTTGGTTATTCTTCCAACCATATGGAGGGTCTGTTAATGTCTATTACATTTCAGACTTATTTACCCCATTATTTCAGAAACTGCCTAAGTCACTTTGTGTCGTGCTCACTGTTCAAGGATATACCCTGTGTCGGCCATTCTGCAGTTTACCTTGACCTCATGTGTCGGCCTTCCTAGTGTCAGTATTGTCGCATATTATTCCATATCAGCTCTTACTAGTTGAGTGTTCCTTGAGTTGGATGATGGAGGATGCCTTAAGGCCTCCCTTCCAACGGACTTCTTCCCATCGACACCAAATCATTATTCTGGGATTGAATTTTAGAGTTTCGGTTAGTACCTTGGAGATTGCAGTCACCAGTGGCAATTTTCCTCGCTGTTAAATGATGAGAATACATCAATGTCTCTTCTTCGACAGGATTCCCAAGTGTTCGACTCCAAGTCCATCTATTCACATTTGGCGAATCGTACTTGGTACCTTGGACCCCATCATCATTATCGATGGAAGTCCTCGCGTTTGTTAACGGTATACATCAATGACCGGTAATCAAACGATGCCCTCCATGTTTGACTATCAGCTCATCTATTCACATGGTTCAAGTTTGTACCTAGGTTTATTATGGGATGAAGACCTTGGGATTTTTTGATGACACAACTTCATTTTGTTATCACCCAAGTTGCACAAGACAGAGCCTCACTTATATACGGCTCTCCATGAGACATAGATCCAGTTTGTTGTTATGGCTATGATCTCTCAGTTTGACATGGATCCACGCTTGTATTTCAAGTGGCCATGCTTTTATATACATCTCCTTGTTATATATCGGAGATCATGTTGTATCACACTGCACATCTATACGATGTCAAAATGTAATTGCTCCCTGACCTTGATTTTTGTTGCAGGCTTCTTGTGACTTGTTTTCTGCGGTTCTGTGCTCCTTCTCTGGCTTTGGATTGTAATGTATTTTGGCCATCGTTTCCCTCTGACCTCACACATTAGGGGGCATCTATTATAGGTCAAACTTGCACCTCTCCGTCTGTGATCACCCTGAGCTGCTGATCACACAAAAGGACAACTTGGATGGAGGAGCATGTTGACCTTGGATGACATGACAACTCATTCCATTTCCTAACATTACTAGAAAAAACACAAAAATATCATTTTGAGATATGAGCGCTACTCCACTTAAAGAGACTAGCGCCCATACGCTACTCCACTGTATAATAGTAGCGCCCATATCCAAGTATACGCTACTCCAGTGTAGCAAAGTAGCACTCGACATTAAAAATCAATTGAGTGCTAGTTGTTAAATACTAGGGTAGCGCCCTATACGCTACTCCACTGAAGAATAGTTGCATACATCTTAAAAGATGATTAAAAAATATATTAATTCATCGAGGAGGATTAGTTGATGGCAGTTTCCTAACTCCCCCAACTTCCTCCATAACTACATCTTGACCTGAACTACTTCTTTGAACCTATAAATACCAAGAAGGTTAAAGGAGAAGGGTTAGAAATTGGAGTTAGTGAGATTGATTAATGGAAAAAATTTGAATAAGCTTGCATTGGAGGAGTTGTTGCTGAAGACATCCAAGCCAGAAGAAAGCCAGAGCCCAGAATCTAGTTGCAGGAGCCTGCTTCATTATCAGGTATACTTGTATTTCATTCTACTTTTGACAAATAAAGGTTGAAGTGTTTTCTTGTTCCAATTTGAATGTGTTATCAAATGGCATCTTAAGTTGGATTTATTTTGGTCAATGCTAAATGTTAAACACTGTTTCTGTTTCTTTCAAGCTTTATATATTGCCCAAAATGTTTTGAGAAAGGTATTGTTGTTGCAGGTTTGTTGAAGGAAAGGTAGATTCGGAAGTGGAACACAGGATCAAGTCAAAGCAAGGATCAGACTTCGATTAAAGGTATGTTCCCTACATCTACAACTTCTTTCTTTTTGTAAATGTCTCTGTAATAGCATCAATGCACTTACCTGTCAACCCAACCAAGTTGATAGTTTTAGTTTCCTGACTATAGGGTAGAAATGCCCGCCAATAGGGTGGTGTCGCCCACACACCCTATTGTGGAATTATTTCATGACATGTTGTGCCTCATCTTCCAGTAAGCAGTTCAGTAAAATCCCCCTCGGGTCTTTCCAATACAGATATTCATTCAAAATGCAAAATTTTGCTTCTTTTAATTTTACTAACCTCGCTCTTCTCTTTTCCAAGTCTGGGGGTGCCTGCAAATTTTGCAGAACATACACAATATCACTATACCAAGGTGACAGAGAGAAATCCTTAACCACAGGTATTTCCGGAGCCACTTCAGTTGAAATATCAGAGATCAAGTTCATATCCAAAGCGTCACAGTTGGTTTCTGCAATCAGCTTCACCAAACCTTGTCCTTTGATCATTCTGGTATGATTTATATATAGGTCGTATTCCAACAAGACTGCTATCCATTTAGCTCTCCTCCCCTCAGGTTCCGGCTGAGTAAGAATATCCTTGACAGCCGAAGATGGAACATATGCAATAGTGTGAGAATGCAAAATGTAAACCCTGAAATCCTTTAAAAACTTTATTAATGCATAAGCCTATTTTTCCATTATGTTATACTTTAGTTCAACATCTCTCAATATTTTACTAAGAAAGGTGATCATTGTTCCATATTATCCTAATTATTTTGCAGCAAGACTCGAGCTATAGTGTGTTGAGATGCATAAGAGAATATGATAAACTCCTTCGAAAAATCAGAACTGATCAAAATAGAAGATTCTGTCAGAGCCTTTTTAATGTCAGTAAAATATTTCTTGGCTTCAATGGTCCACTTGATTTCATTGTTTTTCTTGATCATATCTGAAATATGTCTTAGAATTTCCACAAAACTAGGAACAAACCGCCTCGGGAAATTCACCCTACCAATAAAGGACTGGACTTCTTTCTTACTCCTTGGTATCCCAATATTTTGGATTGTTTCCACCCTTTTAGGATCGATCTTTATGCCATCCTTCGATATGATATGTCCCAACAAATTTCTTTCCTCCATGGAAAAAATTGACTTCTTAGGATTCAAGGATATGCCAAAGTTTCTGCATTTTAGGAACACCTTCTCTAGATGCTCCCAATGATCTGCGACAAACTTCGAGTACACTGTTTTGTCATCCATATAAACCACCACAAATTTATATTTCTCCTCAGCAAATGTGATATTCATGGCTCTTTGAAAGGTATCCCTACATTCATCAAATCGAATGGCATTTTTGAATACTTGAAATTTCCCCAATGGGTTTTGAAGGTTGTCTTCTCCTAATCCTCCGGAAGGAACTTGACCTGATTGTACCCATAGAAACCATCCAACATGGAAATCCTCTCTGCCCCTACAAACTTCTGCAAAATATGATCCATCTTTTCCAAAGGGTAATTATCCTTCATGGATACTTTGTTCAGATTTATGAATTCCACACAGTCTTATTTCTCCGTTCTTCTTTCTCAAGGGGACCAAATTTGCTACCCATCTGGAAAATCTCGGCGAAACGATTATTTTGGCATCAAACATATTTTTAACCTCCTTTTCAATTAAATGTAGCAACAGTGGATTTATCATCCTGAGTTTATGTTTGAAAGGTTTCTCATTTGGCTTAATGGGGATGGTATGTTGGATAATGGACATGTCATACTCCAAATTTTTGTAACTCCATGCAAGCACATCTATGAATTCTTTCATCAGTTCAACATATTTCTTCTCTTCTTCTGGTGGCAGTTTCTTAGAAATTTTCCCCATCCTAAGATTTTATTTCATCCCAATGTTGCAGTCTTTGACTTCTCCCTCATGAGGTTCTACTTTCGGATTCTTGGCCACGTCATTTCTGTCAAACAGCCTTTCTAATGGCACCAATCCTTGAGGAATGACATTGCTTCAACTGAATTATTTATTTACCCCCAATTTCTCCCCTGAACTTTTCATGTTCTTCACGGAACTCTTCACTATCAACAACTCCTTTCGTATCTTGATTTTCATTATCAATACTTATATTAGAAAACTCATGAGTCATCTCCAGAAATATTTTAATATGCATGTCATCATCAAAAACCTGCCAATGTTTCGAATTATCAGGAATGGAAGGCCTATTTATGACCTCAATCACATATTTTTTATTCGAAAATCAAGGTTCTTTGAAAGTGCCAGCAGTTGTAGTCAAGGAGTCTTCTATTGAGTTGTCGATTCTGGGTATTACCACTACATCATGTTCATCAAAGAAATTATCAAACATATCCCAAAATTTGTTTCTATAGGATCTCATTTTTGGGTGCTTTGTCTGATAGATGCCATTCACCTGATTTATGACCATCTTTGAATCCCCAAACACCTCTATTTTTCTTGCCTTCAGAGCTTTCAGCACATTCAACCCCAAAATCAGAGCTTCATATTCTTCAACATTGTTAGTACATTCAAAAGCCAAATTGAAAGAATACATTAGAAATTCTCTATAAGGAGATACTATCCTCATGCCCGCACAAGCACCTTCTTTGCTCCTTGACCCATCAAAATGCATGGTGCAAGTCCCCTTTGTTCTCGGCTTTTGTCTAAATTTCTCTTCTTCCTTAACTTAGTTGTTCAGCTCCTACTTTTTAAACAGATCTATTTTTTCTTTGCAGTGAGAATTATAGAAAATGGAGGATCCCAAATCAGTGTCGACTGCGTAGATGGGATGGCCCTTCGGTTCATTTTGGTTACCCACCACATATGATAGTCTCTTTTTGGTTTATAACCTTCTTTTCTCATCGAGGATTGGGATAGTGGCAAAGGACATATCCATCTGCAAAGTTCCCCTCAGCTTAGAAGCCCAAGACTTGGATAACATCATGCCACATTTTGGTGGGATATCTACAACAACTACGTCCATGACCACACTTTTATTTGGAAATCTAGTAAGAGAAAATACCAGGTCTTTTATCAACCCCAAGCATTGTACCTTCTTCGAATCAAAGGAGAACAAATATTTGTATGGTCTTGTGACCTATAAGCCCAGACTCTCCATCACCACCTTTGGAATCGGATTATGAGAAGCTACAGAGTCAAGCATGCAGTTATGTAGGGTCATATCATGAACATTCAAATTTACATAAAAAGGTGAAACTTCTTCTAAACTGTTATCTTCCATTTTAGAACCCATCATAATAGTCGGAGCGTCATCACTTAATTCTAAAGCATCAAGTTCTACCTATCCTCCACTTTCAACCATCTTTGAGATTTGTTCTCTATATTCATCATTTTTCAACAACTCAATGAAAGGGATGGATATTTTTACCTTTGACATCTCACTTTGCAAATTAAAGGGAGAAAGCATCATATCATTTTGTTTGACCAAATCCTTTTTACTTCTTGGATTTTCGTTGATGTTTCTTCTCCTGGTTTTTCCTTTTTTGTGTTGGCCAGTCGAGGGTGAACCCATAAGACTTTCCCCCTTGTCCATCATTACATCTATGTTCCTGAGGCGGATTTTCCTTTGGATATCACTCACAGCATTTTGATACCCCATCCAGTACTTCTGTGTCTCCGACTCAAAGGCATTGCACTCCCCATCCCCGGAGAACAAGTCATGCTCCACCTTAGTCAGATAAACCTCAGAATTAGCATCATCAAAATGGTGAATTTCGCTTTCTACAAACTTAACCTATCCTTCAACATCTACGTAATTATTAGGAAATGGGAGCCTCACTTGATCATCAACTATGTTCCTTGGAACCCTCTAATCTCTTTGGTCTCTTTTCCTTATCAGGGGTGGGGTCTATCTCCTGAAATTTGGGTTTCTAATTGGAGGCTCCTGTTGATCTCTGTTCTGGGGATTTTTTTCAAAGGATAATCTATCCATTACTTTCTCCATTGTTTTCATCATCATATCCATCCTAGCCTTAGTGGGAGAGAAAGTAGAAGCTACATTTTCTTCTCTGATCTTCCTTCTCTTTGTATAAGTTTTTGGTTTCATTTTCTCAGAAGCCATCATGTTCACTTCAACCTCTACTGCGTCTTTCAACATGTCTGGCAGGGTGGTTGATTTCCTTTCCCTCAACATGGAAGAACAATCTCCCTCAAAGGAATCTGCATAGTGATTTTTAGCTGCTCCTACTAGGGGTTTCACATCTACAGGGATGGAATTATAAACCCTCATGAACCTAGCAGAAAATTCTTGGAAAGTCTCAAAAGCCCCTTTCTTTAGATTGTTATACTGGGTTAGGGTTTGTAAAGGGTTTTTCTTGTCTTCCCATCTCTCAAGTAGGCATGTCACAAAATCATCATAGGATTGTATTGACCCCGCTGCCAATGTCCTAAACCACTTCTTTACTTGCCCATATAAGCTTTGTGCCAATAGCCTCATTTTAGCATTATCATGATCCACCTCCTCGAGGTCAATGAGCTTGTTGAATCTATCAATATGCTGTTGGGCTGTGTAATTTCCCTCCCCATCAAACAATGTGATTCTCTAGGCATAGTTTTGAGGGAGGTCATGTAAAACAACAGGTAGATCAAGAGGGGTGAATCTAGCAGCCATGACTACAGGTGGGTTTGGAGCAGGGTTATGGCCTCTTAGTGGTATTCTTTGGCCTTTAGATTTCTTAAACCCGACCCTTCCAGATTTTAACAAATCTTCCCAAACAGACTATAAAAAATATGATTGAAACCCACCTTGATCCACCACATATTCTTTTAAATCTGATTTTGATTTGGACCTCAACAAATATTTTTCAAATTCTTTACTTAAGCCAACATTTTCATCATCTAAAAATCTTTCCTGAAAATGAGGAAACAAATTAGTTGTTTGAGAAGTACGTTCTTGATATTTCCTTTTAATTTTTGTTAGAAGCCTTTCTGGATTCTCCACCTCTGAGAACAACTGAGAGTCTGGGTTTCTCCTCGTGGGAATCCTTCTGGGAGCCACAGTGCCTTTCATGGAACCGCCTTTAAACCTGAAAAAATGTTCGACAGTGAAGTCACCAGGGAAAAATGAAACCAATATTAAAATATCAAATCTCTTTCCCCACATAAATTTGATCACATTGTCATTCTTACCCAAGGAGAATTTGAACATTCGGTCCCCAACAACAGCGCTAGAATGTTGTCACTTAGGATTTCTCCTCAGGTTGCAGAAAGATAACCCAAAGGAAACTATTTAAAACCAAGCTTTAGGAGGAGAGCTGGCTTCTTTCCTACCAAAGAGGGCTCTCTCAAAAGATGAATACAAAGTCCAGAAACACTTTTCAAGAAACATATATTTCCATTTTATAGTTTGGCTAAAAACACATAAATCACATTGGGCATGGAGTCACGTCTGAGATTTATAGAGACCAGTAGAAAATAAACAACATTAATCTTGATGAAGGAAAGGAAGTTACTATCTCACAGTCAAGTTCTTTTAGCAAACGATATTTGAAAGAAAGTTAAACAAACCCGTCAACATTAAGCATCAGGATAGATGAATTTAACATTGACTTTAGAAAAAAACATGGAACACTTAGGTGCGATTAAGATAGAGCATGATTTTCATGAATTCTGTATTAAACTAAAACGTTCACCATAAGCATAAGAAGAAAGACAACATGGAAGATATTCACTAGAAAAATGATTTACAGAGAAAAAGAAATCACAGAGTACAACACATCAACACATAAATATTCATCCTTCAAAATGATCTTTATTTCCGCAAGGAAAAACTCTGTAAAAAACCCAAAAATACTCTCAGTACCAGAATGTCTTTTACTATTATGGGTTCCAACCCTTTACAGTGAGTGCCAAATGGCCTCTTTATAGCATCTCTTTGAAGTGAAACCCTAAAACTTTCCAACTAACTCGGTAAATATTCTGGGCTTTCACTTTACATTTCACTTCTAAAACAAAAATGGTACATATGTCATAATTTATGATACTTGAGCCATTGGCGCCCTACTTGTTGAGTGGAGGCTGCTTGCTAAAGTTTTGAACTGGAATCTTTAGCGTAAAGTATACTTTGTCTTTCCATAATTCTCCATGATTTTCCACTGATCGGACGTGGGAAGCTCATAGACTATCATCTCTCTCACCAGCACTCTCATTTCTATGTGTTCTATAGTTGAAATCTGAGGTATTCATTCACTTATCATAGCCAACCTGTGTAGAATATCGAAATCATTAGCAAGCTTCCCCAACAAAATGTTGCTGGTTAAAACATGGGTTAAATTCTCAAGACTTTCATGGTCATTCATGGATTCCCAAAGAAAATTCTTATGACTATAACGGGGAATCAAATCACCACTTTCATCCCAAAATGAAGGTAACCCTTTCTGCACTGGCTGATCAAACCTTCCCTTGTAATATGCCACCTGCTTCTTCATGTGTTTGGCCTTCGCCCGAACACCTTCCACATGTGCATATTTCCCTATCACTCTTCTTTCCCAAGTTATGATCGTCATGCGATTGTTTATTTGCATAGATTTCAGATCATCATTGGTCAAGGTATTCATAAATTTTATTATGTTTTGTGTTGTATCACGGGGTTTCCTATCCAATCCTTCCATCATAACTGTACAGCTTTGTAGAGCGTCACTCGCCACTTTTCCCCTGTCTTTCATGAAACTCAGGTACGGTCTAAATTTTGTAGCTTCTGTGATTATGGAATCCCAAGTCATGTGTTTGGCACCCTACATGGGGACTTGCCCAGTCACTTGTATTATAAGCCATTGGTTTCAGTCTTGAAACTCTTTGTTTTTGTTCTTCAGCTCTTGCATTTCCTCCTCCTTTTTTCGAACCTCCTCTTCTAGCTTCCTTTTATCTTCCTTTAACTATTGTATCTCCACGTCCTTTAAACTAACCTACGACATGTCTTGCATAAGGCCATCTACAATCGTTGTGCCACTGGCTTGACTGAATCCCTATTGTCCCACTACTATAGCTCCCAATTTTCCTTTTAGATCTTCTATCTGGCTCTTGAGGCTGATCCTGTATTTCTCCCATTCGACTTCCTTCTCTAGAAACTTCAAACCCTTCACCTTGTGGTCATTAACCTCTTGGGATAACTTCTCCTTCTCCTGCTCCAACAACGTCAGCTCGGAGGCCTGGATCAGTTGGGTGGTAGCTAGTATCTTGAGCTTCTTTCTTACCGTTTGGATGGTACTTTCTTTTTCTTCCACCAGCTTCTTGCCACCCGCACCTTTGTTTGCCCCATCACTAATCAAATCCATCTGTCATTTATTGATATTTTGTTGATGGGCCTTGTTCTTGGTCCTTTCTTGCCTCAATTGGACCTCCAGCTTGGTGAAAGTGCTCTCCAACTTGGACAGACCCTCATAATATATTCGATCAAATCTTCATACAACACTTCCCCAGTCTGCATATGCAGCTGAATTTTGTCGGGGACTGTTATTTTCTCCAGGTTCACTTTTATTTCAGTTACTTTGTCGTTAGACAACACTGCTAAATTCAAATTATTTTCAGCAACATCCCTACTAGCCGTAAAGGTGACTAGAAGGTTTTGCGCATCCATGACTTTGGAAAACAGACTACATGTTTTATCTAAGCTGGCATGTCTATCTTGTTTGTATTTCATGAATATTTTAGCTCGAGACTGAAATCTCTTGGTATCATCGATTTGTTTGGGCTCTTGGAAACTGTACTGCTGCATTTGAAATTTAGGAACTCGTCCGAAACATCCACTTTGAGCCTCTTAGCTCTGTCTAATTCTTCCATTTCTATGTCAGAGACTTCCACATAACTCCTTTTACCAGAATTATTTGTCGCATCGGAAAGCACCATCTCGGATGAAGTATTTTCAAGGACATCTGGGCTCGGATGCAAACATGACGGCGCTTCCTCCTCTGACTCATTGAAAAAGATTCACCCTTTTGGAAAAAACTTCCACCTGTACATGATCAAAGTCCCTGTTTTTGTTTAGCTACCTCCTGTCAAAGTTTATGTGGTAAGGGTCATACTAGATAGAAACATATTTTTAGAATCCAAAAACCTTCTAACTGCTGCTCTATGAGTGAGACGTCTTGTTTTTTCTTTATAATAAAGGGCCCACCATCCAAGAAAATTTGATGTTAGAGGCCTTCTTGAACAACAAGAAGTGCTCATCTTCCATGGTCAGCTTCTTCCTAATAAACTATAGAGAAAAATCCTTGAGGTTAGGAAAGCCAACAACATGTGAGCCACCTTCATGAATCCATATACCCTAAGTACTGTGTGCTGCTTATATAAAAACCAGTCCCCCACTTCTAAATCTTTCCTCAGATGCATGAAAGTCCTCAGCTCAGGAAGAACCCTCGCTAGCTTCTTTCCCAAAACCAACCTATAACCCTTTGCAACGATATGGTTCATATAGTTGAACGTATTATCTTCCAATGAATCTAAAAGACTTATGGTGAAAACCTCATTTCTTTCTGACTCACATAAATCAGCATCTTCATTAGGTGGTATTGGAACCTAAAACAATGAGTGTTTTGGAATCCTACCAGTTTGGAGTGGATACTCTCAGCCAAAAATTCTTCCAAGTTCAAACAAGGCACTAGAGAGTATTCTCGGGTATGCCACAACTTATCCTGAAAATAAAACTTAGCTGGACCTCGATAACTAGGGCATCATTATACAGACCTAAAAATTGTGCGATTAGAGACAAAACCAACTGGGTGTTCTCGGTAAAGAAATGCAGATCCAAGGGGTATGGAATGTCGTGAGTTTCTAGGTCTGGCTTGAAAAAATAGATGAGGAAAGTCTGCTTTACCTCGGAGGGGGTGGATCGGAAATACCAGGTGACAAGTGCTTTAGCTGAAAAATTCTCAGGCTCTTGGGATAATGGCTGGGGTACTTCGAGGGAACTTCTGATAATGATAGGTTCGACAACGAAAATTAGGGATGACTTCTGGGCATTCATCATGACTCTTTCAGTCTGGGAATAGTTCTTGACACACTAGGACATGAATTCAGGGCACCCTATGAATTGGTCTAAGCAAAAATGTATAAATGACGACTGAAACACCCAGTGGACGTCTGTACCCTCATTGTTTAGCTTAACTAATTTCGCCTTTATATCCTTGAGTGACGTCCCAATGACTGTGTCGAAGACGTCTCTGTCCCTGTCCTCTAGGACATCTTCAATTCTCTCAGACATGAAAGATGGGGCCTCTGTAACCATTTCCATTATTAAAATAATATTTTTTAAACAAATTTCAAGGGTTTCAGGGCCTACCTATCGCTGACAGCTCCAAACCCTAGATTCTCAATCTCTTTCGTTACTGTACACCTACCCAGAAATTTCCTGACATTGCTACTGAGGAAAGAAATGTCAACCCCTTCATGTGACTTTCTCTTTTTATAACCCGACCCCGGCTAACTCCCTTGCTCCTCTCTCGACGGTCATTTACCTCAGTCGTCGATCCCATGTGCCCCGACCTAGTCCATTGAATAGGTGGTCCCTTCTACAGCCTCCCTCATGCTAACATCCTCTGCTGTCGGATTTCTTCCATGATCAACTATCATCATCGATCGTAACAGCTACGCCTACAGTAGGCGGTTCCACAATACCCTCTGGTTGTTGGTCTATGGAACGCTGAGGGGTCGCCGCATGTCTAGCGGTTTTGCATTCCACAACCGCCTTCCCCCTTAATGCACCTCACATCTCCATTTTGCATAACCCTTCTTACAGTGTTGATCTACCCCTGCCTGTTGATCAATGATGGGTATCTATGGGTCCGCTAATCACGGCCCCACCTGGTCTTTCCGCTTGGCTCCTCTTATCGACAATGCTTCTTTTTCGGGGGGGCTTTCATCGCCATTGCTTTGTTTCACTGGGATCTTCCACTGTCAGATCTTCTGCAACCCGCATTACCCTTAACTGACCACCCCCAACCATAGGGTTCCTGGCCCACTCCCATCTTAGCCCTAGATATTCACCGCGCAAAGCTGGGGGGAGGCACCCCTCCAAAGGTGGTTTCACGGGCTCCCAAGCAGTCTTGCATATCACCTTGCCATCCCGTAGAATCGTTGGAAGGCGACATGTAGTGGGCGGTTTCCGATTCTGCGACTGCACTTGCCTGTTGCTCCTCCACATTGTTCTATATCACAAAAATCTGGCAGGACCGTCGATCTGGCAATCAATGGTTGACTGCCCAAGGAACTTTCCTGCTCCTTAATTATCCCCGCCAGGTTTCCATTGGCTAACTGCTGGGCTACTTTGGTGGTGGAAATCCATCTGCGTCGTCGATCTTGCTCCCACCCTGATCTCTACCATTGATTTCTCGCTCCATGGCTTTCCCTAGTCTTTTCATGGGTTTTGGCTGCCCCCGCTTACCCCCAGCCCGTGGTCGCGTGGCTCAATCTCTTTAGGGATCATTCGCTTCCTTCTTACAAGGCCCTAGGTTTTATTAGTCACAACTTATCACCTTCTACCACCTATTTTTCCCGATTGAATAATATCTGTGCTATTAGAGGGAAAAATCAAAATACCACTAGCCAATACTATTGGTTTTCCAAAACCATGGGTCAATACTCCACCACCCAAAATCACTATAAAATGGTGATGGAAGCCCCCCATTTCACATTCATGATCAACTCTTCATACCCTCATGCTACCAAAATTCCTGTTGAACTTTAGCCTATCACCTTGAGCTTTTTTTCCCTATTCAGTTGAGTCTAGGCCACCTATTGAGCATTTGGAGAAAAGAAAGTAACTCTGGAGACTCGACATGCTACTCATCGTACAGTTTCAAGGGCCCAAATCTACTCACCTTCTGAGGTAACTCTTATTGTAAACCCTTGTTTGCACAATAATACAAAAATACTTCATGGGTTCCAATCTATTTGTTGTTTTTACTGCAATAATTAGTTAGATTTATTTTTATTGTTATTGGCACTCACACATCATCTTTTATCTATATTTGAGTTTGATACTAATGGTTCTGTAATCCTTAGTAGGTGCCCCTTTGCATAGGCTGGTGTGAAAACACTAGCTACAATTATGACTCCATGAGATGTAAAAGTACGACCATCAAATGCCTTCAAAGAAGTGGAGGATTGGACAAGCTTGGGAGAGCCTATCGCATGCCAGCATAAAATGGACATAAATACAAGTTGAGTATCCTTCTTCAATGATATTATAAAAGATATTTTTCCCATGTATGACTACTTGTATCTAAAAGGAAATCTGGTGGGAGATCCTTGGTTGGATATGTTCCATGTAAAAAACAACTAAACTAGATTATATGGGGTTAACCCCCCAAGTGGCTGACAACAGTGATTTTTGTTTTGTAGGACAACTTTGCAACACTTCAAGAGAAGACATTGCATAGGGGCTTGAGCTAAATCCTCAACAATACTATAATTCTATGCATCTCAAGAATTGGTATTATGTGTTGCTTGACGAAGTAAACCCTTAGGAGGGTGAATGACTGTTTCAATAGCAGGCTTCTCTATTTGAAGAGGGCCATTTGGTTGGGATGAATAATTTGAGTCCTTTCCAAGCGATCTCGTCTCGAGTTTCTCAAGTGGTAAGGGCGATAGTTTCCTATAGAAAAAACACATTCAACTGTCCATCCCCTTGGGGAGTATGACCTCCATTTCCCCCTTGCAGAGGTGGAGGATTTTCAATAACCATTTTCTGGTGATGTTAATGAGGGAAAGGATCAGTTAACACGGCAGGGGATGGGGTGGAGTCTTTATGAGCAATGAACTCATTCAATTCTTCTAAGCATGGACATAGATGAGTCATATGATCACCCCCAGAAATTTTGCACGAGAATTTTGGTTTCCCTTCCTTCTTTTTGCCCCCATCATTACGGGGTGGTGCTTGTTGTGTTCTAGACTCATTTGAAGGATTTTTGACCTTATTTTTCTTCTTTTTTCCTCCAAACTGTTGAGATTTATGTGGTTACGATTGTACTATGTTGAACTCAGAGGTTTGAGTTGCAAAATTAGGTGGTTGGGTAGTAGACATAGTTGAATTAGGTGGACTAGCAATAGAAAGTTGGTTAAGTTTCCCACCTAACCGGTTCACTGAAATGACAAAGACAGAACCAACCACACCATTTGTAGGTGGTCCAGGTGTAGATCGAGATGGATCAGTTGACAATTGAGGATCATGTACGATAATGTCGTCTAAAGTGCCCGATTGTGAATCTATCAAATCCAAATGTTGGGCACAATGGATAGCTTGCTCTTCAGTGATGACCCCATCCATAGAAACATCACGAGAAATGGGAGGTAACAAGGACTTTGTAAACCAATCTACTAATAATTGATCAGTAATTGCAGCTTTTAGAAGCCTCCGCCTTTGTCTCCATTCATGAATATGGTCAGAAATATGGGTGGCGGTGTTCTAACACAAAGATGTCAAAAGATCCGTTCTTGTTTCGTAGCAGATAGGTAATTGAAAGTGGTTTATAAATTCTATTGCTAAGGCATTGATGGTGGAATACAAAGCGGTTGGATATTCAATGTATGATTTGGATGTGCTTCTAGTTAGGGTCCAAGGGAAAAGATGTAACTTAACACTATCATCCAACACATATTTGGAGACATGACACAAATGATAGGTGGTAACATGAGTGGATGGCTCTTGTCCCATATTACCATCAAATTTAGGTATGTCTATAGGGATCTTGTGTGGAATGGGTGACCATAAGGGGTTGTGCAAGATGGGGTCATTTGTTAACCTCAACAAATCCAACAAATCCAAAGTAGCTAAAAAGGGTAGCTTCAAGTTGGAAAATGGATTTTGTGTCAAAGGTAATTTTGCATTGAGACCCATTGGACCATAAGGTCCCCCCATATATTGTCTTCTAGAAGCATACGAACTTGGGAAAGCATAACTTCCCCCATAAGAAGGATTTCCCCTAGTGAATTGATTACCTCTATAAGGTTGATTTCCCCCAATGAAGAGATTGTTCCCATAACTATCCAAAGGTGAATAACTACCACTAGGATAGGGAAATATTCCAACATAGGTGTTTCCCCCAGGAAAAGGGAATCCACCAAGAGCACTAGTGCCCCCAGTGGATGGGAAGATACTAGAAACATTACCACTTGTTTGGAAAGGTAAACTACTAGACATAGGTTTGCTTCCAATAAAGGGAGTATCACTAGGATCATTCGACCCTCCCATGGGATGAGTGGTTTTGAAAGGTTTCCCCATTGAGAGGGAGACAGGTTTCTTTCCCCTATAGATGTATTCCAACCAAAAGGAAATCTAGCATTGGGAATAATGGGAATTCCTATAGACATGCTATTAGTGCCTTGGGAACTACCGCTAGTAGTACATGTAGGAAATCCCGCCCACCAAAAAAAGTAAAAGTTAATAAGACTTGAGGTAATGATCCAGTAGATCGTGGAGTACTAGATTAACCAATGGGTGAAATAGTAGGTATGGATGATGTTCCCCAAAGAGAAAATGTAGGTGTGCTGGGTGTGGCAGATGGAGCATTTACCCCACTAGTGATGGTTGTCAAGAATTAATTCAAGTTCCTCCCCCACTACCAAGTGAAGATGTGACCGGTTGTTCCACAACTGAAGATAATGTAGTCTGAGACATCATATGACTGAACAATGAAAATGGCTCACTAGGTAAAGGTATAACTAGCTCAAGTATGGGAATGAAAGCATGGGTCAAATCCAAAGGTGGGTTAAAGTGTGGAACAACACCCTCATCCACAACTTCAACATCAAAATGGGTGGTATAAACAAAATCAGTTTTAGAATTTACAATGTCTCTTACCCGTTCTGGAGAGGTGACTCACATTCAAATAAATGAAGGCTCTTCCTTGATAGGAGAAAGGAACCTAATACGTTGAGATTGATAAATCGGTATATTGGCCACAATTAATAATTGAAATTTACAAAAATAACAATCCTAAGGCCAACTACAAGGGAACAAAGAGCATACCCCTAGAAAAATATAGGCTATCAATAGGAGAACCAATTGGATCAAATCAACATTCCAAACGTGGGTCTCAATACACCAACAAAGGATGAGAAACATTTACGATAACCCCTCTTCCTCCCCCGAATCCAAGGTCCAATTTCCCATGGGGCGTTAGGATTTTCCTATACTCCATCCTAGTCCTACTAGCTTTCCAGTCATTTTCATTTTTAGTATTTTAGGGTTTGCATGCATCCCATTCATCAGTCCCAGCACCTAGCCCTCAGTTAGCTAGCCCCCGGAGCTTCTTCCTGATCAGTTTCAGCCCTCCTAGTGCCTAGTGCGCCCTCCTTTCACCTACTGCATGAGCCAGGCACACTTCTTCACCTAACAGTCTAGTTACGTTCAGTTAACAAGAGTTCTCTCCCTAATTTTAGGCTTGACTCACTCTTAGCTGACCTTATCACTCCAATGGACCTCCAGTGTGACTAGATATCCTGTTCTGACTCCAGTTAGCTCCATGAGTGCCCTCCATTGAGCCTCCTTCACTACATTAGTGCTTCCATGTGCCAGTTACACCTACCACATTCAGTTAGACTCAGTTTGACTTCTGGTTGACTATTACTTGTGCATTGATGACTTCACTGATGATGAGTTGGACTCCTAGTTATGACTTGATGACATTCCACTGACTATGGATCTATCCATGCAGGCTAATTCGAATCACACCTAGTGTATTTGAATCCTAAGCATTGTATATTTACCTTTTTACTATTCAGATTAATGTAACATGTGTAATTATTCTTCCTCTATCTGAGCTCCTTTGGATCTATGTTGTTCTGCTCTATTCTTCTTCTGTCATTCCTAAATTCTTTCATTGTGAGGTTTACATCATCTCTTTGGATCTACTGTGAGCATTTTCACATGGTATTAGATCCATTTGAGAGTATATTCTACCTCCATTCTTGAGAGTTTTTTGCAGGTATTTCGAAGTTCCAGCAGTTGCAGCAACAGATTCAATAGTTTCTTTTTGCACTCATTCCAGTAGTCAAAATGAGCAATTTGAATGATTCTTCTTTTCCTATGATCCTCACTCCTTTCAATTATTTTGAATGGAAGAGTGAAATGAAAGTACACTTGAAGTTGAGAGGGTTTTCTAGAATGGTTGATGAAAAAGACACCATACCACATTCAGTTGTAGAGAGAACCAAGTTTCTAAATAAAATGGATGAATCTTTTGGTTTCATATGCCTTCACATTTCTAAAGATCTGTTGTTTCATGTTGAAGGATTGAAGTCTCCAAGTGAGTTATGGACAAAATTGGAGAGTTGTTTTGGCAAACAAGATGGGCTAAAAGGCCACATTCTCGAAAATGAATTGGTTTCCCTACAACCTAACAATTTCGAAAGCATTCAAGAATTCTTCTCCAAATTTTAGAAATTGGTTTTACAATGCAAGCATTGTGGCATCACTAAAAGTGATGAGCAATTGGTACTCTTCGTATTGAGAAAACTTGGATCTCAATTTTTTGTCTTTGTATCTACTTTCCATTCTGGGCGAATGTCAATCCCTGGATGAAGGTTTCCCACCTTAACAGTCTTTTCTGAAGCTCTCATTCAAGAAGAATATAGATTGATTCAAATGGGTGCCATCAAGGCCTCCAAAGATCTAGCTATTCTAGCTGGAGAAGCAAGTGGAGTGAATGCAAAAGGGAGGCAAAAAGACAAGGACAAGAAGCCATCTAAATCAAAAAATGACAAACACAAGAGACCTAATTGCTCCTACTGCAAGAGAGGAAACCATCCTGAGAAAGCTTGCATGCACAAGAAAATAGACCTACTAACCAAGCTTCTTGAACAAAACAAAATTGTTGTTCCAAAAGAAGCAAAGATGTCTGATTCTGGAAGTGGATCTGATGATTTCCATGCATTGATGGTTGGTTTTTCAAAGTCAAAAGCCCTCATAGATTCTGGAGCCTCCAACCACATGGTTTCCTCTAAAGAATCCTTTTCATCTTTAGATCTCAAAGATAGGACTACTATTAACATGGGAGACAACTCTCAGATTTCTGCCAAAGGATTGGGTACAATACATATGGAGCATGGTAAGTTCAAAAATGTTTTATTTTTTCCTTCTCTAACATCTAATTTGTTGTCAGTATATCATATGACTCATACAGGATCACCAAAGCAAGTAACTTTTGGTCGAAACACAATAGAGATTATAGAGATCTCTACTGGAAATATTATAGCGAATGGGGTTGCTAATCATGCCTCTAAGGCATATGAGTTCTCACACTTCATGCCCTTCTCTCTGACTATTCCTTCAGATTCGGATCAAGATCATAGTGACTCCTCTTCTAATGAAGAAGAAGATCAATATTTTGATGTTGAGATCATAGTTCAAGAAAATTTAGATCCAGAACCAACACATATTCTCAGTCCAGATTTGAGGTCAATATGGGCTCACACTGTCCTTGATACTACTGAGAACACAGTTGAGGATACATCTATTCACAGAACTACTAGACTTCAGCATCATGCCAACCTTGCATTATGCCATCTACCTCTCCATGAGAGATGCATCATGATGATGGGGTTCTCTCTTCCATCACTTGGGAAGACTCCTCATGTTCCATTCGCTCCAGTTGCAGAAAGAATTCCTGAGAAACTTGCTTCGTCCAATACATCCTCTACACAGTGGAAGGCACATTAGAAGACTACATCCACATCTAGCACCTGTTTTGGCATCCTACAGGGGATCAACTTGTCAAGTTTTTTGCAAAAGTTTTCACTGATGAAAGCTTCCTTATTTTCTGCTTAGTATGATGGTTCTTTGAGTTATTTACTATTCTTTTGAGGGGCGGTATTTTTCCCATGAGTTTTTCTCCATTTCCTCAATTTATGGACAGTTCTTTATTTTTCTATCATTATTTGATTGTATGGGTGGCCTTTGGTCCTAGTTACCAGGGCCCAGGATCGATTAAGAGGGGGTGTTAGGATTTTCCTATACTCCATCCAAGTCCTACTAGCTTTCCAGTCATTTTCATTTTCAGTCTTTTAGGGTTTGCATGCACTTTTAGGGTTTGCATGCATTCTAGGGTTTGCACGCATTTTGCATGCATCACAATCATTAGTCCCAGCACCTAGCCCTCAGTTAGCTAGCCCCCAGAGCTTCTTCCTGATCAGTTTCAGCCCTCCTAGTGCCTAGTGCACCCTCCTTTCACCTACTGCATGAGAGAGGCACACTTCTTCACCTACCAGTCTAGTTATGTTCAGTTAATAAGAGTTCTCTCCCTGATTTTAAGCTTGACTCACTCTTAACTGACCTTATCACTCCGATGGACCTCCAGTGTGACTAGATAGCCTATTCTTACTCCAATTAGCTCCATGAGTGCCCTCCACTAAGCCTCCTTCACTACATTAGTGCTTCCATGTGCCAGTTACACGTACCACATTCAGTTAGACTCGTTTTGACTTCTGGTTGACTATTACTTGTGCATTGATGACTTCACTGATGAGTTGGACTCCTAGTTATGAATTGATGACACTCCACTGATTATGGATCTGTCCATGCAGGCTAATTCGAATCACACCTAATGTATTTGAATCCTGAGCACTGTATATTTAACTTTTTACTATTCAGATTAATGTAACATGTGTAATTATTCTTCCTCTATCTAAGCTCCTTTGGATCTATGTTCTTCTGCTCTATTCTTCTTCTATCATTCTTAAATTCTTTTATTGTGAGGTTTACATCATCTCTTTGGATCTACTGTGAGCATTTTCACATGGGACACCCCCAAAGGTATAGAAAGAAGTTCATATATCGTCTATATCAGGTACCACACGCACTTCCCACTTGGAGCCACCTATGTAGATACCTAGGAAAAGAAACTACAGCTACCACTTCACAAAAGGAGGATTGGGTGGAAAAGTCGTAAGTCAAGTTCAGACATGTGGGCAGGGAGTGTGCAACGTATGTCGAAGATCCAAATCATGGCAAGGAGGTGTAACCCAAAGGACTTCCATCTGACCAAGCTTCAGTACACGTAAGAACCCACTAAGGAAACCAAGAAGGCATGTCTTTCAAATGCACCTTGCTTGACCTCGTGCTTGACTCATGTGTTAGATGATATTTTCCAGCAAGTGTCTCTTATTACTAATGGATTTTCACTCTTTAATGACTCTAGTTGATTTATATGGCCTTGGAGAGTGTCCCATCCAATCCTATACCAATTCCCTACATCCTAAGCTAATTTTGGTTTTCTAGACCAAAAAGAAAATGTCTAATATATTTTAATCAAGCACTTTCCTTTATGGTTGTTGACTATTCAACTAGTTATATGGAGTGAGACTTAGTGATGTGAAAGACTCTAGACCCAAAAGATAGAAAAAATGCAAGAATGATAATGCAGTTCTTTTCGTTCAATGAACTTCTATCTATAGTAGGGAATAGATTTATTTTCCTTTCCAATCAATCAAAAAAATATCCCAACATAAATATGCAAGCACTCCAAAGCAAATCCAATCACAAGTGTTCCTTCTATGCAATCAAACTGAAAACAAGCACACTAAATTGAAGACAGCACTTGAAAACAAGACGTATGAGAGGCCCCAATAAAATCAAAATATCATTAGAACGATACAAAAAATTAAAATCAAATCACTATTCCTCGATTTAAGGTAATGCAAATCAATGGAAAAAGAGAAAAAAAACAAGATTTTAACTTTTTTTTTTTCTTTTTTACAAATTTTGGACTAGGAAAAACAGGGTCGTGACACTCAAATTAAATTCAAATTATGTATAATTATATGCATAATTTCCTAAACCTAATTGCATATTTGGATTTCCCTTTCAAAAAACCCAATTTAAAAAACAAACGTCCCAAATGGATTCCCGGAGAGGGAGATATGGGCATTTCAAATATGGGTATTTTTGAGAATTTTGGGTCACGGTTATGACCATTTTTAGAATGTCATATGTTTTGACTCATAGATCTTATTGAGGAAAGGTCAACATTGTTGGAAATATAATTTCCAATATTTCCAATGGTATATTATGTGATATAATTCAACTGAAAATAGATTTCTCAATCACGTCTAGAAACCAGAAAGGGTTTATGGAAACAAAACTGGGAAAGAATACAAACTATTCCCCATCGAAGTCGTCCATTATGTTGTGGAGAATTCTTTCTTGTGGACAAATAAGACCTCCCTTGGATCCTTTCCCTTGATCCAAGATAGACTGTAGTGTAGACCAATGTGATTTTCCCACTAGATCTAACTATTTAGACACCAGATCTACACATCCACGTCCATGTAATCATGTAAGAAGAGAGAGAAAGGAAGGTGAATTACCTTGGACAATAGAGATCCTTTGGTGCAAATAATGCTCAGTTGTTGCAGATGTTAACACTTAGAAAATCCCCTTGGTTGTAAAAGGATAATCCTAAGGTAACTCTTTCAAACCAACCTTCAGGACGAAGACTAGCCTTTTTTCTACCAGAGAGGGCTCTCTCAAAAATATGTGAATGGATAGGGATGTATGAAAAAGATTATGGTTTTTTAAAACATATATGTGGCTGAAATATACGCAAGAACCATTGGGCATGGAGTTAAAACTGTAATACTCGATTTTTGTTAGTTTTTCAGAAATTTCAATTCGATCTAGGATCTTAACTGAGAGAATAACATGTACAGCATCTCAATCATGGACACAATAATGCAACCACACAAGAGACACGGAGTTTCACCGGGGGAAACCAAGAAGGTCAAAAACCCCGCAACTTCCTCAGAGATAAATAGAGCAATGATACAACCCAAGTACAAGAGATAGTCTTCTCCTAGCAGATGATCCTCCTCCTCACAAGTGCGCCACTTTCTTAGAGAGATAGAAGTGAGTAATGAGTGTTCACATAGAGATCTCCCGATCTCTATTTATACTTGTCCTATCCTGCCCAATAAACTAATGGGGCCGACTTATCTAGCTTAGCCTAATGACCCATGGTCAACATTATCTGGGCTGACCCCCACTTGGTGGTCTAATAACGCATTTACTCACATGACTCATAAAGGGCCGACCCCATCAAGGTGGTCTAATAACCCATCAAGTATAAGTTACGACACTTACAATATAAATGACGACACTTCTGTATAGAGGAATAATAACATCTCTATAGGAATACAATATACATAGGTAAAGTACATTCCGAAGTTACATATACATCAACACTCCCTCTTAACTAGGAAGGTATTTATCGACACAGATCTTCTAGCACAAGTCTTCCTCTTTGAATCATCATCAACGAATCATCATCCTCGAATCATTGTCATCGCCACTGCTGCTGCTATCTCAATCAATCTCTGAATCTACTCATCATAGGAAGTTCTATAGAGCTAGTCCTTTTTCATACTCGGTGTAGGCCCACCACCTGCAGGTCTTCATCATCACTGGAAATACTCTCAGGACTTATTACGTGCATCACAAAACCTTGAAAGAGCATCCCAGGTTGTTACGGGTACACAACTTCGACCTAGAGGATCTCCCAGGGTTGTATTATATGTGACCCCACCACAAAACCTCGAAAGAGCATCCCAGGCTGTTATAGGCACACAACTCCGATCTATAGGATCTTCCAGGGCTAGTATTACATGTGATCATGGAAAAACCTCGAAAGAGCATCCCAGGATTGATTACGAGCACACACTCAACCTATCGGATCTCCCGAGGCTAGGATTACATGCCATAAGACAAAACCTCGAAAGAGCATCTGCCAGATATCCCAGGGCTAGGATTACATGCCATAGGAAAAACCTCCAAAGAGTATCTGCAAATCTCCCAGGGATAGGATTATATGTCCTCCCAAAGAAAAACCTCGAAAGAGCGTTTGCTAGATATCCCAGGGCCAGTATTACATGCCATAGGAAAAACCTCAAAAGACTATCTACAAACCTCCCAGGGCTAGTATTATATGCTTATCTGCACAACCTGTTCCATGGCAACAAAGTATCAACCTGATACTCACCATACATCATCCTAATGTACATGATCATCCTAATCATCATCACTGCATCATCTTGATGCATTTCATCTAGAGCAACATCTTGAAGCTCATCATCCATGATCATCCTGATCATACAATGCATCCACCTGATGCATACACAGTATCTGCCTGATACATATCATCATACATGATCTACCTAATCATACAATGTATCCACCTGATACATATTAAAATACATGATCCACCTGATCATACCTGATACATATCAACATACATGATCTACCCGATCATACAATGTATCCACCTGATACATCTACAGATACATACACATGATCCAACTGATCATATCCATCATCCAACATGATGCATATACATATAAATGATCCAACTGATCATATCCAACATCCAACATGATGCATATACATATAAATGATCCAACTGATCATACAGAGAAGAAACTAGAACATCAACCTGATGATCATCATCTAGCGCTTACATCCATAGCCATGTGAAGGATCCTCCTTCCACCATGCTCGGAATGTCTTCAGCAAATGTCTCCATCACTTCTTCCTCAAAGTGTCGTCAATTTGAAGAACACCAAGCCTCTCTCTGAAGCACTCAAACTTCACTCTTGCTAGTGGTTTCGTCAGTACATCTGCAACCTGCTCATTAGTTGCAACATACAGGATCTTTAGTGCTCCTCTCTGCACCATATGCCTGATATAGTGATATTTGATTTGAATGTGTTTCGACCTGTCATGGAACATCAGGTTCTCAGACAACTTCACACAACTTTGGTTGTCACAAAAGATACCATTAGCCTCTAGCGAGAGATCAAATAACTCAGATAGTAGCTTCGAAAGCCATACTACCTCACAACTAGCCAAACAAGCTACAACATACTCTGCTTCGGCTGTACTCAATGCTACGTAGGACTGCTTCCTGCTAAACTAAGAGATCATACCTGATCCCATACTGAAACAGCACCCAGAAGTGCTCTTCCTATTTGTAGCACTTCCTACCTAATCTAAATCAACATAACCCTGCAGGTTAAACTTTTGATTCGCATCATACTTGAGCCCATAATCAACTATACCCTTCAGGTACCTCAAAATATGCTTTACAGCAACCAGGTGAACACCTCTGGGATCCGTCAGGAACTGCCTCAATGTGTTCTGTTATACCTCCATATTTCACAGTGTCGCATCGTCACCATAAAAATAGTTGATGACACTTCCCCTACTGCTTAAAACACCCAGAAGAGAAAAATGATGAATGATCCTTGAAGACAAACCTGTCCTGTCAAGAATAAACCCAACTGAGACTTCATATACCTACACTATTGCACCTTGCTCAAGCTTAAGGGAGCGGTAGTCCCCACTGCCACACTATGCTCCTTCTCTGCCACGCGGTACTACCACGCTATGCTAAGTTGAAGGGGCGCAGTACTCTTTTTTTAGCCTTTTTTCCATGGCTTGTGGGATCTTGATCTTCGAGAGATTTTTGAGGATTAGCATCCCTAATTTGATCCTAACTCACTTTCTCAGATTAGTGGGCCTGATCCACTAAACAATCCCAAGATCCATCCTCCTCTCTTGTTGGTTAACCCTACTACACACTATAAGAGAGAGGCCTTCCATGAGCAAAGGGAGAAATTTTGGAGACATCAAACCTATGATCTTGAATTTTTGTGGAGATATCTAGAGGAGAAATCACTTGGAGCTAGGAGTTGGCTTGGACATCAAGCAACCATTGTAAGTGACTTCAAGTTGGTAATAAAACATAACTTGCCTTGTTTCCCAAATCATGTATGTTGATCTTGTTTCAATCATATAATTTGTTTCTGCTATAGATTTAGATTCTAACTCATATTTCAAGTTGCTAGAGCATCGTATATGCTTGTATCTTGGTTTCATTCTAACAGGTTCATTCGCGAGGACTTGGATATTGGAGCAACCACTGGGACGAGCAATTAAATTAAAGGTCAGTCAGACCTCTTCCATTTCTTCCAGTATTATGACACTTGAAATATTTGTTTAGATCTAGGAATTCAAGGTAGCATTTGTTATCTTTTTGTCTTAGTTTAGAGTCAGTTAAGTCTAGTTTAACCTAAGAGAGTTTCTACCTATCTGTAGGGAGAAATATCTACAACAAAAACTGGCGACTCCACTAGGGACTTGAATCCATTTTCTTTGCTTGTGAAGTTTGCTTTCAATTTCACTCATTGATTGTAAGAATTGGGTTCTTTAACCCTCATTCACTTCCCTATTCTCTACATTAGACTTCTGTTATAGATCAGTAAGTCCTCTAGGTTGGAAAACCCTTGAAATGTCAAAATATTTTCTCAAAATTATGCCTCTTTCCACCTATTCAGACACTACAACGCCCCCATAACTGCTTAGGGAGTGGTAGTACCGTGCCTTAACCACTGTCTAGCACATGGCAGTCTATCAGTACTGCACCTTAACCACTGTCTAGAGCGCAATAGTCTATCAGTACCGTTCCCTGCTTGTTGCAAGCCCGTGGTAGTTCTTGGAAAGTGTTTTTTCTTGGTTTGTTTGGTTTTTTTGGGTCTTTTCGAGATTTGGATCCATGTTGGCCCTTTGAGTAAACACTGTTGTTTTGCTTGCATTTTTAAGCAGAATTGGTAAACACTAGTGTTTTGCTTGCATGAATCGTGCATCTTACAGTCGTTTTGACTCATATTAAGGTTTTGAGATCATTTTTTGGTTTGGTGTGTTTGGATTGCTTGACATCTTATTTCCTTTACATCCTATCTAATGATTGTTGGGAAAGATTGATTCCTTCTGTCCGCTTTAGTCCAAAGAGAAGGTTGGTTTTGTCACTCTTTTGCTATATTTACGAAACTGGAAAAAATATATCTTCTTCTTGCTTTAATTTGATCATTTGCAATTCTTGGTCTCAAATTCATAAGAAGAAGAAAGGCTTGTTTTAGATTTGTGTACATTCGAGTTAAAGATAGAATTGTTGAGTGATTTTCTTTGTCTTCCATATAATTGGAAACGTTTGTAGAATCTTTCTTTCCGTAGCTTGGATGTGTCTTTTTCAAGTGTGAAAACATAAGAAATGGATTAGAATCATTACGTTTGGTGTTCATATGAAGAACTTTTTCATTGCTTTTGGTTAGTTTTGGGTACATATTTTACTTCTTTCTATCATTTTGAAAAGGAATAAAATTGCATGTGCATTGGGTTCTGCATGTTGGGAATGGAAAGAATTCTTCCTTACTTTAGCTAGTGTTCATCGAAGAGAAAGGCTCATTTCAATTCATCTTCATTTGCATGGTTTGAGTCATCACAACATCATCAAGTTGCACTTCCATAACCCGATTGTGTAAGACAGCCTCTAAAATTAATCTCCCTAACTAAACCAACATTAACCTCACTTGAGGAAATCAGAAGAATTTGGTATCTATGTAGGACACTGGGGATAGGCATCAAAATAATTCCCCCTTGTCATTATCATCTGAGACATAGTCAATGTCTTTAGGGAACTAAAATCCTCTAGTATTTCTTGACACGGTCATACACTAGTTTGTGGAGGGGCCTCCTGACTGTTTCACACTTTTAGGGGTTAAACCGCTGTGAGATCAAGAACTGGACGGACTCTGTGGAATGCCGCACTCCACTTAGCCCTAAGGCAACATCGATCATTGTCGTCCTTGTATTATTCGGCCACCATACTGGTGATACAAGGGTGATAAGGCAGAAGCACTGAAAACCTTTTCCAATGTGTCATGAACAAGGTAGCTTAGTGACTCTTCTTCTAGGGCTCTTTACTCGGGATCCCTTTTGGTAGAGGGATATCCTTCCATTATTGGTCTCTCATTTTGTATTGTTCGACTTGGATTTCATCACCTTATGAAGGATACAATTTGTTGAGGTCTCCAGCTCTTGGTTAGGAGGTTTTGCTTGTTATCTTATAGAGGGTATTTTTCTTTGTAGGGTTGCTTTTTGGCATTCTGGCCATTTTGTTGTACAACTTTCTTACTGTGGCAGCGGCCTCAGTATAGTTTTTTTGAGCTTTCTCTTTTGGCCTATGAGCCTTGTCTTTTCCTAGCTCCCTTTTCGCACGTTGGATTTCCTAAGGGTTTTTGAGTTCTTTTTAACAAGACTTCGTCCACATCACTTATTTGTGTTTCATGGAGAATCTACCTCCATGCACCCATGCTCCTTCTGGGACTACCAATCCAGAGACCCCTTTTCAAGGGGTACCTTTTACTTTTCCTCCAGTTGGAGATATTAGTCCTCCCTTTATTGCCACATTAAATCTTCCTGGATTAACCATAAGATTACCGGTATGGTTATTCAATCCGGTAATTCCGATTGCACCCAATGTTTTGAATGTTATTTCTCCACCACGAGAGAGTCAATCCCAAACTAATCCTTCCCCTTCTTCGTTGGATGAATCTTCTTCCATTCCTTCTTCCTCACCTGATCAAAGCAATAGTGTTAGTAATCAGGAGGATAAGAAGAAGAAGAAAAGGAAAGTTAAGAAGAAGAAGGATAAGGAAGAGACCAAGCGTAAACCAGTTGCCTCTAATGGCACTCATTCTATGAAAACACCTCGTAAGCCCAAGTTCCCCTGCAAACTCTACAAGGGTGATCACCTTCTCAAGGATTGCCTCAGTCTTTCTCGTGTGTCAGAAGTGTGGTCTAAAAACCCCAAACCACTTGTATCGTCGACCTTTGATCATCATGTTGATGATGCTCCCTCAACCAGTGACCCCTTGGTGAAGGGTTGGAAGGGTAAATTCCTATATCCCTATTTGATATGCAAGGGTATGCACTATACTTTCCTTTGTCCAAGCATGGATGAAGCTTCGCAGTGGTTGGAAGATATTACTAGTTCTCAACCGGTGCTTCCAACAAATGATAGTAAGTTGTCCCTTGACCCCCTGCTGGTTGAGCAAGTGATCAATTCAGTTTCATCTGCAATTGATCCCACTCTCCCTCCTGAGAGTGAAGTGATTGAGTCACTGTCATCTCCACTCGATCCCACTCTTTCATTGAAGAAAGTCCAGACTGAAGCAGTCATCTTGACACAATCTTCATCTCATTCTTATCTTCCAAGCGAGAGTGAATTGGAAATCGCTGATGTTTTACTTATCGGTTCAGAATGTCCTCGCCAAGGGGAAACCCTGTCCGTTTCTGCGAGACCCCCTCCAAGTACTGAGGTTATTTCCTTTGATTGGAATGATCGAATAGAATCTTGTCTTCCTTCGAGTGTTCCATTTCAAATATTTGTAGGAGTTTCTGATAAAGAAATTTTTCATACGATAGTTGATGAAAGAGCTTCTGTTAGTATTCTATCCTCAACTACTTGGCAAGACTTAGGTTCTCCTTGGCTTGTGCCCGTCATTGACTAGATACTGGCTTTCAATAGAAGGCCTACTGGACCTTTAGGGTCCCTTCCTCAGTTACCTATCACTTTGGGAGGGAAAACTGTTTGTATTGATGTCATGGTCGTCTAAGGTCCCTTAGATTTTAATCTACTCCTTGGACGTGATTACGTCTATCCAATGAAGGCTGTAGTGTCCTTACTCTTTTGAGTGATGTGTTTTCCCCATCATGGGAATGTTGTGACCATCAATCAGCTTTCCTTTGTGACGCCGACTCATCGCATGACTCCTAGTCACCAGACTTCCCTAAATGTTCCACATGTTTTAGTGGTTTCTTCCCCCTAAGGGGGGGACATTGGAGCAAAGTTCTATTCCGGTGTCAAGCTCATTAAAAAATGAAACCATTTTCTCAAACATAGTTTACTTTTGGTTTTAAGCTTGTGTAAAAATGAAACCAACCATCATCCCAAGCATAGTTTACTTTTGGTTTTAAGCTTGTGTAAAAATGAAACCAACCATCATTTTGAGCAGAGTTCACTTTATGTGTCAAGCTCATTAAAAACTGAAACAGGTCACCACGAGCATAGTTTATTATTTGTTTCAAGCTCGTTAAAAAATGAAACCATTTTCTCAAGCATAGTTTACTTTTGGTTTTAAGCTTGTGTAAAAATGAAACCAACCATCATCCCAAGCATACTTTACTTTTGGTTTTAAGCTTGTGTAAAAATGAAACCAACCATCATTTTGAGCAGAGTTCACTTTATGTGTCAAGCTCATTAAAAAATGAAACAGGTCACCACGAGCATAGTTTATTATTTGTTTCAAGCTCATTAAAAAATGAAACCGGCCCTCAAGCACAGTTTACCGTTGGTTTCGAGCTTGTGTAAAAATGAAATCAATCCCAAGCATAGTTTAATTTCAGTTTCAAGCTTGCGTAAAAATGAAACTACCTTCGAGCATAATTTCTTTCTGTTTTAAGCTCGTTAAAAAATAAAAAGGACCCTTTCAAGCATTGTTATTATCTATTTTCAAGCTTGTGTAAAAATGAAATAGATCTCCCTTCCATTTGTTCGAGTCTCTCACCAAAGTTAGGATTTGAATCTTCATTTCATTTGCCTGGGTCACTTGGTCCTAGTTCTCCCTACCGCCACTGGTGAACACATTCGGATTAGTAGCCAGGATTTTTGGGTAAGGAAGAAGAGTAGTTAGACGAAATGAAGCTTGGGGGGCATGTTTATCCGTTAGCAATCATGCTGGGGGCATTTACCAACCTATGGTCATCATGTTGGGAAGGAACCCGTCAATGGGCCTCAACCTTGAGCAGAGTTTAGCTTTGGCTTCAAGCTTGTTAAAAAAATGAAACCAGTAAATTGAGCATAGTTCTATTCCTGTGTCAAGCTCGTTAAAAAATGAAACATATCCTTTCCCTTTGAGTCGAGTCTCCTCGTAGACTTAGTACCTGAACCTTCTTTTCACGCGCCTATACTTTAGGCGAATGAAATGAAGCTTGGGGGCATGTCTTCAACCTCTGGAAGTTACGTTGAAGTCAACTCGATCGCCTGTCCACACCATGTTGGAGCTAAGTCACTTACTTCTAGCAATCATGCTGGGGGCATGTACCAACCTTTCGATTTCATGACGGGAAGAATTTCACCATTGGGAACATTTTCGAGCATACTTTCCTTTTTAGGTTTCGAGCTCATTAAACCATGAAAATTATCCTGAGCATAGTTCATTTTCTGTTACAAGCTCGTTAAAAAATGAAGCAGACATCATGAGCATTCTTCCAACCTATCTTCGAGCTCGTTAAAAATAGTAAGATGGTGTTTGAGCTTACTTTTAAATTTTTCATGCTTTGGTTAAAAACATGAAAAGTGGTTTGAGCTTACTTTTTCCTTTTTCGTGCTCTGGATCCAAACATGAAAAAGATTCTGAGTGCTTTTGATACCATTGTTGTGCTCGCTAAAAATTGGAGTAAAAAGGTGTGTCTAACGAGTATAGGTTTATGACTTTATCCGGCCTTGCTAGACTATTTACGGAAAAGGAACTGTGCCAAGTTTACTTTTCCTTTGTCGTACTCGGTCATCAACCATGACAAAGTTGTACATGGAGTCCTCTTTAAGCTCTTTTCAGACTCCTAAAATAGGAAAAGATGGCCAAGTGAAACTGATTCGTTCACGCTTGTAAAAGGATTTGAATGATCGTCTCCCTAGTGATAGTTTACCCCTTTTTTCGGACTAGGGGGCACTACTTGCAAAAAAGGAATACTCCAGCCAATCATGACTGGAAGATTCCTCTCCTGCGTTGTTTTACCCTTTTTTGGGCGATGAGGCTAACTTTATGAAAAGGGACCGTTGGAGTCTTCTTTAGTTCTTTTCAGACTCTCTAAACATGAAATGACAACCGAGTTTTCCTTCCTTGGACTCGTTAAAATTCAACATCGAAGGGCCCACTTTGGGACAAACCCCTCCTTTCTCAGGTTCGAAAAACATGTGAGATTGGACTCATCTATGAGATGAGCTATACCGAGCATCTGTTATCCTCCTCAAGATCGTAAAACAGCAAAGAGGTACTCGTCCATCACGTCGAGGGAAAATGGGAAAATGAGTCAAGTTTACCTTGTTGGCAGCTTGTGAGTCATCACCTTTGAACATGGCATGCGTCTGTCCCTTGTCTATTTTTGGGTATCAATTCTCGCTGAGTTATGGTCATCATCCTGAGTCGTCTCTCTGGCCATGATCCTACTCATTCGATGTCTATCCTCTACCATCAATAATCCTTGCTGCCAGGTCCTGTTACATGCCATTATGTCTTCAAAGGCTTGCATTGTTCAGAGTCATTCATTGTGTCAGACCTCCGTTGTGTCAGTACATGTTCTATCATTTCATTGTCCTATACTATCTTTTGTTCTGATTTTTTGTCGATGATGTGGGAATCATTATGGACCACCTTCGAAGAGTCTATTGCCGTCGACACCAAATCACTATCCGGGAATTGGACATAGGAATCAACCATTAGTACCTTGGTACCTGCATGCCTCAATGGTAGGTTTCCTCGTGTTCAATAGTAGGTTTACATCATTGAACTTTGATCGAACGATCTCTCGGATGCTCGACATCAACTCATTCATTCGCATTTCATTGAGATGTACTATAGATACCTTGGGGATCATTGTCATCATTGGTGATTTCCCTCGCATTTGTTAATGGCTCACATCATTGACCGGTAATCAAATGGTTTCTACCATGTTCAACTTCAACACCTTGTAATCACATGGCTAGATTCATATCATTTGCGATTGAGTAGAAGACCCTGGACGCACCTTTTTACTTTGATTACGTCCAGGTTGTGATGGAGATCTCCTTTGTATTGTCACACAGATCCACTTTTGTATTGGTCGTGGATGTGTCATTACTGTCTAATGGATCTACACTTGTTTATAGTAGCCATGATTTGTCTACAGTCTATATCATCTCAGTACTCATGGATCTGCAATGTATTGGTCGGTAGCCATGCTTTGAGTCAATTGTTTCCAAGCATGGGGATGCCCACCTCGATGGTATATCTGACATTGTGTTTCTATTTCAGCTCCTTGTTGCTCTCCTCAATGCTATCTCCGCACAATATTTGTAAAGTCTTTCGGCCATCAATCCCTTCTGACCTCACACTTTATGGGGCATCTATTATTCCTCCATATTTCACAGTGTCGCATCATCACCATAAAAATAGTTGACGACACTTCCCCTACTCCTTAAAACACCCAGAAGAGAAAAATGATTAATGATCCTTGAAGACAAACCTGTCCTGTCAAGAATCAACCCAGCTGAGACTTCATATACCTACACTACCGCGCCTTGCTCAAGCTTAAGGGAGCGATAGTCCCCACTACCGCACTATGCTCCTTCTCTGCCACGTGGTACTATCGCACTATGCTCAGTTGAAGGGGCACGGTACTCTTTTTTTAGCCTTTATGCCATGGCTTGTGGGATGTTGATCTTCGAGATATTTTTTAGGATTAGCATCCCTAATTCGATCCTAACTCACTTTCTCAGATTAGTGGGCTTGATCCACTAAACACTCCCAAGATCCATCATCTTCTCTTGTTGGTTAACCCTACTACACACTATAAGAGAGAGGCCTTCCATGAGCAAAGGGGTACTTTTGGAGACATCAAACCTATGATCTTGAATCTTTGTGGAGATAGCTAGAGGAGAAAGCACTTGGAGCTGGGAGTTGGCTTGGACATCAAGCAACCATTGTAAGTGACTTCAAGTTGGTAATAAAACATAACTTGTCTTGTTTCCCAAATCATGTATGTTGATCTTGTTTCAATCATATGATTTTTTTCTACTATAGATTTAGTTTCTAACTCATATTTCAAGTTGCTAGAGGATCGTATATGCTTGTATCTTGGTTTCATTCTGACAGGTTTATTCACGAGGACTTGAATATTGGAGCAACCACTGGGATGAGAAATTAAATTAAAGGTCAGTCATACCTCTTCCATTTCTTCCAGTATTATGATACTTGAAATGTTTGTTTAGATCTAGGAATTCAAGGTATCATTTGTTATTATTTTGTCTTAGTTTAGAGTCAATTAAGTTTACTTTAACCTAAGAGAGTTTCTACCTATCCATAGGGAGAAATATCTACAACAAAAACTGGCTTTAACCTAAGACAAAAAGATAACAAATGCTACCTTGAATTCCTATATCTAAATGGACATTTCAAGTATCATAATACTGGAAGAAATGGAAGAGGTCTGACTGACCTTTAATTTAATTGCTCATCCTAGTGGTTGCTCCAATCTCCAAGTCCTCACGAATGAACCTGTCAGAATGAAACCAAGATACAAGCATATACGATCCTCTAGCAACTTGAAATATGAGTTAGAATCTAAATCTATAACAGAAACAAATCATATGATTGAAACAAGATCAACATACATGATTTGGGAAACAAGACAAGTTATGTTCTATTACCAACTTGAAGTCACTTACAATGGTTGCTTGATGTCCAAGCCAACTCCCAGCTCCAAGTGCTTTCTCCTCTAGCTATCTCAACAAAGATTCAAGATCATAGGTTTGATGTCTCCAAAAGTACCCCCTTTGCTCATGGAAGGCCTCTCTCTTATATTGTGTAGTAGGGTTAACCAACAAGAGAAGAGGATGGATCTTGGGAGTGTTTAGTGGATCAGGCCCACTAATCTGAGAAAGTGAGTTAGGATTGAATTAGGGATGCTAATCCTCAAAAATCTCTCGAACATCAAGATCCCACAAGCCATGGAAAAAAGGATAAAAAAAGCGTACCATGCCCCTTCAATTGAGCATAGTGCGGTAGTACCGCGTGGCAGAGAAGGAGCATAGTGTGGTAGTGGGGACTACCGCTCCCTTAAGCTTGAGCAATGCACGGTAGTGTAGGTATATGAAGTCTCAGTTGGGTTGATTCTTGACAGGATAGGTTTGTCTTCAAGGATCATTCATCATTTTTCTCTTCTGGGTGTTTTAAGCAGTAGGGGAAGTGTCGTCAACTATTTTTACGGTGACGATGCGACACTGTGAAATATGGAGGTATAACATGTTGATGTATATGTAACTTCGGAATGTATTTCGCATATATGTATATTGTATTCCTATAGAGATGGTTTTATTCCTCTATAAGGAAGTGTCGTCATTTATATTGTAAGTGTCGTAACTTATACTTGATGGGTTATTAGACCACCTTGTTGGGGTCGGCCCTGTATAAGTCATGTGGGTCAAAGGGTTATTAGACCACCCTATTGGGGGTCGGCCCAGTCAGCATTATATTATGTGGTTAAGTTCGAGCCTACATGAGTTAGGTAAAAAGGCAAGTCAAGTCAAGTATAAATAGAGTGCGGGAGGCACTCTATTTACTCACTCACTTCTCACACATGCACTCAAGGAGGAGTGGCGCACTTATGGAGAAGGAGGATCTGCTGCTAGGTTATGGCTATCTCTCTTGGTTGGTTGTATCATTGCTCTATCTATCTCTGAGGAAGTTATTGGGGTTTTTCACCTTTATGGTTTTCCCCAAGTAAATCTTTGTGTCTCTTGTGTGCTTGCATTATTGTCTCCATGATTGATATGCTGTAGATATGCTGTACATGTTGTTCTCTCAGTTAAGATACTAGATCATATTGAAGTAAATTCAGAAAATTTAACATGGTATCAAAGCTAGCCTGAAAGAAGGCATGATATGGCATGTATGACACTTGTTGCACTTACGATGCTAGGGATTGATATAGCAAAAACCAGTCATCGTAGCACTTTCGCTATAAATCCGTTTTGGAGAATTTTTCGGATCTAAAATTGTTACAGGACGAAGATTAAATCTCCAGGTATCTTGTGTCCAAAGGAAAACCTCTAATTCGGTGTACTTTGTTATTTATGATCTGTACAATATAGGGTTTCTGCCTCTTCCAGATCTGAGTCAAAATAAGGTGACCTTGGGAAAAAGGTCATATATTGGGATAGGAAGCTCCAAATGAAATTTAGTAAAAATTGATAGGTAGTACACAGTCTGTACTATCTCAGAAAACGTTTTCATAGGCCGAAGTTAAAACAGTGACACGTGGCACGCCATACAAGTTCGCTCTCCTGTTTTATCCCAAAATAGGTCACGTTGCGACATTTGACATAACTCTCTCTCAGAGAATCCAATTGAGGTCAGACCTATCAGGATGGAAAGATAACAGGTCAGGCTATCTCATGAAATTTTTTCAGACCCTGTGGATTGAAAAGTTTGGAGTTACACCAGAAACAATCAGGTACATATTTATGTCAAAACAGAATTATTTTTGAGTACCTTCATTCATGGCTTCCAGAATTTAGGGATTTGAAGAAAGTTGAAATTTTTGTAATCCGAGACCACGGCTGGATGCTACTCATCAAAATAGAAATTTAGAGACCAAGATCAGAATTTTTGGTTGGGTAGAAGGCCGGGCTTGATTAGACCCTAGTTCGGGACTTTGATCAGAAAAGTGGAAAATTAGGGCTTCTGTAAAAATGGAAATTTTTGAAATCTGTGACCACGGCTGGAAGCTCCTCAGAAAAATAGAAGCTTAAAGATTTGAATCAAACCTTTTGATGGGGAAGAAGAGTGGGATTCATCAAACCCCAGTTCAGGGTCACGTCCAGTGAATCTGGAAGTTTCAAAGGCAAAATTGAGGAGTGAAACTTTGTAGTCTTCAAATTTTGAATATACCAACTTGATCAGCTCATCAAGACACATATTTATATCCTGTCAGAAGGTTGAAATTCAAAGTTTGAATTTTTGGGGTTTCTCTGACAAACCCATATCCAGCTCGAAGTCTAGTTCTTGCAAATCAAGTGGATTGGGTTAATCCTAGAAGAAGATGGATTGGTCACCTGCATAAGTGAAGGAGTTCCTGTTTCAGAGGGAGATAAGGCTAAGGCCTTACATAAGAAGATTACAAGCGATCTCGACAGGTATGACTCATCGAGGTATGTTTTGAGATTTGTTCATGATTATGTTTATGGTATGTTTGTCTTCATGTTATTACGGTTAGTACAATCTTGGTTTTAGACTTGTCATATCACCTTAATAAAACTGTGAATGCACGAAAGAAAATATTCATTGATTAGGGTATTGACACTTATGATTGTACTAATGCATTATGGTGTTGTATGAGGTTTATGTTGTCTACTAACATGAAAGGTACACCAAGAAAGACAAATCATGTTTTGGTCCAAGAACATATGGTCATGATAACATGAGGACAAAGATTCATCCATTGTCATGGATCTCATAGAAGATCCATTTACGAGGTATGTATAACTTGGTTTTGTAATGGTTAACATATGAGACATGCAGGTAACTAGCACAAGTCACTAAAGAGAACCAGAAGACATTATGCGGGTATGTTAGACATAAATAGCTAGCATGTTAATCCAGGTATGTTTTTCCTATATCAAGCTAGAATCCTACCTTGTGTTAGGATCTTATACTGTTGTTGATAATGATTATTCATGAAGTCATAGGTTTGAATAATCATGGTTGTATGCATATTATGTTTCTTACCATAATTGATGATATGACTAACCAGAAGAATCATGAAGGTATAGGTTTGAATAATCACAGGTTTTACGCATAGTATATCTCTTATCTTGCTTAATGATTCAACTAACCCGAAGAGTCATAGGTTTGAGTAATTACAGGTTTAGACATGTTATGTTTCTTATGATTTGACTAACCATAAGAATCCTACATAAACCTTGAATGCTAATGCTTATTATTTTCTGTTTGAAATGATCATGACTATACATGCTTAAGATTATTGTGTTTTAATAGTATACTAATGAATGTATGATTTTATATGAGTTCACAAGGATAACACAATCATGATACTAATAAGCATGCATAGGGACCAAGGATGAATATGAGTTCAAGAAAAGGTAATTTAGGAAGCAAAGATCAAGAGGGAGCACTCTCCAGTTGCTCCTGCAAGAAAGCAAAGGAGCACACTCCAGTTGTTCCTGCAAGAAAGCAAAGGAGCACACTCCAGTTGTTCCTGCAAGAAAGAAAAAGAGCACACTTCAGTAGTTTCTGCAAGGATGCAGATATTCAGAGGGAGATGACCATCTTTCTACATTCCACAACAGAAAAGTGTAGAAGAAGCTACTTCAGATTAGGACTCCAACAGCTCCTGCAAGGAAGCAAAGACTCAGAGGGAGTCCACCCAACGAACAAAGAAAGATAAGTATTTTAATCATCATTTCTTGCATATTTGTTTGTTTTAAATAATATTGTTCAATAATGTATATACTGATGTTCCTAGAATTAGGTTGTGTATTATGCATATTAGAATAGTTGCATTGATGAACAGTATACTACTAATATACATGGGTAAGTGGCCTATGGCACTGTACAACATTCCATTGCTACTTATCTAGAATGAAACCTCTTTGCTGACATGTTGGGAGTTGTGCACACTCTTAACAATGTTCTGGTAGAGATTGGAAGGCATCTAGAAAGTTATGGGATATGGATAAATGTTGTATTGAAGCATTGGCTAAGATAATTGCATGACTGTATGACATATTTCTTTATGTGTAAGAATTTGTTCTGAAAACTATGAGATGTTTTCTAATCATGCAATTTAACTTGTTGTGTAGGAAAGATCGTATGCCATCTCCTACAAAAGAAGAACTACAACATTTGTTCAGCAATAAAGATATCTATTGAAGATATTGAAGTTCCCAGGATCTGGGATGAAGAAATGAAATGATCCGTCGATCATGAAGAATGATGTTTGGGTTGCAGTCCCAAGATGTGAAGGGAAGTTTGTTATGACTTCCAAATGGAACTATCAGATCAAGCATGTTGCAGATGGCAGCATTGAGATGAAATAGAAGATGCACCAGATGGATTTCAAGACAGCATGGTGTAGTCATTTATGTGTGCAGAACTTGGTATGGTAGGATAGATAGCTTTCTATCCAGTTTGGGCTTTACCAAGAGTAAAGCGGATTCCAACCCTTACTACAAGGTTGAGGAAGGAAATCTAGTGATACTACTTTTGTATGCAGATAACCTGTTTGTTACAGGTGAAAATAGATTGATTGCTGACACGCAGCGGAAGCTTACTACCGAGTTCAAGATGAAGAACTTGGGGATGATGCACTATTTGTTTTTGGCATGGAGGTGTGGCAGAGTGCAGATGGAATCTTCCTTGGACAAGGGAAGTATGCAGTAGAGATCCCGAAGAGGTTCGGGTTGATGGATTGCAAGGCCATGGCCACATCTATGGCATCAAATCTGAAGCTTCTATGTGATGCTTCATCTGAGCCGGTTGATATCACTATGTATCGTCAGATGATTGGGTCCTTGATGTACCTGATGAACACGAGACCAGACATTTGCTTTTCTGTGAACACATTGAGCCAGTTCCTGACGGATCCGAGGAATGTTCACCTAGTTGCTGTAAAGCATGTTCTGAGGTACCTGAAGGGTACAGTGGATTATGGGCTCAAGTATGAAGCGAATCAAAAGTTTAACCTACAGGGTTATGTTGATTTAGATTGGGCTAGCAGTGCTGCAGATAGGAAGAGCACATCTGGGTGCTACTTCAGTATGGGATCAGGTGTGATCTCTTAGTTTAGCAGGAAGCAGTCCTGCGTAGAACTGAGTACAGCTGAGGCAGAGTATGTTGCAGCCTGCTCAGCTAGTTGCGAGGCAGTATGGCTACGGAAGCTACTGTCTGAGTTATTTGATCTCCCGTTGGAGGCTACTGGTATCCTCTGTGATAACCATAGTTGTTTGAAGCTATCCGAGAACCCAGTGTTTCATGACAGGTCGAAACACATAGAGATCAAATATCACTATATCAGGGATATGGTGCAGAGAGGAGCTATGAAGCTCCTATATGTTGCGACAGACGAGCAGATTGCAGATGTGCTGACGAAGCCACTAGCCAGGGTGAAGTTCAAGTACTTCAGAGAGAGGATTGGCGTTCTTCAGATCGAGGACACTTCGAGGAAGAAGTGATGGACACATTTGCTGAAGCCATTCCAAGCATGTTGGAAGGAGGATCCTTCACATGGCTGTGGATGTAAGCGCTGGATGATGAGCATCAGGATGATGTTCTAGTTTCTGCTTGGATATGATTAGTTGGATCATTTTATGTATGTATGTACGCATCATGTGGATGTTGGATATGATCAGTTGGATCATTTTATGTATGTATGTACGCATCATGTGGATGCTGGATATGATCAGTTGGATCATTTTATGTATGTATGTATGCATCATGTTGGATGCTTGGACCATGTATCTGTATATGTATCAGGTGGATACATTGTGTGATCAGGTGGATCATGTATGGTGATATGTATCATGTATTTGTATTTGTATCAGGTGGATACATTGATGATCAGGAGGATCATGTATGATGATATGTATCAGGTAGATGCTTGGTATGCAGCAGGATGTTGCAGTGATGATCAGGATGATCATAGATGATGAGCTTCAGGATGTTGCTCCAGATGACATGCAGCAGGATGTTGCAGTGATGATCAGGATGATCATAGATGACGAGCTTCAGGATGTTGCTCCAGATGACATGCAGCAGGATGTTGCAATGATGATCAGGATGATCATAGATGATGAGCTTCAGGATGTTGCTCCAGATGACATGCAACAGGACATTGCAGTGATGATGATCACGATGATCATGGATACATCAGGATGATGTATGGTGAGTATCAGGTTGATACTCTGTGGCCGTGGATCAGGTTGTGCAGATGAGCATGTAATCCGGTGCCCTGGGAGATTTGCAGATGGTCTTTCGAGGTTTTGCCTATGGCATGTAATATCGGTGCCCTGGGACATCTGGCAAATGCTCTTTCGAGGTTTTGCTCTGGGAGGACATGTAATTCGGTGCCCTGGGAGATCTGCAGATAGTCTTTCGAGGTTTTTCCTATGGCATGTAATAGCGCCCTGGGATATCTGGAAGATGCTCTTGCGAGGTTTTGTCCTATGGCATGTAATAGCGCCCTGGGAGATCCGATAGGTTGGGCTGTGTGCCCGTAATCAGTCCTGGGATGCTCTTGCGAGGTTTTGCCATGACCACATGTAATAGCGCCCTAGGAGATTTCAGGTCGGAGTTGTGTACCCGTAACATCCTGAGATGCTCTTGCGAGGTTTTGTGGTGGACCACATGTAATAGCGCCCTGGGAGATTTCAGGTCGGAGTTGTGTACCCGTAACATCCTGAGATGCTCTTGCAAGGTTTTGTGGTGGGGTCACATGTAATGGCGCCCTGGAAGATCCTAGAGGTCGGAGTTGTGTACCCGTAACATCCTGGGATGCTCTTTCAAGGTTTTGTGACGCACGTAATAAGTCCTGAGGATTCCACAGTATGGCCAGTGATGATGAAGACCTGCAGGTGGTGGGCCTACATCCAGTATGAAAAAGGACTGGCTCTGTAGAACTTCCTATGACGAGTAGATTCAGAGATTGATTGAGATAGCAGCAGCAGTGATGATGATGATGACTCAATGACGATTATCCAGTGACGATGATCCAGAGAAGATGACTTGTGCTAGAAGAACTGTGCTGAGAAATACCTTCCTAGTTAAGAGGGAGTGTTGATGTATATGTAACTTCGAAATGTATTTCGCATATATGTATATTGTATTCCTATAGAGATGGTTTTATTCCTCTATAAGGAAGTGTCGTCATTTATATTGTAAGTGTCGTAACTTATACTTGATGGGTTATTAGACCGCCTTGTTGGGGTCGGCCCTGTATAAGTCATGTGGGTAAAAGGGTTATTAGACCACCCTATTGGGTGTCGGCCCAGTCAGCATTATATTATGTGGTTAAGTTCGAGCCTACATGAGTTAGGTAAAAAGGCAAGTCAAGTCAAGTACAAATAGAGTGCGGGAGGCACTCTATTTACTCACTCACTTCTCACAAATGCACTCAAGGAGGAGTGGCACACTTATGGAGAAGGAGGATCTGCTGCTAGGTTATGGCTATCTGTCTTGGTTGGTTGTATCATTGCTCTATCTATCTCTGAGGAAGTTATTGGGGTTTTTCACCTTTATGGTTTTCCCCAAGTAAATCTTTGTGTCTCTTGTGTGCTTGCATTATTGTCTCCATGATTGATATGCTGTAGATATGCTGTACATGTTGTTCTCTCAGTTAAGATCCTAGATCATATTGAATTAAATTCAGAAAATTTAACATAACATGTTCACTGCAAAGCAAATATCTGGTTTCATGTTCATCATGTACATCAAGGACCCAATCATCTGACGATACACAGTAACATCAACTGGATTAGATGAAGCATCACATAGAAGCTTTAGGTTCGACGCCATAGGTGTGGCCATGGCCTTGCAGTCCATCATCTCGAACCTCTTCAAGATCTCCACTGCATACTTCCCTTGTCCAAGGAAGATTCCATCTGTATTCTGCCACACCTCCATTCCTACAAAATAGTGCATCATCCCCAAGTTCTTCATCTCGAACTTGGCAACGAGCTTCCGCTGCGTGTCGGCAATCAATATATCCTCTCCTGTTACAAACAAGTCATCCACATACAATAAGAGTATCATTGGATTGCATTCCTCAACCTTGTAGTAAAGGTTGGAATCTACTTTACTCTTGGTAAAGCCCAAACTGGATAGAAAGCTTTCTATCCTACCATACCAAGTTCTAGGAGCTTGCTTCAAGCCATACAAGGCTTTCTTCAACCTGCACACATATGACTTCCTGTCATGTGTCTCAAAACCAAGTGGCTGCTCCACATACACTTCCTCCTCGACTACACCATCCAAGAAAGCTGTCTTGACATCCATCTGCTGTATCTTCCATTTCATCACTGCAGCCAGAGCAAGTACTGATCTGATGGAAGTGTATCTGGCTACAGGAGCAAAAGTCTCTTCATAATCCGCCATGAGATACAAACCTTGCTTTATATTTCTCTATGCTGCCATCAACAGCATGCTTGATCTTATAAATCCACATGGAAGTCACAACAAACTTCCCTTTAGGTCTTGGGACCACATCCTAGACATGATTGATTGGTACTTCTTGACCATGGCATCCTTTTACTGTATCCCATATTCTGGGAACTTCAGAATCTTCAATATCTTCAATAGATAACTTTGTTGTTTGAACAAATGTTGTAGTTCTTCTTTTGTAGGTGCTTGTATACGATATTTCCTACAAAACAAGTTAAATTGCATGATTAGAAACTTCTCATAGTTTTCAGAAGAAATTTTTACGCACAAAGAAATATGTCATACAATCATGCAATTATTTTAACCAATGCTTCAATACAACATTCATCCATATCCTGTAACTTTCTAGATGCCTTCCAATCTCTACCAGAACATTGTTAAGAGTTTTGCACTACTCTCAACATGTCAGCAAAGAGGTTTCATTCTAGATAGGTATCAATGGAATGTTGTACAGTGCCAAAGGCCACTTACCCATTACATGCATATTAGTAGTATGTTGTTCATTAATGCAATTATTCTATAATGCCGAAATACACATCATAATTCTAGGAACATCAGTATATACATTATTGAATAGTATTATTTAAACAATCAAATATGCAAGAAATGATAATTCAAATACTTATCTTTGTTTGTTTGTTGGGTTGACTCCCTCTCAGGCTTTGCTTCCTTTCTACAACTACATTCTGATGTGGATTGTGACAAGTGGTCGACTCCCTCTGAATGTCTTCATCCTTGCAGAAACTACTGGAGTGTGCTCCCTCTTGATCTTTGCTTCCTGGATTACCTGTCCTTGAACTTATATCCATCCTCGATCACTATGCATGCTTGCTAGTATCATCATTGTGTTACCATTGAAATCTCATACATAATCATGCATTCATTAGTATAATCTCAATACTATCAAAACACAATAATCTTAAACATGTATAGTCATCATCATTTAAAACACAGATAATAAGCATTAGCATTCAATGTTTTAGGGAAGACTTCTCTTACTCATGTATATTCATATTTGACCAAAGGACTTTTCTGGTTAGTCATATCATCAATCAAGGTAAGAGACATAATATGCATAAACCCTTGATTACTTACATTTCTAACTTCATGAATAATCATTATCAACAATAAAACTGTATAAGATCCTAACACAAGGTAGGATTCTAACTTGATATAGGAAAGACATACCTGGATTAATATGTTAGTTGGTTATGTCTAACATACCCACATGATGTCTTCTTGTTCTCTTAAATGACTTGTGCTAGTAACCTGCATATCTCATAGGTTAATTATTATAGAACCAAGTTATACATACCTCGTAAGTAGATCTTCTATGTGATCCATGACAATGGATGAATATTTGTCTTCATGTCACCATGGTCATAGGTTCTTGAACTAGAACATGATTTGTCTTTCTTGATGTGCCTTTCATGTTAACGGACAACATCAACCTCATACAAAACCACAATGCATTAGTGCAATCATAGGTGTCAAAACCTTAATCAATGAATATCTTCTATCGTGCATTCATAATTAAGGTTATATGACAAGTCTAAAGTTAATCAAGATTGTACTAACCTTAATGAAGACAAACATACCATAAACTTAATCATGAACAGATCTCGAAACATACCTAGATAAGTCATACCTGTTGATATTGCTTGTAATCTTCCTATGCAAGGCCTTAGCCTTATCTCCCTCTGAAACTGGAACTTCTTTACTTATGTAGGTGACCAATCCATTTTCTTCTAGGATTAACCCAATCCACTTGATTTGCAGAAACTGGATTTGGAGCTGGATTAGGGTTTGTCAGGGAAACCCTAAAAATTCAAACTTTGAATTTAAAACTACTAAAAGGATAGAAAGATGCACCTTGATGAGCTGATCAACCTGGTATACTCAGAATTTGAAAACTACAAAGTTTGACCCCTCAAAATTGCCTTTGAAACTTTCGGATCTTCTCGACAGGATCCTGAACTAGGGTTTGATAAAGCCCACCCTTCTTCCCAACCAAAAGGTTCAATCCAAAGCTCTAAACTTTGATTTTTCTAAGGAGCTTCTAGCCGTGGTCACATATGTAAAAAATTCCAACTTTTGCAGAAGCCCTAACTTTCCACTTTTTCGATCAATGTCCCGAACTAGGGTTTGATCAAGCCTGGCCTTCTACCCAACCAAAAAATTTGATCTTGGTCTCTAAATTTTGATTTTGATGAGTACCATTCAGCCGTGGTCTCCATTTACAAAAATACAAACTTTCTCCGAAACCCTAATTCCCGGAGCCATGAATAAAGGTGCTCAAAATCCAATTTTGTTTTGACAGAAATATGCACCTCATTGTTTCTGGTGTAAGACCGAAATTATGAATCCACAAGGTTTGAAACTTCTACCTGAGGTAGCTCGACCTATCATATTTCCAACTGCGTAGGTCTGACCTCAATTAGATTCTCTGAGAGAGAGTTATGCCAAGTGTTGCAACATGACTTGTTTATGGGATAAAACATGAGAGCGAACTTGTACGGGGTGTCACATGTCACTGGTTCACTTTTGGCCTCTGAACCTTTGGCTTATGAATGTACAGTTCATGCCCTACCTATCACCTTTTATGAAATTTCATTTGGATCTTCCTAGCCCAAGTTATGACCTTTTTTCCTAGGTCACCTGTTTATGACTTAGATCTAGAAAAGGCAGAAACCCTAGATTGTATAGATCATAAAACACAAAGTACAACGAATTAGAAGTTGTGCTTCAGACACCGAAATGTATTTATAGAGAATGTGCTATGATGACTGGGTTTTGCTATATCAAGCCCTAGCATCGCAAGTGCAACAAGTGTCATACATGCCATACCATGCCTTTTTTCAGGCTAGCTCTGATACCATGTTAGTTTTTCATAAATTTCAATCTGATCTAGGATCTTAACTAAGAGAATAACATGTACAGCATATCTACAACATATCAATCATGGTCACAATAATGAAAGCACACAAGAGACACAGAGTTTCATCAAGGAAAACCAAGAAGGTGAAAAGCCCTGCAACTTCCTTAGAGATAGATAGAGCAATGATACAACCCAAGTACAAGAGATAGTCTTCTCCTAGTAGATGATCCTCCTCCTCACAAGTGCGCCACTTTCTGAGAGAGATAGAAGTGATCAATGAGTGCTCAAATAGAGATCTCCCGATCTCTATTTATACTTGTCATGTCCTACCCAATAAACTAATGGGGCCGACTTGTATAGCTTAGCCTAATGACCCATGGTTAACTTAATCCGGGCAGACCCCACACTTGGTGGTCTAATAACCCATTTACCCACATGACTCATACAGGGTCGACCCCATCAAGGTGGTCTAATAACCCATCAAGTATAAGTTACAACACTTACAATATAAATGACGACACTTCCGTATAGAGGAATAATAACATCTCTATAGGAATACAATATACATGGGTAAAATACATTCCGAAGTTACATACACAACAACAATTTTGACCCTTACGATATATTAGCTTTTAATGTAAGTATTGTATGCATGTGATGTATGTTTTCCTAGCGTGGAGCCAAGACCAAAGCCCCGCTAGTGGATGCTCAAATTTTATTTAAAATGAAAGTATTAGATATTATGTTACCCATGTGCTATTTAGCCATGGAACATTGTAAAAATGATGTAAATAAACATCATGCAGTAAAATACCAAAACTGGCTATGGAGACAATGAATGAAAAGGGGCCATGTGTATCCACAAGGTATTGGTGAGGGGGTTGTGGGATTGAGCCATAAGCTTCCAAATGTCATCTTGTGAACCCATTTGACTTTCCCTTGCCGAAATTTAATTCTGTTGTAAGGAAGTTGTTGAGGAATTCAGTCCATGGATTCAATGGAGCATGGGCAACCCAGAAATTCGTATGGCAGGGTATGGGATCTGTTTTCTTGCACCACAAGTCACTCTACCTCATGGGAATGGGTTCTTCCTCATTCCCAATCCATTGTTGATCATCCAACATGAGTTCCAGCCAAAAAGGAATGCCAAACAGTGAGAAAAACCAGAAATCGCAACTTTGAAAGAACCCACATTTTGAAGTGCCAAAAATGCCCAAAAATTGTATTTGACAGTGAAATCCAATGGGGGATCCATAGGTATGAACCTTGGGGCGAAATTGAGAGCATTAGCTACCCCGAAATCCATTGGAAAACCCAATTTTGATAGCCCAGAAACCCAGTAACAGGATTGAGTTATTCGTTGACAGAATGGTGAGAAATCCAAGTGTGGATGTTTGAATAGAGGATTGGATTGATTGAATTTAGCTTGAGATGTCTGTAGCTCTATGGTTGAGCTCACTAGATTATCATCCTCCTCCTTTTCCTATTGCATGCTTGATAAACCCAACTGTGTGTTGGCTTAGCATGACTGTTTCAGTGAAACCATGACTGTGAGTGAGCCCATCTAGTTCCTCCTTAGTGGATACACAACCCATCTCGGGGGTGATCTCTCAACTGAAAGAATATAGGCTAGACATAGATCTATGGTTGGGTGGAACGTTGCTCTCACATAGCCAATTGTTTGGACAAATTCATCTTAAGATAAGTGTTCTCTGTGGTTTAATTTATATGCATTCTGTGTTTTACAATGTGTTAATTCTGAATGATAAATATTCATGTTAATAGGATTGATATGAAGTCTGTGCATAGAATGTGAAGGGGATTGATTCTCTGTACATTGAATCATTATCCACTTGTGATAGATATTTTCATACATTACTATTTGTGTGTATAAATATGATTTAATTCCGTTGTGTATTTTAGTTTGAACCTGCACACATGAAGTTTTATTTATTTATGAATAATTGAGTAATGTATGGGGCTGAGCATACCCAATAAGCCCAATAAGCTTGGTCACACTTCCTTCTTTGCACCGGATTGAGGGAAGGGGATGTCACAAAAACTAAGAATTTTAAGGACCAACAGACAAACAACAATAATGATTTTCACAAAGGCAAGATAGTTGTCGCATTACAATCAAAATATTTTGCAGGTGATAAAAGAAATAAAGATAGACATTCCATCAATATGGGCACCAATTTCAGATGAATCCAATATTGACTTTAGAGAAAAGATGGACACTGAGACCTAATAAATCAAAGCATATATCTATGAATTTTGACTTATTTTAATTATCATCCAAGCATAGAAGACATAACATAATGGAAGCGATAACAAAGAAAGTATACATAAACATAGAGGAAAAAGAAGTACAGACTGTAACTTCAATCAACACATGAATCTTTGTTCTGTAAAAAATGTGTTATTTTCTGCGTGGCTGTCTTGTGTTAAAAAAAGAATAACTCGATACAAAAAGTGTCTCACTTTCAAAAAAGTTCCAACCCTTCAAAATGACAATTATTGCCTCTTTTATACAAAAACCTCTTTGAAGTAAAACCTAACTGCTTTCTTAACCAAATAGTTAAATAAGTTAACTAATTTTCACACGCCACTTGAGTCAAAGTTTATATAAAAAATATTACAAGATTATTTCAAAATGAAAATTTTCAAAAGTCTTCATTTGTTGATGGTTGTTTGACGGACATCTTTATGGATGAATGGTATATTTCATTTTTCCATATTTCTCTATAGTGTTCCACTGGTCAGTAGTAGTGGTCTCATAGAGTATCATTTATTTCGCTAAAACCTTCAGCTCCACATTTTCTTCAATAGAGATAAGAGGGATTTTTTCACCTAGAATCTTCAACATATCCATGATTTGAAAATCCTCTGGAAGCTTTTCCAACAAGATATTACCTATAAGGACATGAGTTAAATTCTTAAATTTATCATGATTCATTCTTATTGCAAATAACAAATTTTTATAATCATTCTGGGTAATCAATTCATTGTTTTCGTTCCAGAAAATAGGTAATCCTTTTTGGAAGACTCTTTCGAACTTTTTCTTGAAATCAACAATTTGTCTTCTCATTCCTGCAGCTCTGCCTTCAACACTTTCCACATGTGTATATTTCCCTAATATTCTCCTTGCCCAAGCGATTACCGAAATTCGATTTTTGATAGCCATTATCTTCACCTCATCTTCTGTTAAATCCCTCAGGAAAACCATGGCATTTTGGGCTGTCTCTTTTGACTTCTTATTCAAATTCTCTATTCTTGTTGTGCAATTCTTTAAAGCTTCTTCTATTACTTTTTCTTTTGATTTTACAAAATTCAAGTAAGGTCTTAGTTTGGTTGCTTCCTCAATGATAATATCCCAAATCATATACTTACATCCTTGCATTGGGACTTGTCCAATCACTTGATAAATGAATCTCTAGTTCGTATCTATAAAATCTCTAGTTTTTCCCTGCAATCCCTTTATTTCCTCATCCTTTTTCTGGTTCTACTCTTCTAGTTTCTGCTTCTCTTCTTAGTGAGACGAGCTCTCCACCGTGAATTCACCTTGATGCAATCTAGACCATTAAACCTTCAACCACACTTGCACCTCCTTTAAACTTTCCTCCTGAGCCATTGGATCTCTTTAGTAATTGTTAGGATATTCCTATACTCTATCCTATACCTACCATCATTTTCATTATTTTGCATTTCAGTCATGCAATTGCATGCATCATAGTCATCAGTCCCAGCACCTAGTCCCCAATTTTCTAGCCCCGGGAGCTTCTTTCTGATCATTTATATCCCTTCGAGTGCTTAATGCGCCCTCCTTTCACCTACCACATGAGAAAGGCACCCGTATTCACCTACCACTCAGTTACACTTCAGTTAGTTGAGTTATTTATGGATCTCTCCTTAATTTGAGGATTAATTGACTTGTTAACTAACTGAAACACTCCATTGGACCCCCAGTGAGACTAGATTTCCTATTTTGACTCCAGTCAACTCCCCATGTGCCCTCCACTGAGCATCCTTCACTACATTAGTGCTTCCATGTGCCAGTTACACCTACCACACTCAGTTAGACTCAGTTTGACACCTGGTTGACCGTTAATTGTGCAGTCAGGACTCCACTGATGATGATTAGGACTCCTAGTGGTGTATTGTTGACACTCCACGGATGATGATGATGACTCCTAGGGCAGATAAGCCATGCCCATGCAGGATAATTTGAATTGCCACCTTGGCATTCGAATCCTCTCCACCATTGTATTATTTATTATTCAAATTATGATTAATGAATTAATGTGTGATGTTATTCTGCTTCTATCCAGGTTCTACTGTATCATAATTCAGTTGCTCCTTTACTCTTCATTGACCACTCTTCTTCTATTTTCCTGCTTAATCTTAATCTTTCTTTAGAGGTATACATCAGCTCTTAGATCTGCTGTGAGGATTTTCACACACTAGCCATCTTAACCATCCATGTTTTTTGGCGAAGTGATTGCTCAATGGTTTTCACATAACACATAAGTTGTTTTTGATACCACTTTCTCACCATGTGAAACATTAGAAACATGACACATAGCTAGATGTTTTATTTTTCGCAACCGCCTACCACTTCTAACTCCCATGCACTTTGGTGCTGCGGAAACTATGTGAACCCTTGATCTCCTTTCCAACACCCAATCAACAATGGATCTTGCGTGGGCCTTATTACCTCTTTTATTTGCCTTTCGGATCAATGCTTTTTAACTTGTATGCCATTTCTTTTGCTCCCGATTGCTGATTTTTGCATTTTTCTTTGAAATTTATCTCTCCTGTCCTATTTAGCGCTTTTACCTTCCACTCTTGGTCACATCTAGTCACATGACCATGGAACTAAGGACATTCTTAGGGCCCTTCTCACCATAGTAAGATATTTTAGAAACATTCCTCTATTATACACCATCATTTGCACTGTAAAAACTTGGTGCTAACAACTGGCTCGAACTGGGGATGCTATCCTCCCTGTGAGGTAGCAAAGAACCTCGCAGACCAAGTGCCTAATTCATTTGACTACTTCCAGTTTACAACCAAATACTTCTCTGAGTTTCATGATCTGCATATTACCCAACTGGAAACCGTATTATAATCAAATACTAAAACAACAACATACCTTTTGAAAACAAACTGGATATTGCTGAAAAATATATTTTAAAGCAATTTTATTTATGTACAAAATTCTAAAAAGGTACTATGAAAGAAAGGTGTATATACACTTTTATGTAGAATGATTTTCTTCTTTATCTTTTTTAATAAAGTTAGTGCTGGAGATGCCTCCCATTCACCAGTCCTCCTATAACATACTCTCCATTTTGGTCTTGAAGAATGAATGAATTTTCTCCCTGATAAGTTGCTATTATATAAGGACCTTTCCACAAATGTTAGAATTTACCATGCTTACCCTCTATTCTGGAATCCCATTTCAAAACCAAATCATCAATCTGAAATTCCATGTCCTTGATCTTCCTTTCAAAAGTTTTCTTCACTTTTTATTGATGTACATGAGTTTTGTTGTAAGCTCATTCCCTTATTTCATGCAATTCTATCATCTGATTTATCCTTCTTTGCATGTGATTGGGTTCTTCGGAAACTTCTTGTAGCAGCTTCATAACCAGTACTCCCAAAGAAATAGGAAATACTACTTATGTACCATAAACCAACTGAAAAAGAGATGTGCCAATATCCCTCTTTGTGCTAATTCTATCTTCCCATAAGGCATACTTGATTTTGGTATGCCATGCTCTTCTATTGTCTTCCAACAGTTTCTTTATAATCCTTACCAAACTCTTGTTTGAATATTCTTCCAGTCCATTTCCTTGGGGATAGTATGCAGTTGAATGATTCAGATGAATGTGGTATTATGGAAAAAATTAATCATATTTTTCGATTTGAAAGCCTAAGCATTATCTGTCACTATTCTTCTAGGACATCCAAATCTTGATAGAATATTTTCCTCCAAAAAATTCATAATCACTGCATCAGTAGCATTTCTAGTTGGGATAGCTTCAATCCATTTTGTAAAGTAATCGGTTGCAGTTAGAATCCACTTATGTTGTCCTGAGGAATTTGGATTGATTTCTCAAATAAAATCCAATCCCCATTGTTGGAATGGTGCTTCAACTGAGATTGGATTTACAGGCAAAGCCAAGAGTTCTCTTTTCCTGTCAAAAATATGACATTCATGACACTTTGAGATTTCTTTATATACATATGAATACATAGTTGGCCAATAAAAACCAGCTCTAAGAATATTATTCATTGTGGCCTTCCATGAGTGATGTCCTCCACACATTCCCATGATATCTTGTGCTTCATTTTCTAGTAAACAATTCAGCAAAATCCCACCTAGATCCTTCCAATACAAATATTCATTCAATACACAAATGTTTCTGCTTTCAATTTTACTGATCTTGATCTGGTTTTATCCATTCCTGGGGGCACTTGCAAATTTTGCAGAACATATACAATATATGCATACCATGGAGATAGAGAAAAATATTAAACCACTTGAAATTCGGGAACCGTTCCCATCAAAAGTTCTGAGATGAAATTTATATCTAAAGAATCACAATTAGTCTCAGTCATCATTTTTGCTAGACCTTGTCCTTTTATCAACTTTGTAGGCTTAATATCCAAGTCATACTCCAACAAAACCAGAATCCATTTTTCTCTCTTTCCTTCGATATCTGCCTAAGTAAGAATATCTTTTACTACTGTAGACGGGACATATGCAATGGTATGAGAATGCAATATATAGACTCAGAAATCTTTCAAGGCTTTTACCAATGTATAAGCCTATTTCTCCATTATGTTGTATTTCAATTCTACATCTCTCATAATGTTGCTAAAAAAAGCACTTGGTTGTTTCATAAAATCTTGATTCTTCTGCAATAAAACTCTAGCCAAAGTATGTTGCAATGCATAAGAAAATATAATAAAGTCTTTTGAAAAGTTAGGACTAATTAAAACAGGAGCTTCAGTTAAAGATTTCTTAATATCTGTGAAGGATTTATTGGCTTCCGTAGTCCACTTGATTTCATTATTTTTTCTAAGCATGTCTGAAATGCTTCTCAAAATTTATGCAAAACTTGGAATGAACCTTCTCAAGAAATTTACTCTTCCAACGAAAGACTAAACTTCCTTCTTGCTCCTTGATATCCCAATTTTATGAATTGTTGATATTCTTTCAAGATCAATTTTGATGCCATATTTGGATATGATATGCCCTAGTAACTTTCCTTCTTTCATAGAAAAATGGGACTTCTTGGGATTTAAAGAGATACCAAATTTTCTACAGCTCAGAAAAACTCTTTCCAAATGTTTCCAATGATCTGCTTTTGATTTAGAAAATATTGTTATGTCATCCATGTACACCACAATGAACTTATCTTTTTCCTCAGCAAAGGCAATATCCATGGACCTCTGAAAAGTATCTCCTGCATTCGGTAGCCCAAATGGCATCTTCGCATACATGAATGTCCCCCAAGGAGTTGTGAAAGCTGTTTTTTCTCGATCTTTTGGAATAAACTTGATTTGGTTATAACCTAAGAAGCCATCTAACATAGATATTCTCTCTGCTCCAACAACTTTCTACAGTATATGATCCATTTTGGGTAGTGGGTAATTGTCATTCAAGAAAACCTTATTCAAATTTCTAAAATCCACACAGAGCCTTATCTCTCCATTTTTCTTCCTCACAGGAACTAGATTCGCCACCCATCTAGAAAATCTCAGGGACACAATTATCTTAGCATCAAACATTTTTTTCACTTATTTCTCAATTACTAGGAGTAACAAGGGATTTATTCTTCTTAACTTCTTCCTTAAAGGTTTCTCATTTGGCTTGAAAGGTATGTTGGATTATGGAAGTATCATACTCTTTTAAATCTTCATAACTCCAAGCAAATGCATTTGTGTACTTTTTCATCAATTTGAAATATTTCTTTTCTTCTTCAGGTGGCAAGCTATTAGAAATTTTCACTAACTTGGTATTTTCCGCAATTCCAAGATTGCAGTCTTTGATTTCTCCATCCCGAGGCTCCACTTTCGGATTCTTGGCTACATCATTCCTATCAAACAACTTTTATAAAGGAACAAGACCTTTAGGAATGATATTTTTTTTTAACTAGATTATGTCTTTACCCCCAATTCTTTCTTCAAACTTTTCAGGTTTTTTCAGAAAATTCCTCCACATCAGGAACCACTTTTGTATCTGCATCTTCAGTATCAATAATTGTATTAGTAAATTCATCTTCCATCTCCATGAATTTCTTTATCTACATATCATCTTCAAAAACCTGCCAATGTTTTGTGTTATCAGGGATAGAAGGTCTGTTCACAACTTCAATGTCATACTTCTTCTTAGAAAAATTTGGTACTTTGAAAGCAGCGGTAGTGGTAGCCAAAGATTTTGCCACAGAATTATCTGCCCTGGGTATTACCACCATATCATGTTCATCAAAGAAATTTTCTAGCAAATCCCAAACTTCATTTCTATAAGACCTCATTTTTGGATGTTTTGTTGGTAAATGCCTTTTATTTGATTGATCACCAGCTCAGAATCTCCAAACACTTCAATTTTATTTTCTTTAAGGATTTTCAACACATTCAACCCCAAAATCAGTGCTTCATATTCTGCTACATTATTGGTACATTCAAAATCTAGCTTGAAAGAATACATTAAAAATTCTCGGCCAGGAGAGATTATCCAAACACCTGCACCAACACCTTCTTTACTCATAGACCCATCAAAGTGCATAGTCTAGGTTCCTTCTGCTTTAAATTTTTCTTTGATTGTTTCATCTTCCTTACTGTGGTAATTTTCTTCTTTTTGCTCAAATATACTCATTTTCTATTCAGTTTGAATATCATTGTAAAAAATAGAAGTCCTCAAATCTGTATCTATTGAGTAAATAGAATGGCTATTAGGTTGATTCCCATCACTCACCATATAATCAAGGCTCTTTTCAGTGTATAATATTCTATGAGTACCAAGAACTGGGATTGTGGCAAATGACATATCCATCTGTAAGGTTCCTTTGAGCTTTGAGGCCCAACATCTGGACAACAACATACCAAACTTCGGAGGAATATCAACAACAACCACATCCATAACAACACCTTTGAGAGGAATTTTAGTAAGAGAAACTACTAAATCTTTGATTAATCCCAAATATTTCAGTTTTCTTGAATCAAAAGAAAACAAATCTATATATGGCCTGGTAATATCTAAGCCCAAACTTTCCACCACAACTTTCAACATTAGATTATGTGAAGCTCTTGAATCAAGCATACAGTTATGCAGAACTTTATCATGGACATTCAAGTTTACATAGAAAGGAGGAACTTCATCTGAACTATTTTATTCCATCCTAGAACCAAGAAAAATGGTTGGAGCATCATCATTTGCTTCCAAAGTATCAAGTTCTATCTATCCTTCACATTTAACCATTTTAGAAATATGCTCTTTATATTCATTATTCTTCAGAATTTCATTAAATGGAGTGGAAATTTTGATTTTTGAAATTTCATTTTTTAAACTAAAAGGAACGTGTGTTTTGTCATTTTCTTTAATCCGGTTTCCTCTAGCTTATGGGACCTTTTTAACAGTATCCTCTTTTTCATTTCCCTTTTTACATTAACTAGTAGAAGGTTGAGCAATAGACCCTTTTCCTTTATTGACAGTTATGCTTTTGTTTATTAGATCAATTTTTCTTTGAAGTTCATTCACAACATTCTGATATCCTATTTGGTATTGCTCTGTTTCTGATTCTAAAGAATTGCATTCCCCATCTCTCGAGAACATATCATGTTCTATTTTTGTTAGCAAATGGAGGTCTCACTTTATTATCTTCCACATTTTGCTAATTTCTTTGATCTCTCTAATCCCTTTTCCTTATTTGTGTTAGCTTTTCAGAAATTTCAATCTGATCTAGGATCTTAACTAAGAGAATAACATATAAAGCATATCTACAGAATATCAATCATGGACACAAAATGCAAGCACACAAGAGACACAGAGTTTCACTGGGGAAAACCAAGAAGGTGAAAAACCTTGCAACTTCCTTGGAGATAGATAGAGCAATGATACAACCAAACTACAACCAAAGAAGTCCTCCTAGCAGCAGCTTCTCCTCCTCCACAAGTGCGCCACTCTCGAATGAGAGTATTTGTGAGAAAGTGAATGTGTAAAATGAGAGAGGCACACTCTCTATTTATACACTACATCACTTGACCTTTACTCAACTAGGTCGGACCTAACTTAACCACATAAAATAATGTTGACTAGGCCAACCCCCAATAGGGTGGTCTAATAACCCTTTGACCCACATGACTCATACAGGGTCGACCCCAACAAGGTGGTCTAATAACCCATCAAGTATAAGTTACGACACTTACAATATAAATGACGACACTTCTGTATAGAGGAATAATAACATCTCTATAGGAATACAAACACTTCCGTATAGAGGAATAATAACATCTCTATAGGAATACAATATACATATATGTGAAATACATTCGAAGTTACAAATACATCAACACTCCCTCTTAACTAGGAAGGTATTTCTCGACACAAATATGCTAGCACAAGTCTTCTTCTCTGGATCATCCTCACTAAATCATCGTCATCATCATCATCACTGCTGCTACTATCTCAATCAATCTATGAACTACTCATCATAGGAAGTTCTATAGAGCCAGTCCTTTTTCATAGTGGATGTAGGCCCACCACCTGTAGGTCTTCATCATCACTGTCCATACTGTGGAATCCTCAGGACTTATTACATGCGTCACAAAACCTCGAAAGAGCATCCCAGGCATTTTATGAGCACATAGCTCAACCTATCGGATCTCCCAGGATCTTTTACATGTGACTGTCACAAAACCTTAAAAGAGTGTCTTTCCAAGCAAGATCTCTAAAGAGCATCTAAGGCCTTTTTCATCTTGTCCAGATCTCCAGGACTTATTACAAGTGACCCCTACCACAAAACCTTAAAAGAGTGTCTTGCAAGAAAGATCTCTAAAGAGCATCCAAGGCCTTTTTCATCCTGTCCAGATCTCCAGGACTTATTACATGTGGTCCCCACAAATCCTTAAAAGAGTGTCTTGCCAAGCAAGACATCTAAAGAGCATCTGAGGCCTTTTTCATCCTGTATAGATCTCCAAGACTTATTACATGTGGTCTAGTAAAACCTTAAAAGAGTGTCTTGCCAAGAAATATCTCTAAAGAGCATTTGAGGCCTTTTTCATCCTGTCTAGATCTCCAAGACTTATTACATGCTACCCTTGCACAACCTGTCCACAGCCATGAAGTATCAACCTGATACTCACCATATATCATCCTGATGTACATCATCACATGATCAACCTGATCATCATCATAGCATCATCCTAATGCATATCATCTGGAGCAACATCCTGAAGCTTGTCATCCATTATCATCCTGATCATACAATGCATCCACCTGATGCATATTTGATACATATCATCTGAAGCAACATCCTGAAGCTCATCAACCATGATCATCCTGATCATACAATGCATTCACTTGATGCATACCTGATACATATCATCATCCATGATCTACCTGATCATATAATGTATCCACCTGATACATATACAAATACATGATCCAACTGATCATCACAAGCATCCAACATGATGCATGTACATATACATGATCCAACTGATCATAACAAGCATCCAACATCACGCATATACATATACATGATCAACTGATCATAACAAGCATCCAACATGATGCATATACATATACATGATCCAACTGGTCATAACAAGCATCCAACATGATGCATATACATATACATATACATGATCCAACTAATCATAACAAGCATCCAACATGATGCATATACAGAGCAGTAATTGGAGCATCATCATGATGCTCATCATCCAGCGCTTACATCCACAACCATGGAAGGATCCTCCTCTCACCATGATCGGAATGGCTCCTACAAATGTGTCCATCACTTCTTCCTCGAAGTGTCATCACCCTGAAGAACACCAATCCTCTCTCTGAAGTACTCAAACTTCACTCTGGCTAGTGGCTTCATCAACACATCTGCAACCTGCTCATCCATCGGAACATATAGGAGCTTCACTGCTCCTCTCTACACCATATCCCTGATATAGTGATATTTGATCTCAATGTGTTTCGACCTATCCTGGAACACTGGGTTCTCAGATAGCTTCACACAGCTCTGGTTGTCACATAAGATACCAGTAGCCTCCAACGGGAGATCAAATAACTCAGACAGTAGCTTCCTCATCCATACTGCCTCACAACTAGCCGAACAAGATGCAACATACTCCGCTTCAGTTGTACTCAGTGCTACGCAGGACTGCTTCTTACTAAACCAAGAGATCACACCTAATCCCATACTGAAGTAGCACCCAGAAGTGCTCTTCCTATCTGCAGCACTGCCTGCCTAATCTCATAATATGCTTTACAGCAACCAGGTGAACACCTATGGGATCTGTCAGGAACTGGCTCAATGTGTTCACCGCAAACCAAATATCTAGTCTTGTGTTCGTCAGGTACATCAAGGACCCAATCATATGACGATACACAGTGACATCAACCGGATCAGATGAAGCATCACACAGAAGCTTCAAGTTCGATGCCATAGGTGTGGCCATGGCCTTGCAGTCCATCATCCCAAACCTCTTCAGGATCTCTATTGCATACTTCCCTTGTCCAAGAAAGATCCCATCTACACTCTACCACATCTCCATGCCTAGAAAATAGTGCATCATCCCCAAGTCCTTCATCTCGAACTCGGCAGCAAGATTCCTCTTGGTATCAGTAATCAATCCATCCTCACTTGTAACAAACAGGTCATCCACATACAAGAGTAATATCACAGGATTTTCTTCCTCAACCTTGTAGTAAAGGTTGGAGTCTGCTTTACTCTTAGTAAAGCCCAAACTGGATAGAAAGCTGTCTATCCTACCATACCAAGTCCTAGGAGCTTGCTTCAAGCCACACAAGGCTTCCTTGAACCTGCACACATATGACCCCCTGTCATATGTCTCAAAACCCAGTGGCTGCTCCACATACACTTCCTCTTTGACTACACCATTCAAGAAAGCTATCTTGATATCCATCTATTGTATCTTCCATTTCACCACTATAGCCAGAGAAAGTACTGATCTGATGGAAGTGTATCTAGCTATAGGAGCAAAAGTCCCTTCATAATTAGTCACGAGCTACAAACCTCACTTTGTATTTCTCTATGCTGCCATCTGCAGCATGCTTGATCTTGTAGATCCACTTGAAAGTCACAACAGACATCCCATCCAATCTTGGGACCACATCCCAAACATCATTCTTCATGATCAATGGATCATGGCATTCTTCATCCTGGATCCTAGGAACTTCAATATCTTCAATATCTTCAATAGATAGCTTTCTTGCTGGAACAAATGTTGTAGTCCTTCTTTTGTAGGTGATGGTATACGATCTTTCCTACAAGACAAGTTAAATTGCATGATTAGAAACATCTCATAGTTTTCAGAACAAATTCTTACACATAAAGAAATATGTCATATAGCCATGCAATTCTCTTAGCCAATGCTTCAATACAATATTTATCCATATCTCGTAACTTTCTAGATGCCTTCCAATCTCTACCAAAACATTGTTACGAGTGTGCACAACTCCCAACATGTCAGCAAAGAGGTTTCATTCTAGATAAGTAGCAATGGAATGTTGTACAGTGCCATAGGCCACTTACCCATCACATGCATATTAGTAGTATATTGTTCATTAATGCAATCATTCTAATATGCATAATACACACCCTAAGTCTAGGAACATAAGCACATACATCATTGAACAATATTATTTAAACAAGCAAGTATGCAATAAATGACAATTCAAATACTTATCATTGTTTGGTTGTAGGGTGGACTCCCTCTCAATATTTGCTTCCTTGTAGGAACTACTCGAGTGTGCTCCCTCTTGATCTTTGCTTCTTGGATTACCTGTCTTTGAATTTATATCCATCCTCGATCACTATGCATACTTACTAGTATCATCATTGTGTTATCCTCGATGTCTCATACATACATTCATTAGTATAATTTTAATACTATCAAAATCATTATGATTATAAGTAATATTAAACATGTATGATCAAGATCATTTCAAACACAGATAATAAACATTAGTATTCAAGGTTTCAGGGAATACTTCTTTCTCATGCATATTCTTTATTTGACCAAAGGACTTTTCTGGTTAGTCATATCATCAATCAAGGTAAGAGACATAATATGCATAAACCCTCGATTACTTACATTTCTAACTTCATGAATAATCATTATCAACCATACAACAGTATAAGATCCTAACACAAGGTAGGATTCTAACTTGATATAGGAAAAACATACCTGGTTATCATATTTGCTAGTTGTGTCTAGCAATGTCTTCTTGTTCTCTTCAATGACTTGTGCTAGTAACCTGCATATCTCATAGGTTAAGCATTGTAGAACCAAATTATACATACCTCGTAAGTAGATCTTGTATGTGATCCATGATAATGGATGAATCTTTGTCTTCATATCACCATGGTCATATGTTCTTGACCTAGAACTTGATTTGTCTTTCTAGATGTACCTTTCATGTTAGCAGACAACATTAACCTCATACAACACCACAATGCATTAGTAGAATCATAAGTGTCAAAACCCTAATCAATGAATATCTTCTATCATACATTCATATTTTTATTAAGGCGATACGACAAGTCTAAAGTTAATCAAGATTGTACTAACCTTAATGAAGACAAACATACCATAAACTTAATCATGAACAGATCTCGAAACATACCTGGATAAGTCATACCTATTGAGATTGCTTGTAATCTTCTTATGTGAGGCCTTAGCCTCATCTCCCTCTGAAATTGGAACTTCTTCACTTATTCAAGTGACCAATCCATTCTCTTCTAAGATTAACCCAATCCACTTGATTTTGCAGAAACTAGATCTCGAGCTAGATTAGGGTTTGTCAGGGAAACCCTAAAAATTCAAACTTTGAATTTCAAACTTCTGAAAGGATAGAAAGATGCGCCCTGATGAGCTGATCAACCTGGTATACTCAGAATTTGAAAACTGCAAAGTTTCACTCCTCAAAATTGCTTTTAAATCTTTCGAATTCACTAGGGAGGACCCTAAATTAGGGTTTGAGTTTCTTAGAGCTTCAGCCAGCCCAATAGTTTGATCCAAAGCTCTAAACTTCGATTTTTTCAAGGAGCTTCCAGCTATGGTCACAAATTTAAAAAATGCCCATTCTTGCAGAAGCCCTAATTTTCCACTTTTCTGATCAAAGTCCCAAACTAGGGTTTGATCAAGCCTAGCCTTCTACCCAACCAAAAAAATTGATATTGGTCTCTAAATTTAAATTTTGATGAGTTGCATTTAGCCATGGTCTCTGATTACAAAAATACAAACTTTCTCTGAAACCCTAATTCCTGGAGCCATGAATGAAGGTGCTCAAAATCCAATTCTGTTTTGAGAGAAATATGCACCTGATTGTTTCTGGTGTAACTATGAAATTAAAAATCCACAGGCTCTGAAAATTCGACCTGTGGTAGCCCGGCCTGTCATCTTTACAACCCCATAGGTCTGACCTCAATTGGATTCTCTGGAAGAGATTTATGCAAAGTGTCGCAACATGACCTATTTATGGGATAAAACATAAGAGCGAACTTGTACGACATGCCACCTATCACTAGTTCAACTTCGACCTCTAAAAACCTTACCTGAGAAACTAGAGTCCGTTCCCTACCTGTAAAGTATTATGAAATTTCATTTATAGATCCCTAGCCCAAGTTGTGACCTTTTTTCCTATGTCACCTGTTTATGACTTAGATCTGGAAGAAGCCGAAACCCTAGATTGTACAGATCATAAAACACAAAGTACAATGAATTAGAAGTTGCACTTCAGATACAAGGTACATGGGGATATTATCTTTGACCTGTAACAGTTTCAGATCCTGAAACCTCGCTCAAATGGATTTAGAGCAAAAGTACTACGATGATAGGTTTTTTCTATATCAATCCCTAGCTTCGCAAGTGCAACAAGTGTCATAAATGCCATACCATGCCTTCTTTCAGGCTAGCTCGGATACCATGCTAGTTTTTCAGAAATTTCAATCTGATCTAGGATCTTAACTGAGAGAATAACATATACAGCATATCTATAGCATATCAATCATGGACACAAAAATGTAAGTACAAAAAAGACACAAAGTTTCACCGGGGAAAACCAAGAAGGTGAAAAACCCCACAACTTCCTCAAAGATATATAGAGAAATGATACAACCAAAGTACAACCAATGTAGTCCTCCTAGCAGTAGCTTCTCCTCCTCCACAAGTGTGCCACTCTCCAATGAGAGTATGAGTGAGAAAGTGAATATGTAAAATGAGAGAGACACGCTCTCTATTTATACACTACATCACTTGACCTTTACTTAACTAGGTCGTCCCTAACTTAACCACATAACACAATGTTAACTGGGCCAACCCCCAATAAGGTGGTCTAATAACCCTGTGACCCATATGACTCATACAGGGCCGACCCCAACAAGGTGGTCTAATAACCCATCAAGTATAAGTTACGACACTTCCAATATAAATGATGACACTTCAGTATAGAGGAATAATAACATCTCTATAGGAATACAATATACATTTATGTGAAATACATTCCGAAGTTACAAATACATCAACAATTTGTGGGGGTATCGGTCTCCTGAAATTTGGGTTTTTAATGGGTGGTTCTGGTTGTTCTATGTTTTGAGTTTTGTTCTCCAATGCCAACCTATCTAACAATCTCTCCATGGTTCTCATCGTGATATCAAATTTCACATCAGTAGAAGAAGATGTTGAAGGATGATTCTCTTCCCTAATCTTTCTTCTATCTATGTCAACTTTTTGTTTCATTGTTCCAGAAGCCATCAGATTTGCTTCAACCTCTACTGCATCTCTCATCATATCTGGAAAGGTGGTTGACTTCCTCTCTCTCAACATATAGGAAAAATCACCTTCAAAGGAATCTACATAATGCAACTTGGTATCCCCTACTAGAGGTTTAACATCAGTGGGAATTGAATTATAAACCCTCATAAATCTAGCAGAAAATTCTTGGACTCTTTCAAAACCTCCCTTTTTCAAATTCGTGTATTGTGTCAACATTTGTGAGGTATTCTTTTTGTATTACCACCTTTCAATAAAAAGAGTTACAAAATCATTATAAGTAGCAACAGATCTTGCAGCTAAAGTCCTAAACCATTTTTTGACCTCTCCTGAAAGACTTTGAGCTAACAGTCACATTTTTGCATCATCATAATCTACCTCTTCAAGATCAATAAAGTCATTGAACCTATCAATGTGTTGTTGTGCTGTAATGTTTCCCTCCCCATCAGAATGTGTAATTCTTTGTCCATACTTTGCAGGAAGATCATGTAAAACAGCGGGAAAGGCTAATGGAGAAAACATAAAAGGATAATCCTAAGGTGACTCTTTTAAACCAACCTTCAGGAGGAAAAATAGCCTTTTTCCTAGTAGAGAGGACTCTCTCAAAACTATGTGAATGGCTAAGGATGTATGAAAAAGATTAGGGTTTTTGAAAACATATACGTGGCTGAAATATACACAAGAAACATTGGGCATGGAGTCAAAAATTACAATTTTAAGGACCAACAAACAAACAACAATAATGATTTTCACAAAGTCAAGATAGTTGTCACATTACAGTGAAAATCTTTTCCAAGTGATAAAAGAAAGAAATATAGACATTCCATCAATATGGGCACCAATTTCAGATGAATCCAATATCGAATTTAGAGAAAAAATGGATACTTAGACCTAATAAATCAGAGCATATATATATGAATTCTGACTTGTTTTAATTCTCATCCAAGCATAGAAGACATAACATAATGGAAGCGATAACAAATAAAGTATACATAAACATAGAGTAAAAGGAAGTACAGAAAGTATATCCCAAATCATATGCTTACATCCTTCCATTGGGACTTGTCCAATCACTTGATAAATGAATCTCTAGTTCCTATCTATCAAATCTTTATTTTTTCCCTGCAGTCCCTTTATTTCCTCATCCTTTTTCTGGTTTTGTTGTTCTAGTTTGTGCTTCTCTTCTTAGCGAGACGAGCTCTACATTGTGAATTCAGCTTGATGTAATCTAGACCATTAAACCTTCAACCACACTTGCACCTCCTTTAAACTTTTCTCCTGAGTCGTTGGATCTCTTCACTAACCATCTTAACTATCCATGTTTTTTGGAGAAGTGACCGCTCAATGGTTTTCGCATAACACATAAGCTGTTTGTGATACCACTTTCTCACCATGCGAAACATTAGGGACGCGACACGTAGCTGGTTGTTTTATTTTTTGCAACCTCCTACCACTTCTAACACCTGTGCACTTTGGTGGTGCAGAAACTGTGTGGACCCTTGATCTCATTTTCGACACCCAATCAACGATGGATCTTGTGCGAGGCTTAGTGCCCTTGTTATTTTCCTTTATGATCAATGCTTTTTAACTTGTATGCCATTTCTTTTGCTCCTGATTGCTGATTTTTACATTTTTCTTTGAAATTTCTCTCTGTTGTCCTCTTTAGTGCTTTAACCTTTCACTCTTGGTCACATCTAGTCACATGATCATGGAACTAAGGACATTCTTGGGGCCTTTCTCACCATGCTTTTTAACTTGTATGCCATTTCTTTTGCTCCTGATTGCTGATTTTTACATTTTTCTTTGAAATTTCTCTCTGTTGTCCTCTTTAGTGCTTTAACCTTTCACTCTTGGTCACATCTAGTCACATGATCATGGAACTAAGGACATTATTGGGGCCTTTCTCACCATTATACACCATCATTTGCACTGTAAAAACTTGGTGCTAATAGAGAATATGATATTCCTTTATCTAGCTCCAATTCCACTTAGCCAATCAATTGTACACACAAATAAACATCCAAACCTTTCTCAAAAACCTCTTGACATATAAAAGATGCATAAAAAATGAACATGTAAACATAGATCTAAGTTAGCATAAACAATATCTAATCTGTATTACACAAGAAATAACAGATCCAATATATATGTGTTATGAATTATGTAGATCTATAACAAAGAACCATAATTACCCATAAAAACCATGATAGGAGGGGGGGGGAATCACATGTCTATATTGAATGATAACAACAATCATACATCATATATTACCTTGTGTTGAAGATGCATATCTCCTCCAAGCTCCCTGATCCAAGATTTCCTTTACTCAACCAATATTTTCACAAGGGATATAGAATGCATAAGAACCCCAATAACATGACCATACTAGGAAAATAATATCTCTATAATTCTAGTAGGGTAAGGGCATTCTCCAATTTCCCTCATTTTCTCCCTTGAAATTCCTCCATTATATAGATGAATGGAGGAAGAGAATGAAATGAATCTAGACTCTTAGGTTCTCTCACATTTAGATAAGATTGAGATTTCCTAGATTAACACATGTGGATCCAACTCATTTCTCAAATTTCCTCACCAAATAAGGAAAAATTGAGGCTTCTCGAGGTTATCATTCCCCATAATGGAATAATAAGTGACTTTATCCCTCTCTATAGTGGTGTAAGGAGTGATATGGCTCATTTTTACTAGGAAAATCAATTTAAAGGGTTAGAAAGGTAGTGTTTGGCCATAATAAATAAGATATGTCCCCTTTAACCTCTAATGATGGAAAATAAGGGTATAACAACCTTCTACAAATGAATTATGTAAGTGATGTTGGTTTTCCTATTGATTCATAAAAACTTTAGCCATTGTCAAATTTTCCTTAAGTGTGCAAAGAGTGACAACATGAATATTAAGTAGACTATCAACTATGTGTGCTTTAGAAGTACTTGGTAGATAACACACTACTGAGAGTCGTTTTTTGTCATATACTGCTTTATACCATTCCATTTTTGTATCATCTTGATAAGTGGTATTATACCACTATTCTTCTAGAGGTAACCAATATGTCCATTGGTGCCAGTTTTCAGATGCAAAATATCACAAATAGGTTTCAAGACAATTGTTGATTTCTTTGGTTTGGCTATTTATTTGGGGATGATAAGAGGCTCTCATTTGCAACTAGGTTCCTTGTAGTCTAAATATTTCTTACCAAAATTTGTTGTTGAATGTGGGATTACAATATAACACAATGGAGGTAAGCATGTGATGGAGTTTCAAAATATGGTCTAAATAATTTGGCCAACTATTGCTTAGTTAAATGGGTGTTGGAGAGCACAAAAATGAGCATATTTGGAAAGATGATCAACTACCATGATGATTATTGATTTTTTTCCTACTTTTGGAAGACCAACAATAGAATCCATCAAAATGTTAATCCAAATAATTGTTGGGATGGGAAATGGATGTAATTCCCCAGGAGTCTTTACTATATCACCCTTTTTCCATTAGAAACTATCACTTTTTTCTACGAAAGTAAGGATATCATTTTTCATACCTTCCAATAAGAAGGATCACCTAGCACATGCATAAGTATCATGAAATCCTAAGTGACTTGTGAGAGAAAATGAATGCAACATTGTTAATATTGTTTATCTTAAAGAGAGTTAGGTACCAAAAAAGGGTGACCTTTAGATCAAGGTGTATATTGCTACTAGGTATAACCCTGGGGAGGGTTGGGATCCTTCTAGAGTCACTTGATGAGAATAAATTCAATGGAATTGGCTATCCATTCTTGTCATTATTCCTATAACCTTTCAGGTATCAGAGAGGATAAGAAAAAGAGGGATCCTTCTTCCTCGTGTTTCCTTGACAATGCATCTACCACGACAATGTATTTTTCATCTTTGTAGATGATATAATAGTCATATCCAATCATCTTACTGACCCATTTATGATTCTATGGGGATGAAAACCTTCCCTCCACAGAATAATTCAGGATTCCATGATCTCTCTTTATCTAGAAGCACCACCCTATGAGATACAACTTCCATATGTTAATTGCATGTAGGATGACCATAATTTCTTTCTCATAGGCAGACTTGAATCACAAGTTCTTATTGGTGAATGTTGAGTGTCTTCCTACTGCATTAAAACTACACCCAAACCTTTTTCAAAGGAATCACATTCTAGTACAAATGTCTTAGTAAAATAAGACACAACTAAGACCAAGGTGGTGCATATGACTTTCTTTAAAATTGAGAATGTGTGTTATACCACTTGATTTCATGTAAAGGAATTTTCCTTGATAATGGTTGTCAATGGGGCTCCAATTTTACCATAATTATTTGCAAACTTCCTATAGTATCCTATCAGGCTTAAAAAACCCCGTAATCTCTTTAAGGTTATAAGGTGAGTCCATTCATCCATTGTTGCAATCCTCTTAGGTTCCACTCTCACCCAATCTTGTCCAACAATGTGACCCAAGTATTCAACCTCTAAGACCCTAAAAGAATATTTGGATCTGTTAGGAGTTGCAAGGCTTTATAAACATGTTGTACATGGGAATCTCAAGTTTTACTATTGTCAAGATGTCATAAAAGTATAATAAAATCACGAATATATGGCCTCAAATTTTTATGCATGAGGCTCTGAAAAGTAGATGGGGGGTTTCAAAGTACAAATGAAATTACCAAGAAATAATAATGGCCCTGATGTGTGCGAAAAACTATCTTTAGAATATCATCCTCGTTCATCTTGATTTGTTGGTATCTTGGATGAAGGTCAATTTCGGTGGAACATTTGGCCCCATGGAGCTCATCCAAAATTAAATCAATGACCGGGATGTGAAATTTATCTTTTATGTTTAACTTATTGAGGGCACAAAAATCAGGACACATGAGCCAATGCCTTCTTTGTTTAAAACCATTACCATTGTGGATTAATACAAGCTAGTTCTAGGATGAATGACTCATGCCTCTAGTAGCACCTGAATGATCTTTTCAATTTCAGTATTTTGTTCAAATGGGTTCCTATAGGACTATATGTTTATTTGATTACTTGGAATCAAGAGAATACCATGATCATGTTCGCTTCTTGATGGGGGTAAACCCTTTGTTGTATCAAATATCTTCTGATTTTTTTCCAAAACCCTCTGCATGTCAAGATGGATTTTGAGTGGATTGATATCCAAATCCTAGATAGAATGGAAGTGAGCAATAATTCTAGAGTGGCCCTCCAAAAATTTTCCCATCCAATGAGAAATTTTGATTTCAAGGGAGCCTTCCTGGAGCCCTTTGAGGGTGTGAGTATGAGAGTTGTGATTAAATATCAAGTATAATTCCTTGAAGTCCATGGTAACTAGAACCATTGTGCATATACATTTCCCCCCTAAAACTATATCACAACAACCCATATCTATGACTAAGATATGAATTTTTAGATGAATCACCCAAATGGAGCCTCACATTTTCACAGTGACCCCCACATTTTATCATCCTTCCATTTACTATTATAATTTTAAATTTAGGCATTGGGTGGATATAACAATGGATTTATCTATCCAATCATCGATGAATAAATTTGTTTGTGATACAAATATCAACCAATACTACCACTTTGTGGTGCTTGATGTAACCCAAAAGTTCTAATGTTTGGGGAGATGAAACACTGGATAAAGGATAAAAAGAGGTGAGTGATTCTTCTTAATGGGATTTGGTTTCCAATTCTTATTTCCTAGGAGGATTTTGGTTAGAAAACTCAAACCCAGGGGTATCTTCCATAATGTTTTATTTAGAATGAGTAGGAGTGGAAACGTTAATTTGGAATAAATTTTGTTCTTTATATTTATGAATCAAAGCATACTTTTCATCACAATTATAATAGAGTACCCATATTTTTAAGTCTGCCATTTTTTATGGAGATAATGCCTATACTTTCAGGGGAGGATAAGGAATTCTTCTTGAGGAATTTATATATGTAGAGTGCGGAATGAAAGCTGTTTTGTGTATTTTTTCATGTTAGGAAATGAAACACATAATAAGAAAGAAAACACACAAAATAAATAAGGTTTTACCCTAGAAATTAAAGTCGGGAAAACCAACAACAATATATTTATTACCCTTTACCACTTTGGCCAAGGCATGGCCAATCTGTCAAAACTATCTACTCATATTCAGTTTACAATGAATCTACTTAAGCCTTTAAGTAGCCTTCATCATATTATGCAATACACCCATTTGACCAGATCAAGGTTATTTGAATCACTCTTTAACCGAGACAAGATTAACCTAATAGTACATTGATCACCATCTTTTCTTCTATAATCCTCTAAGATGTCTCCAACTAGGTAGCATGATTTTTCATTCTACATTGTTCTTAATAGCCTCCTTAAGGCCACTAATGAAACATTCGTTAAAGAAAGAATATATTAATTTCTTTGTACGGATGGCTAACTGGTCAAAAGATGAGATAAAGTTTGGGACTGGGCATGTTTGGTGTAAGTTGGTAAGCTACCCCAAATAGTGAGTATATATCTCATAATGAGCATGGAGGTATTTAAAAATTAGTTTATGAGAAATCTATTTCCCATAGGATTTTTTGTGGCACTCCCACCATTTCCATCATTCTATATCTATATACAAGAGCGTCGCCCTACGTTTCATCATGTCATTACTAATGCCATGAAGGGATAATTAATGTTCCAATTAATGACCAATCCTAATAGGTTATAACCATGAAATTTTTTCAAATCCACTTTAAGAAAATGATTCTATGTATTATTATCCATGAATTTTGGTTTATGGTTGTGAGGATACAGAGGGGTTCACTGTGAGATGGGTTCGCTAATGGATAAATAGTCCTGAGTGAGATGTTTCTTCCTATTGTGGTTCACTCTAAAATATATTCCAAGGGACTGCTTCATAAGGTGGTTGTTAAATAAAATTCATATATATATATATATATATATATATATATATACCAACTCTTAATCCAACTTATTATCCAAATTTTGGTTTAGGCTACTCATTTCCTCCCAACGTTGTTGAATCTATTATGTATGTTAGTCATCATTTTCCTAGATTTTTTCTTCAAGAGTCTTGTACTATTTGTCTAGTGCATCAATATTTGTTGAATTATAGGAGGTTTTCCTGTTGTTCAATTTGTTTCCAAAAACAACACACTAATCGATATACACCACAGAAAAATGTTGTAGACGAAAGAAAGAATTCCACTTTAAAAGAAATGAATAATTGTATGCTCGAAGCTAAGGGACTGAGTCTTTAATTTTGGGATGAAGCCATAAATTGTACAAATTAAATATTTAATCACACCACCACTAAAGCCACAAGATATCACACAATAAGAAGCATGGAGTAAAATTAAACCATGTGTAAGTCACTTCCATGTGTTTGGCAGTGAAGAATGGGCTCATATTCCTCATACAAAATAGAAAGTATTGCACCCTAAAAGTGAAAAATGCATATTTGTTGGATATTATGAAGATGTCAAAGGATGTATTTTTATTTAGCCACATTATCATGACATAATTATAATAATATATGTTAAATTTGATGAAAATATCTCAGAATGCATGCCTAATTTGTCATTTGTGCCATCTATGGCCTACAACCCATCTTCAATGCTTATGCCATCTTCTACTCCCAAATTCCTTGACAATGTTCCTACTCCAGCTTCGATGATAGTGAGGTTGAAAATCCATCTACACCTGCTGATATTCCTCCAGTTGCACCAAAACACTCGCTTCCTTTATGGGTCCATTCAACATGCAGAGCAAATAGTAATCTTTCTAGTGGTCCCAAATATCAAAGTCAAACACATTCTCAGTTCGAGCAAGCCACATCTCTCTTGATTCAATTTTCAAAGAATCGTGATCCATATACATTTTCAAAAGCTTCAAGGAATATATATTGGGATGAAGATACGGATGAAGAATATTGTTCCTTAATGGAAAATGATAGTTGGGATCTTATACGTCTTTTGTAAGGAAGAAAATTTTCCATATGTAAATGGGTCTATAGATTTAAGTATGCATCAATTGGAAGTATTGAAAAATTCAATGTAAGGTTAGTTTCCAAAGTATTTTCCAAAGTTGAATCAATTGACTAGAATGAAACCCTTTCCCCTGTCGCTAAAATGAACTCCATACGCCTTGTTCTTTCCCTTTCAGCCTTACATAAATGGGAGGTCCATCAAATGGATGTCTAGTGTTCCTTCTTGCATCAGTATTTGTAGGAATAAATTTACATGGAACAACCTCCTAGCTATTTTCATATTGATTCTATCCTTCTTTGTCACCTTAAGAAATCCTTATATGGCCTTAAGCAAGCTCCTTGAGCCTAATATTCCAAAATGGATAGCTTTATCCTTCACAATGGATTTTCTAGATTCCATTCTGACCCTACTGTCTATAGAAATAAAGTAGTAAACCATATCATAATCCTTGTTCTTTATTTTGATATGACCTTATTCTTACTGCTAATGATCATAAACTTTTAACCCATGTGATATCTAGTCTTAAAAATAAATTTGAAATGAATGACTTAGGACATTTGCATTATTTTCTTGGCCTCCAAGTATTGCAAGCCAAAGAAGGAACCTTTCTTTCTCAGTTTGAGTATTCTTGTGACCTACTCATTGCTTTCACATGGAAGGTTGTAAACCAACCCCATCACCCTTCCGGTCTAGACTCAAACATTCTACACTTGCACTTCACAGAAAGTAGATTCATCCTTGTATCATTGGCTTGTTTGTAGTCTCTTATACTTGACTCATACCCATCATGATATTCCATATTTCATCGGTCTTGTTGCTCACTATATTAAAACACCCCATGAAAGCCATTGGCAGGAAAAAATAATGATACTTCAATATATTCAAGGTTTAGTTAAGTTTGGGATTCATTACAGTTCAAGGGGGTCTCCTTTGCTGGTTGGTTGCACCGATTTAGATTGGGTTGGTGATACCGATGATCGAAATTCTACTACAGGGTATGTCTTCAATATTGGTTCTGAACCTATAACTTGGGCTTGTAATAAACAACAAGCTCTTGCTCTTTCTTCAACAAAATAAAAGTATTGAGTTGCAGTTAATGCGAGTCAGGAAGCGTTGTGTCTTTGATAGATTATTTCAAAGTTTGGACTTGAGGAACACAATTTGACTACCCTTTGGTGTATTAATTAGAGTTCCATCAATCTCTCCAAAGATCTAGTTCAACATCAATGCATCAAACACATTGATCTACATATGCAATTCATCAGAAATCCTATTAATGATCATGTTCTCGAAGTTCTTTTTTTCCCTACAAATGATTAAGTTGCAGGCATCTTAAAAAATTCTCTTAAATAAGTGAATTTTTGTAAACTTTGATCGAAGTTAGGATTTCAGGAATTTATCATTAAGGGGGAATAGGCTCCAAAATGTCTCCTTCCTTCTCCTATAGTGTCACTTTTGTAAATCCTTCAATCATATCCCAATTTGTTCTTAAAGGGGGGGTGTTAGGATATTTAGACAATTGGGAGTTAGTTAAGATCAAATTTTTATAATATATATGGTAGTTAATGTGTGTTTCTTTAGTATTCATTTCTACATATATAATTTGATGATTACAATATGATATTGACATAGAGTGATATGACGGTTCATCTTCTCCTCAAAATTAATGGTTATTGATCCATGGATCAACATCCAATTGGTCCATGATCTCTATTTAAAGAGCATGGAGGGTCATTTGCTATGATAGATTATAAGAATCTCATTTGTAACATTTTTTCTTTTGCATAATAAATTGCCTCAAGTAGTTATTTGGATGGGGCCATGGACTGTTTCCCTCTTTGATGGTTTCAACCATGTAAAACAAAATTGTATGTTGATCTATGATATATTTGTGTGAGTGGCTACTTGAGGTGTTCAGTCTCTTGGATATATATTGTGTAGTATACCATATAAGGAGAAGGATTGTCCACCACAAGGAGATTGGGAGAGGGTAAGGTTTATAAGGTCCTAAAGACGAGGGAGTGTTAGGTTCTATAGCCCTCTAATATACATGTAAGTTCTAATAGTTGTACTTGGACAAATACCTTGAGGAAATAAATAATGAGGCTTTATCATTCCCTTATTTACCCTACTTCACTATCCAGGTACGAGAGAGTGATTTCATCGAGTGTTTTTCTCAGTGTACTATAGAAAAAAGGAAGTCTATTAACTTATCTAAGGTTGGTTCCAAGTACGCCTAAGGGACTTTTGATATACCCAAGGGTATGTGAAAATGAAATTTCATATGTAGGTGGTGTCTAATGCATTACTACTTAAAGGGGTACCAATAAAGGTTACAAGGGTGCCAATCAATGTGACTTAGTACCACTTTTATTTTTTGTTTTTATGCTTCCCCGGCAATAGGTTTACTAGCTGAAAAGAATATATCTATGTTATTTAAAGATTATGGAAAACGTCTCTTAAAAAACATATATATATTGAGCTCATTAACCCCATAAAGAGATCTACAATTATTAAAAAACAACTTACTTTTCGAAGTAGGGTTTGAGGGAATTTTTTTGAAATGATCACAACTCCTTGTGAAACCCTAATTTGGAAATAGTTTTTATGCTTTTGTAACAATGGAATTTTTGCACCTATGAGACTAAAATATTTTTCTACAGTAATCTAATATTTCTACTCTATGATGCCACTATTTTTACTAAATTTTGATGTGCCAAGAAAAAGTGAGGGAAATATTTCCCAAAACTTATTTATCTTGGCCATCTCAAAATAGTGAACATGTATGAACTACCATGTGCCAAAATTTTCAGGTCTAAATACAAATTTTTCCCCAAAAATATTGTGTTCCAGCTTATTTCCAATACAACTACTGGAACTCAATTTTGATATTTCAAACTCCATATGAATATTTTTACCCATAACATCTATTTAAGATTAGTTGTTTGATTTTTCCAAAACACTTAACTTACAAAAAGTATATCTACATAAGTATAGTGATCCAAAAGCTAAAATTTGGACACACATTACTTTCATATCTCTTTTTGTAACCTAAAATTTTCATACTCTAAAATGTCAAATAAAAATATTTGGAGTGAAATTTCCAAGATGACTCGTTTCAAGGAGCCAAACCCAAGGATTAAAAATTGCTCTCCTTTTTTGTCCCAAGAAAGAGCTTTGATACAAACTATAATATACTTAAATTCAAAAATTCAGAGCAAAGAAATAAAAGCACAAGAGAAAATGGATAAAACCCAAAAATGATCTCTTCCATGAAATATATTCAAAATAAAGAGATTTATTCACTTGCTTCTTCAAGTGGGAAACCTCCAAGAGCAAATTTCCAAATATAATGGCAATTCTTGACTAAACATTACATACATTACTACTCTATATATAGTGCTTCAATAGCCAAAGTCCTAACTACTTGTGGTCCTTTTATGAATGAGGATCAACCACCTAGGCACATATATTCAATAAAGAAGGCCCTTTTACCTTAAGTCACTACCCATCAACTATCTAATGGGAATTATGCCCTTGTACATTTATAAAGTATGGCCATTAGGGTAGGAACCTAACAGAAATGTTTCCCTGAATTGCTATCTTGAAAGGGTGGAGGCTAGGTTTCTAGAAAAAACAATGTAAGATTCATTTTATTCATTTACCACTACTTTGATGCTTGGATCCTATTTTATCAGAGATAGACCCATGTGTTTATATATGATATCCATCATCTTTCATTGGTTATCCATATTGATGTAGATGTGGTCAACTAAATGCTTTAATATCATGACTATCAATTTAGTATTCTTAGTGACTACTTGATTACCTAGGTAGTAGAGAGTAATCTCCCAAGTGTTATTCTCAATGCCACTATACCAACAATATGGTCAATCAAATGATTTACAACTAGTTTTAGGTTTCCTAGGGGCCTTTTGATATACATGAGGGTACATGGAAGTGGTATTCCATATATGAGTGTTGTATTATGCAATACTACTTAAAGGGATACCAACAAGGGTTATAAAGGTGTCCAACCAAGTGAAAACTCTTGTATTTCCTATGTATTCTTCCTTGGCCATTGTTTTACCCAATGAATGAAAAATCTCTATGTTATTTAAAGAGATTGGAAAAAGTATCTACCCTAAAAAACAAAATTCTATAGAAATTCTAGAGGCATGTAGGCTCAAGAAAGTGCTCTGATACCACTTGAAGTGTTGTCATGTACTTAATCCTACAGATTAGAGCAACAACAAGATAAACAATGCAAGAATCTATATATTAGAGTGCAAAATAGATTAACAAAGAGAACACGAGTTAGAAATGCAGCAGAATGAGATTCTTATATTAAGATATGCAAATATGGAAGCAATGTTTATGCACCTCTTAAGATTGGGAAACCTTTCACTTGAATGTAGCTCCGATACAATAATTCTTGAGAAATAAATTCATAGCCTTTTGGCTCTTTAAATAGGATTTCAAGATCCAAAAACCTAACTACTTGACATGGTCAAATAATTAATAAGTGTCAACTTACTAGTGGGCCTTAAGTAATAGAGATATGCTTTTTAGATTGATTATTGACTACTTGCTACTCGAACTTATTCAAAATATATTTACATGTGCATTGCTTGACTAACACCTAAAGTATGGGGGTTATTGTAGTACCCTAACATTCCCTCCCTATTGAAAATAAGCATTGTCCATAATTGTGAAGGTGTGGAAATTGTAGCAAAATATCTAATGGTTTATAGGTGGCACCTTTGGTTTCTAGCTGGCATATTCTACTGTCATTATATTTCCATTAGATCAAAACTTCATTGATTGTGTGCATGCATAATTGACATTCCCTGGAAGCCAATACTGTTGGCGAATGGAGCCAAATGGAGCCTTCCTCATCCAATTTGGGTAATCTATTCTACACATTACAATTAGATCCCACCACTTTTTTGAGGCAATAGTTGTGAACTACAGGGTGAATCGTAGAGTGATTTGGCATAGTGATATTGTATTCCACCTATACAATCTATTGGAGGATTGTGTTGGGTCCATAGAAATTCAAAGTTATCTTATGGTGGGGGAGGGTCTTGAGGGATGTTTGTTTATATGGTTGGATTCAAAGAAACACCTGATCCCCTACTTTAAAGGAATGCTCAAAGTGATGTTGAATAACCTGTGATTTCATTTTGTTTTGATCCATCACTAAATTTTCCTTAAGGGTGTGAATAATAGCTTATATAGAAGAAAGTGTGTAGTAAATGGCTTGAACCTTGGATGTTCTTGGAAAATAGAAAATCATTGATAAAGTATTTTTTTGATACACTAATTCATATGGTGTCATACTTTTGGATCCACAATAAATGATATTGTACCACCACTTGGAAAGAGGAAACCATTGGGACTACTGGTGTGGTCTATCTGATTCAAGAAATCTCAAATATGTTTCAAATCACTTATTGACTAGTTATATTTGACCATCTATTTGGGGATTGTATGATGTGTTGAGACTCAACTAGGTACCTTGAAGTTTAAATAGCTCCTACAAAAAATTTCTTGTCAATGTAGGGTCCTAATCATATACAATAGAATTCGGCATGCCATGTAGCTTGAAAATATAATATATGAATACTTGTGCCATGAGGGATGGTGTAAAAGGGTGTGGTAAGGAATACAAATGAGCATACTTGGTTAATAAATCTACTACCGCCATAATGATATATTTATTTCCTACCTTAGGAATCCCCATGATATAATCTATAGAGATGTTTGTCCATATATGGTTGGGAATCAGAATTGGTTGCAAAGCACCAAGTAAGTTCACTATTTCTCTCTTATGGCATTGACATGTGTCGCAGGCTGCAAAGCATTTATGGGTACGTTTTTCCATGCCTTCCCAAAATAATAAGAACTTAATTCATTTATAGGTTTTATGAAATCCCAAGTGGCATGCAGTGGATAGTGAATGTAGCTTCTCTAATATTCATTGTTTTATGTTTGAATCTGAGGTGATAAAATGTGCTCCTTATACCGCGACGTATTTTGGCACCATGTATACCCAGGAAAAGGGTTCAAGTATTCTTGTAAAGTTACCAAACAGTGTCCTAGGACATCCCTTCTTGGTGTCCTTCATTGAGTCACCCTGAAATTGGAAATAAGAATGTAAAGAGGGAACCCTCCCCCTCAAATTTCCTAGACAAATAATTCACCACCACATTGTTGTGACCCTTCTTATAGATAATTTCATAATCATACATCTTCAGCTTAGCAACCCATTTAATCTTGTCTAGTGAAGACAACCATTACTCTAGGAAATACTTGAGATAATGATGGTTATTCTTGATAATATGGGAACAACACCCATTTAAATATTGTCACCATGTATAATACCCCCAATTTTGAATTGGAATCTATTTAATCAAAATTATGTAAATGACATAAACATGCTAGTATGGATTCCTAGTGTGGAGCTCAAGGCCAAGGCCCAACTAGTGAATGGCTAGGCATGTATGATGTATATATTTTTATTTGGACCATGTGGTTGGATTATCATGCCAATTCAAAATATATGTAATTATTATGTTGGAAAATAATAAAATCGTCCAAAATGGTTGTGTAAAGAGCATTAGAGGGGATATGATTCCACCAGAGGGGAACATGAAAGGGGCCTATGGGAAACTAAATCCTATGTTTCCAAGTGTTGACCTTATAACTCATCCAAAATATTCCATGTGCCTTAAGTGAGCCTAGTACCTTCTCTTGACTATTAAAACCAATCATTGAATGCATATTTGAGGTTGTTGGGAAAATCCACTTCATGTAGTTATTGAGGCATGGGATTTGTGATAGTTATGTCAGCTGCCATGATTCCTTTCTTATATGGTTAGAAGCTATGCTAGTTTTTTTTAACCCTTACCTCATATCCTTCAAGTCAACACTTTTTTTATCATTCTCTCATGCATGTGTCTACAATACATAGAGTTTTCCTATTGTTGTTCATGTCCATTAGCATACTTTGTTTAACCTAGAAATTTGAATTTGGAGACCGAGCCGGATTTTTGGAAGGGAAAAATATATGGTTGTAGGTGAGCATGGAGGTTGGGGAATCTAGGAACCTTTACCATTGATTTTTTTCTACTTTCGATGCTTGAGAATCCATGGATTAATGTTGCATGAGGTTCTCCAATAGCATACAACAGGTTGGAATCTTACTGCACACACTGTTAAGCACTGTAAGGGTTGGATTTCCTGAGGGAACTATGTATCGGTGAAGGTAAATGAATTCCTTGTGTTGTGTGGAGAAGTTGGAAGGAGTACCATCATTGTGATTTCTTAGTGAGACCCCTTTAGAGCTCTGTTGGAGATTTTGGATAAGCATAGAGAGCATAGTGGTTTGTAGGTTGAGAGAGAGAAGCCTGTAGGTGTGTTCTTTTCCTTGGTGGCCTCATAATCCATCTTTGGGATGGGATCTCAAGATAAAAAGTATATGTTGGATAGAGTTCCTACAACTAGGTGGAAAGTCACTCTTACACAACCAGTTGTTTCTTCTTTGTTTAAATATAAGTATTCTTATGTATCTGACGTGCAATGATTTTTATTTGTATTCACATGATAATTATGCCTATAAATTGAATGTTGTGTGTGTGGATTGTGTTATTTATGCTTTATTTTTTTATTTCCATATCTCCACATGCATTTTAGTTGTTATAAATTCATAATTATAGTTATGGGGTGAAATTAAGAGGGATTGATTTAGTTAATGTCCCCTCTGCTGGCCAGATTGAGAAATGGGGACGTTACACCATGTCTAAACAACGTGAAGGATAGCCATCATTTCTTTTTCATAGGTGGACTTGCCCAATTTATCCTCATGTAGTTTCTTACTAGTGAAGGCTAATGGGAATCTATCTTGTACTAATTCCACTCCCATGCCATGATCATATGAATCTCGATCTAGGATGAAAGTGTTGGTGAAATCTAGAATGGCTAAAATAGGTGTTGTTCATTCCACGAGAAAGCATTCCTTTTTAGAAATAATGTAAGAGGATTTGAAATATTACCATACTTTTTCACAAACTTACAGTAGTATCTAGTAAGTCCTACTAACCCCCTCAATATATTAAGAGATTTTGGGCATGTCTAGTTCTTTATAGCTTCCATGTACACCATCATGACTCACAATATGGCCCAAATATTCAACCTCATTCATGCTAAAAAATAATATTTTTTTTCATTTCACAAATAACTAGTGAAAATTTAATAATTGCAAGGACCAATCAACATGCTCAAGGTGGATTTCCCAGGTAGGGTTGTAGACCAAGTGTTTGGTAGAATTTTTCCCTACGGATAAGTCAAAATTCTCTTAAATTTAAAATAGATTCTCAACTAACTCTAAAGAAAGAAACAAGACAAAACAAATGCTACCTTGAAATTCCTGAACTAACTTTCACAACAAGATTATATGCATTCGGAAACAATGAGAGATATGACACACCTTTCAATCTGACGTTTGTCCCGCTTGTAGCTCTTGATCCAAAGCTTCAATGTAGAACCTGTTAAGATCAACCAAAGAACAAACATACAAGCTTCCAAATACCTTGAATGTAAAGATTAGATTCAAATCTAGATTAGATACATTCCAAGCTAAGAACTTATGCTATACACATGAAATGGGAAAAACAAGACAAGTTATCTTATTACAAACTTGAAGAATGCTTACAAAGGTTGCTTGATGTCCAAGCCAATCCTCTAGCTCCAAGTGCTTCCTCCTCTAGCTATCTCCACAAGGCTGCAAGATCATAGGTTTGATACTCTCAAGATTCCTCCCCCTTTCCCATGGAATGCCTCTCTTTTATAGTGTATGGTAGGGCTAACCAACAAGAGAGATGGGTGGATCTAAGGAGAGGTAAGTGGATCACGGTTTCTAATCACAGAAAATGAGTTGAGATCGAATCAGGGATCCCAATCCTCCAATATCTCTCGAGAATCCAAAATCCCAAAAGCCATGGAAAAAAGACTATAAAAAGAGTACCGCGCCCTGTGGTCTGAGCATAACGCGGTAGTACCGCGTGTAGGGGAGACAGCATAGCACGATAGTGTGGACTATCGTGCACCTATGACTTAGCAAGGCGCGGTAGTGTTGGTAAATAAAGTCTCAGGTGGGTTAATTCTTGACAGGGTGGATTTACCTTCAAGGATTACTCATCTTCTGGGTGGTTCAAACAGTAGGGGAAGTGTCGTCAGCTCTTTTTGTAGTGGAGATGCGACACTGTGGAATATGGAGGTATAACACTATAGCAGATGCCCCCTAAAGTGTGAGGTCAAAAGGGACTGATGGCCGAAAGACTTTACGAATATTCTGCAGAGATAGCATCGAGGAGAGCGACAAGGAGTTGAAACAAGAACAAAGTGTTAGATATACCATCGAGGCGAGCATCCCCATGCTTGGAAACAAATGACTCAAAGCATGGCTGTCGACCAATACATTGCAGATCCATGAGTACTGAGATGATATAGACTGTGGACAGGTCATGGCTACTATGAACAAGCATAGATCCATGAGACAATAATGACACAGCCACGACCAATACAATAAGTTGATCTGTGTGACAATATAAAAGACATCTCCATCGCAACCTGGACGCAATCAAGATACAGAGGTGCACCTAGGGTCTTCTATCTGATCGTAAAAGATACGAATCTAGCCATGTGATTACAAGGTGTTGAAGTCGAACATGGTAGAAACCATTTGATTACCGGTCAATGATGTGAACCATTAACAAATGCGAGGAAAATCACCAATGATGAGGATGATCCCCAAGGTATCTGAAGTACATCTCAATGAAATGCGAATAGATGAGTTGATGTTGAGCATTCGAGAGATCGTCTGATCAGAGGTCAATGATGTAAACCTACTATCGAACACGAGGAAAACCTGCCATTGAGGCATGCAGGTACCAAGGTACTAATAGTTGATTCCAAAGTCCAATTCCTGGATAGTGATTTGGCGTCAACGGGAATAGACTCATCGAAGGTGGGCCATAATGATTCCCACATCATCGACACAAAATCGGAACAAACGATAAGATGGTGAAATAATGGAGTATGTACTGACATAGCGGAGGCCTGACACAATGAACGACTCTGAACAATGCAACCCTTTGAACATATAATGGCATGTAACAGGACTTGGCAGTAGGGATTATTGATAACAGAGGATAAACATCGGATGAGTAGGCTCGTGGCCAGGGAGACGACTCAGGATGATGACCATAACTCAGTGAAAAACAGATACCCAATATAGACAAGAGACATACACATGCCATGTTCAAAGGTAACGACTGATAAGCTGCCATAACAAACTTGACTTGTTCCCCATATTCCCCTGACATGATAGACGAGTACCTCTTTATTGTTTTTTGAGCTTGAAGAGGATAACAGATGCTCGGTGTAGCTCATCTCATAGATGAGTCCAATCTCACATGTTTTACGAACCTGAGAAAGGAGGGGTTCGTCCCAAAGTGGGTCCTTCGATGTTGAATTTTAACGAGCCCAAGGAAGGAAAGCTCGGTAGTTTTTCATATTTAGAGAGCCTGAAAAACTTAAAGGAAGCTCCGCAATGTACTTTTTCGTAAATTTAGTCCCTCAATCCCGAAAAAGTGTAAAACAATTCCCGAGAGAACTCTCCCAGCCGAGATTGATTGAGGTATACCTTTCTCGTAAATAGTCTAGATGGGCCGAAAAAGGGGTAACCTATCACCGAATAGATGACCTTTCAAATACTTTTACAAGTGTGAAAGAGTCAAGATCACTTAGCAATCTTTTCAATTTTAGGGAGTCTGAAAAGAGCTTAACTATGGACTCCAATGGTCTTTTTCGTAATTTTTAATTATTCTAGTCCGAAAAAAGAATAAAATACAACCAGGATAATACTTTCCTCATCGTTTAACGAGCATGAGTAAAGCTGACCATACTCAACACCATTTACTTGAGTTTGACAAGCACGACATGGGTGTAAAAGCACTTGGAATCTTTTCCAAGTTTTAATCTAGAGCACGAAAAAGATAAAGTAGGCTCAAAATGAAGGTCAAACAATGAATAAACGCCAGTGTGAATATATCATCTTTTTACAGGAGATCCTGTCAATAAATGCTCAAAAAACCAGATATTAGCAATGTGAAATGAGTTTTATTCCAGCTAGATAAAATAATAATAAAAAATAGGTTAAAAAGTTATAAAAGGAATAGGTAAAAGGAGAAAGTTACCATTTCACTTGTTTTTTACCCAAAGAGGAGATTTTACCTACTTGAGGAGCAAAACTTCAGGGATCCATATCTGGAGTTTCAGGGCACCATTTCAACAACCGTCTGCGTCAGGTAAGAGCTCTCGAGCTCCTCTTTCATTTTATGTAGGAATCATTTGCTTTCAGTAAGAAAAGTCGATTTTTTGGGCAAGCCCTACTGGGCAAAAATTGCCCCTCACAGTACCGCATGGGGCCCATATCGGGAAATGCGGTACTGTTGAACAGTACAGCGCTGTGTATTTAAACCAAAACACGGTACTGTGCAGTACCGCGCGGCAGTGTTTTCCCCAGGTGCGATGAAGGCGATTTTTAGGATGAAAAAATCAAATTTTCTCAATTTTTTTGCTGAAACCAAGTTATTAAATAGCTACTAAATGTTTTCCCTGACCTTTTGCAGGAGTTTGCAATTCGTTTGGGTCAACATGGTCAGTTGGAAAGAAAGAGAGCATGAGGTAGATGATTTGGCGGCCGAAAATCACTTACCGACTGTGACCGCATTGCAAGAATGTGGTTTGTTGAAGTTATTTAAGACCAAAGGGATTCGTCAGCAACCCAAGCTTCTCACCCATCTTATTCAATTGTGGGACCCTAACATTCAAGCTTTCCGAGTGGGAGAGCATGTTCTTGAAATTCAACTCGAGGATATTTATTTCCTCACGGGCCTCTCGAAAAGAGGGGCCCGGTTGAACTTTACTGGATACACAGCCTCGGAAACGAGCACAGATGACTTGATTGCTCGGTATTGCCGTCAGGGTTCGGGTAAGAAAAGCAGCAAAGTGGTCATAAAAGATGTTATAGAACTCCCTGTAAAAACCATACTGTTCACCATCACACGTGCAGCAGGGAGTGTGGGTCCGCATCAGGCGTCCCGTACCCAAATGAATCTCGCAGCGGAGTGTATGGCGGGGACAGTATTTAATTGGTGTGAGGCAGTGTTGGCCAATCTCAAAGAACAAGTGCACAAGTGTAGGGTTGGAATGAATTCCCAATTTGGCTATGGGAGCATCCTGGTCACCTTCTTTTTGCCGAGGGTGCCACTATTGCACCTGCAGATATATATGCCCCCCCGTCCACCGATTGAGCCATGGATGGCTCAATGGAGTGATTATACAGGACGTCTCGGGGGACCTCAGCGCTTAGCCTTTGGTGAGGATTTCTTTTCCTGGCTCGAGGAGCAGATAGTTATGATCGATGACTACCCCTGTGCCGGGGTAGACTTCCGCGAGGACATCGACTTGGCACTGCCAGAGGATGAAGATTGGGACAACTCAGGTATGACCTTCATGGATATATGGTTTTATTTTTTATTTTTTGAATATATAATTTTTATTGCTTTTTTGGAATGTGTAAAAGACTTCTAATGTATGTTCGTATGCATGTCGTAGACCGTGGACCACAGAGACCAGCTGGGTACTCGCCATTACGTCGCGGTGGTGTTGATCGCCAAGCCGCTCCAGAAGAGGAGGAGGATGAAGATGAAGTAGGAGGAGTCTGGGATATAGAGAGGAACTTACAGGGGTTGAATCATGGTATCCCTGCTATGAGGATGGATGACGTCCCCTTACATCTCTAGCAGCATACTATAGGTGTGCCTAGTCGTATTCGCTGACTTCTTCGTAGGGTGGCTCGAGCTGTAGTATGTTATCACCATCAGCGCGAGGAATCTGACGAGGGACATGATAGATGTCCCAGATCTCCATAGATGGTCTTTTTAGTCTTTTTGCGGCATGTATACGATATATAGGCTTTGAGAGCCAAATTTTTTGTATGGGATTTGGTCCCAAATTTTGTCTTTGACACAAACTCTTATGTATTCGGAAAACACTCTTATATACAGTGATATGGACCTATTTTCATGATCTATTTATTTACAGTGACTTGTGCATTTCATTTTTATGATGTATTCTTATGTGTGGGCAAGATGCCAATCCAAAATGTAATTAGCCAATGAATCAGCTATACAATTGAATTCTCTCGGTACGTGTTGATATGAAATGAAACTAAATGATTGTTCCAAGAGGCATACTCTCCGAAATAAACGAAGTAGTATAGGATCGCGAACTGTGTAAACACGGTTCAGATGAGACACCACAAGCTGGGAGTCTAAAAAGACTGCTAGGGAGTCAATACCGAGTGAAGCAACCTCCGTCAAGAGATCGATGACCGCATGGTACTCTGCAATGTTGTTGGTTGCAAGACCCAAACAATTGGCTCCTGAAGAAATCAGCTTGCCAGTGGGAGAATAGATTACCCATGCTGTGGAAGCGAGATTCCGGGTATGTCGGCTTGCACCGTCGGTGAATCCGAAGTAGGAAGACATCTGCGCATAAAGTCACGAGTCAAAGTAAGAGTGGATACATGAGGTCCATGCGCACACCAAAAAGAAAGTAAAAGAAAACTAAGTACATTATGTACAACAAGTAACCCGCATAGGGAAACCTTATGCGTAGAAGCGTTTGAGGTATAGCCCATTGTGGGGCCGTGCCAACGGCGTACCATCACAATCGATTAGTTCATAGGCTCCTTTTTCTAAGACACGTTTTACAATAAAGGGGTTGTACCACATAGATTCTAATTTTACTTTTCCAAGCTTATCGTGCATTTGATCATATGTAAGTACGAGGTCACCTTCATTGAAGATCCTAGGTTGAATGGACTTGTCATATTGAGCTTTGATGCATTTTTTATGGGCTTCATTAGCTAAAGCAGCGTCGCGGCAGGTTTCATCTAGCTTGGCTAGGTATAGAAACCATTCCTCTTCGGAAGTGGTGTGTGGAAGTAGCTCTATGGCTATCTTGAGTGATGGTATTTCACATTCAATTGGCAAAATGGCTTCTCGGCCATACACCAGTTGGAACGGTGTAAACCCAGTAGCACTTTTCACTAAGGTTCAGTATGCCCATAGTGCTGAGAATAGAGCTGAGTGCCAGTTGGATTTCTGGGTACCCACGATACGCTAAATCATTCGTTTCAGGATTTTGTTAATGGCTTCAACTTGGCCATTAGCTTGTGGGTAATACGGGGTTGAGTTTTCATGGCGAAAACCCAGCTTGGCACTTAGTTCTTCGATCATATGGTTCCTGAAATGGGAGCCATGATCGGTCACAATGGACTGTGGGACACTGAATCTAGCTATAATATGATTGAATATGAATTGCGCTGCTGTTTTTCCGTCCTCAGCATACGTAGGCATCGCTTCAGCCCATTTTGTAAAATAGTCGATAGCTACTATGACATAGCTATGCCCCCCGACTGAAGTGGGCTTACAGTGCATGAAATCGATGCCCCATTTGGAAAAAGGGCCGACGGAAATAACAGGATGGAGTGGAGCAGGGTGCGAGCGTGATTTACTATGAAAGAATTGGCATGGTGGACACTTCTTGATTGTTTCAATGCAGTCTTTGAAAATTGAGGGCCAGAAGTATCCTGCTCGCAGTATTTTCTGGGTCGTAGCCATCCCAGAGAGATGACCACCACATGCAGTTTGGCAGTCATTAAGAACGCGTTCCGCCTCATCTAAGGTCAAACAACATCGAAGAACGGTGTCAACACCACATCGATAAAGAGTATCGTTGACTATAATGTAGTATTTTGCGTGATGTCGGATGCGTCGTCGTTCATCGTGAGTGAGGTCGGGATGGAAGCGTTGGGTTTGGAGATATAAAAGAATATCCCCGTACCATGGATCAGACGTGCTAATGAGGAACAACGATTCATCAGGAAGAGAATCGATGGGCTCGGGTTGCTCAGTAGCACGGGGCAAGTTACAAATCAACTCCGCGAAGACCAGAGACTTCTTGGACTTAGCCTTGACAAACTCCAAGTCAAACTCTTGAAGGATGAAAATCCAACGAGAGTATTTTCCCCCAAGCACCTGACGTGTGAGGATATAATACATTGGGTTGAAGTCGGCTATAACGGTGGTCCAGCGGAGTAAGATGTAATGACGGAATCTCTGGACAGCAAATACTGTTTCCAGAGCCAGTTTTTCAACATGTGAATAGTGAGTTTCAGAGTCGAGAAGACTCTTACTAAGATAATATACCACATGTTCTATGCCGTTGTGGTCTTCCTGGACTAGCACCATACCGATGGTGGAATTCGAGGCTGGGAGATAAAGAATATAATCCCATGTGTAATCGGGGGGTTGGATCACAGGATATTTAGTTAAGGCTGCCTTTAGACTGTCAAAGGAGCGTTGGGCTTTGTCATCCCAGATAAAGGGAACATTCTTCTTGAGAAGCCGCATGTAGCCTTTTGTTATCTCGGATAGATTACAGATGAAACGACGTAGAAAGTTTGCATGCCCTTGCAAACATTGAAGTTCTGGTATGTTGGTGGGTGAAGGCAGGGCTAAGATAGCTGCTACCTTTGCAGGATCTAAACGTATCCCGCTTTTGGAGACTATGAAGCACAACAGTTTTCCGGCTTCTACACAAAAGATGCACTTATGCGGGTTCAAACATATATTGTAGCGATGGTACCTTTCGAAAATGGCACTTAAGTGGTCTGGATGGTCTTCCCGTGTCCAAGAGTGAGCGGGAAGGTCATCAAGATATGGTTCTACAATATGTTTGATGTCATGAAATGCGTAGGAAATTGCCTGTTGGAAAGTTGCCCCGGCATTTTTCAGGCCAAAAGGTAACTTTCGATATGCAAAAATCCCCCAAGGGCAGATAAAGGCCGTTTTGTGCTGGTCGGCTGGGAGGATATCGATCTGATTATAGCCAGAAAAGCCATCCATAAATGAAAAGATGACACTCCTGGCACAGTTATCGATGATCTGGTCGATAAACGGAGTTGGGTAGTTGTCCTTTGGACAAGCTTTGTTCAAATCACGGTAATCAACACAGACTCTAATCGTTCCCTGTTTCTTGGCTACGAGAACGATGTTGGATACCCATTCTGTTAATGGGACATGATAGATAAAACCAACACACAAAAGTTTTTCAACTTCTGCTTTAATGGCGGTTTCCTTACAAGGATGGACGGGTCGAAGCTTTTGCCGAACAGGTCGGGTGCCAAGGAAAGTTGGAATTTCGTGGACCACGATCGAGGGGTCAATTCCTGGCATTTCTTCATAACTCCAAGCAAAAACATCGCGAAAAGTTTTGAAGTAGGCACTATAGAACTCCGTTTCCAGGGGAGTACATGTTTTGCCGATATGAATGTTTTCCACGATACCAGGCTTCACTAAAATATCAATGGGAGTGGTTTCCATAAGGTTAGCGAAGTTTCCTTCGGAAAATACCTCGTCGAGGGAAGTGGGTAACTTGATTTGAACCATCCCAAGTGAAGTACTGGGTTTTAAATCAGGCTCAAGTGGCTGAATGGTGGGGAATGAAGATCGATGATGAAAATATCCCCATGGTGGCTCATCACCGCACATAACCTCCATAATTGATTTGTCAGTGGGAAAAATCAAATTGAGAGGATCGAAAAATGGTAGGTGTGGATGATTTTCAGTCGAGAGTTGTGCCACAGTGTGATCAGTAGAACAGTCGACGCAATCAGTGGCAGATTGGATTGCTTCATAAGCTGTGAGGTTTCTGTTTAAAGGCATGGAGTTGCTGTAGCCTTCAATCTAAGTGGGACTCGGAATCACCCATGAATCATCGGAAGGGGTGACATTCGATGAAATCATGTTGTCAGTTGAAGATGGGTTCCCAGCTCTGGAAAAACTCCAATGAGGGAAGAATCCTTCATGAGACCAACACCTATGTCTTGGAACTGGTACCGAGGTTGATCCAATAAAGGGATGGTGTTGGCGGAGTTCGGATGAGAGTCTGGGATACATTAATCCAGTTGATCAATAGTGACAATTTTCCCTTCATGAGGAAATTGCACAATCCGGAAGACTGTAGATGCAATGGCGGTCATGGCATAAAACCAGTTCCGTCCAAGCAGGAGATTGTAGTCCAATGGTGCATCTACGACTTCAATGTGGACGGATACTGTTTTTCCCCCCAGTTCAACACCAATTGAGGGAATGAGTCCATACGGTTGAAAGCCGTGTCCATCAAACGCTCTGAGAGTAGTGGGAGAAGTGGTGACTTCGGGTGAGCCTAAAGCTCTCCAATAATTCAAAGACATAATCGACGTGGAAGCACCTTCATCTAACACAGTGTGGTGGACGATATTTCCACGGATTTTTGTGTGAACCTGGAAGGCTAACTGGTGAGAAAGCCTAGGTTTGGCATGTTCCAAGTTAAACATGATGGAGTTCGAAGTATTTGGGTCCATTGCCCCCAGTGCTGAAAGTAAGGTTCTACGCTACGTGGGGCAGTGTTGAAGAACCTCGAGAGTCGACATGGCACAAGGTGCTTGAGCCAAATCTTCAACAATGTTGTAGTTTTGGGCAGCTCGCGCATTAGAATTAAATTTCACCTTTCGTATGGTTCCCTTGGGTGGGCGTAGCACTGTGTCCGTAAGCAGTCTCTCGATATGGAGATGGTCGGTAGGGGGGTGAATAGGAATCAGATCTTCAATAGGAGATTTGCCTTTGGCTATCTCGAGTTGTTTGTTTGAACTTGGAGGGTTGTTGTATGTCTTTGAATGAGTGGTGATAAGAACCTCTTCATTACTCATCATCAGGATTTCGCAGTTTGTGGACGTCTCTCCGCGGGTAGGATTGGTCGGGTTGCCCCCTTGTCGGGTTTCTTGGGAAACCATCTACTGTTGCTGTTGAGGGAAAGGGTCAGTTAACACTGCCGAGCGAGAGGATCCTTTAACAAATTTGTTGACTTCGTCCTTGTAGGGACAGCCACGCGTGTAGTGATCATCTTGACAAATCAGGCAGGGAAACTTAGCCTTTCGACGTGGTTTCTTGTGATTTTGGGTGGGTTGTGGCTTGGGGTTCTCCTGCTGGTTCTTCTTGGTTTTACCACGATTGTTTTTCTTCTTTCCCCCGGATGGTTGTGACGTAGATTGAACTGCGTTCACTTCGGAGGAAAGGGAAGGAGAAGTAGTTGTTTTTGAAGCATCCTGGGGTAGGGTGGGGGAAGCAGAAGCTTGTTGTCCTGTCGAGTTGGTAATAGGCTGGGCCTTGACTGAACCGACAATACCATCAATGGGAGGTTTAGTGGTAGGCTTCGTTGGATCAGTGTTAATGCGGGAGGCATGTGGAAGAAGTTCATGTAAAGTACCGGATTGAGTGTATACCAAATCCATGTACTGGGCTGCCGAGATAGCTTGTTCTTCTATAACCGGCCCGTGCATAGCGATGTCTCTGGATATGGGAGGGGAAAAGGATTTTGTGAACCAATCATTGAGTAGCTGATCCAGAATGGGTGCCTTAATTAGCCTACGGCATCGTCGCCACTCATGGATGTGATCCGAAATATGTGTAGAAGTGGTTTGATGCAGTGAGGTTAACAGTTCTGTTCCAGTCTCATACCGGATGGGGAGCTGGAAATGAGTCAGAAACTGCATAGCCAAGGTGTTGAAATCATGAAAAGAGCGTTGTGGAAGCTTGATGTACCATTTTTTTGCCGTGCCGGTAAGCGTACGTTGGAAGAGACGAAGTTGGATGGAATCATCCATCAAGGAGTTGGATGAACACCAAAGATGGAAGGTCATCACGTGGTTCTTGGGGTCTTCCCCGGGCTTGGCATCAAACTTAGGAATGTCCAATGGTAGTTTGGCTGGGATAGGTGGCCAGTGAGGTTCATGCCATATAGGATCGTTAATAAGCCTCGACAAATCAGGTAAGTCAAGCGTGGCCAAAAAGGGAAGTTGACGGTTAGTCTATGGGTATGAGTAATAACCATGTGGTGCAGAGAAACCTGGAGGGCCCTGCATAGCATACTGCTATGTGTTATACCCATATGTGTTTTTCGGGGGGTACTGCTGGAAATTCTGCGGATGGTAAGCCATCTGGTTAACCGGTTGATTGTAGGCAACCGGTTGGTGGGTGTTCTACTGAGTGGGTATGGTACCCTGGGGTTTCTGATACCCAGGAATGGTTGCCGCTCCTGGTTGGGAATAAGTTCCTTGGAATTGTTGTGTTCCAGGAATGTTACCACTGTATTGAGTAAGTGGAGGATTTCCCATAGCAGGGTTGGGGGGTGGCTGTGATTGTGGTGTCCATGGAAGGCTTGTTCCTCCTTGAGGAGTAAGTGGAAATTGAAGTGATGGGTTCCATGGAGTTGTAGCAGCTGAAGGGTAAGGGAAGCTAGAATTCAAGTTGGGGGGAATCTGAGATTGCCCCCCAGCTTGGTTCCAGTTTCCAAAAAGTGAGTACCCCCCACTCTGTGGGATTTGAGATTCCCAAGAAGGAATCATACCTAACGAGGGAGGTTGAGAGTGAGGCCCGGTTGGAACACCGGAATAAGGTTTCCGACTGCCAGGTGTGCTGTACATACCATATTGAGCAGATGCTGCTGGTTGGGAGGGTTGTTGGATGGAGCCAAAAGGTTGTCTGCCAGCAGACGGGTTGGATGGCCCTATAGGAGGAGGCTGTTGACTAGGAATGGGGTTCCCAACAAAAGATTGTCCTCCGACTAGCTGGGTTGATGACCCTATAGGAGGAGGTTGTTGAATAGGAACGGGGTTCCCAACAAAAGGTTGTCCTCCAACTAGTTGGGTTGATGGCCCTGTAGGAGGAGTTTGGTTGTTAGAGTTGGGGACCACTGCAGTTAGTTGTCCACCTCCTGAGATAGTATAAATAATGGCCGAAGGTGATCCTCCGGTCCAACCGGAGGATCCAGCAGTATGACTAGGTGTTCTTTCGTCGCTAGCCAAATATGATAGTGTGGATTGTCCAATGGCGCCAAAAGTACCAATTTGCAGAGGGGGTCTTCCATATCTGACAGGCGAGGACGGGGAAAAAACTGGGTTATCTCTCATAGAATGTGCGCCAAAAATGGGTGATGGCAGCAAATGTGGGGAGTTTAACCCAGGGGTATCGGCGTCGTCCATAGCGTGTTCAATGATAGGAGGACCATCGAAAACTGGGTCCGAGTTCATGTCCTGGAAAGGGTTTTCGGGATCTGGCGGGGACCTAGGTATAGTAACGTTTGAAGGTCCGGAACCGTCTGCATAGGAGTGATGGAACTATATGCTAGACGGAATGTTGGGATCCCGATAGTCAGAAGGACGAGTATCAGGGGGATATCTAGAAGCTGACGAGAGCATTTTCTCTGTGCTACATCTAAACCGTGCCAATGCTAACGGGGAGTTCGCTAGACTAACCATACTATACTGGATGGAAGCCATGATTTCATGTCCCAGAGGGAGGTTGGGTAGAGATATAGTACGAGGTACATTGCTAGAAGAACTTGTTTCCTACGGATGAACACTGGATGACGTAGTGATAACAGGCGAAAGTTCCGCCTGAGAAGTGATGAAGCCATAATCAAGTTCAAAAGGTGTGTCAGGAAGTTGATTATCTTCAATGATTTCGACATACCCTCCTGGGACTGCAATCAAGCCAGGTATATCCTGGTCGAGCCCTTCGGTGGTGCCAACAGATCCGTCTGTGTCATCGTGAAAAGTGTCTGATGGACGGGAGGTGTTGACATCAGGTAAGAGGATGACCTCTGGTCTAGTGATTGGGGCTGTACTAGATTCAGCCGTTGTAACAGTGTCCACTGTGACAGATAAATCTGGAATAATAGTGGGTGAAGTGACAGTGGAAGTCTCAGATATGCTAGTGGTTGCAGAAGCTGCAATAGATTCTGAGACTGTGCTGTGAGTAGTAGTTACAGGCGGAATTGATGATGTGGTATGTATCGGTAGTGGAATGTTCCCTCGACCAGCACCACGGCCAGGAGGAGCAGGAATGCGTGATGCAGGTGGACCAGAGGTCCATGGCGGTGGTGGTGGTGGAGGGCTCTTGTCCTGTACTCGTCGTGATCTTCGTGGTTGATCTGACATGATGATAGGAAAATGAAAATCAGGGGCAGTTTCATAAACAAAGAACTCAAAAACTCTAATGCAGCTGAGTGTGCAGAAGAGGAGTTAGAAAAAAGCAAGGCTCACAGGCCAAAAAAGCAAGCTCTAAAATCTATACTCAGACTAGTGTCTCAATAAGCGAGCTGATCAAAAAAATGGCCAGAATGCCAACAAGCAGTCCCTATAAAGAAAAATGACCCTCTACAAAGATGAGATAACAAGCAAACTCCTAACTAAGAGCTGGAGACCTCAACAAGCTGTATCCTTCTCAAGGTGATGAAATCTAAGTCGAACAATACAACATGAGAGACCGATATAAGAAGGATATCCCTCTACCGAAAGGGATCCTGGGTAAAAGAGCCCTAGTAGAATAGATACTAAGCTACCTCGTTCATGACATGTTGGAAAAGGTTTTGGGCACTTTAGCCTTCCAAAGAAGACAGCAATCGATGTTTCCTTAGGGCTAAGTGGAGGGCGGAATTCCACAAAGTCCGTCCGGTTCTCAATCTCGCGGCCGTTTAACCCCTGAAAGTTAGAAACAGTCAGGAGGCCCCTCCACAAACTGGCTGTGACCGTGTCAATAAATACTAGAGGATTTTAGTTCCCTAGAAGACAACAACTATGTTTCAGATGAAAATGACAAGGGGGAATTATTTTGATGCCTATCCCCGGTGTCCTACCTAACTACCAAATTCTTTTGATTTCCTCAAGTGAGGTTAATGTTGGTTTAATTAGGGAGATTAATTTTAGTGGCTGTCTTACTCAATCAGGTAGTGGACGTGAAACTTGATGGTGTTATGATGACTCAAACCATGCAAATGAGAATGAATAAAAAATAAGCCTTTGTCTTCGATGAAATCTAGCTAAGGAAGGGAGAGAGTTCTTCGATCAAACATGCATGAAATTTTTCACAAGCAAAAATCAAAGCAAAAGAATTTTTCTTTTCTTTTTGTAAACAAATCCAAACTGAAATAAACACTCTTTTTAATGCACTGATTCTTCAATCTACAATGCTTCAAATATGAGAATTTCTGTGGCAAAATCAATGGTTCATTTCCTAAATGCAAAATAATGCTACTAGACTTTTTCAATTCAAACAACAGAATTGCTCTCAAATGATAATATTTTAATTACTGAAAATGATGGAAATAATGTGACTGTAAAATCTACAAGGATCAATAAAAGAGAACAGTGGTGTTGGGTTGGTTGTGGTGAAAAAAATCAAGTCAATGCAATTGAGCTGGAAAAATGACCCAATATGTCAAAAATGCCACTAATTCAAACAAATCAAGCTCACAGCAAGGAAATAATCACACCACATAGACTGTAAAATGACCAGGATGCTAACAGGCAACAGCAAAACACTACCTAAGGCAGAGAAATACTCAGGAAACCAAGCAAGGATAAATTTTTTTTAAAAATTGCAGACACTACCACGTGTCAGGGTCTGACTGGAGCGCGGCACTGTGACAGTACCGCTTTGGTACTAATGTAGAGATCGCGGTACTACCACGCTGTAATCAGTTCAAAGGGCGCGGTACTATGGCAAGGTAAAGAAAAAGTGCAACTTGAGAAAAGAAAATGGAGTTTTCAGGGTTGTTGCTAACCCAGGGGACTCAGTGATCAAACAAGGAGAAAAAATACAGCGAGGAGGGGTGAATAAAGGTCAAAAAGGACCAAGATTCAAACTGGTTTGAAGTGCAACAAAAAATCACAATCAAAAGATGAATGACAGTGAACTGAATCAATCAAGCAGAAATCAAAACCAGCAGAGTCGCCATTCTTGTTTGGTAGAATTTTTCCCTACGGATAAGTCAAAATTCTCTTAACTTTAAAATAGATTTTCAACTAACTCTAAAGCAAGAAACAAGACAAAACAAATGTTACCTTGAAATTCCTGAACTAACTTTCACAACAAGATTATATGCATTCGGAAACAATGAGAGATATGACACACCTTTCAATCTGACGTTTGTCCCGCTTGTAGCTCTTGATCCAAATCTTCAATGTAGAGCCTGTTAAGATCAACCAAAGAACAAACATACAAGCTTCCAAATACCTTGAATGTAAAGATTAGATTCAAGTCTAGATTAGATACATTCCATGCTAAGAACTTATGCTATACACATGAAATGGGAAAAACAAGACAAGTTATCTTATTACAAACTTGAAGAATGCTTACAAAGGTTGCTTGATGTGCAAGCCAATCCTCTAGCTCCAAGTGCTTCCTCCTCTAGCTATCTCCACAAGGCTGCAAGATCATAGGTTTGATACTCTCAAGAGTCCTCCCCCTTTCCCATGGAATGCCTCTCTTTTATAGTGTATGGTAGGGCTAGCCAACAAGAGAGATGGGTGGATCTAAGGAGAGGTAAGTGGATCAAGGTTTCTAATCACAGAAAATGAGTTGAGATCGAATCAGGGATCCCAATCCTCCAATATCTCTCGAAAATCCAAAATCCCAAAAGCCATGGAAAAAAGACTATAAAAAGAGTACCGCGCCCTGTGGTCTGAGCATAACGCGGTAGTACCGCATGTAGGGGACACAACATAGCGCGGTATTGTGGACTATCGCACACCTATGACTGAGCAAGGCGCGGTAGTGTGGGTAAATAAAGTCTCAGCTGGGTTAATTCTTGACAAGGTGGATTTACCTTCAAGGATTACTCATCTTCTGGGTGGTTCAAATAGTAGGGGAAGTGTCATCAGCTCTTTTTCTAGTGGAGATGCGACACTATGGAATATGGAGGTATAACAGTATAACACCAAGATACCATCATGGAAAACTTAGACAATGTTATGCTTACATGTAGAAGATTTAAAATATTAAATAATAATTGTGCAAAGACAATATCTAAGTATATATATATTTGATAGAATAATAATTGAATGGTGTTCTTGCAATGAGGAATTGGACTAGATTATATATTTTTGTATTACAACCTTTTTGTGATGTGCCTAATGTAGTGAGTAGGAACACTAGCTCAGAGACAAGGGAAAAAAATCTAGATTTTACCCAAATGAATTCTAACACCTAGGAACCTTTCCAAATTTTCTCCCAAACAAACAAACAAAAACAAGATTGTAATAAATTCAATATGGAATGTAGAATGCACCTATAGGTCTTCAAAACATAAATCATAAATTTTTAGAGTCCATACATTTGACAGTGGTATATTCTTTGGGTGCATCACACTTGGGACGACCCTTTGGCAAAGTGAAAGACTCTGAGGAAATAAACCCAGGAATTATGTAGAAACCAATGTATTTTGGTGCTGTAATAGATGTATATATACCTTAGGTAGAATAATTTAACTATCGCCAACCTTATATGACTCTATTAGACTTGACAGACAAAGGTTTGACTGAAAAGAAAATGACTAGGTGTAAGATTCCAAACCTGGACTAGTGAAGGAGACAATATCCAAAAAAAAAAATGGTATTGAAATATACCTAATTTATGTTCTATTAATGTGGATGGACTCAAATACCTTATACTAAGATAAATGGACCTTCAGATCATATTTTAGAAGCACTCCTGACCATTAAATTCACCATAACAGAAAACTAGTCAAATTTTCTTTGCCATAGCGCACTTGTGAATTCAATCCAATTCAGATGACTTCCAAAGGTTATGAATTTTGAAAAGAATGTGATATATGAGTCCAAATACATGCTAATAAACAACATCAATATTTAATCAGATAATAATAGGCACATTTAACTGTCAATGAGAGCCAAAATTAAAATATATGCAAGATTAACCAAAAATTGCAACTTAGAAGCAATAGTAGTGTGATTGAGAGTAAGGAAGGAGTATTTTACTATTCGATCAGATCAATAAGAAAAAGAACAACATATTACAACCCTATTATACACATCAATAGTATATATAGGTCACAGGGGGAACAATTTCTCAATCCTCTCTCGTCACTGGCAAAAATACACCACTCTTGAGACACTTGTTGCTATTGGGCTCTTCAAATCAATCTTCAGATTCAACCAAACCATATTGTACTTGATTTCAGAACTGGAATTAAACTCCAATTCCAGCATTCAACTCCATGAAAAGGATTGCATATCCTATTCCTGAAACTTGAACAAAAGGATCTCTCAATCTCGCAGTTGGATCATTGATGCAAAGGCGCACACCACCCAATGTTGGCAAGGGGCACACCACCCAAGCCTTTGAGATGTGAATATATCTCAAAATAATTACTCAAAGTGACAAAATATGTGAATGGGTGTGTTCATCCTCCTTCTATTAACCTCTTCCATATTTTTTTCCTTCCTTCTAGAGCTTTCCATATAGGAAATTCAAATTAGTGATGAGTGGAGGCTTCTTTGGCAAGTTGCTTTTTTATTTTGGATGGACTTGCCCCATGAATTCGCCCTCAGTAAAGAAACTTAGAATCTATAGATTTCTTAATTCCTATTGATTTATTTCTTTCTTTTACTATTTCGTCTAGAAGCTTATCTTCAAAAACCTAGAAATGTCATGCCTTCTTGATTTGTTGTCGCTTTTCTTGATTTTCCTTCTTTTGGTTGCTTTTACTACTTTTAGCTACTTTCCTTCCATATTTTTCTGAGGGATACAACTCATCTACCTAATTCTCATCCTAGCACCCTCTTGAGACACCTAGGCATTTCCAACTCATCAAACAATTAGTTAACAATTAACTATTCGAAACTAGGGACTACATTACTTGTGTATGATTTTATTTATTTATACTATATAACCATAGGATAAAATTAATTCCTAACTAATTTATTTAATTTTCCATTGTAATACCCCATTTTTCCCTTGATGTATTTGGCTTTGATGTAAATAATGTGTACATACGGTATGTGTAATTTCCCTAGTGTGGAGCTCAAGGCCAAGGCCCCACTAGTGGGTGTTTAAGTTTATTGCTTAGGCAAGTATTTGAACAGTTTGATTATTCATGGGATGATTAAGCTATGAAGAAATGTAAATGATGTAATTATTATTGAATGAATAAAATAACCAAGAAGCTGGCTAAGGAGGCAACGAATGAGAAGGGGCCATGTGTATCCACTAGGGAGAGGTGAGGGGTTTTGGGATTGGTTGTCCATGTTGCCACATGTCTAATTGTGAACCCATTGGACCTCCCTGCTAACATTAATGCAACTGCAGTAGGTAGATGAGAGCCTTGATGGCTGAGGATGTTGGAGTGTGGAGCATGCCTGCGATTTCGTATGGCAGGGCATGGCTTTGATCACTTGTGTGTAAAGGCACCTGACTGCCTGGAAAAACTCGCAGAACCTATTGTGAATCGGGGGGGGGCGGGGGCATCATTCATGCATTCATCAATGCACGCACTCACTCTCACACTACCATCGTTCTACATACCACCGACCCTTGCAGAGGATTCGCTTGTGCATTTTCCTGTATACATCGTGCTCCTGTGCGATAGAACTATCTGGGAAGGGATAGCCGTGACACCCGGGGTACAAACCCCAGTTAAAGAGAACAAAGTGGTATAGAAAGATATCGAAGAGTGGTAGTGGAAGAGTGGCCACGAGGAAAACCCAAGCCTGGTAACAAATCAGTTGTTAAACTATGAGGAAGAGTTGGGTTGCTTGATAACCCAATGAAGGCTATAATCTCAATGAACTAGTGACTAGATATTTCTATGCCCATCCTGCAATAGCACTGGAAGGTAATGACCATGAGAGACTGTACAGGAGTCATAGGATCTTCCTTGTTTTGGATGTGGTAGGTATTGTGGGTTCCAGGTCAGCTGAGAGCAACTGGACCTTTCTATGCCCATCCTGAAATAGCATTGGAAGGGAAGATGCCTTGAGAGACTGTGTAACAGTGCTGTAGTTCATGCTTGTGTTGGATGTGGTAGGTATTGTGGATGCCATGTCAACTGAGTGCTGAGATGCATGTAGTTCTGTGGTTGAACTCACTAGTGTAGCAATACCCTCCTTGATATCCCTGTATGCTTGATAAACCCCTGTAGGTTGGCTTAGCATGGGTAGGTGCCCTGGAATGCTTGGTAGCCCAACTATAGACTAGTTTAGCATGTGAGTGGATCCTTGACTGTGAGAGAACCTATTAGCCCTCCGTAGTGGATACATTGCCCATCTCATGGGTGATCTCTTAGCTAAAAGAGTATAGGATGGACAGAGATCTAAGGTTGGGCGGAACACTGCTCTCACTTAGCCAGTTGCTTCGGAATTCAAAGAGAAGTATTATGTTATGGTAAATGATGTGGCTTCATTTTTGTGATGAATGTTTGTGTGCAAACTATGGAATGTATAGCTGTATAAATTTTTAACATAAAGCCTCATATAGGCCTGAGTAAGGGGCTGAGTCCACTATTCCATGTGGTCTGGTAGGGCATGAATTAATGTCTTGTAATTCTTCCATATGATAGATGTGTGGTGAAACCTGTTACTGCATTTTACATGTTATAATGGATGATAGTGTTTCATTGTTGGAAATGAATGTTTATGCATAACTAACCTTGGAAGGAGATATATATTTACACCTGACTCTTGAGAAGTAAGAGAGCCTTGGAAGTGGTTTCATAAAACCATAAGAAGTCAAATGGAGTGGAAGATCTTAGCAGGTTGAAGGTTTGAAGTATCTAAGTGGAGATATAGATAGAACTTCAAAGAATAAAATGAGGAAGTTAAATACTTCATTTGATGAGGGGGTTCTACCATTGGATAGATATCTCCAAGAGCTTTCCAACGGTATCAACCTTGCCCCATTTGGTTGCAGGGGGAGGAAGTTATGACCTTTTGAAGTCTTGATGAAATTTCCCTTACTGAAGCGAGATTCCGCAATCCTGAATCCGCAATTTCGGGTTGCAGGTTGCGGGAATCACCAAGTCTGAAATTGTGCGTGTTGGGTTTCTACAATCCCAAATATGCAATTACGGGTTGCGGGTTGCAGGATCGTCAAACACACATTTTCGTATTTGGATTTCCGCAATTTCGCATCCACAAATTGCGAGATGCAGGTTGCGGGATCAACGGTTTACGGGTTGCGGGATCAGTTGTTTTCATGTTGCGGGATCATTTGTTTTCAGGATTTTGGGTTTCAGGATCGCCGAGCACATAATTTCATATTTGGGATTTCCACAATCCCGAATCCACAATTTTGGGTTGTGGGTTTCGGGATGCGGATTGCACCTCAAGTTTGCCAGATTATGTGTATGGGCACTCAGTCGATGGTTTTTGGAGAAAAAAAATGGATCATGGTCTCCAGTGTCCAGGTGGGTCAATGGGGATGTGACAGAGTGGTATCGGAGCTTCAGTTATAGCACTGGGAGCTGTTTGGGCCAGACCGTGCATGAAGTTTTGGTTGAGAAATGCGCCCATGGCGTGATATTTTAATGAAATTATTTGATTGATTAATTTCTCGAATGAATAATTTATGGTTTAAATGGGCATTCTAGAGTTTATTTGCATGCTTATGATGTCTAGTAGAATGTATCTGATATGCACAAAGATAGCAGCAGCTGTAAGATGAATTGTGTCACAGGGAAGCACATAGAACAATGTAAGAATGGTTACTTTGAATGATGCGCAGGACCTGTTTGGGCCGGAAGATGATGTACTGGGTGAGAATGTGCAAGAAGCACATACAGAGGCCGAGTCTGATGGAAGAAGGGATCAAGTGACACCCTCAAACTTGGCTGAGACTATGGTTAGCTTTAATGAGGGTATGATGAAAGCACAAGAAGAGAAACATCAGATCGATGTAGCCATTTTGCAGAGTCTTACGGACTTGCAACAAAGGATCAATGGTGGTTCTAACCCAAGCCATGAAGGCCGAGAAGAAAAGAATGCAGAAAGTTAGACTAGGGGTCATTCCATGAGAAGAACTCCAAGTCCTAGAAGAGGTTTTGTGGGAAAAGACACAGAACACCTTCTCCTAAATTCTCTTCTAGAAGGTCAACTAAGTTCGAGGGTTCTCTAGGGATCCCAATATGCACTACCACTAAGAGTAAAGGCATGAAGAAGCACAGAGGTATTCCATAGGGTGAATTTAGGAAGGAAATACCTCCTACTTTTGATGGTGAAAGTAAAGAAGGTCAAGAAGAAGAGGCATGGATTCTTGGAATAAAGAAATACTTCAGAATGCATGAATGTTCTGAGAATAAAAAGGCTAAGGTTGCTATCTACAACCTTAGTGTAAGAGCTTCTATTTGGTGGGATCACCTCATACAAGTGAAAAGAATCAATGAAATGAGAGTTAGCTGGAGTATATTCCAAAGGTACTTCCAGGAGAAATACCTATCAGCTAGGTATTATGATAGCAAAAGAAAAGAGTTCAATGAACTCAGGCTAGGATAGAATAATATGGATGAGCATGTCCACAAGTTTCTGGAGTTGCTGAGGTATGTAGACTACATCAGGGATGAAAGAGTGAAAATTCAATGCTTCCTTCGTAGCCTACCATAGAGCTACAAAAACAGGATAGAGTTTGTTAATCCACCAGGTTTGGATGAAGCTATCAGGATGGCAGAGCATTTCTATGAGCAGAATAAAGGAAAAGCAGAAGCACAACCAGTGTGGAAGGGTAAACCCAAGGGAAGGTTCGATCAGAAGAAAGGTGAATCTAAACCACCATCCAAAAATCAGCCTAGGAGATTTCCACAAGGCCAGCAAGCAAGAAGAGAATTCAAGCCATCTGTAGCAGTGGACAGAACACCAATGGGGCCACTTCAGTGTTGGGGTTGTGGGGGAAAACCACAGGCTTAGATATTGCCCAACTGGAAAGAAGAACCTCAGGAGCTTACACCATGTTAGAGGAGAAACTATAGTAGGGGATATGGCAAGAGAAGCACCCAGGATTTATGCAGCATTGGATGATCACCAAGCAGACCATCAGTCAGCAGTGGTGGAGGTTGCAGGTAAGATTGTTGAGCAACCTATTTCTATTTTGATTGATCCAGGGTCTACTCATAGTTATGTATCTCCTAAGGTAATTGAGAGTTGCTCTCTTGGTAAAGTGAAGCATGAGAAGGCTTGGCTAGTCCAATTGGCCACTGGTACCAAGAGAAAGGTCAGTGAAGTAGTGAAGGAATGCCCTATAGAATTGAATAGACTCCTCACGCATACAGAATTAAATGTATTGCCATTGGGATCATATGATGCCCTGATTGGCATGGACTAGTTGGAAAGGCATAGAGCCAAGGTGGACTACTATGAGAAAGCATTGGAATGCCTTGATGATGAGGGCCAACCAAGGTTGGTTAAAGGGATTCCAAAGCATGTTTTGGTGAGGCATATTTCAGCTCTACAATTAAGGAAGTTTTATAAAAAGGGTTTCCAGTTATATGCTATACATGTATCAGGTTCAACAGAAGATAAAGGACCTAAGATAGAATACTTCCAGATATTGCAGGAGTGTCAGGATGTGTTTCCAGGATTGCCACTTAGGAGAGACATTGACTTTTCCATTAATCTTGTTCCAGGAGCAACACCCATCTCCAAAGCACCTTATAGAATGAGCACACCATAATTGGTAGAGTTGAAGATGCAACTGCAAGAGTTAATGGACAAAGAATATGTCAGACCGAGTGTATCCCCATGGGGTGCACCAGTGTTGTTTTTAAGAAGAAGGATGGAACATTGAGGTTGTGTATTGATTACATGCAGCTTAATAAGGTGACAATTAAGAATAAGTATCCCTTTCCAAGGATTGATGACTTGTTCGATCAGATGAAGGAAGCTAGAGTGTTTTCAAAGACTGACTTGAGGTAGGGATACCATCAAGTGAGGATTAAGGAAGAAGACATTCATAAGACAGCCTTCAGGACTAGGTATGGTCATTATGAATTTACAGTGGTACCATTTGGTCTTACCAATGCACCTGCTACGTTCATGTGTCTCATGAACAATGTCTTCAGCAAGTACTTGGATATGTTTGTGATTGTGTTCTTGGATGACATTCTTGTGTATTCCCCAAATGAGGAAGAGCATGATGAACATTTGAGACTGGTATTACAAGTCCTTAGGGAGCACCAGCTATATGCTAAGCTAAGTAAATGTAACTTCTATGAAGAGAAGGTGCAGTATTTGGGTCATATTATATCAGCAGAGGGCATTGCAGTAGATATAGAGAAGATTGAGGCCATCATGGATTGGTCCACTCTAAGGAACGTAGCAGATGTTAGATATTGCATGGGCCTTGTTGCTTACTACAGAAGGTTCATTGAGGGATTCTCCAAGATAGCCCATCCAATCACTTCCTTGCAGAGGAAGGGAATAAAATTCACATGATCTAAGAAATGTGAAAGAAGTTTCTAGCAGCTGAAGAAGTTGCTTACTAGTGTACCTGTGTTGAATATTGCAGATCCAAGTAAGGATTTTGTGGTATGCACAGATGCTTGCATTGAGGGAATCAGTGGAGTGCTAATGCAAGAATGTTCTATAATTTTTTATGAGTCAAGGAAACTAAAAGAACTTGAAAGGAACTATGCCATCCATGACTTAGAGCTAGCAACCATAATTCACACTCTCAAGAAATGGAGGCACTATCTTTTGGGAAGGAGATTTGAGCTCAGAACTAATCATATGAGTTTGAAATACTTGTTTGACCAAGCAAATCTGAATGCAAGGCAGACCAGATGGATGGAGTTTCTTTGTGAGTTTGATTTGGAGATTAAGCATGTCAAAGGTAAAGAGAATAAGGTTGTTGATGCACTCATCAGAAGATTTCATATTGTAGCAATAAGTAGGTGTGAATCAGACTTGAAGGAAAGAATTTTAGAGGCTCAAGATAGTGATGAAGCCTATCTTCATATTAAAGAGAAATTTCAGCAAAATGTTATAGAGGAGAAGTATGCAAGATATCATCTGGGTGAGGACAATGTTCTCATCTATCATAACACCAGACTATACATTCCAGATAGTGTAGATTTGAAGAAGCTGGTGATGAATGAGATACATCAAAAGCCATACTCAGGATTCCCATGATATCAAAAGACTATAACAGTAGCAAGGAAGCAGTATTTTTGGCATGCTATGAAGAAGGACATAGCTGAGTACATTACTAGATGTTGGAAGTGTCAACGGGTCAAGGCAAAGCACCAACATCCAGTAAGATTATTGCATTCCTTGCCCATTCTAGAGTGGAAGTGGGAAGTGATTTCTATGGATTTTATAACAGGACTGCCTATGACAGTGAAGAAGCATGATTCAATCATGGTTGTGGTTGAAAAGCTATCCAAGGTAATTCATTTCATTCCAGTCAAGTCCATCCACAAGGCTAATGACATTGGAAATATCTTCATGAGGGAGATATTTAGATTGCCTGGATTTCCCAAGGAAATAGTTTCAAATCGTGACACCAAGTTCACATCCAATTTTTGGAAAGGTTTATTCCAAGAGTTGGGAACTTAGCTGAAGTTTAGCACAGCCTATCATCCTTAGACAGATGGTCAAACTGAGAGAGTGAATTAGAAACTTGAAGATACGTTAAGGATGTTTGTGATGGATAATCCATCTAAGTGGGAAGACTATTTACACTTAGTGGAATTTGCTTACAACAATGGGCATCAAGCATCCTTGAAGATGAGTAATTTTGAACTATTGTATGGAAATGGATGCAGAACTCCAGTAAGCTAGGACAGCCCAATGAACAGAGTGGTGCTTGGACCAGAAATGGTTGAGGAGATGGAACAGGAAGTGGTTAAGATCAAGTAAAATTTGAAGGTAGCACAGGACATGCAAAAGAGCTATGCAGATATGAAGAGAGTGCATAAGGAATTTCGGATTGGGGATCATGTCTACTTGAGAGTGAGACCCAAGAATAGTTCCATGAAATTGGGAAGTTGTGCCAAGTTGGAACCTAGATATTGTGGGCCATTTGAAGTCCTTGATAGGATACGACTAGTTGCATATAGGATTGCATTGCCTGCTAACATGATTGGCATGTGATACAGGTGGAACCAGAGGGAGAGTTCCAAGTGGAGCCTACATGCATCCTTGACAGGAAGGTTACCTTGATCCAGAACCGAGCCATAGCGCAGGTAAAGGTGCAGTGGAGGCACCTTATCCCAGAAGAGGCTACATGGGAGCTGGAGGATGCCATGAAAGAGGTATTTCCATTTTTGTTCAGTTTTGAGAACACAAAGGACGGTGTTATTTTAAGGGAGAGGGAGTTGTAAGACCCCATTTTTCCCTTGATGTATTTGGATTTGATGTAAATACTGTGTACATACGGTATGTGTAATTTCCCTATTGTGGAGCTCAAGGCCAAGGCCCCACTAGTGGGTGTTTAAGTTTATTGCTTAGGCAAGTATTTGGACAATTTGATTATTCATGGGATGATTAAGCCATGAAGAAATGTAAATGATGTAATTATTATTGAATGACTAAAATAACCAAGCAGCTGGCTAATTTCATGTCCCAAATTTGGTATTGGGTCACAATGGCCTAATCACATTGGCCCTATTCATTAGAGTTTGTCAAATTGATGCTAAAGGTCAAATAATTGCTAAGGAGAAAAATTACTAGTTTCCTAGGTTTGGGGTGGAAACTTTGGGATTTGGAATAATGGGGATAATAAATTATGTTTGAACATTAGAATGGCATAAATATTTAATAAAGGAGCTAAATAAATATATACAAGTGAAAATCAAAGTGGCATTTCATCATGAAGACACATGGAGGAAGTGGGACCCATATATGGCTAGATTTCCCCACTACATTTGGCATCATTCTCTCACCAATTCGAATTCAAGGTGAATGGTAACATACTTGGGGGAGTCCAAAAGGTATTATTCATTGCATGACTCATCCAAGGTCAAAATATAGAGGAAGAGTAACTCTCATGGAAGAGGAAGAGGCAATTTGGAGCTAGTGAGACACTTGGGCTAGATTCCCTAGCTCTATGACAACAATGATGAAGATGCTATGACACCTATGACACAAATCAAACCTGAAGGCTGACATATGACATATATGACATGTCAGGGCTAAAAATAGACTCCAAGAGGGCGCTCAAGGGTGTTAGGGCAGCTAAGATGCTTCCACATGTGATTTGGTGGAAGTGGGAGACTAGGAATTGTTGTACAAGTGGCGTTCTTTGGAATCTCTTCCCAACATGAGTTGGCATGAGTCTCTTGGAAGGAATTCGACCCATGGAGGACATTAGAAGTTTATAAATGTCAATAAAAAAGAATGAAACCATCTTTTGATCATTTGTAGAATTTGCAATTGCATTTGTGAAGAGGGAGAGCTAGTGGATGACTAGTTTCTTGCCTTAGCCAATTTCGAGGGTGAAAGATTCCCATCCAAGTTGGCAATTGGAAAGGCCATTCAGAACTTTCATTTGGAGCTTTAATGGAGTCTTTATTTGCAGGTGTAAGCTACAGGGAAGCTCATGGTTTCTTCTATTGCAGCTCATTCCTTCAACCATTTCCAGTTTTGATGGCATATTCTTGATCCTTGAGGGAGGGCGTTTTTGGTGAGATATTGTACTCTTTGGGGGAGCTTCTAATGCCCCATTTCTTTTTTAATATGAATTAAATACTTTGTTCTTCATCTCCAGAAATTTTTAGGTCGAAATTCCAAGTAGAAATGTATAAATCTCATTTTTAATGGAAGAACAATGCCATTTCCCCACTACCTTGTTGTGAACCAATGTATTGATGATGATTTCGAATGAATGGATGATTCTATGATTAATTTGTGATTAGTGGACTGCCATGGATGTATTTTAAAAGTTTCATGTACTGTACTTGAGCATTTGAAGTATTTTTACTCAGTTTAATTGCATTGGGAGGAGAAATAGTGCCATTTCCCCAAGGGTCGAATTGGTGATTTTTGCAGTTGAATGGGAGAGGGTGAGAACAGTTGTAATAAACCATTAATGGTTCATATGAGACCTTAATAACATAATTAACACATTACATACCTCTGTTGATAAATTTGAGTGGGTTTGGAGGCATTTGGGAAGCCATTTTCAGTACTTACCTCAGGGGGATTTGAACCCCAAATTACTAGTAAAATTGCATACTTGGTCCAGAATATTAAGAGAGTTTGCAGAGGTCTTTTGGTGGAAATATGTTATCCCTGAACATCATATTCAATTCCTAATATCATTCATACACCTTCCTTGAATATTTGAAGGAATTTGGAGTCAATTTGAGACCTAGAGACCAATACTAGTCAAAGGGAAATCACTAGTAAAGTTACCTACATTGACCAGAATTGAAAGAGTATTTGTAGAAGTGTTTTAAAGGTACAAAGGCATCCCTGAAACACATAATTATGTTATAATATCATTCATATACATTCTCAGAAGATTTGGGATCATTTGGGGCAAATTTGGGACCTAGAGATCAAAACTAGTCAAAGGTCAAACCAAGGAAAAAAAGTGGAAAATTGTCATTTTAATAAAATTCCTAACAAGGGACATTACAGCTAAGGAGGAAACGAATGAGAAGGGGCCATTTGTATCCACTAGGGAGAGGTGAGGGGGTTTGGGATTGGTTTTCCATGTTTCCACATGTATGACTGTGAACCCATTGGACCTCATTGCTGACATTAACACAACTGCAATAGGTAGCTGAGAGCCTTGATGGATGAGGCTGATGGAGTGTGGAGCATGCCTGAGATTTCGTATGGAATGGCATGGCTCTGATCACTTGTGCGTAAAGGCACCCGACTACCTGTAAAAACTTGCAGAACCTGTTGTGAACCGGGGGGGATCATTCATTTATTCATCAACACACGCACTCACTCCCTGCTCACTCTTGCGTTACCATCGTTCTGCATACCACCGACCCTCGCAGAGGATTTGCCTATGCATTTTCCTGTATACATCGTGCTCCTATGCGAGAGAACTATCTGGGAAGGGATAGCCATGACACTCGGGATGCAAACCCCAGTTACAGAGAACAGAGTGGTATAGAAAGATGTGGCAGAGCGACCATGAGAAAAACCCAAGCCTGGTAATGAATCAGTTGTTGAACTGTGAGGAAGACTTGGGTTTCTTGATAACCCACTAAAGGATATAATCTCAATGAACTAGTGATTGGATCTTTCTATGCCCATCCTGGAATAACACTGGAAGGAAAGGACCGTGAGAGACTGTACAACAGTGAGAGGATCTTCCTTGTGCTGGATGTGGTAGGTATTGTGGGTGCCAGGTAGGCTGAGAGTGACTGGACCTTTTTATGCCCATCCTGGAGTAGCATTGGAAGGGAAGATGCCTTGAGAGACTGTGTAACAGTGTTGTAGGTCTTCCTTGTGTTGGATATGGTAGGTATTGTGGATGCCATGTCAACTGAGTTCTGAGATTCCTGTAGTTCTGTGGTTGAACTCACTTGTGTAGCAATACCCTCCTTGATATCCCTACACGCTCGATAAACCCCTGCAGGTTGGATTAGCATGGGTAGGTGCCCTAGAATGCTTGGTAACCCAAATATAGTTTGGTTTAACATGTGAGTGGAGCCTTGAATGTGAGAGAACCTATTATCCCTCCTTAGTGGATACACTCCCCATCTCGGGGGTGATCTCTCAGCTGGAAGACTATAGGCTAGACAAAGATCTAAGCTTGGGTGGAACATTTCCCTCACTTAGCTAGTTGCTTCATTGTTGTGATGAATGTTTGTGTGCAAACTATGGAATGTATAGATGTATAAATTGTTAACAGAAAGTCTCATATAGACCTGAGTAAGGGGTTGAGTCCACTATTGCATGTGGTCTGGTAAGGTATGAATTAATGTCTTGTAATGTGTGGTTAAACCTGTTACTGCATTTTACATGTTATAATGAATGATAGTATTTCATTGTTGGAAATGAATGTTTATACATAACTAACCTTTGAAGGAGATATATATTTACACCTGACTCTTGAGAAGGAAGAGAGCCTTGGAAGTGGTTTCAGGAAGCAAAAAGAAGTCAGATGGAGTGGAAGATCTTAGCAGGTTGAAGGTTTGAAGTGTCTAACTGGAGATATAGACAAAACTTCAAAGAAGGAAATGAGGAAGTTATATATATATAACCTAATCAGGGTGTTCTTCCATTAGATAGAGCTCTCCAAGAGATTTCCAACGGTATCAACCTTGCCCCATTGGGTTGCAGGGGGAGAAAGTTATGACCCTTTGAAGTCTTGATGAAATTTGCCTTACTGAAGCAGGATTCCACAATCCCGAATCTGCAATTTCGGGTTGCGGGTTGCGGGAATCACAAACACTGAAATTGTGCATGTTGGGTATCTACAATCCCGAATCCGCAATTGTCGGTTGTGGGTTGTGGGATTGTCAAACGCACATCTTCGTATTTGGATTTCCGCAATTCCGCATCCAGAAATTATGGGATGCAGGTTGCAGGATCAATTATTTTCGGGTTGCGGGATCAGCTGTTTTCAGGTTGCGGCATCAGTTGTTTTCAGGATTTTAGATTTCGGGATCGCTGAGCACATAATTTCATATTTGGGATTTCCACAATCTCGAATCCACAATTTTGGGTTGCGGGTTTCGGGATGCGGATTGCACCTCAAGTTTTCTAGACTGTGTGTATGGGCACTTAGTTAATGGTTTTTGGAGAAAAAAAATGGATCATGGTCTCCACTGGCCAGGTGGGTCAGTGGGGATGTGACATCCATTAGGGCCCCTGGAGATATAATGGGATAGTGATTGTTCCCTAGTTCTATAAAACATGGGGACATTACAGTCCTCTCCTCCCAAAATTTGCTTGTCCTCAAGCAAGTGAAAATATGGTTGATGAAGAACCTCTACACTTTTTTTCCACAATATATTTGAAAGGCTGCTTCAAAAACCATTTAAATCGTATCTCCCTCATAGATGAACGCTTTTAGAAACTTGCATTGGTCATCCTCTCCATCAATTCATGAATGAACCTATTGGTCCCAGAGATGTTCTAAGGTTGTCTTTAGAACTTTGCATGGGCATCAATAATCACTTCTGAAAACTTTATTGAATCAAAACATAGCTGACAGAAAATAATGTGGAATTTCATTATTGAAATATGAATGGGAAGTATTTCAATGTGCCAAGAAATCAGACTTTGAGTGGTAAATGGAACATGAAATGGTATAAGATAAAGGTACTATGGAAAGTAAAGCTTTATCCTACATTTACAGAATGACGTGTTGAGCCTAAGAAAGGAATTCAACAGCCTTAACAAAATGAACACAGAACGCCACTGAATAATATGAGAATATCGCGTCAAGATAAATCAGCATGAATAATTCAATTACTAATACTCTTAGAAGAAATACATTTAATCATAAGCACTCATATAAAGTTGAGAATAGCTCTCTAGATCATACATAAATGGAAGAGATGAAAAACAATTGAAGGTACTAACTGTGCACATCAAAACTTTGAATCCATCAAGCTCCAAGATAGGGCAATAATATGTTTCTTTTTGTATTGATCAAACTATCCAATATAGAATTAATACTTCTTAAAAAAGAGACGACCCCTTGGATACTACCTACTTGGCTATATATAGCCTTCCTACTATCTAAAATAGAAATTGTTACAATCAGTTACAGCTCAACAGCTTTAAGTTTTTTTCTGTTTATACTCCCTAATAGATTTTGTTACAATATCAATCATATGAAAACTTACTAGCTATCCTATGACTTTGACCCAAGACCACTTTGCTAGCAAAGTAGTACGTTTTGTTTGAGGAAGTTCGCATCACCTTAAATTATAAGGTATTAACGACGTAACGTCACTCTGAGCTTATCAGGAACCCTAAAACACCTATTGGACCGCCTACGGCCTAATGAAGATGTAGAGATGACCATACCGATGAAGGATGCTACTTTGCGGACCTCTGCTATCTATCTTTTCCATCCTGTCCAAGCCCTTTGCTCTTCGAACCTTCCTTCGATGGTAAAAAAGCTCAATTCTGATGCCGAGCTGTGGAATAGGACCTGATGCTATCATTGCTTCGCTAAAATTACTTAGGTGCTACTACTTCACCATTTGATCATCCTTTGCTGGGACCGGCATGTCCCCTTCTTCCATGCTCTTGCCTCCGAAAGGCCCATCTCCCTTTTAACCGAAAAAATAGCTAAACTCTCCTTAGACATCTCGGGTGAGACCTCGGGCTTCTCCTAACTGAATGTCTGCAAGTGTGCATTTACAGGCTGCTCATGGATGTTGGTCATCTAAATCCTCGGTGCTCTTGGTGGGCCTCCTCTTGAGATGAAATGCACCATTGGGAACCCCTATCACTCATGTAATGTCCCCTCCTATCATACTAGCATGATAGAGAGGACGTGAATCTAATACCGGGCATCTAGCCCCATAGCCATTAAGTAAAAACTCATTGATAAAAGACATATACATGTGCATGTTATAGAAACACAACGGAATTAAAAACCATGTTTAATATCTAACATACATTCAACATTTCTGTGACAGCCATTAAATAAAGACATTGTGGAATTTATAAAAGAGAATACTTATCTTATAACAAAGTAGTCCCAAGCAACCAGCTATGCATCTGCAACGTTCCACCCAACCATAGGCCAGTTGTGCTTATCAACCTCTTGATACAACTGCCACCCCCCGAGCTGGGCATGATTTCTACAAGGAACCAGGGAACAACAGACTCACACATAGCCAAGCATACACCAAGATGAGCCAAGCCAATCTACAGTTGGGTTTATCAGGCTGCTAGGAAATGGAAAGGAAGAATTGCTAAGCTAGTGAGCTCAAGCACAGAGCCAGGGATACATCTACAAGATCTATCTAGCTTGGCACCCACAGTTCCTACACACCCCACTCAAGGAAGTATTCCCTTCACCAATGCACAGTCCCTCAGGCCATACCTTCCAATCCAGAGTGTCTAAGGTGTCCGTAGAAGAGTAGCCAGCCCTCTTGATCTTCTTGAGAGGTTACTCCCTCCACTAGGTTTATCAAGCCAATTCTATCCACTACCACTCCAAGTTTCTTGCTCACAGGTTCAAATCAAAACCGGGATGCACATAACAGCAGAACCACACTTATTGGGCATGATAAAAACGTTTTTACACTGAGATACCCAAAGATGGGATTTCTACCAATTCAGAAAAATGTGGGAAAGCCCAAAAATGAAATGGCAATTGGGGAACAACCCTGGAGAGCAGAAATCGTTTTCAGAAAAATGCCCATGGGTATTTTGGGGCAAAAACGACCTCTATAAACCCCCAAAACGTGACTCCCTTTCTCCCAGCCACTGTGCAACACAAAAACGAGCTCCCAGCTATGGACAAATGCAGAAAATTGGTAAAAAACGTGATGAGGAAAGACCCAGTAGTTTAGACTGCATGAGAGAGGAAAGACTGTGGGTTTAGAATGGCTTTGGGCACCATTTTGTGGGTGTTTTCTTTCCCAAGAACAAAAAATATGAATTCCCAGGTTGATGGCTTGCCCATGCACGAAATTGGCTGCCATACCTCTTCATTCCCAAGGCATTAACTGCCTCAACCAATTTCTAGAAGAATTAAATGATTGGGTCCATAACCCAAAATGGGTAGTTTGTGGTTTATGGGTTTTCTCATTAACACATGGATTAACACCATTGGCTCAAGGGTTTGAATAATTTCCCCCCTATTCCTTGTAGAATCATGCCCCCATCTCGTTGTTGCATTGCATAGCTAGTTGTGGGTTCATCATTGAAATTCGTATTTACATGATGTCTTAATTTACATTGTGCCTATCTAGCACAAGAACCATATGCATCTATTTTTAATTGCCGATATATAAATGCTAAATCAATGGTGGGGCCTTGGCCTTGAGCTCCTCACCATGATTAAGTAACAATATTTACATCATTTACAATTTAAATGCAAAGGGGGTCAAAATGGGGACGTTATAGCTCAGCTCTGAATTAATCAATTTTGAACAATCTGCGTGTCTTTGGCTTCACGCTCCAGACCAAAGAAGTCTGGGAGCTTTGGAATACAAAATAGCTTAGCTCGTGGACTATTTATAGTAATACTTGAACTATCATTGATGAACGTGCCTATATTAGCGTAATGATTACTTGACCATCCCTTCAGGATTTGCATGTTGAGAGTAGTCTGTAGCTTGTACGGTGTCGACGACAGTAATACTTACTGGGAAGAGTCACTTCAAAGTGACAGCGAGGATGAAAAGACAGAGAACCCATTAATAGTTTTCAGGTCCCTCGAAGAGTGGTTTAGGAAACCCACTCCAAGCCCCCTGAACGATCTTGGGACTGCCACGTGGAGGCCACGGTTTTAATTCAGGGGTGGACCAGGCATGATAAACCTCTCATAGCTTTAACCTCCTAATGCTTTGATGACCATTGATTTTATGCTAGGAGATCTCGAGATCTGATCTAGGAAGGCGCAAGTCTTTTTAAGAATGGGTCCCGCTTAACACAAGGCCTCCCCATCAAGTGCTCTATGATTTATAAAATCATCATGACAGCGAGGTGGTTTCAGGGCCCTCGAAAAGTGGTCTACTGATACTGCCTTAAGGCCCCTGAACATCTATAAAGTTGACACGCGTCAACGGTGTTTTTCTATCACAAACCATCTGGGCTAAAAAAATGAAGTGCGTTTAAGGGTCCTGACCGCGCCTGCTTTTAGCTGGCTCATGATAAAATTTTCTGAGCTTCAACTACATACCTTCTGGCTGCTATGGCGTGAAGTATTTTTCTTTATAAGTTCATTCTACTACTTTAGCTCCTTTCTATGACATCCTCTTTCAATTTGGCGATGAACTTTCCTTCCGCTGATAATAACACTAACATTGGCTTCAGCGGGGACAACCTCTTTCATCTAGGAGAGGTTGAGAACAGTAGACTAGTGCCTTTTAGACCATTGGGTTGTGGAGTCATGATTGTTAAAAATAGAAACATAGCTATAGAAAGATAATCAGAGAATAAGCTACAAAAATTCTCATAATTTTTAAAGAACAAAAAAGAAATAAGAATATGTTATAGGTATGATACAATAGTTTCGTTCGCAGAGTAAGATATGGAACTAGTAATGAAAGAACCAATTTAGAAATCTCCCGTTCATAGGGTTCCCAAAACTTTCACCATTTAGTTGAGCTAACTCATATTTGTTGTTGTCCTGAACTGTGATGATTTTGAAAGGACCCATCCATAGGTTGTCGAACTTCCTATGCTTAGACCTTGGATCTCTTCTGGCATCCAATTTCAGAACAAGATCTTTGTACTGAAAATCTTAGGCAACAGCCCTTCGGTCAAAAGTTTCTTTCATCTTGTCCTGGTAGATTTTGGTGGAGTCATCCAGTTGTTCCCTGACCTACTGAATTTCTATCAACTGCTAGATTCTTCTCTCCATATCATCTGGCTCCTTGTTTTCCAGTTGTAGTAGCTTCATTACCAGGAGGCCCAACTGAATCGGGAGAACAACCTCCTTTCCGTATACCAATTGAAATGGCGAAGTGCATATAGCCCGCTTGACACTGATTCTATCTTCCCATAACATGAATTTTAAATGGGAGTCCCAGGCCTTTTTGTTTGTGCTGAACATTTTCTTAATAATATTAACCAAACTCTTATTGGAAGACTCAACCAAGCCATTTCCCTGTGGGTAGTATGTAGTTGAATGGATCAATTCAATATTATAATTTTTGCAAGAATCTATCATCTTATATGACTTCAAAGCTAGAGCATTGTCTTTAAGTATTTTCCTCAGGCAACCAAATCTTGCCAAGATGTTTTCTTCCAGGAAGCTTATGATAACTAAGTCATTTGCGTTCCTAGTTGGAATAGCTTTCACCCACTTCGTGAAATAATCAGTGGCCGTAAGAATCCATCGATGTTGGCTGCTAGAATGAGGATTTATCTCTCCGATAAAATCAAGGCCTCATTGCTGGAAAGGCGCTTCCACCCTAATGGGTTTTAGAGGTAACGGTTGCAGCTTTTGCTTTCCGGCAAACATTTGACACTCCTTGCATTCCATGATGATCTTGCTGGTATCGGAAAATAAAGTGGGCCAGAAATATCCTGCTCACAATATCTTATGAGCGGTCGCTCTCCACGCATGATTTCCTCCACACAAACCCTTATGAAATTCATTAATTATTCCCTCGGTCTCCTCTTCTACAATACAATTGAGCAGGATTTCTAGTGGTTCTTTCCAGAAAAGATAACCATCCAAAACACAGTATTTGACCACTTTGAGTTTGAGGGATATTATCTTATATTTCTCCATTTCGGGGGGATAAGTGAGAAGCTCCAAATAGTAGACTATGTCCCTATACTATTCTGAATTTATAAACTTCTTGGCTAACTGATCAGGAAGATTCTGTTGACCTTCCCCATTTCCCTTCTCGAGGATTTGATCGATCAAATTAATTTCTAGGGATTGATAATTTGACTCTGCTAGTAGTTTAGCTAACCCCTATCCTTTTACCAACTTGGTAGGTCTAATATCCATATCGTACTCCTAGATCTTGGAGATCCACTTTCCTCTTCTCCCTTCACTATGAGGCTGACATAAGATATCCTTAATGGTACTCCCCAGAATGTGAGCGATGATCTTGGAATGCAAAACATAGTTGCTGAAAGACTTGAGTGCTTTAACCAGTACATAGGCCTGCTTCTCCATTGTGTTATATTGTAATTCTGCATTTCTCAGGGCTTGGCTGAAGAAAGAAATAGGTTTTTCATGCCCCTCCTGATGTTTTTACAAAAGGACTGTTGCAATAGTAACCTCAGAGGAAAAAGAAAAAATTAAGAAATCTTTGGTGTAGTTTGGGCTAGTCAAAACAGGTGCCTCTCCCAAGGAGTTCTTTATCTGCTTAAAGGAATTTCTCGCGGCTATGTTCCATTTTATCTCAGCATCTTTTCTCAACATGTCAGTAATCTCTTTCATTATTTTATCAAAGTTAGGAATAAATCTTCGTAAAAAAAAAATTTACCAATGAAATATTGTAGCTCCTTTTTATTTCATGGGAGATTGATCAGCTTAATAGAAGCCACTCTCTCCGGGCCTATCCTCACAACATCTTTGGAAAAAATATGACCAAGCAACTTTCCTTCTGTCATGGCGAAAAAGGACTTCTTTGGATTGAGAGACATGCCATACTTTCTGCACTTCTCAAAAGTTTGCTTCAGATGCTAAAGATGCTCCTGGTCAGATTTAGAGAAAACTGTCATATCATCTAGGTATATAACAATGAACCTATCCTTTTTTCCTATAAATGCTATGTCCATGGCTGTTTGGAATGTCGGCCTGGCATTCATAAGGCCAAAAGAAATTTTTTCATACATAAAAGTTCCCCATGGTGTAGTGAAGGCCATCTTTTCCCTATCATCCAGGTGCATTGCAACTTGGTTATACCTTGAGAACCCATCCATCATAGATACTTGGGTTGACCCTACCACCTTTTGCAAAATATTATCCATTTTGGGAAAGGGGTAGTTATCCTTTAACGAGCATTTATTTAGATTTATGAAATCGACGCATAGTCGTATCTCGTCGTTCTTCTTTCTGACTAGTACTAAGTTAGCCACCCATTCCGAGTATCTTAGAGGGAGAGTGATTTTAACATCAAGAAGCTTCCTTACTTCCCCTTCAATCACTCGCAACAAGATAGGGTTTACCTGCTTCAACTTTTTTTTTATTGCCTTAGCATCAGGCTTTAAGGGGATCCTATGTTGTATTATGGTAGTACCATAGGTTATGAGGTCCTCATACTTCCATGTGAATACATCTGTATAATATTTAAACAATTCCTCATACCTTTGCCTCCACTTGCTCATGAGGGATTGAGAGAGTTTGATGAACTTGGGGTCCTCCACGGTACCAAGATTTACCTCTTGTATGGCCTCTGTGGTTGGCTGTATTACTTGTTTGACCGGGACATCATTTTTTTCGAACAACTGCTCTAATGGAACAAGTCCTTTCAGAATGAAATTATTTTTTAACTATAGGACCTTGTGACCTGTGATCTGCTGCGTGAATTTAGAGCCTTCTGTATCTTTTAGCTATGAATTACTTCCTTCTATTTTTCTGGAGCCACCTTCCACCTCAGTATTTGAAAATTCCCTGACTAGTTGCAAAAAGCACTTAATTTGTTGGTCATCCTGGAAAACCTGCCAACTTTTGATGTTGTTGGGAATGGAGGGATAGTATCTCATTTAAAATTCGTATTTTAGCTCCATCTTTTTGGGAGGGTTGAAATAACTTGAAATCATGGCCAAAGCATCGGCCTATTGCTTTTCTTCCCGAGGGACAAAAGTAATGTTAAATGCGTCAAAGAAGTTCTGAATAAGATCCCAAGCCAGATTGCGGTATGCTCTGAGTCTAGGATGTTTAATTTGATAAACATTTCTAATCTGATTTACCACGAGCTCAGAGTCTCTGAAAACTACCAGATTGGAAATTCTCAAGTCTCTTGCCGCTCGGAGAACGAGGATGAGTGCTTCATACTCACTGACATTGTTGGTGGTATCAAAATATAGCCTATAAGACAAACTGATTTCATCCCCCAATGGTGATGTCAATACCGCACCGGCTCCAGATTCATCTTTGGAGGATGCCCCATCGAAAAAGAGTTTCTAGACTTGGTTCTGAATATTTTTCAGCAGCTAGTTCTTTCGCTTGAACATGTGGGATCTTTTCTTCAACTGGGTATCCTACTGATAGTCTATAATAGGCCATCTTCTCATCAGCAACATATATAGGATAATTCATGGGACTATCTTGGTCGCTTATAACATAGGTGAACATGGCTTCCATGTATAACCGCCTGGTCTCTCCATTAAAAATGGGTATCGTAGCATATTTCATGTCCATCTACGTAGCTGCTCTTAGCTTTTTAGCCCCGCTTCTTGACAGGAGCATACCATATTTAGCTCGGACATCTTCTACCACCATGTCCATCATTACGCTTTTGGCTGGTATTTGGGAAAGACTAACCACCATGTCTTTTATCATCCCTATGCACTTTACCTTTCTGGAATCAAAACTGTAAAGGTCATGATAAGGCCTCGTGATTTCCAGTCCCAGTTGTTCCATGAAAACTTTGGGTATTAGATTGTGATATGCCCCGGAAACCAGCATATAGTTGTGCAGAAGCTTCTCATGTGCTAAATTTTCAGAATTTACTTCAATCTGATCTAGGATCTTAACTGAGAGAACAACATGTAGAGCAAGTCTACAGCATATCAATCATGGACACAATAATGCAAGCACACAAGAGACACAGAGTTTACTTGGGGAAAACCAGACAGATGAAAACCCCAATAACTTCCTCAGAGATAGATAGAGCAATGATACAACCTGAATACAAGAGATAGTCTTCTTCTAGCAGCAGAGCCTCCTCCTCCACAAGTGCGCCACTCTCCAAAGTGTGAGTGAGAGAATAGAATGTGTAAAATGAGAGGGACACACTCTCTATTTATACACTAACTTGTCTTGACCTTTACTCAACTAGGTTGGCCTCAACTTAACCACTTAACATAATGCTGACTAGGCCAACCCCCACTAGGGTGGTCTAATAACCCTTTGACCCACATGTCCGACCCCCAATAGGGTGTTCTAATAACCCTTTGACCCACATGACTTATACAGGGCCGACCCCAACAAGGTGGTCTAATAACCCATCAAGTATAAGTTAAGACACTTACAATATAAATGACGACACTTTCGTATAGAGGAATAATAACATCTCTATAGGAATACAACCACTTCCATATAGAGGAATAATAACATCTCTATAGGAATACAATATACATATATGTGAAATACATTCCGAAATTACATATACATCAACACTCCCTCTTAACTAGGGAGGTATTTCTCGACACAGGTCTTCTAGCACAATTCATCTTCTCTGGATCATCGTCACTGCTGCTGCTATCTCAATCAATCTCTGAATGTACTCGTCATACGAAGTTATACAGAGCCAGTCCTTTTTATTCTGGATGTAGGCCCACCACCTGTAGGTCTTCATCATCATTGTCGATACTGTGGAAATCTTAGGACTTATTACGTGCGTCACAAAACCTTAAAAGAGTCTCTTGACTAGCAAGAACCCTAAAGAGAATCTGAGGCCTTTTTCATCCTGTCCAGATCTCCAAGACTTATTACATGTGAACCCACCACAAAACCTCAAAAGAGAATCCTAGGACTGATTACGATCACAAGGCTCAACCTATTGGATCTCCCAGGGTAGAAATTACATGTGGTCACCACAAAACCTCGAAAGAGCATCCCAGGACTGATTATGAGCACAAGGCTCAACCTATCGGATCTCCTAGGCCACAAATTACATGTGGTCATGGAAAAACCTCGAAAGAGCATCCCAGGACTGATTACGAGCACATGGCTCAACCTATCGGATCTCCCAGGGCACAGATTACATGCCATAGGACAAAACCTCGTAAGAGCATCTGCCAGATATCCCAGGGCACAAATTACATGCCATTGGCAAAACCTCGAAAGACTATCTGTAGATCTCCCAGGGCACAAATTATATGTCCTCCCAAGCAAAACCTCGAAAGAGCATTTGCCAGATATACCAGGGTACAAATTACATGCCATAGGCAAAACCTCAAAAGACTATCTGCAAATCTCCCAGTGCACAAATTACATGCTTATCTGCATAACCTGCTCCACGGCCACAGAGTATCAACCTGATACTCACCATACATCATCTTGATGTACACATGAGCATCCTGATCATCATCACTGCAACATCCTGCTGCATGTCATCTGGAGCAACATCCCGAAGCTCGTCATCCATGATCATCCTGATCATACAATGCATCTACCTGATGCATACCAAGTATCTACCTGATACATATCATCATACATGATCCACCTGATCATACAGTGTATCCACCTGATATAAATACAAATACATGATACATATCACCATACATGATCCACCTGATCTTATAATGTATCCACCTGATACATATACAGATACATGGTCCAAGCATCCAACATGATGCATATACAAAAATACATACAAGTGATCCAACTAATCATATCCAGCATCCAACATGATGCGTACATACATATAAATATAAATGATCCAACTGATCATATCCAGCATCCAACATGATGCATACACATAGCAGTAACTAGAGCATCGTCCTGATGCTCATCATCCATGATCCTCCTGATCATCGTAGCATCGTCCTCTTCAGATCATCTCATCGTCCATGAAGCACAGCCCAGATGCACATCATCCAACACTTACACCACCGACATGGGAGAACACATCTACCACCATTCGGGGAAGGCTCCAGCCCTTACTTTTTCACCATGGGAGAACACATTTACCACCATGTGAAAAATGGCTCAGCAATTACATCACGACAAAGGGAGAACACATCAACCATGTCAAGAAAGCTCATGTGCATTTGCATCTTCCAGAATCATCACTTCCCTTTGGAAGGAACCTCGATCTGAAGTGCACCAAGCCTCTCTCTGAAGTACTCAAACTACACTCTAGCCAACGGCTTGGTCAATACATCTGCAACCTGCTCATCCGTCGCAACATACTCTACTTCAGTTGTACTCAGTGCTACGCAAGACTGCTTCCTGCTAAACCAAGAGATCACACCCGATCCCATACTGAAGCGGCACCCAAATGTGCTCTTCCTATCTGCAACACTGCTTGCCCAATTTGAATCAACATAACCCTGCATGTTAAACTTTTGATTCACATCATACTTGAGCCCATAATCAACCGCACCCTTTAGGTACCTCAGAATATGCTTTAGATCAACCAGGTGAACATCTCTTGGATCGGTCAGGAATTGGCTCAATGTGTTCACCGCAAAGCAAATATCTGGTCTCGTGTTCATCAGGTACATCAAGGACCCAATCATTTGACGATACATTGTGACATCAACTAGATCATATGGAGCATCACACAGAAGCTTCAGGTTCGATGCCATAGGTGTGGCCATAGTCGTGCAGTCCATCATCCTGAACCTCTTTAGGATCTATACTGCATACTTCCCTTGTCCAAGGAAGATTCCATCTGCACTCTGCCACACCTCCATGCCAAAAACAAATAGTGCATCATCCCCAAGTTATTCATCTCAAACTCGGCAACAATCTTCCACTGCATGTCGGCAATCAATCTATCCTCACCTATTACAAACAGGTCATCCACATACAATAGTAGTATCACTAGATTGCCTTCCTCAACCTTGTAGTAAAGGTTGGAATCCGCTTTACTCTTGGTAAAGCTCAAACTTGGATAGAAAGTTGTCTATTGTACCATACCAAGTTCTGCACATATATGACTCCTTTTCATGTGTCTCAGAACCAAGAAGGTTCTCCACGTATACTTCTTCTTCAACTACACCATTCAAGAAAGTTGTCTTGAAATCCATATGGTGTATCTTCCTTATCATCACTGTAGCCGGAGCAAGTACTGATCTAATGGAAGTGTATCTGGATACAGGAGCAAAAGTCTCTATGCTACCACCTGCAGCATGCTTGATACTGTAGCTTCTCTTGGAAGTCACTACAGACTCCCCTTCAGGTCTTGGGACTACATCCCAAACATCTTCATGATCGACTAGCACTCCTCGATCATGGCATTCTTCCCAAATCCTGGGAACTTCAATATCTTCAATATTTTCAATAGATAACTTTGTTGCTAAATAAATGTTGTAGTCCTTCTTTTGTAGGTGATGGTATATGATCTTTCCTACACAACAAGTTAAATTGCATGATTATAAAACATTTCATAGTTTTCAGAACAAATTCTTACACATAAAGAAATATGTCACACAGTCATGCAATTATCTTAGCCAATGCTTCATAACAACATTTATCCATATTCTATAACTTTCTAGATGCCTTCCAATCTCTACCAGAACATTGTTAAGAGTGTGCACAACTCCCAACATGTCAGCAAAGAGGTTTCATTCTAGATAAGTAGCAATCGAATGTTGTACAGTGCCATAGGCCACTTACCCATGTATATTAGTAGTATATTGTTCATCAATGCAACTATTCTAATATGCATAATACACAACCTAATTCTAGGAACATAAGCATATACATCATTGAATAACATTATGTAAGAAATGACAATTCAAATACTTATCTTTTTTTGGTTGCTGGGTGGACTCCCTCTGAATATCTGCATCCTTGCAAAAACTACTGAAGTGAGCTCCTTTGCTTTCTCATAGAAACAACTGGAGTGTGCTCCCTCTTGATCTTTGCTTCCTGGATTACCTGTCCTTGAACTTACATCCATCCTTAATCACTATGCATGCTTATTAGTATCATCATTGTGTTATCCTTGAGGTCTCATACATAATCACACATTTATTAGTATAAACTTAATACTATCAAAACACAATAATCTTAAACATGTATAGTCATGATCATTCACAGATAATAAACATTAGTATTCAAGGTTTCAGGGAAGTCTTATTTTACTCATGCATATTCTTCTTTGATCATAGGACTCTTCTGATTAGTTAAATCATCAATGAATAAACCCGTGATTACTCAAACCTATACCTTCATGATTCTTCTGGTTAGTCATATCATTAATTATGGTAAGAAACATAATATGCATACAACCATGACTATTCAACCCTATGACTTCATGAATAATCATTATCAACAACACAATAGTATAAGATCTTAACACAAGGTAGGATTCTAGCTTGATATAGGAAAAACATACCTGGATTAGCATGCTAGCTAGTTATGTCTAATATACCCGCATAATGTCTTTTGGTTCTCTTCAATGACTTGTGCTAGTAACCTGCATGTCTCATAGGTTAACAATTGTAGGACCAAGTTATACATACCTCAAAAGTAGATCTTCTATGTGATCCATGACAATGGATGAATCTTTGTCTTCATGTCACCATGATTATATGTTCTTGAAGTAGAACATGATTTGTCTTTCTTGGTGTACCTTTTATGTTAGCGAACAACATAAACCTCATACAACATCACAATGCATTAGTACATTCATAAGTGTCAAAACCTTAATCAATGAATATCTTCTAGTAAGGTGATACGACAAGTCTAGTAATTAATCAAGATTGTACTGTAATGATATGAAGACAAACATATGATAAACTTAACCATGAAACATACCTGTAAGCCATACCTATCAAGATTGCTTGTAATCTTCTTATGGAAGGCCTTAGCCTCATCTCCCTATGAGATAGGAACTTCTTCACTTATGCAGGTCACCAATCCATCTTCTTCTAGGATTAACCCAATCCACTTGATTTGCGAGAACTAGACCTATAGCTAGATTAGGGTTTGTCAAAGAAACCCCAAAAATTCAAACTTTGAATTTCAAGCTTCCGAAAAGATAGAAATATGTGCCTTGATGAGCTCATCAAGTTGGTATATTCAGAATTTGAAAATTGCAATGTTTCACCCCTCGAAATTGCCTTTTAGATTTCCGGATTCATTAGGGAGGACCCTGAATTAGGGTTTGAGTTTCCTGAAACTTCACCCAACCAAAAGATTTGATTCAAAGCACTAAGCTTCGATTTTTCTGAGGAGCTTCTAGCCGTGGTTACAAATTTCCAAAATTCCAATTTTTTCCGAAGCCCTAAATTCCAGAAGCCATGAATGAAGGTGCTCAAAAATAATTATGTTTTGACAAAAATATGTACCTGATTGTTTCTGGTGTAACTCTGAACTTTTAAATCCATAGGGTCTAAATTTTTTTCTTGAGATAGCCCAACCTATATTTTTCCATCCTGATAGGTCTAACCTCAATTGGATTCTCTGAGAAAGAGTTATGCCAAGTGTCGCAACGTGACCTGTTTATGGGATAATACAGGAGAGTACACTCGTAGGGCGTTCCATGTGTCACTGGTTCAACTTCGGCCTCTGAAAAGTTTTCTTGAGATAGTACCATCGGTGTACTACCTGTCACTTTTTATGAAATTTCATTTGGAGCTTCCTAGCCCAAGTTATGACCTTTTTCCCAAGGTCACCTGATTTTGACTCAGATCTGGAAGAGAGAGAAACCCTATATTGTACAAATCATAAATAACAAAGTACAACGAATTAGAGGTTGTCCTTGGGACACAAGGTACATGGGGATCTAATATTCTACCTGTAAAAGTTTCAGATCCGAAAACTTCACCAAAATGTATTTATAGCGAAAGTTCTATGATGACTGGTTTTTTCTATATCAAGCCCTAGCATCCTAAGTGCAACAAGTGTCATACATGCCATATCATGCCTTCTTTCAGGCTAGCTCTGATACCATGTTAAATTTTCAGAATTTACTTCAATCTGATCTAGGATCTTAACTGAGAGAACAACATGTACAACAAATCTACAGCATATCAATCATGGACACAATAATGAAAGCACACAAGAGACACAGAGTTTACTTGGGGAAAACCATAAAGGTGAAAAACCCCAATAACTTCCTCAGAGATAGATAGAGCAATGATACAAATAGAATACAAGAGATAGTATTCTCCTAGCAACAGATCCTCCTCCTACACAAGTGCGCCACTCTCCAAAGTGTGAGTGAGAGAATAGAATGTGTAAAATGAGAGAGACACACTCTCTATTTATACACTAACTTGTCTTGACCTTTACTCAACTAGGTTGGCCTCAACTTAACCACTTAACATAATGCTGACTAGGCCGACCCCCACTAGGGTGGTCTAATAACCCTTTGACTCACATGACTTATACAGGGCCAACCCCAACAAGGTGATCTAATAACCCATCAAGTATAAGTTAAGACACTTACAATATAAATGACGACACTTCCGTCTAGAGGAATAATAACATCTCTATAGGAATACAATATACATATATGTGAAATACATTTCGAAGTTACATATACATCAACATCATGTACATTCAAGGTGACGTAAAAAGGGGCAGTGGGCTCTTCTTTACTATCAATGCGTGGGCCACATAGAAAAGAGGTAGCTTCATCATTAAGATTTATGGAATCTTGTTGATCAATGCTTTCGGACCTTTGCAACATCTTATCAATTTGGCCTTGGTACATAGGATTTCTTATTAACTCAGTGAAGGGAACTACTATCTTTAATTTGTTCAGCTCTTGTCCCAAACTGAAAGAGGTGTGCCCTTCTCTAAGGACTGGTTCTACTCTCTTATGGGGGCTTATACCTGGATGATTTTGGATATCTGGGATCATGTTTTCAACTTCTTTATCCTTAGGGAGGTATTTTTATTTGGGTAAGGAGGATTCTTGAGGGGACTTTGTTTGAGCTGACTTCCGTGGGGACTTTCTAGGAATAGGTCGACTTTGCTTGTTTTTTGTTTCCAACCTTGGTCTTAAGTTGTACTTCTTTTGCATTTTTTCAGGCTGAGCGCTACGAGAAACAAGATGATCATCAGGGAACTCATCAGTTTCTTGGGAATACAGAAGATCTGTGCCATCTTCCTCATATAATAGTGAACTCTCATAGTCCTCTCTGGTAAGGTGCATGAGGTGGAAATCTTCTTCCACCCAATTTAGTTGTTCTTCAAAATATTCATGACCTTCCTCTGCAGTGAACTCGACTAGATTGTTTTCCTTTTTGCGAACAAGAGGCCTCAGTGGCTGTTCATCGTTTCTTTTTTCTCTATATGCCATCTGTGGATTGAAAGGTCTTTTGAACTGATTTGGAAGACGAGGAGGGGACTGTCGATTAGGACTGCTACCCTCCAATTCCATTCTAGTGACCTTTTTCGATAGGTTGTTGATGATACAGGTCATCTCATCAATCTTTGTGTCCTGGGAGTCTCTTATTTATGAAGATACCCCTTCCTCCTTGGCCTCCCATTTTGCTTTGGGTTCAATATCATTATTCATTTTAATCTTGCCTCTTGCTCTCAGATTTCCTTCAATGTCGATGGCATCATCCTGCATATCGCTAAGCGAGACTGGTCTTCTTTCTCTCAATGTTATGGCAAAATATGAAGGGAAAGCGGCTGCATAAGTGGCTCAAGCTGCGGCTTCAGTAGGACAAATGCCCTTAGGGATTCTGAAATACTGTTTGTTAAATCTTGCTATGAAATCGACCACATTTTCAGAGCCTCTTTTCTTCAGGGCATAGAATTCTATTAGATGATGTAAACTATCCCATTTAACTCCCCATTTCTTGACAAAGGTAGTTTCCAATATTTCCATAGTGTTAATGGAGGCATTAGGTAAAGATTTGAACCATTTTTTGGCCTCTCCTTCTAATGATTGAGCAAAAATTCTCATAAATACATCATCGTGCTCGATCAAAATTTATCCGTGAAATCTTGAAATCGATCTACATGGTCCTTGGTAGATGTCCCTTTACTGCCATCATACTTTGGAAGTAGCTTCAAGTAATGGGTAGGAATATCATTTAGGGGTGTGGGTAACTACAGGGGTCTATGATGGCTTGCCACCCATCTTGGTGGTTTGGGTGGTGGTGGAGGTGGTCCTCCGTCTCCTCCTCCTGACATGAGGTGGATGGCGTTCAAATTCTCCATCTCTGAGGTAACGATAGACATGGGTGGATTAGTGTGAGCAACAAACTCTTCACTTACTGCAGGAATTTTTTGAAAACTAGGACCAGTACAAGGAGTGTGAGGATCTTGGGAAAACGGTTCTTGCTGAAGGGTTTGGACAATGAACTCAGATGGAGGGAATTGGGGGCTGAACAAAGGGGAGGAGAAGCTTCGCTGATAACTTTGTGAAGTAGACTAGTATCTCCCATGTCTATGTCTCCAAGAAACTGAGTCTTCAAAGGTCATAAATTTTTCGTGGCTTAGTTTATGGGGAGTGTGTCTTCATCTAGATGCCAGGTTTGCTACTGTTGATTCACCAAGTGGATTACAGCCTACACCCCAATTTCATCCACTAAGAAATTGAGATTGTATAATTTTGTCATTATAGCTAGGGAAGATATATCTTCTTGATTGTGTCCCCGACAACGGTGCCAAAAAATATGTTGGTCCCAAAGACGTTCTAAGGTTGTATTTAGAACAATGACTGGGCATCAATAATCACTTCTGAAAACTTTACTGAATCAAAACATAGCTGACAGAAAACAATGTGGAATTCCAATCTTGAAATATGAATGGGCAGTATTTCAACATGCCAAGAAATTAGACTTTGAGTAGTAAATGGAAAATGAAATGGTATTAGATAAGGGTACTATGGAAAGTAAAGCTTTAACCTACATTTATAGAATGATGTGTTAAGCCTGGGAGAGCAATTCAATAGCCTTAACAAAATGAACACGAAACGCCACTGAATAATACGAGAATATCACTTCAAGGCAAATCAGCATGAGTACTTCAATTACTAATCCTCTTAGAAGAAATACATTTAAGCATAAGCACTCATATAAAGTTCAGAACAACTCTGTAGATCATACATAAATGGAAGAGATGAAAAAAAATAGAAGGTACTAACTGTGCACATCAAAACTTTGAATCCATCAAGCTCCAAGATAGGGCAATAATATGTTTCTTTCTATATTGATCAAACTATCCAATATAGAAGTAATACTTCTTAAAAAAGAGAGTCGACCCCTTGGCTACTGCCTACTTGGATATATATAGCCTTCCTACTATCTAAAACATAAATTGTTACAATCAGTTACAGCTCAACAACTTTAAGTTTTTTCTATTTATACTCCGTAACAGAGTTTGTTACAATACCAGTCATACAGACATTTACTGGCTATCCTATGACTGTGACCCGGGACCACTTTGCTAGCAAAGTAGTACGTCCGACTTGACGAAGTTCGCATCACCTTAAATTATAAGGTATTAATGACGTAATGTCACTCAGAGCTTATCAGGAACCCTTAAAAGACCTAATGGACCACCTACAGCCTAATGAAGATGTAGAGGCGAGCATACCAATGAAGGATGTTTCTTTGTGAACCTCTGCTACCTATTTCTTCCATCTCGTCCAAGGCCTTTGCTCTTGGACCCTACCTTCGATGGGACAAAAGTTCAATTCTAATGTCGAGCTGTGTAACAAGACCTGATGTTGTCATTGATTCGCTAAAACTACTCAGGTGCTACTGCTTCACCATTTGATCATCTTTTGCTGGGACCGTCATGTCCCCTTATTCTATGCTTTTGCCTCCGGAAGGCCCATCTCCCTTTTAACCGATGAAATAGCTGAACTCTCCTTAGACATCCCGGATGAGACCTCGGGCTTCTCCTATTTGATTGTCTACGGGTGTGCATCTGCAGGCTGCTCATGGACGCTGGTCATCCAAATCCTCGGTGCTCCTGGTGGGCCTCCTCTTGATATGAAATGCACCATTGGGAACCCCTGTCGCTCAGCTCTGAATTAATCAATCCTGAACAATTTGCATGTCTTTGGCTTTGTGCTTCGGACCAGAGAAGTCTGGGAGATTGGGAATACAAAATAGGACAGCTCGTGGAGTATTTATAGTAATGCTTGAATGATCATCGGCGAACGTGCCTATACTAGCATAATGATTACTTGACCATCCCTTTGGGATTTGCACACTGAGAGTAGTATGCAGCTTGTACGATGATGGTGGTAGTAATAATTATTGGGAAGAGACATTTCAAAGTGACAGCGAGGATGACAAGACAGTGAACTCATTAACGGATTTTAGGCCCCTCGAAGAGTGGTTTAGAAAACCCGCTCCAAGCCCCCTTAACGATCCTGTGACTTCCACATGGAGGCCATGGTTTTAATTTAGGGGCGTATCGAGCATGATAAACCTCTTGTAGCTTCAACCTCTTGATGCTTTGATGACCATTGATTTTATTCCAGGAGATCTCGAGATCTGAGCCAGGAAGACACAAGTTTTTTAAGAATGGGTCCCACTTGACACAAGGCCTCCCCGTCAAGTGCTTTATGATTTATGAAACCGTCGTGATGGCTAGGTGGTTTCAGGGCCCTCAAAATGTGGTCTACTAATACTACCTTGAGGCCCTTGAACATCTATAAAGCTGACATGTGTCAACGGTGGTTTTATGTTAGAGATCACCTGGGATGAAAAAATAAAGTGCATTTAAGGGTCCTGACTATGCCTGCTTTTAGCTGGCTAATGATAAACTTTTATGAGATTCAACTACATACCTTCCAACTGCTATGGCATGAAGTATTTTTCTTTATACATTCCTTCTACTGCTTTAGCTTCTTTCTCTGACATCCTTTTTCAATTTGGCGATGAACTTCCCTTCGGATGATAATCACACTAAAAGAACCTACTTTTGAAACAGTCCATGGAAAATTGCGATATGGATTGAATTTGGCTATGCTACACCCTTTTACATGCTTCAATCCACCCAATAACTCACATGCAACACATTTTTTCTACCATAATTTGAGATTCTCATGTGCCAATATTGGCCTTGAACCATTATGGTCAATTTCAATATCAATCTTGCTTTCCCTTAAGCACTTTATACATTTAGCCAATGTATTCATGATGACTAACCCCTCCATGTATGGGATTGAATAATGTATATGATGGGGTTGCAACCTCATGGGGTGTCTATTTGGCCTCAAAACCATTCCTAAGCTTCCTTGGTAAGCATCACCTTTATGCAAAAATGGTGGATAAAACCTAGTGGGGAAAACATGGAATAATCATTCATAATTTTCTTCATCCCTTTGAAACATTTGTTCAAGTTCTCATCCCAATAGTAGACTCCTTTCTTTACTTGGTCAGCCACATGTGTTTTGAATCAGAAGGAATATCTACATGGTGCACCTTTCTCCCACTTGCTTACATCTATGGAATTTATCCAAATAAGGGTGGACCGAATCCTCTTCATGTAGGAACCAAGTTTACCAAGCTCAACCGAAGAATCAAGATATGATCCTTCGACCCTTCCAAATTCATGTCTAGACAAAGGGATATGCAATGATTTATTTTCCCAAGTATTTAGCATATATATCATTATACCATTATTTACCACCACTTTGGGATCACTAGGAACCTTTACCAACTCTAAGTTGTTGAAACACTTTTATTTTCTCATAACTTATTATTATTCAATAATAATAATAATTTATTAAGTTATTGAGAAAATTTATTATTTTCTCCATTGAAAAAATACACTTTCTAGAACCATTGGTGAGATGTGAGGAGATTAGATTCATGAGTTGGATCCTACATGTTATGAGCTAACATTGCTAAGATATAGGTGTCCACATTCATCCCCTCTACCTTCACCATACACCTATATAATGAAGGTATTCCAACGGAGAAAATATGGAGAAGAAAAGAGAGGAAACAAATGCTTCCCAATTTCAGTGAGACCCTCTTCCTTCCTTCATCCATCATCATTGTGAAAGCCCAACCTTTGGTGATATAGGTTAGGAGGAGCTTGGATCAAGGAGAAAAGGAAAAGTCCTCTATCATGTGTCAAGTCGAAATTGTAATTTGATCTATGATTAATATACATATTGATGGTTTTTCCCCTATTCATATTGTCTTATGTTTCATGTTTGATCAAGTTATTATATTATATGATTGGATCTAACCTATGCATTGATGAAATATTGGAAGAAGTGTATTGCATTTGTTCCTTCTTGTGTATGATAGAAGGTGTTTAGAGGCTAGAGCATAAGATCTCTAGGGCCTTCTCTAGCTTGGATCTACGAAAGGAAATCATCACGTAGCGAGGTATGCTTCATCCTTAGCCATCTTTTGTGACCATACTAGAGACAATTATTAGTTGTATGATTTTCTTGGTTTATTTTTGGTATTTTCTTAAGATTGGCTCTTGATCTTCCTTTTTCTGCATTCTCTGTATACATCTAAGTTGTGGTATCTGCTATATCTCTCAGATCTAATAAGGATCCAAATCTAATTTTTGATATGGGATTCCCCTAACTTCATTTGTTTAGGATTTGTATATCGGTTTTGTAACGGCTATAGAGTTCAACATATTAACCAGAAATATGACAAATAATATGTCAAATAAAACCCCCAGATATTTTCTATCCAATGGCACTAGTCTAGTCGAAATATGGTCATCTAGTAAAAAGATATCCTCTATGTGGTATTTCTGTCCGCGTTGAAATTTCTTGAAAAAATGCAGATTTTAAACAAAGATATCTTTGCTTCCCAGAATCAGTTTTGACTTATTTGTTTTCATATCATGTATGTTTTTTAGAGGAATTCAGATTTGTAATTTGTTTATGGAAAGTAAAATTATAAAGGTACGTAAATAGATATGAGTTTCACTACCTTGTTTTAGTCTCGTTTTTAATTTATTTTTGTACATTTGTTAAAAAAGAAAAGAAAAAAAGAGTGCAATCAACAAGTAGTTTTCAATTTATCATTTTTATTTGTTGTAATTCAATTGCATTTATTGTTTGTATTTGTTTTTTATCATAAAAGAAATAAGAAGAAAAAAAGAACCAAGAAAAAATACAAAAAGAGAGCATATTTGCATATTGGGAGTGAAGTAGAGGTGCATTTTTAGCATTAATGAGTGTATTTTGTATTCCATTGCTATAGTTTATGTGAAAAATATCTCTCTCTTTGCTTTAGATAGTGTTCATCGAAGAGAAAAATAAAAAGCTTCATTATCAATACATGATTTGACATCAGTCCACACATCGTAAGTTCACTTAATCGGTCAAGATAAAATTCATTGTTAGCATAGGCCTAATGTTTTTGTAATTTTGAGTGATAGGTTAGAAGATGTGTTCCGGCATCTATAAACATAACAGTTTTTGTTATTTTCTTTCATTACATTCTGGGTACTGCGTGGTTCTTCCATGTACTATTGGTATATAGAAATGGTCTTTCACATACTCTAGTGGTATATCAAAAGGTTCTTTCACGTACTCGAGGTATATAGGAAGGACCCTTTCATACGATTGCGCATTAGATAGTGCTAGCATTGACTTGTGCTCTAATGTTCCTTGCATATATCGGGAGGCCCCTCTAGGATCCTAAAACCATTTGAGTTATCCATTTGGTCATCTTGTAATCGCAATACACCAAGAATAGCACTCAAGGAGATAATATGCACTTATTGTCCAGGTAATCAGGTATATAGTCAAGAGTATAGTCCCAATCCTCCTTGGCTCATATATTGTTGGACACTGAAGTATGTAGCAAGTTGCAATGACTTTACAATCCTGTGAGGAATTTGATCTATCAAACCCCACCCATCACTTAAGTTTACTTGTGGACTTAGCTTGAGTAAGACTTGTTGTGTATTTTTTCTGTGAGTCATTTTTATTGAGAGAATCTTTCCACAGCCACCAAGGCTAAGCAATTTGTGAGGAAATCACATAGACTGCAAGGTTTTCCACTTGATTTCCCCACAACCATTGAGGGAAGAGAAGATGTAACCATGGACCAATCGGTTACATCTAGTTCACATGTTGAGGAGGTGGTTGTAGAAACTCAAGGGGGTGTTTCACTCCCTGAAAACCTGCCCATACTTCCATAGTTCGTTATAGAACCTATTGCAGAGAATCAACTTTCATCACATGATACATATTTCCATAGATCATTTGAACGATATTCTGGAGTTATATATTGGATTCCCACACTACCTCCAGAAGAACCAACTATGCCTATCCTTGGTCCTATAGCTCCATTTTGGGGCATTTCCTTGGGACATCCTATTCTTGATTTTGGTACACCATCCTCGTGCCCTATCAAATAATCTCTTGGTCCACTTCATGAGACCATATCCAAAATGATACAACTCAGAAAAACTATGAGGTAGAGGTATTTTCCTTCTGGTTCTACTCCAGGAGTAGTGCATCTAGAAAATCAAAATATGATTCATACTTTACCTTCTAGGGGAATACCATTATTTAGTGTGATGTCTAATGAGCCAAGCCAACCATATTTTTCAGATTCACTATGCCTATCCTATGCCTATCCTTGGTCCTATAGCTCCATTTTGGGGCATTTCCTTGGGACATCCTATTCTTGATTTTGGTACACCATCCTCGTGCCCTATCAAATAATCTCTTGGTCCACTTCATGAGACCATATCCAAAATGATACAACTCAGAAAAACTATGAGGTAGAGGTATTTTCCTTCTGGTTCTACTCCAGGAGTAGTGCATCTAGAAAATCAAAATATGATTCATACTTTACCTTCTAGGGGAATACCATTATTTAGTGTGATGTCTAATGAGCCAAGCCAACCATATTTTTCAGATTCATTGCCTCAAACTCAACTTCCTAGTTCAATACCCCTTCAGACCCAAACGAATGGAGGGAACCCCCCAGCTCATTTTGTTGTCACACTTGGGGAGAAATCATCATCCACTCGAAAACCTATTTCGATTAATCTATCATTGGTTACTAGGGGGGAACCTTTAGTTAGTGGCTACAACGTGGTTGGAGGCCAACTTTCATTCAGTGGTTACAATGCCTTTGGAGGGAACCAAATTGTTAGTGATTACAATGTGACTAGGGGGAAACCTTTGTTCCAACCCATTTGGGGCCATTCTACCTGGAATAAACCCCCATTAAGCCAAATGAACTTAGGAAATCCTATTGTACCAATGAATCAAATATACCACCATGTTGCTCTAGGACATATGTATCATGGAGTACCTTTTCTTGGAAACACTAATCCAATACGGGGGAAAATGGATCCGGTATGCAACCCCCTGGACCATCAAAAGGTGGACATATTCCCCAACCACAACCATCATCATATCACCCTTATGCCCTACCACCACCTCCATCATATGGAGGACCACTATCTAGAGCACCACCACCTTGTAATCTACAACCCATAGGAGGATCACCCTATGATCAATCTATCCTCGTTCCTACTAGTACCCTATTCCCTAAAAATATTACCAATGTCCACAGTCAAACTGTCGATTACCATTCCTAGCTACCTTATATCCTCCAGATTTTGTGCATTTGACTAACGATCCCATATGGAAAGAATCTCATTGGACAACGATTCCTCTAAAATCACCATCATAAATTCCTGTATTTGACGACAAACCCGGTGAGGATCCAAAGAACCACGTGATGAATTATCACATGTGGTGTTCATCAAACTCTTTGATGGACGACTCCATCTATCTCAAACTCTTTCAAAGGACCCTTACTAGCCATGCTTCCAAGTGGTATATTGATTTTTTGCTGCACCCTTTCCCAAACTTTGGATCATTGGTTATGGATTTTCTGACGCATTTCGAGTTTCCAATCTGTTATGAGACCGGTACCAACCTACTTACTTCCCTTCGCCAATCCACATCCACTCACATTTCGGATCATATGTTGACAGAAACCCAATCAACATGGGTTCCTCACTCTGTCGACATCCAAGCCACCGTGATCTCCTTGAGCACCAACCCAAACAGGTTTTACCCTGTCCAACAACACCTACAGAGCAGATGAAGTCTCACCCAAGATCTTCGAGGGAGAGCTGACGGAACCACGTTTTCGTCGAATGAAGAAGGACCATGTGTGTCTACTTATCAACTTAGCACAACATTATATAACATATCTAATTATTCAGCTTATGCATTAACCAGAGTCACAACATCATTCAACATATCTCATTGTCAACAAAACCATTGATGCACAAATAGATCTAAGAGTATAACATCATTTAGAGCAAGGAAACATCGCATCATTCACAGATTCATATCGTAGATACATTCATAACAAAAAAAAAGGTAAAGACACAATGATTCTACTCAAAATTCGTCATATCATATTAACCTTTGCAACAAAACATAGATACATCAATATAGTTCTTCTGTCGCATACCCAAATTCACAAGACCAAAACATGTGTAATTCTTTTCTCCTCTGTCGTGTCATCTCTTGATCTATATTCTAACACTTGTAATGCTACATCTATTTATAGGCTTGCACCTTTACATTCATGGGCCACTTAGGTAACCGCCTAACTGTTTTCTAACATGATTTACAACAAAATGACCAAAAATACATAAAATAACATTATTTCTTACTTGTGCGCAGTTTTCCTCCTTGCATCATGTCTTTGACCTTGCGTACCATATGTGATGTTGCACAGATGATTGATCCAAACCCGCCTACCAATAGGCCCCCAACACAATCTTGTGGATCACCCTCGAGCCACATTGGATGGACATGGTGTACTCGTTGATCTTTAGCCTGAATTCTTTGTGCTGGTGATCGATATCCCTGACTTGATCCTTGGTTGTCACAGCAATCTCCTGACTCTCTGTCAAGTCCTGTGCTGATGGGTGCTCAATCAACTTATCAACAACTTTCCTCTGACCTTTCTGTACCGCCTGCAGCGCAGAAACTTCCTTGAGAAAAAACTGCGCTCCAATATCTTGGAACTCATCCAACTGCATACTGTGCTTTTGCTGACGCTCATGTACCTTTGAAACACGGTTCTATAACTCCTTCCGCTCTACCGATTTTGTGACCTGAACAACTGGTGGCAGCATTCTCATCGACGTCTTCAGTGTTTCCAACTGCCCTTCTGCCTCTTGCTACAGCTTCGTTAGCTTCTCTAATTGCTCATCGTGGACTACGTTGCCCCAAAATTGCGCAGTCTCTGCAGTGATTTTTGTCGCTACTTACTCTAGCTCTCCCAGATGGGTTGCCAACTCCTCCATGGTGTGTTTCCTTGCTGCTACTTGCTCCTACGGTCAACCTGGTTGTATCAAATCTTGTAAGTCAACATTGTTGTGCTACAACTGGGAAATGATGGCCCCAAGTCCCTGCGTTCTTTCAACTACATCCAATGCTATGATGGGATCCAATATATACTAATAGGCCTCAGTAATTACCTCTTCCATCCGCAGTTTGTTGTCCTAGAGGTTTGCTTTCTACACTGTCAAATGGTCCTAGTCCTTCTTCAACTCCTGAATTGCTCAATCCTTCTCAGCAATTAGCTGGTCTAGCTTGTTCTCCAATTATTCTACCACTTCCCGTGCTGCTACTGCTTTCTCCTTTAATTCATCTACTTCTTTCTGGGTCACTGCCTTGTTCTCCTACGATTGCAAGAACTGAATTTTGACATCCTGGTCCCTATCTGCAATTTCCTAGCTACAAACCGTCTGTATCTCCACCAACGTCTGTGTGGAAAGATCATTAAGGTTGATGGACAAACCTTCTAACTACTGCAGTGAAGCTTGGAGAGGCTCATTGTCAGTCGCAATCATAGTCAGGGGAATTCGCACATTCTAAACCCGCATCCCAGTGCTGATTGCGCCAATCGCCTGCACAGTCATTACCTCTGGTGCCTTCTTAAAAACAATATCAAATAAGGAATCAAGTCGATCTTTTACCTCATTGAAACCTTCCACCGCCTGCATCTTCATTGCTTGATCTGTCGCATTCGTTGCATTTTTTAAAGCCGCAATAAGCCGGTTCAGCTGCACTTCCATCGTTGGGGTTGTGCCACTAGTCATACCCCGCTCATGATGCATCTTCGCTCTTCCCTCCTCAACCTCGCGCTCTACCTCCTCATCAGTAGGTGTCTGCGATGACTCTTGATCCGAATGAGGGTTATTCTACTGTTCCATCTCTGGTGCATCCATTGGTAGCCCTATCGATTCTTCTTCTAGACTAACCAGTTCTTGCCAATCTATGGGCTAGTCATCGACGATCGCATCCATCTCCTCATCGGACAATTTGTATGGAGTCCGAAACCATTGCTTCCCCGGATTTCTCTGTGCTTGTACATGAATGTTGTGTGAGCCAACTACAAACCAAGCAATCCCTTTATATTTCGATATGGCTGCCTAAGATAGCTGTGGAACTCGCTCAGCTGTCGCTTGTAGCACCTCCTAGTAGAACCAGAACTGCGTTGTGCAATCCTTAAGTCACTCAAGCTCCTACACCCACCAAAGGTTCTGGTAGCGTGCTCCCTTAAAAACCTTTATCGTGTCTACGTCCATCCCTTGATATTCATCAAGCTCCATCCAAGCGACGAGCGCAATTAAGATCAGCAACCAGCTATATGCAAACAACCGCTTGCCCTCCTGGACCGCCACTGCATCCTCCGTCAACTAGTTCAGCAAAAAGAGTGACTAGTTCATTTGTACCCCCTGCGCACATAACTCGGTGCATGCAATGACCCCTGAATGACCTTGGTTGGGTCAGTTATTCCTGACTATTTTAGTAGCCAAGATCCGTGCCCCGATGCGAACTTCCAGATCATTGATGCTGACGAGGTGGTATGCCCGTCTGTCGTGCTGCAAATCGTAGTGCGTCCTCAACCTCGCCGCAAGCTTCTTATCATACTTTTTCCCCTGAAAATACTATGATGGTTCTGGCCCATCCTTCGGTAACCCCGTGATCTCTGAAATCAGGTTGACTATGACTGTGACTGATCTATCCAACCATAAAATTGCTCCATGAAAATAGGCCAAAAGTTGCTTAACGCAAGCATTTTCCTCAGTCAACCACCCAAAGTGCGGCATGTTGATCAAACCCAACAGCCCTGCTTCATCCAAGCCATGTGCCCAATCATGTGGAATGCATGGTGTCGGGCCACCTCCTATTGTTGCTCTCGGCACAAAAGGTTTCGTCATAACATGCTGCAGCACCAGTAGATCGTGATCGTCATACTTCATCTGCATCAACGCAGGCACAATGTCAGTGGTGCATACCATTCCTTATGGGATCGCTGGCATCCTGAGCTAGTATCTCTGGTTCTTCATAAGCTTCCAGGGCTGCGCACCAAGTTGACAAGGAGGTATATACCCAAGCATATCCGCTGCAGATACCCCTGCTCGAGCCTCTAATTCCACAACTCCTGAGCTCGATGGACTCGCCTATGCAGGTATGTCCTCCAGCAGTTGTACAGATGATCTGGTCTGCCTCTTCCCTAGCTGTGGAGAGCTAGGCCGCTGCCCCCCCTCTTCTTCCACACCACTGATGATGACCCGACTGACATATTCACAACTTACTCCTCAATTGTGATAAGGACGATGGGTGATTCTACTTTACTCAAAATCTGAACCGTGTCTAGTTCCCTCTGCATACTGCACCAGTGCCCCCTAATGTCGAATTGTTTCTCAACCTCACCCTACATGAAAACTCGCTCAACATAATGTAACTCCGCTCTGCACTTCAACTCAGCCTTGCACAATTCAACTCAATACTACTCTGCTCAATTAACACCTTGCAAAATGATGGCTTTTGACCGGCCTCGACCCGTTCTTATAGCGCTAAATCAATCCTGCCATCCTCATGACCAAATCACGCTGATCATCATGAACAAATCATGCATTAACTACCTGAATCCACCGTCGATCATGTCAATCTAACAGTCAGATCCGCCATAACTACATGTAACTTCACCGAGCGTCGTTGGTTAACTGCATTTAACTGTCTACATTTATTGATGATTTGACTATGTCGTGACCCTCCGGCTATCACAGCATGGCTCCCTAACCACACTATCATTGTTCCTACTTGCACATTCTGTTCCTGTAGGTGCACCATCTTGCCACCTAGCATCCTGCATTTTTTTTTTACTTGCACAATTCCTTAAGCATCACGCGGATGCTTGCCCATCCTGTAGGGCTTCAACCTACTACCATTCACCAGCTTCGGTAGCATCCCTCCATCTAACCGCTGTAGTTGTACTATGCCTCCTGAAGTAATGAAACTAATACAATATGGACCTAGCCAATGCATCTATAGTTTACATGAATGCTTCATGAACTTGCTATCATACAACAGCACCAAGTCGCCTTGCTGAAACTACTTGTTTTTAATATGTCGATTGTGCCAAGATTTTTTCTGATCCTTCTCCATGCACAGGTGAAAACCTGTGATAAAGCGGTCTTCCTCCAGCTGTGCTAGCTGCTCCAGTCATTCTGCTAATGATACTTCATCATTCATGCATATTGTTGCCACTCTGCGCAGACTCATAACAATGTACTCCATAGGCATAACTGCCTCTTGCCCATACACCAATTTGAATGGTGTTTGTCCCATCAATATTTTACAAGTGGTGCGATATGCCCACAAAACGGCTGGAAACTTCAAATCCTAGTCATCGCGGTTTGCATTACACACCTTTGTAAGTGGATGCTCCAACACTTTGTTGAAATCCTCCACTGTTCCATTTGTTTGCAGATGATACTGTGTGCTCTTCTTATGCTATATCTGAAGCTCTTCTGTCAATGCGCTGACTGTGCGATTGATGAAATGACTCCCCTAGTCACTCATCAATATCTTCGGGCATCCAAACTGAGTAACAATGTTGTCAAACAAGAACCATGCTACTGTCGCAACGGTGCAATCTACGACAAGTGCAGCCTCCACCCACCTCATTAAATAATCTATCGCTGTAATGAGGTGTCGTGCACCAGCTCTCTTTCCAGGTGGGTTGATTGGCCCCACGAAATCCACTGCCCATTTATCAAATGGCTGCAATGTCACCTGAGGTACCAGTGGTATCTCATCCTTCCACAATGGTTTTCCAGTTCGTTGACAGACATCACAAGTTTGCGCATAATCTATTGCATCATTGTGAATAATGGGCCACCAAAGCCTTATGCAAAGCACCTTCTTGGTAGTAACACAACTGCCATAGTGTCCACCAGCCACGCCCTCATGTGCCTCTGCCAATATCTATTGTCATTCATGAGGTAGGACACAACGTCTCAAGATCTCATCTGGTCCTAGTTTATAAAGTTGTCTGGCGATCAACTGGAAATCTGCAGCCTTAGCCACCAATTGCTTCTTCTGACTTGTGGTAAAATCCTCTGGTGCGGTTCCGATCACCAAAAACTGAATGATTTCTTCATAGTAGTCATCAGCCACCTCGACTTTGAATAGTTTTCCATATGGAAACCCATCTTCAATGTTTGTTGGTTCCTCACCTGTCTCAATTTGTGATAAATGATATGGCCCCGCATTCAAGTGACTTGGCTTCACAATTACCTCAAAGTCAAACTCCTGAAAAAGAACTAGCCAGCGGCATATCTTCCCCACCAATATAGGCTTATTAACTAGATATTTCAAAGCAGAATGGTCTGTAAACATCTTGAAATGACCCCCCAATAGGTAATGCCTAAACTTCTCGGTATTCGTATAATTTCAATATGCAGATGACAACTTCAGACTTGCAAAAGCAATCGGGTGATTAAGATCACCTTCTCCTGGTTATGCGAGCACCACCCCTAGTGCAATTGACAATGCATCCACATGGACATGGAACTCCTTGCTCCAATTAGGAAATACCAGTATCGGTGCAGAATCCATCTTAGCCTTAAGCGTCTCGAAACTTACTTGACATTCTAGACTCCATAAGAATACCGCATCCTTCTTTAACAACTTTTCCATAGGAGCCGTGATCGCTGCATATCCATGGATAAACTTGCGATAGTACCCTATGTGCCCCAGCATCGCTCACAACTATTTTACATTTGTAGGCAGTATCAAGCTCAAAATCAACGTAATATTTGTTGGTTCAACCAACAATCCTTGCTTGCAAAAAATGCGACCCAACAACATCCCGAATGGTGCACAGAAAATGCACTTCTTCAAATTCAACAAGATTTGATGTTGTCTACAGCGCTCCAGCATCAGTCGCAGGTTTTCCATATAGTCACTGATCGATCCATAAACTGTCTAGTCATCCATATAAACTTGCAGAAACTTCTAAATAAAATCTCAGAACGCAGCAACAACAACCCGAGAGAATATTGCAGGGGTGTTCTTTAGCCCAAACGGCATCATGGTGTACTGGAAACAACCCCATTCAGTCACAAATGTTGTCTTGTGACGATCCTCTTTCCCGATCTTGATTTGGTGATAACCAAAAAAGCCATCCGTGAATGAATACATTTCTTGACTGCCGACCCCTTCCAGTACTTCATTCATATATGGTGTCAGAAAAGGATCATGCATACATGCATAATTCAACTTCCTCAAGTCGACAAAAATCTCAACCTTACCTGTCTTTTTGTCTTGCACCACCATGGGACTAATCCATTCCGACTCTTCGACTGGCTCAATTATTCCAGCATCTAGCATTGGGTCAAGTTCAATTTTGACCCTTTCCTTGTATCATGGATTCAGTCGATACGGGCGCTACCTTATTGGTTTCGCATCTAGCTTCAACAGAATCTTCATCTCCCCTAGATCCCCCAGTATTCCCTTCATTTTGGAAAACTTTGTAGGGAACAAATCTTGGAACTCATGCAATAGGTCTGTGACCTTCACCATCATTTCTTCATCCTAGTAGTCCTCGATATTGACAAACTTTGGGTTCTCCTCCGTCCCAATATTGACCTTCCTCAGCCTCAGCGGTTGAGTTATCGGATCTGTCAGTGCATCAAGTGCTACGACATCCTGACTCCCTTCTGATTCCAGAATATTGATATTCCACAGGTCATCACCATCCTCTGGCCCTCTAGTAATATTATAGCATTCCATCATCGACTGCATCTGACAATGCATATGCAGATCCACAAGGTAGGCAATTGGAACCACCTTCAGAACAACTTGACGGATGAGCTGCAGGGCATTATGAACATCTGGATTAGAATCCGTGAAACTGAAGGTATCAGTGAAGAAAACCGTCAATTCCAACCAAGTGGTAATCTCCCTACACAAATCAGCTCCGGCATACCAAGATCGCAGCATTTCATCCAAGGTGTAGACAAAGGCATGCACCCATTCATCCTTTGGTCACAAGGCCCACAGAGTCTGACGTTCAATCAGATGACTGCCAAGGTTAGTCCACCCATCATACTTTCTAGTGTGGTATACTTCAGCGTTGCCAAAGCGAATCATCATCAATCTTCGACACTACGACCATCTAGTAATCGAATTCTTATGGGTCACCCACCAATGTGCTGGAGCATCCTTCAGCGCTTCCTCCAGTGCCAGCAACTATTGTGGTTCTGACACCTTGTCTTCAAATGCCATTAGAAATTCAGATAATTCGGGCAGTCCTTCGCATATTGGTAATTCAACAGTTTCAGTCGCGACAGGGCACGACAACTATGTGATCAAACCACACTTTTTGAACGACACCTCATGCATGCGATTCTGCCAGTTCTCTAATGCATCATCAGAATCGAAAGACGTGGAGCTAAAGCTTGGCCAATCGAGTTCACTGTCGGTAGTCCGATGGATGCAATCTTCTGAAATGTTATATGCATGATCCCATTCTCTTAAAACTTCATCCTTTACTAGTTCAACATACTTGCACCCTTCAGTCGGATCCAACGAAGCTATGACTTGGAGGTCTTGATTTTCAAAAGTCATCACCCGCTTCTTAAAATTAATTACTTCCATACTGTCATTGGCCCATTCGATCCCTAGCAAGGTAAGATAGGAGCTCCCCCGATCGACAACTTCAATAACATCAAAATCAGCATATGTTTTCATACCCTCAACATCCACAACAAGGTGCGGAACTCTCCCAATTGGTGTTACCTTGGCCTAATTAGCCAGTCGTAGCTGCACGACAGACCAACTCAATGTTGGGCTCCCCATCTTTTTTCATGCCTGCTTTGTTAGAATATTGACATTTGAGCCTAGATCCAGAATGACTGGATCTACGTCGTAGTCCCCAATATGGACATTCATGCGCATCTCTTTTCATGTCTTCTTCCTCTGTAATGAGTTCACTGCGGACTCTTTCCGTCCCTTGGCCGGTTGATGCAACAGACTTTTGATCTCGGCAAAAGCATTGAGATCGTGTGCCAGTGATAAGAAAATTTCAGAGAAGTTATGCAAAGAACCATACTATCATGATGGTCCTACTTCCAAAGTCGAATCAAAATCAGTGGGCATGTCATAAACAATTGTCTTATCAATATTTCTGCCCATCGCATTACATGCTTCAAAGAATGTGTCTCGCTCAACATCAATATGGAACTACACTTTCTTCTTTCTAGCTATCTAGATGAGTGGTTGCAGACCATCTTCTCTTGTCATCGTACCTATGCGAGTGATAACAACAATGACAACATCTTGTGTCCTCGGTTTTGCTAAAATCACCACGACAATTGATCCCTGATTCAGGTTCAACGATGGGTTGACAAGTTGATTCACATTCTGATTTGCATTCTAATTCTGACGTTGATTCTGATTCTGATTCGACTGCTAGTTCTGATTCTACAACTATGGAACATTTCCTGCCTACCATCGCAATCAACTGTCGACAGTTCTCAACAGTGTGATCAATACCAAAGTAATATGTACACTGTGTTTGCAACTGCGGGAAATCTCTCTAGTAGTGTCCCAATACTCTGCAATTATAACATTGCACAAGTCCACGACCTCGTCCTCCTCAGAATCCTCCCTGAAATCCTCCTTCTTGTTGATATTGCAGTTGATTAAATTGTTACTACAAAGGATTTGGTTACAGCTGAACACATTGCCCTGGGTGTACATACTGCGCTGGCTAAACGTACTGTGGCTAATGTGGAGCCATATGCACCTGATTATACTGCAGTTCTAGCACAAAATTCTGTTGTGGTTGCGGATGTGGTACAAATTGCATCTACGGTTGAGATGGCGGCTAGGCCACCTGTGGTTGCGTTTGCAGTTGCTGTATTGCATGATGGTCGTCCTTTATGTAGTATGAGTTGTACATTCTTTCCTAGAGTAGGCCATATGTGCGGAATCCTTATCTTCATGCCCGACAGACTTGCAGAATGCACAGTACAAATTCATCGGCTTCATGACCATCTTCTACATGTATTGATACTCCTCATGTTGGAATATTCTCCCCATCATTTTTTCAGTTTTCCATGCATGCATGCATTCTGCATGCATCCAGTCATCTACATGCATCTAGTCATCATCATGGTCATCCTCCCATCACCTAGAGCTTGTTTATATCTCTCCATAGTCTGTCTACGGCCCCCAAGGGGCCTCCCACCTACCTAATGCACCTTCCTTCAGTCTTCTACATGGAAAGTGCACCTTTCCCACCTACTACTCAATTATCTCCTAGTTAGAGCGCCTTAGATCCCCTACCAATAGTTATCATTCAGTTAGAGTCTTGATTGATCAATTCTTCCACTGATTACTCATCCTACCTACCTGCAAATCCTAGTTAGCCAGTTCTAGATTTCCACTAACCCTTTTGACAGCCTCATGCGCCTCCCTTGGAGTCTCCCTTCCCCGATTTATGCCTAGATTGTTCTGTTAGACTCAGTTAGACACAATTGACTGACCTTTACCATTTATGACTAATACTACTGACTAGATGATGACTCCACTATTATCCAAGCCAGACTCCGAGTTAGGAATTTGAATGCCCTACTTGGCCTATTCGAATCATGTATTATTCACCTTGGAGTTCTATTGTACTCATTCACTTACATTCTTATTCATTGTATGATACTAAGATATTGTCTATTCTTCTATGTTTATGAGTGATCATTAAGTGTCTCCTTCTCTTCTTCTTTGCAACATACTTGATAGTTTGATTGTGAGTTGCTACAGTTGCTAGATCTCTTGCAGATTCTTACATGGTATTAGAGCAGGAAGCAACTATTCGAATTGCAGTAGTTGCAACATTTCTTTGAGCAGCTATTTTTCACTTATGCACCAGAAGCCTCGGCGTTTCCACAGCAAATCTTGGTACTATTACTTGAATTCATTGGAGAAATCCAGTGAGGTCTATCCAAGTGTGAAGGACTTAGTATATGTGCCAAGTGTCCTTAAGGTAGTGTTTAGTCGAAGTGTAGCATTCTCCATTAGCACAACTTTTCTTGTTTTGCAGGTTTATTCACCCGTTCAGAATTTTCTTCAACTATTCGACTTTCTCTGTTCAGATGGATCTAAAGCTTACATCTTCCAACTATGTTGATTGGAAATCCAAAATGACTCTCTTCATGAGATCAAAGAGCTTCACCCAAATACTCAATGGAACGATGGTAGAACCTCTTAGTGCAGTTGAAAAGTCCAAGTACTTGGATTGGCTTGATGAAGCAATTGGTCTCCTCCTTCTCTCAATTTGCTAAGATCTACACTTCCATGTCATCGATCTTACATCTCCTAAAGAGGTTTGGGACAAGCTCAAAACTCTTTTTCGACCGAAAGATGATATGCAAGGGCACAAATTGGAGAATGAGCTCATATGTTTGAGTCCTAACAGCTTTGAATCTATTAATGCCTTTCTCACTGTAAAATTAGTCACAACAGATCTATTGAACAAGTAAACCAATCACAATGATGTAAAACAAATTGGAGTAAAAACTGTGCAAGAGAGATGCATCAGTGCTCTATAATACAGAATGGTAGAATTACAATACAATACAGTCACAATGAGTGAGCAATTCAAATTAACCAAGGAGGTCATTTGAATTAACTGAATGGAATAGCTTGGCTCCAACTAGGAGTCCTCCTCATCATCAGTGGTGGTCATCAATGCACAAGTAACTATCAGACAGGTGTCAAAATGAGTCTAACTGAGTGTAATAAGTGTAACTGATGGTAAGTGGCACTAATCTAGGGATGGAGGCTCAGTGGAGGGAGCATGAGGAGTTAACTGCACTCAGAATAGGTAGTCATGTCTCATTGGAGGTCAATTGGAGTGATAACAACAGTGAGGAGTTAGTCTAGCCTCAAATCAAGGAAAGACTAGTGGCTAACTAAAGTAAACTGGATTGGTAGTTGAGAAAGGTTCTCTTCTGTAGTGGAAGGTGAGAAGTGGGCACATGAATGGATAGGAGGGCTAAATATGAGTGTAAAGTAGCTCCTGAGTGCTAGGAGACTAGGGACTAGTTGCTGGAGGCATCATACTGGTGACTGGGAAGCATGCGGCTGCATGTAATGCATGCAGAATGCATGCATGCATGCAAAGTACAAAAGTGAATGATGAGATATCCTAACACCCCCCCTCAATCTATACTATGATGTAAAAAAATAAAATGTAGGGCCCTGGTTACTGAGACCAAAGGTCACCCCAATACAATAATCCAAAAAATGCTGAAATAAGTTAAGTGAGGAAAGAGGGAAAACCCAGTGGGAAGAAAGCCCCCCCTCAAGCTAAACATAAAAATGGATCTAATCTGTTTCCACCATGATAGAACTCACCCCCAATATTGAATGGAGGTAAGAGAACTTCTTCTCAGTGAAGCTCTTGGTGAAGATGTCTGCAATTTGCTCATCAGTAGGGCAATATTGCATAATGATGGTGAGATCATGCACCAACTCTCGGATGTAGTGCATATGAATCTCAATGTGCTTGGTCCTCTGCCGCTGAACTGGATTAGTGGATATATTAATAGCATTTTGATTGTCACAAAATAGGACAATTGAAGTAGTGCTACCAAAATCAAACTCAGAAACAATACCCTGCAACCAAACTGCCTGAATGCAGGCATTGACTGCCCCTCGATACTCTGCCTTTGTTGAAGAAAGTGCAATGGCTTCCTACTTTTTGTTTGAATATAAAATAGGGCCATGGCCAATCATGAAAACATATCTGGAAGTGGACTTCTGATCTATGCTATCACCTTCCCAATTTGAATTACTAAAACCAATGAAATCTAGCTCAGAATCTGCAGCATAATGTATGCCAAAATGTCTCGTACCTTGCACATACTGCAAGATCCGCTTGGCTAAACGCCAATGAATCTCATGGGGATACTTCATATACCTTGATATAGCACTCACAGCATAATATATATCAAGCCTTGAGTGTGTCAAGTATAGTAGTGAACCAATCAACAGTCGATACATTGTGCAATCTGCAAGCGTTGTGGAATTTCCCTCTTCAAGACTGATTCTTGAGAGGAATGGAAACGGAGCATCCTTACATTCTGCTATATTAAACTTTAATAGCAGGTCTTTGGCACACTTTTTCTAAGATAATGTGATCCCATCAAAGTTTTGAGCTATCTCCAAGCCCAAAAATTGCTTAAGCAAGCCCAAATCGGTCATATCAAAAGCTAGATTTAAAGTGGTTTTCAGCTTGTTAATTGTAAGGAGAGTGCTGCTAGTAATGAGAAGATCATCAACATATAAAAAAACAATCAACAAATTACATTTAACTTGCTGTAGGTACACATTATGATCAGATTTGCATCTTTTGAAATTCTGAGAAAGAAGGAAGGAGTCCATCTTTGCATACCAAGCTCTTGGGGCTTGTTTCAATCCATACAAAGATTTCTTCAATCTGCAAACTAATGGTGGATTTGACATATATCCTTCTGGTTGTTTCATATATACCCCTTCATCAAGGTATCCATGTAAAAAATCACTCTTCACATCCATATGGTGCACTTCCAAGTGCTTGGATGCGAAAATGGCCAAAACTAGGCAGATGGAATCCATCTTTACAACAAGTGCAAATGTCTCAGTGTAGTCCACACCTTGGACTTGGGAGAAAACTTTTGCCACCAACCTAGCTTTGTATTTTCTGATAGAGCCATTAGCAGCAACGTTTGTGCAGTAGATCCACTTGCATTTAACTAATTTTCTTCCAGGTGGAAGAAAAACTAGCTCCCATGTATTGTTCTTTTGAAGAGAACTGTACTCTTCATCCATGGCGGTTTTCCATCATGGATCTCGGTGGGAATGATAGTATGATTTGGGATATGAACCAACCATCAAATAAAATTTCTTAGATAATAATGGATCATAAAAAGAAAGAGCCACACCTGCTCTTTGATAGTCTGTTCTTGTTCTCCTTGGATCAGCAGGATTTCCAATGTTTGGAGCAGCAGAATGTAGAGTGTTTTGGGCCCACTTTGGTAACTAAGGAGGATCATTATGGTTTGATTCTAAAACTGATATGTCATGGCCATCAAATTATGATAAAATATCAGATATATCAGATCCAATTCTTTCTTCATATTCTCTCGAATCTTCATCTTGTGGAGGTTGCGAATCGACAGTGTTTTCCTCGACTAGTTTTAGATCTGGCAGCGGTTCTTCAAACTTCACACTTCGCTCTCTGAATATCTTTTTGGATCTGATATTCATGATTTTATATGATTTTTATTCTTCCCCATGTCCTATCATGATACATTCAATACTTTTTGGATCCAAATCCTTTCTCTTATCAGAAGGAATTCTAGCCCATGTAGTGGAGCCAAAAACCCTCAAATTGGACACATCCGGTTTGCGACCAAAAAATGCTTCGAAAGGAGTTTTACCTTTCATGGATGAATGTGGAACTCAGTTCTGAATATATGCAGCAACATTAATGGCTTCAGCCAAAATATTTGCAGCCAAACCTTTTGACTCACGCATGCAGGTAGCCATATCTTTCAGTGACTGATTCTTCCTTTCTGCTACACCGTTTTGCTAAGGTGTGTAGGGAACTGTATGTTGGATCTGAATTCTGATTTCAGCATAAAGTTGCAGTAACTCAGTCTTGATATATTCTCTGCCATTATCATATCTAAGAGATTTGATATTTCTCTCAGTGGCGGTCTCAACAGAAGCCTTAAAATCCTTGAATTTTCCAAGCACTTCTGACTTGTTTTTGAGAAACAATACCCAAGTAAAGCGGGAGAAGTCATCAATGAATGTCAAAACATACCTTGAACCATTCAATGACATATTTGGAAGCATACCACTGATGTCAGAATGTATGAGGCCCAAAATGGTGGAAGCTCTGCTAGCTTTTCCGTGATCGAACTTGTGCTCAGGGTGCTTCCCAACGATGCAACTTTGGCAAATTCCCTTCGAAACATGGAGTTGCAGAAGACCGTCAACCATGGATTTCTATTGTAATAGTAGAAAATAATTGTAATTAAGGTGTCCAAACCTTTCATTCCAAATCCTACTAACCTCGTTTCCATGAGTGAGGAGAGCAGTGGGATTTTCAAGCAGCACAAAGTGAGAAAACTCATAGTATTTTGCAGTGTGGTTTGCCTTTCCGACTACAATAAGTCTTCCACTTTTGATATCAGAAATTTGAACTATGTTAGGGATGAATTTAACTTGCTTCGGTTCACCAGTGTGTGTCATTTGATACACATAAAGTAGATTTGAATCCAAGGAAAGAACATAGAGAACATTATGAAAACTTCCATGCTCTAAATGGGTGGTAGCCTTACCCTTTGAAGAAATTTTTGAGTCATCTCCCAAATGGATGTGGATGGAACTATTTGGATCGAATGAAGAGAAGGATTCAATATTTGCATCCATATGATTCGAGGCACCAGAATCTATCAGTAGAGTGGTGGGTTTCGAAACAGTTTCCATGAGTGCTTGACCTCTTTCATGATCATCATTTCTATCCTTCTTCCATGCACCATCAGGAAGACATATGTTGTTCTTTTCCAAAAGGAGGGCCATTTGATCTATTGTTTTTTTATGCATGAACTTTCAGGATGAAAGCCATGATTGCAATATGAACACTTATATTTTTCTTTACCCTCTTTACCCTTTTGCTTGTTCCTTGAACCAAATGGTGCATTCGATTGCTTGCCTTTCTCTCTTTGCTTGTTTGGTTCGAATTTGGGCTTCTCTTTCTTTTGCTTCCCTTTGCCATTCAAATTCTTGGATCCTTGAACAAATAGGGATGAATCTTTGGAGTTTATGGAATTCATTTGAATCAACTTGTCATGCTCTTTGGTAACAGATTCAATGAAGGCATTCAAGGTAGGCATCTTCCAATTCAGGGTAGTTACCCGACCGGAATTGAAAGTAGAGACAAATACCAAGAAATATTTACCAAGATTTGAAATAATGGAGAGGATAAATTTCTTATCCTCTTTCACAACACCATTGTTCTTCAACTATAATTCCAAATTCTTGAATCTTGTGAAAAACTCATTGATGGTCTCGAAATTCTCAGGACTAAGAGCAATCAATTCATTATCTAATTGAAAAACTCTAAGCTTGTCCTGCTTGCCAAAACGTTTGTCAAGTTGCTCCCATATTGCTTTTGGAGTATTCAATCCGCTGATATGGAAGTGAAGATCTTTGGATATGGAGAGGCAAAGAAGACCATAAGCTTCATCAAGCTTATTGAAGTATTTTGATTTTTCAATGAGAGTGTTTGGCTCCAATTCGAGGCCCACGGTGACTCTAAAGAACCCTTTTGAGCGCAATATTATATCCATATCATATTTCAAATAAAAATAATTGAAAGGAGTGAGCATATGCTTTGAATAAGTGGAATCCATCATTGAAAATGAGTGTAATTGATGAAGGAGAACCTGCAAATCACAAGGTAGCGAATGCACTTGATGGAGAAGATTATCCTGTGAATCACAATCAAAACAAGAGAAGTAAGGTCAAACAATCCACCCTTTTAGAGTTGCATCACACCTGAGATTGGAGATCAAGCAAACTTGAACGGATCCAATGTATCAAATCCAGGAATTATGTGGAAAACTCAAGCTTTTGGAGTGGATTAGAGTGTATTTTCTACTTTGCATGCACATGAGATTATTTCATGCCAAAAATTCTTCAATTTTGAGCAAATTCACTCAATTCTTCATGTAGAACACCTGTAGGAGAGAGATCTTGTCCCTGCAATGGCTCTAATACCATCTAAAATTAGTCACAACAAATCTATTGAACAACTAAATCAATCACAATGATGTAAAACAAATTGGAGTAAAAACTGTGCAAGAGAGATGCATCAGTGCTCTATAATCCAGAATGGTAGAATCACAATACAATACAGTCACAATGAGTGAGAAATTTGAATTAACCAAGGAGTTCATTAGAATTAACTGAATGGCATAGCTTGGCTCCAACTAGGAGTCCTCATCATCATCAGTGGTGGTCATCAATGCACAAGTAACTGTCAGACAGGTGTCAAACTGAGTCTAACTGAGTGTATTAAGTGTAACTTATGGTAAATGGCACTAATCTAGGGATGGAGGCTTAGTGGAGGGTGCATCAGGAGTTAACTGCACTCAGAATATGTAGTCATGTCTCATCAGAGGTCAATCGAAGTGATAACAATAGTGAGGAGTCAGTCTAGCCTCAAATCAAGGAAAGACTAGTGGCTAACTAAAGTAAACTAGACTGGTAAGTCAGAAAGGTGCCCTTCTGCAGTGGAGTTTGAGAAGTGGGCACATGACTGGATAGGAGGGATAAATCTAAGTGGAAAGTAGGTCCCGAGTGCTGGGAGACTAGGGACTATGTGCTGGAGGCATCATATTGGTGACTGGGAAACATGCGGGTGCATGCATGCATGCAAAGTAAAAAAGTGAATGATGAGATACACTCACCAAGTTCAAAATCTTGATATCCTAGTTGAAAAGATATGAGATAGTGAAAGAAGCCAAGCAGCTTATACTCCCCATTCTCTCAGAGTTGGGGGAAAACTTCTCAATTTTTGTCTCTACTTTCTAGTCAGCTAGGTTGTCCATTCCAAGATGGAAGTTTCCCTCTTTTGATGATTTCACACAATCTCTTACTCAAGAAGAAGAGAAGTCGATTTCAATGGGAATGATCAAACCCAAATTGGATTCAACCCTTACAGTTGTAGAGAGAGCGAATGGTAAAGGAAAGCAAAATATTTCTGACAAGAGATCGAATGATACAAGGCCTATAGATAGTTCCCACTAGTCAGATGGGGTTTCGAACTCTAGGAAGACCAAGCATTCTCAAAAGAGAAAATAAGATTGTACTTACTCATAGAGGTTTCCATTCTGAGAGTGTTTGCATGCGGAATACTATAGAGTTGATGGCTAAATTACTTGAGAAGAACAATCTTCCTGTACCAGCATGTGTGAGGAAGAAAGATCTTGAATCTTCCGGATCTGAAGACAAAGAAAGATGTCATGCCTACATGGCAAGTGCATCAACAGATTCTTCTTTGATCATAGATTCAGGAGCCTTAAGACACATGTCTTCCTCCAAGGATCTCTTCTCTAACTTCGAGAGCTCAGTTGGCCCACCCATCATGTTGGGAAATGATTCAGAAGTCTCCTCTCAAGGGATTGGAAGAATCAATCTTGACCATGGTTACTTTTCTGATGTTCTTTATGTCCCGTCTCTTATAGCAAAATTACTTTCAATGTATCAAATGAATCATACTGGAGACCCCAAAAGAGTGATCTTTTCTCCAAATTAGGTCGAGATACAAGACATAGTCTCGGGTGAGATCATTCCAAAGGGAGTTGCAAATCACAACTCCAAGCTATATGAATTCTAACACTTTCTGCCTCTCTCGAAGTAATCAGCCCTCCATACTCATGCCAATGAAGAAAGCAGATTGTGGCATGAAATATTTGGGCATCTCAACTACAAATACTTACATGACATGCATGCAAAGGATATGGTTGATGGGATGCCCAAAATCAAGTTTGCCAAAGGTAACTGTCATGGCTGTTTGATGGGGAAGCATCCTGAGAAGAAATTTGAAAAGGGAAAGGCTAGGAGAGCCTCTCAACCCCTTGATCTCATCCACGATGATGTGGTTGGTTCGTTTCCATATCTATCTCTAAATAAGGCAAGGTATGTGCTCACTTTTGTTGATGATTATTCTAGATTCACTTGGGTATATTTCCTTAGATTGAAATCAGAAGTATTTCGTTTCTTCAAATTTTTCAAGTCTTTTGTAGAGAAACTTTCAGAAAGGAAGATAAAATCCATTCACACTGACAATGGTGGTGAGTACATTAAGGGTGAGTTTCAAGATTTTTTAACTGGAGAGGGCATTGAAATGCAACACACTGTTCCCTATACACCACAACAGAATGGTGTATTTGAAAGGAAGAACAAAACATTGAAAGAGATGGCTACTTGCATGCTAAAATCGAAAGTATTGCATCCTAGTATTTAGGTAGAAGCCATAAACTCTACCACTTATCTTCAGAACATAGTTCCTCACAAGGGACTCAGTGACACTACTCCTTTTGAATCATGGATGGGATACAAACCTGATGTATCTCATCTTAATGCATTTGGATATACAGCTTAGGAAAGGATTCCAACTGACAAAAGGAGAGCTCTTGATTGTGAAAGTAGAGAATGCATTATGGTGGGCTATGCATTGGATGCAAAGGCTTACAATTTACTTGATCCTTCTTCCATGACCACATTCCTGGAGAGGTGTGTTTAGTTTGAGGAATGGCCTCTTCATGATACTCCTATTCATAAAGGTATCTCACCTACCACTCCTCCTTTGATTGATGAGAGTGATACATCTTCACATGATACTTCAGATTCAGAATCTGAAGATGGAGATGATGATAGAATGCTATATCTAGATCAACAAGAACCTGAAGATCTAGCAACTAATAATGAATATGAGATAATGAGAGATCCATATCCACAAGAACCTAATGCTCCTCCTCTCCCTCGATGGGATACCATTACATTCCGATCTGTAGGTGATTTGGTTGGTGATCCACATCATCATACAAGAACCAGATCAAAATTTCAGCATGGAAGGGCTCATCCTCCTCACAATGATGATCCATTTCAGATTGATCAAACCTTCCTTGGAAAAGAAGGTCACTTGCCTCCTTCAGGGGTAAGTCATGATATGCTACTTTAGCAACCTTCAGTCTATTTTGAGGGAGGGATTTTTTCCCATTGGATTTTCCCTCTTTCCTCACTTAGTTATTTAGATTGATTGTATGGGGTGACCTTTGGTCTTAGTCACCAGGGCCCTATCTTGCTATTTTACAGGGTGACCTTTGGTCTTAGTCACCGGGCCCTATTTTTCAGTTATTTTCTCATAGTATAGCTTGAGGGGCGGTGTTGGAATATTCTCCCCATCATTTTTCAGTTTTGCATGCATGCATGCATCCAGTCATCTACATGCATCAGGTCATCATCATGGTGGTCCTCCCAGCACCTAACACTTGTTTCTAGCTCTCCATAGCCTATCTACCGCCCCTAAGGGGCCTCCCACCTAGCTAATGTTCTTTTATTCAGTCTTCTGCATGGCAAGTGCGCCTTTCCCACCTACCAATCAGTTATCTCCCAGTTAGAGCGCCTTAGCTCAGCTGCCAGCAGTTATCATTCAGTTAGAGTCTTGATTAATCAGTTCCACTGATTACTCATCCTACCTACCTACAACTCCTAGTTAGACAGTTTTGGAGTTCCACTAACCCTTTTGAAAACCTCATGCACCTCCCTTGGAGTCTCCTTTCCCCGATTTATGCCTAGATGGTTCTGTTAGACTCAGTTAGACACACTTGTCTGACCTTTACCATTTATGACATATACTACTGACTGGATGATGAATCCACTATTATCCAAGCTAGAATCTGAGTTAGGAATTTGAATTCCCTACTTGGCCTATTTGAATCCTATATTATGCACCTTGTAGTATTATTGTACTCATTCACTTAAATTCTTATTCATTGTATGATACTAATATATTGTCTATTCTTCTGTGTTTATGAGTGATCATTGAGTGTCTCCTTCTCTTCTTCTTTGCAACATACTTGATAGTTTGATTGTGAGTTGCTACAGAATCTAGATCTCTTGCAGATTCTTACACCTCATGTCGATTCCCATAGACTTGAAAAATCCGTCACAATGGCATACCTCTGCCATTCAATGGGTTCGACACTCCCGATACTAGGTAGTTGTGGAAATATGGGTAGTTATACTTGGTATGTCCCTCTGCACGACAGTGAGTACACCAAACCTCTTCACGATGCTCTTTACCCTTCTTGAGATCTTGCAACTGAAGTTAGATTTTCCAATTGTGTCTTGATCTGAGACATGCCGGCTTCATTCTCACCAATAGGTGAAGCTTCTAACCTCATCACAATATCTAGAGCCTCTCTCGGTGTCGCAATTGTTTTTTGCATCAACGAGAGTCTAATATGAGGTAGTAATGCCGTGATGAACCATTCCTTATGTTGAACGTCGCTCATCTCAAAGCTAACTCTTACCATTAGCATTTTAAACCTTTGGTCAGTTCCGTAATGTATTGCGCTTCAGACTTCGCTTTTCTGAACTCTACAATTAATCCTTTTCTAACTTCATCCAATGTCTTCTCTAGACTTCCCGTAGGAACTTGTAAGAATTTTCTCAACGAATCCAGTGCGTGACCCCAAAGAGTCTTCGCCAATTGACCTTTTTTGGCCCTCATCCACCGTAATCAGTTTAACAGTCCACACAGCTTCACATAAGAACCAGTATTGCTCTGGGTTGTCAGTTCCATTTCCATGGAATAGAGGTAGCTTCACATCATCGCCGCCATCCTGGGCTTCCTTCCTACAGTCGTTGATATTCTAGTAATTGAGTGTTGTTGACACATTGAACACGGTAGTGTCAAAGTTGTATTTCTTCCTGGTTGTGATATAGTAAGCAGAGGTGTGGGTATGTTACTACTGGGGTTTGGCCTTGCCTCTATCCTGGGCGTAGTCTAGTTGTCCTTGTCGACATTGTGAGGTCGCTTTGTCCTGTGTGGTCTTCCTTCGCAGTTTTTTGTTTCGATTGTAGCAGGACCTTCCCCTGTCCTCTTCCTCTTCTCTTATCGAAACCTTGCTTCTCCCCTCGTAAGACCACTCTCTTCCTTGGATTCCTTCACAGTCTCGTCGTAACTTGTACCCATCTACCCCATATCATTCCATTTTCCTCCCCTTGCCGTCATGATATCCACAGCCTCCGCCCACCAGGGTTCATTTACTTGAGGTTCATCTTTAGTATGCCCTTTTCACAGATGAGCATCTTAATGGAAAACTGCAGTGACAATAGGAACCTACCTCTCAGTTTGTTGAAAAATTCCCTTTCAGCTTCGCTATAAGATTTCACCATATCAACCACAAACTCGGTGATATAGCCCTCCAATATACCATCAAACCAGACTTCAACAGCTCGCGATGCTCTATTGTCAACCTCCTGCAACTCCTAGATCAATTCTGGGGTCCAGGATGTTGGCTCACCGCCTTGGAAATTTACCTTGTGAAAGGTCAATTGCACCAACCATTCATACAAGATGATCGGGAATTCACAGAAAAAATATTCATGAGGACCATTGTGTATGTACCTTTCTAGCCACCAATCTGTCGTTAGTCCAGGGCTCTGATTCTCTTTCTCAGCAAACTCTCGCAACTTTTGATCGAACCAATCTTGAATTCCCGGTCTTGTCAGATGCCACAATATGTCCTTCCTCCACTTCATGCTAGGGTCCTGACAATGGAACCATTTGTTGACACAAACCCAATCAATAGGGGTTCCTCACTCTGTCAACATCCAAACCACCGCGATCTCCCTGAGCACTGGCCCAGACAGGTTTTACCCTGTCTAGTAACACCTGCGGAGAAGATGAAGTCTCACCCGAGATGTTCGAGGGAGAGCTGACGGAACCATGTTTCTGCTGAATGAAGAAGGACCATGTGTGTCTACTTATCATATTAGCGCAACATTATATAACATATCTAATTATTCAGCTTATGCATTAACAAGAGTCATAGCATCATTCAACAGATCTCATTGTCAACAAAACCGTCAATGCGCAAATAGATCTAACAGTATAACATCATTTAGAGCAAGGAAACATCGCATCGTTCACAGATTCATATTGCAGATACATTCATAACAGGAAAACAAGTAAAGACACAATGATTCTCCTCAAACTCCGTCATATCATTTTAACCTTCGCAACAAAACACAGATACATCAATATAGTTCTTCTGTTGCATACCCAAATTCACAAGACCAAAACATGCGCAATTCTTCTCTCCTTTGTCGTGTCATCTCTTGATCTATATTCTAACACTTGTAATGCTACATCCATTTATAGGTTTGTGCCTTTACATTCATGGTCCACTTAGGAAACCTCCTAACTACTTTCTAACAATATTGTTGAATATTGTAACTTCTAAGAATATTATATTTGTACATTATTTATTCCGGAGATGTTTCATTCCTCCGAGGCAACCCTACTATGTATCTGGAGATGTTTATTCCTCCAGGGGTTGGTATTAACTAGGGTTATTAGACCCACCATTTGTGGGTCGGCCCTGTAGTTATATTTTAGGGGTTATTAGACTTCTCCAGGTGAGGTCGGCCCCAACAGGTCTTTTAGTCAGTTGAGAGTCAAGTATAAATAGAGGAGGTGAACTCCTCATTAGATCATTCACTCACTTGTGGAAGAGTGCGCACTTGTCTGGGAGATCAGCTAAGGAGTCAAAGGAAGGAGGAGCACATCTTGTATTTTGGTTGATCATCTTATTGAGGAAAGCTTTACTGGGTTTTCTACCCCATGAGGGTTTCCCAGGATATATTGTGTGTCTATCTTGTGATTATGCTTCTTTCAGTGATCTTGCTTGGCTATTTGATTTAAACTTAACATGGTATCAGAGCTAGACTGAATAGGACATCTTTCACAAGGTAAGAATACCTCTTTCTCTCTCTTTGGTAAAGTTAGGGTTTCAGCCCAAAGTTGGTATTATTGATTTTTGGTTGCATGGCTGGATAGCCCTTCTCAAGAGCTTTCTTTTGAGCCCTAGATCGAACTTTTTGGTTGGGTAGAACTCCGGGAATTCCAAACCCTAATTCTACCAAAAGTGCGATACGTTAGATTTTGGTTTCAGAAAAAAGTTGAAATTTTTGAATTCTGATTACATGGCTGAGTAGCCCTTCTCAAGAGCATTCTTTTGAGCTATAGATCGAACTTTTTGGTTGAGTAGAACTCCGGGAAAGTCAAACCCTAATTCTACCAAAAGTGCGATAAAATTCTGTTCCAGATTCCGGAAAAGTGAAAAGCAACTTTTCAGGTAAGTCTGCTCTGTCTCTTGGACTCCCCCAAGAGAAGATGGCTCCAAACACTAAGCTTGAAGACAAGCTAGAAGGTATAGAAAATTTCCAGGCATGGAAATACAGAATTGGTCTCATTCTTGAGGAGAATGATCTTGCTCAGTATATCAAGGAAGAAGTTGCAGAACCAGAAGGAGATGAAGCCAAAGAAAAGCATAGGAAGGATTTGATTAGGGCAAAGAGAATCATAGCTGATTCCATTAAAGACCACTTGATTCCCCAAGTGGCCTCCAAGAAGACTCCAAAGGAAATGTATGATGCCCTAGGAAGAATGTATGAAGGAAAGAACATCAATAGGAAGATGAATCTAAGGACTCAATTGAAGAGTACCAAGATGCACAAAGGAGAATCCATTCAAGACTACTTCTCAAGGGTTTCACAAATCAAGGAACAACTAGATGCAATTGGTGATACTCTTGATGAGGATGAACTAGTGATGACTGCTCTTAATGGCCTCACTAGATCTTGGGAATTCTTCATACAAACCATGTGTGCTAGGAAAGAAAGCATGAAATTTGATATAGTATGGGAGGATTGTGTTCAAGAAGAAGCTAGGGTTGCCAACAGAGAAGCTCTTCTCAAAGAAGATGACCAAGCTTTGGCCACCCATACCAGAAGAAGAAGAATAGGTCATCTCAAGAAGGTTGACCACAAAGGATCTCAACACTTCTCTAGAAAGAGAAAAGGACCATTTCCAGTAAGAGATTTTTCCACAGTCAAATGCTATAACTGTGATAAGCTAGGACACATCTCCAGATTTTGTCCCTCACAAAAGAAGAAGTTTGTCCACAAAAGACACCATGCTCATATGGCAGAAAATGATAGTGAAGAAGAAGAAGGGGAAGAAGATGAAGAAGAAGAAGAGGTAGAGGTAAAGCCTAAAAGGAAAAGAAACAAGGTGAAGAAAGAAGATCCAGAAGAATATGTTCTATTCTCTGCACTCTCTGGATCTGTATCTCCTGGAGAAGATACATGGCTCATTGACAGTGGTGCCTCCAAGCACATGACAGGTCAAAGGAAGACCTTCTCAAATCTTGGAGAAAAGTCTTCCTCACAAAAGGTATCTCTAGGAGATGACTACCAATATCCCATCAAAGGAATTGGTGAAGCTAGCTACAAGCTAGATTCTGGAACACCCTTGAAGATGAAAGACATCTTATATGTACCAAGTTTAAAGAAGAACCTTCTCTCTATTTCAGCACTAGATAAGAAAGGTTTTAGAGTAGCCTTCATAGATGGACAAGTACTCATGTGGTCCAAAGGAAAGACAATTAAAGATGAAGTTGTTATTGGTGAAGAAGAAGGAGGTCTCTATAAACTCAAGGGCCATCCAGAAGCTGCCCTTGCACATGAGATCTCTAGCCCCAGTGAGCTATGGCATAGAATATTAGCTCACATCAATTATAAAGCCTTACCCTATGTAAGCAAGGTAGTCATAGGATTACCAGAATTGAAAGCTGATCATGATGGCTCATGTAAAGGATGTAAGAAAGGGAAAAATATCAAGAACCCCTTTCCAAAGAGTGAAACAAAGACTAAGAACATTTTAGAGCTTATACACTCAGATATATGTGGACCTATGCCTACCACTTCCTTAAGTGGGTTTGAATACTATCTTTCATTCATTGATGACTATTCAAGGAAAACTTGGATATACTTCCTGAAAGGTAAGAATGAAGTCTTTGGAAAATTCAAAGAGTTCAAGGCTCTAATAGAAAATCTATCAGACAAGAAAATCAAAACTCTCAGAACAGATAATGGCGGAGAATTCACCTCAAAGGATTTTGAGGACTTTTGCAAAGAAGCTGGAATTAGAAGGGAACTAACTACTCCTTACAATCCCCAACAAAATGGGGTGGCTGAAAGGAAAAATAGAACAATCATGGAAGTTGTGAAGACCATGATACATGACCAAGATCTTCCCATGTACTTATGGGCTGAAGCAGCCAAAACAACAGTTTATGTGCAAAATAGATTATCTCACAGTGCTCTTGAATTCAAAACTCCAAAAGAAGTGTTTACAGGTAAGAAGCCTGAGGTAAGTCATCTTAAAATATTTGGGTGTCCTGTGTACATCCACATTCCAAAAGAAAAGAGAACCAAGTTGGATCCCTCAGGTAAGAAGGGAATGTTTGTTGGTTATTGTGAAACTTCCAAAGCCTTTAGAATCTACATACCAGGTTTCCATCATATAGAAATAAGTAGAGATGTAACCTTTGATGAGGAAGCAACTCTCAAGAAATCCAGAAAGTGTCAACTTGAAGAAGTTTATGAAGAAGATTCATCACCCGGGATCTCAGAGACTGTTCACATCCCTGAATAAGTTACACCAGAGGATCATGACATGCTGGAACCACAAGAACCCCCTGTTGCAGAATTATCCAGGAAAAGAAGACCAGCATGGGATAGAGATATTATTCAAGGAGCTGAAAGATATGGTGCTCCTGAACGCTCCACTAGAGAAAGGAAGAAGCCAAAATTGGTATCCAACTACATGGCCTTAATGTGTGATCTTGTGGATCAACTACCTACTAGCTATGAAGAAGCAGCTCAAAAGAAAGAATGGGTAGAAGCAATGACTGAAGAATACCAGTCAATAATGAAAAATGATGTTTGGGATATTGTTCCCAAACCGAAAGATAAAAGTGTGGTTTCTTCCAAATGGATTTTCAAAATAAAACATGCCGCGGATGGAAGCATTGAAAAATACAAAGCAAGATTTGTAGCCAGAGGATTCTCTTAGAAGGAGGGAATTGACTATGAAGAAACATTTGCACCTGTTGCCAGGTATACTTCAATTAGAACTATCATGGCACTTGCATCCATGATGAAGTGGAAATTACACCAAATGGATGTTAAGACATCTTTTCTGAATGGTGTAATTGAAGAAGAAGTATACATAGAGCAACCTCAAGGGTTTGAGGTTAATGATGGAAGAACTCATGTATGCAAATTGAAGAAGGCATTATATGGGTTGAAACAAGCTCCAAGGGCTTGGTACGGAAGGATTGACAATTTCTTAACTAGCATGGGCTTTACCAAAAGTAAAGCTGACCCAAATCTTTATCTCAAGGTGATGGATGATGAACCAGTTATATTGCTGTTATATGTATATGATCTTTTTCTAACTGGAGATGAGAAACAGATTATTGAAAGCAAGAAGAAGCTTTCTTCAGAATTCGAGATGAAAGATCTCGGACTGATGCACTACTTCTTAGGCTTAGAAGTATGGCAAGAACCAAAAGGAATCTTTCTAAATCAAGGTAAGTACACTGTGGAGATTCTCAAAAGATTTGATATGTTGGAGTGTAAAGCCATGGCCACTCCCATGGACTCCAACCTAAAGTTGTTAGTTAATGATTCATCAGAACTAGTGGACATAACTTTATATAGACAAATCATTGGATCATTGATGTACTTAACTAATACTAGGCCTGATATATGCTTTGCTGTAAATACCCTAAGTCAGTATCTAGTAGAACCTAGAAAGGTTCACTTAATAGTTGCAAAGCATGTAATGAGGTACCTAAAAGGTACTTTAGATTTTGGCCTATTTTATGTTGGAAATCATGAACTCAGATTACATGGTTACTCAGATTCTGATTGGGCAGGAAGTGTCTCAGACAGAAAAAGTACCTCTGGTGGATGTTATGGTCTTGGATCTACCATGATTTCTTGGTTCAGTAAGAAACAATCCAGTGTGGCTCTCAGTACTGCTGAAGTAGAATATATAGCTTCCTGCTCTGCTAGCTGTGAAGCAGTATGGCTTCGGAAACTTTTATCTGGAGTGTTTGACTTAGAAATGGACCCCACTGTGATTATGTGTGATAATCAAAGCTGCATCAAGATGACTGAAAATCCTGTATGTCATGATAAGTCAAAACACATAGAGATCCGGTACTTTTATATACGAGATATGGTGCAGAAAGGAGCTATCAAGCTGGAGTACATAAGCACTGAGGATCAAATTGCTGATATCCTGACTAAGCCTCTGTCTCGAGTAAAGTTTGAACACTTCCGAGACAAGCTTGGTGTAGTTCAGAAGAACCCTCCTCGAAAGGGGGAGTAGCTCAGTATCTGACAAACAAGCCTATCTCATCAATGATGAGGTTACCTATTTTTTCTGCTCTTATTCACCTAGAATTATTTAGATTTAGGACTCTTATATTCTTTATTTTGATGGTTAGATGTATACATGCTTTTGATGATAGATGTATACATGCTAGATACTTTTGATGGTTAGATGTATACATGCTTTTGATGATAGATGTATACATGCTAGATACTTCTGATGGTTAGATGTATACATGCTTTTGATGATAGATGTATACATACTTTTGATGATAGATGTATACATGGTTTTGATGATAGATGTATACATGCTTTTGATGATAGATGTATACATGTTTTGATGATGATGATACATGTTGTAGTTATACATGTTTTGATGATGATGATACATGTTGTGGTTATACATGTTTTAATGATGATGATACATGTTGAGGTTATACATGTTTTGATGATGATGATACATGTTGTGGTTATACATGTTTTGATGATGATGATACATGTTGTGGTTATACATGTTTTGATGATGATGATACATGTTGTGGTTATACATGTTTTGATGATGATGATACATGTTGTGGTTATACATGTTTTGATGATGATGATACATGTTGTGGTTATACATGTTTTGATGATGAGGATACATGTTCTGTTCTTGGTGAACATGTGAAGGGATTGGATCATTCCTGGACTTCAGTCCGAAAGAAGAGCCGTAGACATATGTCTTCGATAATGAAGTTCTTGGTGAACATGTGAAGGGATTGGATCATTCCTGGACTTCAGTCCGAAAGAAGAGCCGTAGACGTATGTCTTCGATAATGAAGTTCTTGATGAACATGTGAAGGGATTGGATCATTCCTGGACTTCAGTCCGAAAGAAGAGCCGTAGATGTATGTCTTCGATAATGAAGTTCTTGATGAACATGTGAGGGGATTGGATCATTCCCGGACTTCAGTCCTAAAGAAGAGCCGTAGACATGAGGTCTCCGATAACTGAACGACAGGACTGAATCGTCCCTGGACCTCGGTTCAAAATGTACGTGACAAATCCTAGAATTACTCTAGGTTACATCCAGCATGAAACAGGGCTGGCTCTGTAGTTGTGATACATCCAGCATGAAACAGGGCTGGCTCTGTAGTTGTGATACATCCAGCATGAAATAGGGCTGGCTCTGTAGTTGTGATACATCCAGCATGAAACAGGGCTGGCTCTGTAGTTGTGATACATCCAGCATGAAACAGGGCTGGCTCTGTAGTTGTGATACATCCAGCATGAAACAGGGCTGGCTCTGTAGTTGTGATACATCCAGCATGAAACAGGGCTGGCTCTGTAGTTGTGATACATCCAGCATGAAACAGGGCTGGCTCTGTAGTTGTGATACATCCAGCATGAAACAGGGCTGGCTCTGTAGTTGTGATACATCCAGCATGAAACAGGGCTGGCTCTGTAGTTGTGATAGGGATTGATCATCCTGGAACTTGATCTGGATTGCATCATCCATGGACTCATGTCCTAAAGAGAGCAGGATTGATCATCCTGTAAATCTGATCGTGTGATGACGATGCTGCTGATCGTATGATGACGATGCTGCTGATCGTATGATGATGATGATGATGATCGTGTGATGATGATGCTGCTGATTGTATGATGACGATGCTGCTGATCGTATGATGACGATGCTGATGATCGTATGATGACGATGCTGCTGATCGTATGATGATGATGCTGATGATCGTGTGATGACGATGCTGATGATCGTGTGATGACGATGTTGATGATCGTGTGACGATGATGATGATGATCATGTGATGACGATGCTGCTGATCGTGTGATGACGATGCTGATGATCGTGTGATGACGATGCTGATGATCGTGTGATGACGATATTGATGATCGTGTGACGATGATGATGATGATCGTGTGACGATGATGATGATGATCGTGTGATGACGATGCTGATGATCGTATGACGATGCTGATGACGATGCTGATGACGATGTTGATGTTCCAGTAACTAGTCAAGTTACTGATGATGATGAATTGAAGAAAGCTTCCGATGATATATAGATGATGTAGTAAATGACTCCTTGCTCCTACAGATGTTATTATAATATCCTTCTCGTTAAGGGGGAGTGTTGAATATTGTAACTTCTAAGAATATTATATTTGTACATTATTTATTCCGGAGATGTTTCATTCCTCCGAGGCAACCCTACTATGTATCTGGAGATGTTTATTCCTCCAGGGGTTGGTATTAACTAGGGTTATTAGACCCACCATGTGTGGGTCGGCCCTGTAGTTATATTTTAGGGGTTATTAGACTTCTCCAGGTGAGGTCGGCCCCAACAGGTCTTTTAGTCAGTTGAGAGTCAAGTATAAATAGAGGAGGTGAACTCCTCATTAGATCATTCACTCACTTGTGGAAGAGTGCGCACTTGTCTGGGAGATCAGCTAAGGAGTCAAAGGAAGGAGGAGCACATCTTGTATTTTGGTTGATCATCTTATTGAGGAAAGCTTTACTGGGTTTTCTACCCCATGAGGGTTTCCCAGGATATATTGTGTGTCTATCTTGTGATTATGCTTCTTTCAGTGATCTTGCTTGGCTATTTGATTTAAACTTAACAAATATTTACAACAAAATGACCCCTAACCTACGCAATGCGGTCCAAAATGACCAAAAATATGTAAAATAACATTATTTTCGACTTGTGTGTGGTTTTCCTCCTTTCGTGGTGTCTTTGACCTTGCGCAGCATCCGTGATGCTGCAAAGCTGACTCATCCAAACCTACCTTCCAACATCATATCCATGAGTGGAGGCAGAGGCGTAGATTAATCAAGGCCCCCATTTTAGACCAATTACCCATTAATTGGTTTACAAATTCATTATTTCCTACCACTGCTAAGGATGTAGCCATTGGTGGAGCTTTTATGGAAGAGGAAGCCATTGCTCATGCCCAATACTTATACCTTGTATACGTTCAATTAGGCATTCTTTAGGACATTATTCTGAATGATCCACGTCCCACAAATTACCCATCCCTACCAGCTTCGATACCACCTGTTGATGGCTTCATTGGTTCTTTTCGAACCCATCCTTTGTCTCACTCCATTGGATCTCAAATTTAGTCAGCTTTAATCCTAGCTCAACAAAAGGCTAGTGAAAATAAAACACAATCACTCGATCATGCCCAGACCACCGCCGTACATGTTGTTCAATTAGATTCAACTCATAAATCCGCTGGGCAAGAAGAAGAATAAGGGTAAATCCAAGAAATATTCTGAGTAGCAGGAAAACACTAAGGACATCACTAATTCCAAACCTAAAAGAAATGCTAAATATCTATGTCTATTATGCAACAATGATAATTTTACCAGGGAATGTACTCATCGTGAGGAAATCCAGAGAATCCTTAATGAAACTTCTCAAACTACCATACTAACTAGCCCCTTCCTGCAACTAGAACAACAACAGCAGATGGTCGTCCAACAACAATCCTCTTCTCAAGGAGACCATTCCAAGATTGTTGATGTCCTTATCATAAAAAATGAAATGGTCAATCTGTCAACTAGGACATAGACATATGACTTACCTCCTCCCAAGAAAAAGGATAAGGCCGAAGGGACTAATGAGCAACCCTCCATGTCTCAGTTGAACATTCCTCCATCAAATGTTCCTTTCACCATCGAGAAACCAATATCAGATGTAGTTTTGCGACCACCAAAGAACACAATTCGTAAGACGACATTCAATCCCAATGCTCAGGACGCCCAAAACTACAACGTTGTTGAAGACTTGGCCCAAGCCCATTGTGCTATGTTGACTCTCGAGGTTCTACAACATTGCCTTGGTCAGTGAAAGATATTGTTATATGCCTTAGGAGTTATCGACCCAGAAATATCCAATACTATCATGTTTAGGTTTGATGACTATAAACAGAGGCTTTCCCACCAACTAGCATTCTAAATCAAAACGCGCATTGCTGGGAGAAAAATCCACCGTACCATTTTGGATGAAGGATCCTCTACATCGTTCATGTCTTTTCATTGTTGTAGAGCCATTGGTTGTCCTGAAATGACCAAATCACCTAGTACTTTGAAATCCTTTGATGGATGAGGATTCCAACCACATGGAGTCCTCCAATCCGTAGCTATTGAGTTAGGAGGAAATTTTGTTTCCATTCAAGTGGAGGTGGTATATGCCCCTCTAGACTATAATATATTACTTGGAAGAAAGTGGTTCTATCCGATGACTGATGTTGCATCCTCTGTATTTCGTACCATGCAGTTAACACATCAAGGGAGAATTGTTACGATCGACCAAGTAACGTTTTGTGCAACTTCTCTCACCTCTCAGTCGGCAGATGATGTTCCTCTTTTACGACAGAATCCACCTCAATATGAGAGTGTGGGGGTAGTAATCCTCAAATATTCATCTCTAATGGGATTCTTTCCAAAATTAGATCCCTATTACACCAAAGTCTTGTCATCATGAGTGATGTTTCATATCCATGCCTTAATCCCTGAAGTTTCCAGGGCTAGAACATCATTAGGAAGGTTGTTGTCCTTTCTCTTTTCCTTTTGTAGTCACCCGACACACTCTACCTTCATGCAAGGAGCGTCGAAATCAAGGTGATGCACTCTACACCTTAGCAGAGCACGTTGATGATGCAGTGTACCTTTGTATAGGGCGCGGTGATCTACTTTTGACATAGGTTTCCTTCATGCAAGGTGCGTCGGAGCTGGTTAAAGTGTATAAAATGAAGCTTCGAGTGACTTCTCGAAGCTTGGTGATGTGGAGGCTTATCCATAGATGCTTGGATAGGTGTCTCTCTATAACCCTAAACTAGTGGGATGATCCCTTCGACCTCTCTCCTAAATCCTCAACCTATTCAATCCCTTTAGCCCTATATATACAAACCCCCCTCTCTATTGTTAAGAGAGGAAGGATTATGCACCCTTATGTTGGTGGAATTTGGTCAGACTGTCTTCTTCATCCATATGAGATTAGGAGGCTTTGGATCTTTGAGGAAAAATCATCCAAGTTGGAGTCATAATGTCAAAGCATTGGTTCTAACTCTCTCTTCTTTGTATTTGATGCAATTTGCATTTAATATAAACATCCTTCCATAAACATGTTATGTACTATAATGTTGTTCATGATTAGCTTATTTGACTGCTTATCTAGTTAGATTCATAATCATATGCTTTCACGTTATTTGCTTGTTTCCATTTTATCTATCTTGTCCTGCAATAGGAGATCGAGGGACTGGAAGTAGATCAAGTAAAGAGAAAGGAATTGTGATCATAAGGTAATTTGTTCCTTGAACCACCTTGCGATTTAATCTAACTAGGGAAGATTTTATATTGTGTACTGTTCTGTACTAGACCTAAACCATTTAGGCTAGAGAGATATGTTTCTTTTCGCATTAACATATTGTCTTCATACAAAAATGGTGACCAAACTAGGGATTTATAGATCATTGTTTTGATTTGTTTTCAATTATTGATTTTTCTTGACTAAGCCTCAATTTTTCTTTCCTTTCATTGGATCTGACCATCAATGAGTCATTGGTTTATCTAGACTATGCTTAGGATTATCATTATACCTTTTACATTTTTATTCTTGAAGTATTTTTATTTTTTGTGACTTGGATCTCTCCCGACGCACCTGGGCCATTAATCCCTCATGTTACTATGTTTCTGACGCTCCTTGCTAGCTACCAAACTACATTGTTGACACTACATGTCTGTCTTCAAACTGCATCGCTTATGTGACCTACCCATTTATAGAGTGTGTTTTTGACCTTCCAACACCCTAGTGCACACATGTAGGGTGTGTTTCCCTGTATTACCTGGCACTTAGTATAAAAAATTTCAAGTCGGTTTTTGGTTTGGCTTTCTGGAGTTCTGTGTTATGTTCCTTGTAGTCACAGAACCCCTAGGCAAAACACAGTGTCATCCTTGGCTTGATTGTGAAGTTTAAGTGTCAATTAGGTTCCTATCTAGTTAAGCAAGTGATTCGGTTGTGGTGGGAAATTTAAATCCCCCATCAATATACTCAGTTTTGTGACTCCCAATCGTTGCACCAGATTTGTTCGATCTGACTTCCGAGCCTTCTCATTTTTTATTGTGATCTTTTGCTTGGTTTTGTGTGTTATTGACATTTTGGGTGATCACACTTCTTTAGGAATTTCTCACTGTTTAGAGTTCGCAGTAGTGTATTCTTTCATTTTGTGAATCTAGATTTGGAAAGTGGCACCATTCTCATATTTTTGAGTGCATTTGAGTAAAAAATGAAAATTTTATCTTCATTTTGAGTGTCTTTTCTTGAAAGTGTTCTAGAGATGTTTTTCACACTTTGGAATTTATCATTAAAATATCTTTGAAAAGTTTTAAAGCATCATCATTATCTTGCATTTTCTTAGTTGTGAAAACTCGTTTATCATTTCTTTGAAAATTTCAAATGCATTAGAACATTTACAAAGAATTTCCAAAGATTGAAATATTCTTGCATTTTTTATTTTCTTCCACTTTTTTATCTTTATTTTGGAAAATTAAAGTTATTTGCATTCAGAGGTAATTCTTCCACTTGTGTGTCAAGTTAGAGACGTGTTCCAGCATCTTTAAGCGTGGCAATTGTCGTTCTTTTCCTACACTGCATTCTGAGCGATTGTAGTTCTTCCACATACCAACCAGTATATCAAATGGCCTTTCACATACCCTTGGGTATATAGAAAGGTACTTCACATACTCGGTAGTGTATCGAAAAGCTCCTATCGTACGGTTGTGCATTAGACAACACCACTATGGATTTGAGTTTGCACCTAACTTGAGTATATTCGGAGACCCTTATAGGATTCATGTAACCATCCGAGTTAACCTAATGACCATCTTGGTGTGGAAATACACCAAGAACAACACTCAGGGAACTACTACACACATGCTTTAGGTAGTTGGGTTATACGGTTAGGGGTATGGTCCTAATCCTTCCTGCTTAGTGCTCTAAAATATTGGGCCGAGTATAACTATTGGACTCTGTGGTATATCCTGAGTTACACCACCTTGACAATCCCATGAGATTCTAGAAAATTGAATCCACACCTATTACATAAGTTTGCTTGCGGCTTTAGCTTGTGTATATTTTGGATTGAATTTTTTTTTGTATAGAAAACACTTAGGAGAAATTTTAGTTCAGTCATTCTTGCTGATAAACCTTTGAGAAGATCTCGAAGGATTTTAAACTTTTCACCTGAATATCGCCTTAAGTTGGAGGAGAACTCGAGAGCAAACATGGATCAACCTACTACATCTCTGCTACATGAGGAAGATACCTCTACCTTAGAGTCGGGAATGAACTATTCACCTCCAACAAATCCACCTATCTCTAATCGTATGAGATATTTGATCATGGATGAACCTACTTCATATGACATCTATTTCCATCATTCGATGGAAGGACATCCTGGAGCTACATATTGGGTTTTCATTCAGCTTCAGGATGACCTTGTATCAACAGTATTTGATCAAACTGCATCTTTTTGGGACACCTCTTTAGGTCGACATGTTGTCGATTTTGGGTTACTTACAAATGAAGAAACTATACCTCGTCGATGGATTCCTAATGATTAGATTCTTACACCACTCTATGAGCACATGAGCCATTTGCAAATGGTTGGCGAACAACTTAGATGTCAAAGTATCTCACATAGAGAAATTTTGGAAGTACCAGTTTTTCGATATTCCCTTATAAGTTCTTTATCTTTTTCTTCACCAAAAACATCCATACCCAACACGACCCCTTATGAACCAGGTCAACCCTCATTTCCTATGAATACAACTCAAAGTCAGGAAATCGGTTCTACACCTCTTTTGACCCCAACAGCTGAAGGGAAACCTTCAACTTCTATTAACTATGTTACTAGGACATTACCTCCACCTCTCCCACCTCAAAATTCGAGAGAAGGTTATAACTGACCTGTTAGTTTACAGTCCAGTGGAAGTAATCCCTTTGTTAGTGGTCAACCATTTGTTACGGGTCAACCTAGTATTAGTGGTCAACATTTGGTTACTGGTAGCACTCCAGTAAGTGGGCAATTTTTTACTTGGGGGAAACCCCTTGCTAGTGGACCTAATATGACTGGGGGATATCACCCAGTTAGCGGACATAACTCGAGTGGAGGATATACTTCACATCCAAGCCATAGTATGTTTGGAATTTATCTTCCAACCATGGGACAATCTACGCGGACACATCATACGGGGGGGGCCATCTATTAGGACCCAACCCCCATGGGGGCATATTCTTCTAGGACATCATAATCCTAATGTAGGAAAAAAAATATTTGTTGGGATTATTCTTTGTTCTTTAACTTTCTCTTACTGACCCAAGATTGGCGTAATTGTGGTACATCAAAACCCTTACTCATTGGACCTTTCCGAAACAGTCTGTTCGCCGAGGAGAAGATATGGGGGGGCTGCAAAAGCACGTTTCTATAGCTAGGTGATGTGCAGATAATAAACTAGTGAGATGCGCAAAGTCACACCTGCTTCGCATTCACTTCATATGCTACAACGCACACTGGGACTACGCACTTCGCAACTACCACAATACAATATGACAATGCAACTCCGGACTGCGCTTTTAAGCAATCACACACATTATAGGCTTCGCTGACTTAGTTTTTTCCATATGACTTATGCATTCCACCTACTCGGAATTACTTGCATACTCAGTTATATATGTTCAATTCTTAACATATTATTCCCATCAACCATGCATGTGAAAATACATATAAAAGAATGAGCATACATAAACATGAACATAAACATAAGCATTTTCACAAATTCAACCACACAACACAATTATCTACATGGTTCACCCCCTCGATGGGAGCTACGTCCATGGTAACTGTTGTTTATATTATTGGGAAGGTCCAACAGTTCAATTCCATGCACATAACTGTAGACTCTTATCTACAATAGGTCTCTGCGCACACAGCTACAAAGCCTTTTCCTCTCTTCTTGCTCTTTGCAATACTTAGTATTTCATCAAAACCCCCAAAAAAGAAAAACCCTTCCCTTACAAAATTTCCCCATTTATAGATCGTGCCCGAGGGTCACATCTTTACAATCATTGTGGGACAAGATTCCTATACTACCCAAATGATCCCCCAAAAATGGCACAGTTACCCCAATATCAAGGCCTATCGTTTATAGCTACATCACTTGAATTCGGTCGCCTTTCTACGTCGCTTGTGGCTCTTACACCTCTTCTGACAGCCGCAATTCTGACTGCATACTGGAACATCCCTTTTAACTACTCTGCTTCTTTTGTCACTTTCGATCTGCTGCTCTACTTCTAACAGTCTTAGTACTCTACCTGTGCTAAGGTGACAGGTCACTTTCCTCCAACTCCGCACCACTCCTCACCTTGCTCCTAGGATTTCTAGAGTCCTTTACCCAAAATAGGTCGTTGTTGGACCTCGCTTCACTAAAATTGTTGCCAAAAATAACAGTTGTGCTAGAGCTATGTTTCAACAAAACTACGCACACCTTGGACTTCAGATTTTCAACTGCGCTTACTTGGACAGTGCTTTTCCAAAACTGTGCCAACTTGGGCCATTCCTAACAAGCCCCTAAAACTTACTTGTGGATCGTCTCTGATCCACTTTGTTGTAGTTGCATGTACCCTAGGGGACTCAATCTTCCGATGAAGTCCTGAAGAGTTGCGTTTAGCTTCACAACTATTTCCTTTGTTTCCTACTCGGAGTCCTTAATAGTTTCCAACATCTCCTGTGAGACGTCTTCCTTAGCATGCTCCTTTACGGTCTCCTTTGTGGTGTATATTTCTTGTAATTTTTCTTCAATTCCCTTTGAGAGGGAAAGATCCTCTACCTATATTGGTTGTAACTTCGTTGAGGTATCATCTTCCTTCTCCCTCAGAACTTTCAATTCTTTCTACAAGTCCTTTACTTCTGCAAACTTTTGGATTTTATCTCTGGGTCTCAAGGTTTTCATGGTTTCATTCACAGAATCCAGCTCTGCTTGTCGTTGATGTAGGTCATCTTGAATCTTCTACAGCTCGGGATACTCCTACAACATATTCCATACTCTAGTGGCCTACTCCGGTAGTTCTTGGCACTTCGTTACTTCTATGGAGATGGTATCTGTTGAATCCCTGAGTGCTGCAGCTCTTGCTTCTGCCATATCTGGTGGTGTACCAGGTGTTGGCTTGGTTTTGCAACCAAGATTTGTGCAATGGGCACCTATCAACAATGTGATAGCAGTTTCAATATTGAAAGCAAAAACAATTATAAATTAAATCTAAATCTAAACTAGCATGTGCATATAACAAATAATTTTTTTTAAAAACAATTCAAGAACAAGAAATAAAAGAATAGGTGTTTTGTATTAAGATACCTCAAATGGTGAGGATTTGTGTTGAGCAACTCCCAAGGTGAGTAGCTCCAAGCTCCAAAGGTCTCTTCTCCAATATGCTGAAAATGGCCAAAAGTCTCATGAGAGATTTTGACAGTGTGAGGATAGGATGATGGAGGGATGGAAAGTGAGGAGTCCCTACCACCTTTTTATAGTTTTTGGTGGTGGGGAATACCATTATGGTTTTGAGGAAACCAATGGTATTGACCAACATGGTTTAGGTACCTTTTCCCTCCTTTTTCCTTTTTTGAATATTTTGAATATTTTTATTCCCTTTTTAATATTTTTGGCAATTCTGGACCCTTTTTTAGGGTTTTTTATGCCTTTTGAGGAAAAATATTCATTTTGAGGGAAAAAAGGGGTGTATTATGGTCTTTTGGTGACCTTTTGATGGCTTTAGAGGCTCAAATGGTGGAAAAGTGGACAAATGGGTCATGTGAATAAGGAAATGAGCTAATGAGCACTTTTTGGGTGTTAATAGATTGCCCCCTGATATGTGAGGGCAGGAGCTCATTGTATGGCTGATAGACATCATATTTATTTTGTCTTTTTCCTAGGGTTTGGGGAAGAGAAGAGATCAGTTGGAGACTGGATCCACGGCCGTTGGAAACTGCAAAACAAACAATATTACAAGGCCTCAATATGACTGAGGAATAATCTTTGATAATGGATGAGGCGAGCATACCCATGCTCGTATCAAGACATATACATAACAATTAGTCCCAAGAAGGGGGACCTGAATAATAAATAAAAAATCTGCTGGTGCATCATGATGGTCCAAAGGGGACACTATTTTGGGATGTACTCTTGATCATGACATGATTGATCTCAATAACTGCTACACTGGAATAAAGCGACAACCGTTTTGAACAAGGTCTGAGAAGGGTTGATGAACTGCTAAATCTAAAGGTGTCCAACATCTATAGGGACTCAATGACTCTGAGTCAACTTTGAGGAGTATATGTAACTGTATACTCGAGGGAGTATAAAACTGGGGTACATTTCAATATTGTCGCCATGCACAACCTGGATATCTATAGAAAAAATGTAATTGGTTGTTTCCATAGGTAGACTCTCAAATGTGGAAGAGTTAGGTGGTATCCGGGGTCTTCAACCAATAGCTAAAAGGACCAATACCCTGTGCGAGTCTCAATGATGCGATCAAGGTGTTGAAGTCGAGCATGTGAGAAACAATCATTTGGAGAGGTATTGAGGACTCTTCTCGAAATGATTCGTAGGCACTCATCATAAATGGTGATGAGTCCAAAACACAGGGACCTCTAGGTCTATCCTCTGGAATAAATTTGGTTGTCGTTGACAGAGGGAGACCAGCAATTGACAAGGAAATGATGTTTCCTTGATAGGAACATGAGGTGTAGAACTGAAGTGTGGTAGTACTGATGGTAGGACGGACATACTTGTGGGGATGGGAAGTAACTGGGGTCATAGAGTGGGTAGACTCAAACTTCCTTTGTTCAGAGCATGATGACATGGTTGACCTGGCAGTGTAGGGAACTGATTTGTAGGTGTGGGGATCATAGCTTTTAGGGACTGAAGGGTGTGTATTGACTCTAGGGGGCCAAGCTGATGGGTGCTGTCGAGGGATTCTCAAGGTGACATACTGCAGAATACTCTGAACAAAGGTGACCAAAATGGGGAAGCTGCCATATGAGTAGATGTGATCTGTTGTGGCACCGAAAAGCACCATTGGGTGATTCTTCATAGTTTTAATGAGCTCCAAGAAGGGATAAAAGTGTGCTCTAAAATGGTACTGTCCTGTGGATTTTGTGAGCCCAGGACTATTCATGCTCATGGGTGCTTTCATTTTTAAGGAGTCTGAAAATGATAAGAAGACTCTACAGTGGTTGTGAGTACCATCCTGTGGGTTGTTACGAGGCCATGATGGTGATTGCTCATGGTGGCTTTCATGTTTAGATAGTCTGAAAGCGATAAGTGGACTCCATTGGTTTTCTTTTTTGTAAGTTAGTGTCCAAGGCCTGAAAAAGCATAAAATGATGCAAATGGAGAACTCTTCTAGCCGATGTGACTAGAGTATTCCTTTTTCGTAATTAGTCTACAAGGTCCAAAAAAGGGGTGAACTTATACCAGGTAGACGCCCTTTCAGATATGTTTAGTGAGCATGAAAGGAAGCAAGTTTGCTCGGTGATCTTTTCATTGTTTTAGGAGTCAGAAAAGAGCTTAACAGAAACTCCCTAAGTGCCCTTTTCGTAAAAGGGATTGCTCAGCCCGAAAAAGGGGTAAAACTATACCGAACAAAAAGGGATTGATGAGAGCAAAAAAAGGTCTCAAGCATCGTCATGAGTGTGGAATACTGAATCCGGTCACATAAATATTGTCAAAAAGGGGCAACAGCCAATGTGGCATGCAAATTGAGGTGATGAGTGGCATTTCAAAAAAATGCCCAAAAATGATGGGGTGAGAGCGAGAAATGATCTCAAGCATCATCGCGAGGGCAGAAAACTGAATCCGACGATATCAAACTTGTCAAAAATGGACGACGACCGATGTGGCACACAAACTGAGGCAACGAGGGGGCATGGGAAAAATGCCTGAAAAATCTGGGCATGAGAGCAAGAAATGATCTCAAGCGTCATCACGAGTGCAAAAAATTGAATCCGACGATATCAAACTTGTCAAAAATGGACGATGGTCAATGTGGCACGCAAACCAAGGCGACGAGGGGGCATGGGAAAAATGCCTAAAAAATCTGGGCGTGAGAGTGAGAAATGATCTCAAGCATCGAGAAATGATCTCAAGTGTCATCACGAGCACGAAAAACAGAATCCGATGATATCAAACTTGTTAAAAACGGACGTCAATCGATGTGGCATGCAAACCAAAGTGACGAGGGGGCATGAAAAAATGGTCAAAAAATGGACCTGGTGAAAATAAGAAAAGGAAAGGACTATCATGAAGTTCTCGTTGTGTTGATTCCAATGGTACCAACGGTTTGAGGAACAGATATCGTATGATACCGCAATGGTTGTTTGAAAAATGGTGAAATTTCTATAAATAGGGTGTGGGGCCCATATGACGTGTCATTGTTACATGTGAGTTTTGTAGAGCAATCAGAGCTCTTTCTTGATTTCTGGGAGATTTAATCATTGGTTTTCGATTCCGCGAGTTTCAGGTAACGCTATTTGCCTTAGCCTTTTTAATTATGTCTTTTTTGGTTAGCGGCGGGCCCCTGAAGGCCGCGAAATTCCATGTTGGCCTTCCAACGTGGAATATCACAGGTTTCGCGTCTTTTTCCGCAATGAACATCGTGGGTTTGGGGCTGACAGTTGCGATGTTCATCACGGCTGTCGGGATGAAAGCTGCGATGTTCATCGCGACTATGGGGTGATAGTCGTGATGTTCATCGCGACTCTATGGTCAAAACCCGCAAGGTTCATCACTGGTTCTTGGATGAAAGCTGCGATGATCATTGTGGCTTTTGATGGAAAAACCGTGATGGAATTTTTTGAAATTTTTTTTCTGGTTCTAAAAATTTTTCTTTGTTTTTTGGAAGGATGTTTGTAATGTCCCCGTTTTGACCCCCTTTGTATTAAACCGTAAATGATGTAAATATTGTAATTTAATCATGGTGAGGAGCTCAAGGCCAAGGCCCCACCATTGATTTAGCGTTTCATGTATCAGCAATTAAAAATAGATGCCCATGGTTCTTGTGCGAGATGGGCACAATGTAAATAAGACACCATGTAAATACGAATTTTAATGGAAAAACCCACATCCGGCTATGCAATGCAACAAAAGAGATGGGGCATGATTTTACAAGGAAAAGGGAGGGAAATTATTCAAACCGTGAGCCAATGGTATTAATCCATGTGTCAATGGGGAAACCCATAAACCACCAACTACCCATTTTGTCTCATGTACCCAATCATTTAATTTTTCCAAGAAATTGGTTAAGGCAGTTAATGCCTTGGGAATGAAAGAGTATGGGCAAGCCATTTTCGTGCATGGGCAAGCCATCAACTTGGAAAATCGTGTTTTTGCTTGTGGGGCAAGAAACCACCCACGAAATGGTGCCCAAAGCCATTCTGTACAGGAGCCTTTGATCATCCACGCAGTTAGAGTTAGCTGGGTCTCTCCATTTACGTTTTTCATCCAAATGCTGCATTTTTCCATGCCTGGGAGTCGTTGTTGCAGTATATAACAGTTGGGAGAGGGAGGGCCACGTTTTTGGGGACTGTAGGGAGGTCGTTTTTGCCCCTGAATGTCCAATGACGTTTTTCTAAAATCGGGTTTGGCTTCCTGGGTTGTTCACCAACTTCCCATTTTCGTTTTTGTGGGTTCCCACGTTTTTCTGGGTTAGTTGAAACCCCATCTCATGCATTCCACTGGGGAAAACGTTTTCCTCATGCCCAGCAAGTGGGGTTCTGCTGTTATGTGCATCCCTGTTCTTGGTTTGAGCCTGTGAGCTGAAGTTTGGAGTGGTAGTGGATAGAAGTAGCTTGATAAACCTAGTGGGGGAGACAACCTCTCAAGAAGATCAAGAGGGCTTTGGTTACTCTTCTATGCATACCCTGAGAGCACTAGATAGGGAAGGTATGGCTTGAGGGACTGTATAGCAGAGAAAAGAATACTTCCTTGTGCTGGGTGTGTAGGTATTGTGGGTGCCAAGCTAGATAGATCTGGCAAGGTTATCCCTGGCTCTGTGCTTGAGCTCACTAGCTTAGCAATTCTTCCTTTCCATCTCCTAGTAGCCTGATAAACCCAATTGTAGATTGGCTTGGCTCATTTTGGTGTATGCTTGGCTATGTGTGAGTCTGCTGTTCCCTGGTTCCTTGTAGAGATCATGCCCAGCTCGGGGGTGGCAGTGGTGCTGAGAGATTAAGGAGCACACTGGCCTATGGTTGGGTGGAACGTTGCAGTTGCATAGCCAGTTGCTTGGGACTGCCTTATTGAGATAAGTATTCTCTTGTGTAAATGGGCAATTATCATTTGATGAATGTTATGAATGTATGTGGATGTGTTAAACGAATTTGTTTCTGCTGTGTTTTCAAAAGTTTAGGCATTTCCATATGATCTTGTATAATTCTGCACAGATCTTTATTTCATGGCTGTCACAGAATCTTGAATACATTTTAGAGATCAACAACATTGATTTTGATTACCGTCGTTTTTCCATAGTATGCACAGATACAGTTCTTTGCATCAATGATTTTAATACAAACGTTTTGGGGCTAATTTTGCCCGGACTGAGCACGGTGATCCTCTCTATCACGCTGGTACGATAGAGGGGACACTACAATGTTGAGGAGACCATTGGTGTCATGGTGAGAGCGGGAGATGGAGGAGGATTTGATGATTCAGATTTGGACCGATCAGGGGGTCCGATAGGCTCTGGCTGTGAGTGGGCTCCTGAAGTTCGCTCAGATTCCACCGATGCGTTCAGTAGGACCACTACTGAACAAATTGGTGAGTCTTTGGGTCCCTGCAGAGGGTGCGTTCATTGTTGGGGGTGAGAGGTTAGAGATCACCCTTATTGAAGTATACTTTCTTATCGGGTTGCCTCGCTTAGGGGAGGTAGGGGATCTTCTGCCGAGGATCCCGGCAGGTTTGGATATCAAGGATCTCCTGGAGACCTTCTGTGTTGCTGGGGCGATTATGCAGAACAGTGCTTTGAGCCTGAGATCTTTGCGGGAGTGGGACATGCGGGCTATTGGGGCTTGTGTTCTGCGAGTGTTGGGTGCCGCGGCGCCGCATCATTTGTCGGGGGGACAAATGATGATGGTGGATTCTGTGCTGAGGGGGACCTACTATGCGTGGGGTTAGATGTTTTTGGCTGGTGTTCGGAGAGATGTGGATAAGGTCAGTCGGGAGGGGGGAGAGTTTTTCTATGCCTCCTTCTTGTGTTGTTTCTTCTTTGAGCGGGGTACCGACTTTGCGGCCACAGGTGCTGGTTCAAGACGGGTTGGTGAGCGATCCGCGCATGGTGCGATGGGGGAAGATGATGCCCCGTGGTGGTGGTGGTATCCGCGGGTTCTTTTCACAGGATATGTATGAGCAGTGGGAGCAGATCCCCCTGTTGATTGATGACTATCCATATGCCAGTATGGATTATCGAGGAGATCCGGAGATGCCTCGAGCCTAGGGACAGGCTTGGGGTTTGGATGGTATGTTTTTGTGTTTTGTTCTCTACTATATCATGTGTTTTAGATGTGTTTGTTATGATTATAGTTAGATATTTATATGATGGTTCACTTGTGTGATTGTGCAGACGTTGGTCCTGTACCACTGGCTGACCATGTGGTTCGTAGGGGATGGGCAATGATGGTCATTCCACCTCCTGTAGCGGTACCGCCTCCTCATGCTCGAGGAGTTGGGCCTCATGGTCATTCCACCTCCTGTAGCGGTACCTCCTCCTCATGCTCGAGGAGTTGAGGAGCTGGGCCTCGAGATGATGCCATGGAGGGTGTCCAAGAGACATTAGACATGATCCTGGTAAGATTTCCAGAGGATGGGTGGAGGGATTTGGATCGGGACATCGTCGAGCATTGTTTCGATGTGCCTTGTGAGTGGCGCTCGATCTTGCTCAGAGCAGCATTGTTGGTGGCTAAGTGGAGGGATGGGGCTCGGCATGATCCAGCAAGGCCGGTGGAGGGGAGGATTCGGGTGCGAGATGATCTAGTGGGGCCGGTGGAGAGGAGAGTTCGAGCTTGGCATGATCCAGTGGGGCCAGCAGAGGTGGCGCCAGAGGAGACTGGAGAATATGATGATTAGATGATCTTGTATCTGCCCCCAAATGCTGATGAGCATATGGGGAAGTACCTTTTTGTATGGCTGATGTATTTTTGTATATTGGGTGCTGAGGGCACCTATGACATGTTTGACTATATTATGATGTATATATATATATGATTTGGTATATAGTCGTGTATGCACATGGATGCATTTATTGTCTGTTTGATTGCCTGTGGAGGTACATTTGTGTTTACTATATGGTTTGATTGGTGTGCCAGTCAAGAATGTTGTTGGCCATACAAGAATTTTGTTTGCCATATGGTCTGCTACACTATTGAGATTCCTTGGGACATGTGTGAATGAAATGCATTCAAACTGTCGAACCATTTGTTTCGTGCACAAGAATTTTCTGAAAAGACAGGGATCGCGTACCTGGTAATCATTGTTGAGCTGGGAAACAAGGAGTTGTGAGTCCAAGAAAATGTTAAGGTGACTTATTCTCATTTGGAGAGCTGCGGCTAGGAGACCGGTCACGGCATTGTATTTAGCTTGGTTGTTGGTGGCGGCACCTACACACACTCCGTCGATGTGCATCAACTCATGTGAAGGGGAATATATTACCCAAGCTGCAGAGGCCAGATTGGGGGACCAACGGCTTGCACCATCAACAAAACCGATGTAGCAGAGTGGAACAAGATCCATCTGTGGTCATGCAGAAAAAACAAATATTTAGGTTTTTTGAATTTTTTGTGAAAAACAAAATAAGACTATACAATAATGGACGATGGTGTCCATCAGATTTTCTATGGGTAAAATCGCTTGAGGTACAACCCGTTGCGTGGGTTGCCTAGGGGGTTGCCTTCTAAATCGGTCATAATGTATGCCCCCTGTCCGAGGCAAGTGTGTATAATGTATGGGTCTTGCCACATGGACACAAAATTCCCTTTTCTAGTTTTGTCATGAGCTTGATCATAGGCGAGGACAAGGTCCCCTTCAATAAAAGTTCTTGGGTGGACATGTTTGTCGATGTGATGTTCCACAATTTTAGGATTGAGGCCAGGCATCTCGGTGTAAGACCAGGCGAAGACATCATGAAACTCTTGGAAGAGTTTCTTATATGCCTGAGTTTCCGCTTGAGTGCATGATGCACCTAGCGAGATGAGCTCAGGTTTTCCAGGTGTGGTGGAAATGTCGATTTGTATAATAGGGGAAATGTTGGATGTTAAATCTTGAGCATTAATTCACAATACTCTAGGATCTTTGCTGAGAGAATAACATATACAGTATATCAATGCATGAAAATCACAATATGACAAGCATCACAAGAATCAAAAGCATAAGAGACAAGAGACACAGATTTTTCGTGGGAAAAACCCTAAGGTGAAAAACCCCACAACTTCCTCAGAGATAGAGATAGCAATGGCTCAACCAAAGTACAACCAAATAACATTGAGATAGTCTCCTAGTAGCAGATGATCCTCCTCCTCACTAGTGCACCACTTTCTGAGTGAGAGTGAGTTACTTTTTCGAGTGAGTAAAATAGAGATCTCCGATCTCTATTTATACTAACCTTTTTTCCCAATGACCTTATGGGGCCGACTTGTCTATCTAGGTACATCACATTATAATATATATATTTCAGGGTCAACCCCACACATGGTGGTCTAATAACCCATCCATAAGTACACACACTTGCGACACTTGTCAATCCACATGACGACACTTCCTTATAGAGGAATAACACATCTCTATTAAGGGTACAATAAATATATATAAAATACATAGATGAAATACATTCCGAAGTTACATATACATCAACACTCCCTCTTAACTAGGAAGGCATTTCTCGACACAGATCTGCTAGACAAGTCTTCTTCTTGGGATCATCATCATCGATGAATCGTCATGATCATCATCACTGCTGCTGCTATCTCAACCAATCTCTGACTCTACTCGTCATAGGAAGTTCTACAGAGCCAGTCCCTTTTCATACTGGATGTAGGCCCACCACCTGCAGGTCTTCATCATCACTGGCCATACTGTGGAATCCTCAGGACTTATTATGTGCATCACAAAACCTCAAAAGAGCATCTGCCAGATATTCCAGGGCAACGAATTACATGCCATAGGAAAAACCTCAAAAGACTATCTGCAGATCTCCCAGGGCCATATTATATGTGACCTCACCACAAAACCTCGCAAGAGCATCCCAGGCTGTTACGAGCACACAGCTCTAACTATAGGATCTCCTAGGGCACGAATTACATGTGGTCACCACAAAACCTCGCAAGAGCATCCCAGGATGTTACGAGCACACAACTCTACCTATAGGATCTCCTAGGGCACGAATTACATGTGGTCATAGAAAAACCTCGCAAGAGCATCCCAGGACTGATTACGGGCACACAGCCCAACCTATCAGATCTCCCAGGGACACGAATTATATGCCATAGGACAAAACCTTGAAAGAGAATCTGCCAGATATCCCAGGGCAACTAATTACATGCCATAGGAAAAACCTCGTAAGACTGTCTGCAGATCTCCCAGAGCAACGAATTATATGTCCTCCCAGAGAAAAACCTCGAAAGAGCATTTGCCAGATATCCCAAGGCACCGAATTACATGCCATAGGCAAAACCTCGAAAGACTATCTGCAAATCTATGAGGGCAACGAATTACATACTCATCTGCACAACCTAATCCACAGCCATAGAGTATCAACCTGATACTCACCATACATCATCCTGATGTACACATGATCATCCTGATCATCATCACTGCAACATCCTGTTGCATGTCATCTGGAGCAACATCCTGAAGCTCGTCATCCATGATCATCTTGATCATACAATGCATCTACCTGATCCATACCAAGTATCTACCTGATACATATCATCATACATGATCCACCTGATACAAATACAAATACATGATACATATCACCATACATGATCCACCAAATCATACAATGTATCCACCTGATACATATATAGATACATGGTCAAGGCATCCAACATGATGCATATACAAAAATACATACACATGATCCAACCGATCATATCCAGCATCCAGCATGATGCATACATACATATAAAAATGATCCAACTGATCATATCCAAGTAGAAGCCAGAACATCATCCTGATGCTCATCATCCAGCGCTTACATCCATAGCCATGTGAAGGATCCTTCTTCCAACATTCTTGGAATGGCTTCAGCAAATGTGTCCATCACTTCTTCCTTGAAGTGTCCTCGATCTGTAGAATGCCAAGCCTCTCTCTGAAGTACTTGAACTTCACCCTAGCTAGTGGCTTCATCAGCACATTTGCAATCTGCTCATCCATCGCAACATACAGGAGCTTCACAGCTCCTCTCTGCACCATATCCCTGATATAGTGATATTTGATCTCTATGTGTTTTGACCTGTCATGAAACACTGGGTTCTCGGACAGCTTCACACAACTCTGGTTATCACAGAAGATACCAGTAGCATCCAACGGGAGATCAAGTAGCTTCCATAGACATACTGCCTCACAACTGGCTGAACAGGATGCAACATACTCTGCCTCAGTTGTACTCAGTGCTACGCAGGACTGCTTCCTGCTAAACCAAGAGATCACACCTGATCCCATACTGAAGTAGCACCCAAATGTGCTCTTCCTATCTGCGGCACTGCCAACCCAATATGAATCAACATAACCCTGTAGGTTAAACTTTTGATTCACCCCATACTTGAGCCCATAATCCATTGTACCCTTCAGGTACCTCAGAACATGCTTTACAGCAACCAGGTGAACACTCCTCGAATCTGTCAGGAATTGACTCAATGTGTTCACAGCAAATCAAATTTCTGGTCTCGTGTTCGTCAGGTACATCAAGGACCTAATCATCTGATGATACATAGAGACATCAACCAGCTCGGATGAAGCATCACATAGAAGCTTCACATTCGATGCCATAGGTGTGGCCATGGCCTTGCAATCCATCATCCCAAATCTCTTCAGGATATCTACTGTGTACTTCCCTTAACCAAGGAAGATCCCACTTGCACTCTACCACACCTCCATACCTAGGAAATAGTGCATCATTCCCAAATCTTTCATATCGAATTTAGCAGCAAGCTTCCTCTTAGTATCTGCAATCAGTCTGTCATCTCCTATTACAAATAAGTCATCCACCTACAGGAGTAGAATCACAAGATTCCCTTCCTCAACCTTGTAGTAAAGGTTGGAATGTGCTTTACTCTTGGTAAATCCCAAACTAGATAGGAAACTGTCCATCCTACCATACCAGGTTCTGGGAGCTTGCTTCAAGCCATGCAAGGCTTTCTTCAATCTGCACACATATGAGTCCCTGTCATGTATTTCAAAACTGAGTGGCTGTTCCACATATACTTCCTCTTCAACTACACCATTCAAGAGAGCAGTCTTGGCATCCATTTGGTGTATTTTCCATCTCATTGTTGCAGCTAGGGCAAGTACTGTTCTGATGGAAGTATACCTGGCTACAGGTGCAAAATTTTCTTCATAATCTATTCCCTCTTTCTAAGAGAAGCCATGAGCTACGAATCTTGCTTTGTATTTCTCTACACTACCATCTGCAGCATGCTTGATTTTGTAGATCCATTTGGAAGTCACAACAGACTTCTCTTTAGGTCTTGGGACAACATCCCAAACATCATTCTTCATTATTCATTGGTATTCCTCAACCATGGCATCCTTCCATTCTTTCTTTTCCGCTGCTTCTTCATAACTGGAAGGCTCTTTGTTCATAATGTCACATAGTAAAGCAACATAGCTGGTATGTGATCTGGTTCTCTTCTTTGCTCTGTGTTCTTCTTCTGGAATGCCAAATCTTTCTGCATCTTGAATGAGCTCTCTAGCCCATGCAAGTTTCCTCTTGTGAGAGTTATCCTTATGGGGTGGATCTACAGGTTCTTGTGGATCTTCAAACTCACGAACAACTTCTGGAACTACTTCAGTCATGGTAGTGTCTTGAAATCTGGTTTCCTTAGGTTCTTCATAAACTTCGATAGGTGCTTTCCTTGATTTGATGAATGCCGAGTTTTCATCAAATGTTACATCCCTGCTGACATCAATCTTCTTGAACCCTAGAAAGTATATTCTATAAGCCTTCGAGCTTTCACTGTAACCCACAAAGATACCCTTCTTTCCTGAAGGATCTAGTTTAGTACTCTTTTCCTTTGGGACATGAGTGTATACTGGACAACCAAATATTTTGAGATGACTGACTTCAGGTTTCTTACCAGAAAAGACCTCTTCTGGTGTCTTGTTGTCCAATATCTTGTGGGGTGTTCTGTTCTGCACATATACAACTGTTCTAGCTGCTTCTATCCACAGATGCATAGGTAGATCCTGGTCATGCAGCATTGCCCTTGCTGCTTCCATGATAGTTTTGTTCTTCCTTTCTGCAACTCCATTCTGTTGAGGATTATACGGAGCAGTCAACTCCCTCTTAATCCCTGAATCACTACAAAGCTTCTTGAAGTCACTTGAGGTGAATTCTCCACCATTGTCGGATCTGAATGTTTTGATCTTCTTGTCAGTTTGATTCTCCATCAAGGTTTTGAATTCCTTGAATTTATCAAACACCTCATCTTTGCTCTTCAAGAAGTATACCCAAGTCTTCCTAGAGAAGTCATCAATAAATGAGACATAGTAAACATACCCACTCAGGGAACTGGATGACATAGGACCACATACATGTGAGTGGATGATTTCTAGGATGTCTTTTTCCTTGCTTTCACTACTTGGGAAAGCCTTCTTAATGTTCTTACTTTTTGCACATCCTTTGCAAACACCTTCATGTTTGGTCTTGATTTCAGGAAGACCCTCTACTGCCTTGCTTGCAATTGGAAGTGCTCTATAGTGCATATGAGCAAGTCTTCTATGCCAAAGTTCACTTGGCTCCATGGATTCATGCACCATGGCATGTTCGGGTTGTCCCTTCAATTTATACAAACCTCCCTCTTGCTCTCCAATCACTACTGCATCATCTATGTTCTTTCCCTTTGGCCACATTAGGACTTGGCCATCCACAAATGCAACCCTCATACCTTTTGCATCCAATGCAGAGATGGAGAGTAAGTTCTTCTTGAGCCCAGGTACATAAAGGACTTCTTTCATCTTCAAAGATTTTCCAGAATCTAGGTTGTAGGAGGCTTCACCACTTCCTTTGATTGGGTATTGATAATCATCCCCAAGTTTCACCTTATGGGGTGATTCATGTTTAGATAGGTTCACAAAAGATTCCTTAAACCCAATCATGTGTTTGGAAGCCCCACTGTCAATTAACCAATCATTACAACCATGGGAGATAGTACCTGTGAGAGCAGAGATCAGAACAAACTCTTCTTAACTTGATGAGTCATCATCACTATCGCTTTCTTCCCTAGCCTTCTAATTTGGGGGTTCATCATCTTCGGCAGCATGAGCATGAAACCTTCTTTTGCTGCCCTTCTTCTTCTTATTGTTGTTATTATCCCTTTTGTTCTTGGGACAATCTGAAGCAAAGTGACCCTTCTCATTGCATGTGAAGCATCTTAGGTCCTTCTTACTCTTTTTATAGGATCTATTGTGGCGAGAGTGCTCCTTCTTGGCTTTGCTTCTTTTGGTGTGAGCTGCAAGAGCTTGATCTTCACCTCCCATCTTTTCCTCACGAGCTATAAGTCTAGCTTCTTCTTGAGAGCATTCTTCCCGCAATCTGTTGAAGGAGATCAACTTCTTCCTTGCACAAATTCCTTGAATGAAGGAATCCCATGATCTGGGTAGGCCATTTAGAGTGGTCATCACCACTTCACCATTCTCCACCATTTCATCCACTGCTTCTAGTTGTTCCTTGATCTGGGAGACCCTTGAAAAATAATATTGAATGGTTTCTCCATTCTGAAACTTTACTCCTTTCAATTGGTTCTGCAGGTTCATCTTCCGATTTATGTTCTTCCCTTCAAATAGCTTGGTCAAAGAGTCAAACATCTCTTTGGGTGTCTTAAGAGAAGACACATGGAGTATGAGATGGTCTTTGATAGAATCAGCAATGATTCTCTTTGCCTTGACCAAGTTCTTCTTATGTAATACCTTGCCCTCTTCATCCTCTGGGATAGGGATGTCTTCTTTCACATATGAGTCCAACTCATTCTCTTCCAGGATTAACCCAATCCTATACTTCCAAGCTCGGAAATTATCAGCCCCTTCAAGCTTATCCTCAAGCTTGGTGCGGAGAGACATCTTAAAGAGTACTTCAAATGGAAATAGGACAGATTCAGGTCTTACCACTTGAAATGCTGAAAACTGGATCTGGTCCTGGATTAGGGTTTGTTGGAAAAACCCTAAAAATTCAGAATGTGAATTTCAAATTTATGAAAGGATAGAAAGATGCGCCTTGATGAGCTGATCAGCCTGGTGTATTTAGAATTTGAGATCAGCAAAGTTTTGCCCTTCAGAATTGCCTTTTTGTCCTCCCGAGTTCACTAGGGAGAGCCCTGAATTAGGGTTTGAGTTTCCCGGAGATCTACCTAGCCAAAAATCTCGATCCAAAGCTCTAAACTTCAATTTTTGCAAGGAGCTTCCAGCTGTGCCTTCAGATTCCAGAAATTCCTATTTTTGTGGAAACCCTAATTTTTAGGGCCAAATCTGAAAATGCTTGGAATTGAATTCTGATTGGACAGATAGATGCGCCTTGATGAGTAGAGTCAATCTACTATATTGATTTTCAAAAATTTGTGGAGAGAAACCCAATAAACAAGGAACTCAAGCTTTCGTCACTGCAAAATGTCTTATTCTCAGGTTAGCTCTCATACCATGTTAAATTTTGAGCATTAATTCACAATACTCTAGGATCTTTGCTGAGAGAATAACATATATAGTATATCAATGCATGACAATCACAATATGACAAGCATCACAAGAATCGAAAGCATAAGAGACAAGAGACACAGAGTTTCCATGGGGAAAACCCTAAGGTGAAGAACCCCACAACTTCCTCAGAGATAGAGAGAGCAATGGCTCAACCAACGTACAACCAAATAACACTGAGATAGTCTCCTAGTAGCATATGATCCTCCTCCTCACTAGTGCGCCACTTTCTGAGTGAGAGTGAGTTACTTTTCCGAGTGAGTAAAATAGAGATCTCCGATCTCTATTTATACTAACCCTTTTGCCCAGTGACCTTATGAGGCCGACTTGTCTATCTAGGTACATCACATTATAATATATATATTTCAGGGCCGACCCCACACATGGTGGTCTAATAACCCATCGGCGAGTACACACACTTGCAACACTTGTCAAACCACATGACAACACTTCCTTATAGAGGAATAACACATCTCTATTAAGGGTACAATAAATATATATAAAATACATAGATGAAATACATTCCGAAGTTACATATACATCAACATTGGACATGTTCCCCTCTTCGAAGGCATCTGGTGCTGGGATGGGGTCTTTGAACCAATCAACTTTAGTTGGTAGGAAATCTTTTGATTCGACTGATAGTTGGTTTTCTGTGGTGGATGTAGACTCCTCAGGGAGGAAGTATGAGCGATGATGCATATCATCCCAAGGGTAGTCCGGTGCAGTGAGTGTTTCTAGAATTTGCTCATCAGTATGAAAGTAATTAGACCATAAATCAACGGGTTCTAGTTTGTATGTGGTTGAAATCATATAGATGGTATTGATTTCTTCCAAAGAAGATGATTTCAGATGGTAGATCTCCTCGATGAGGGGAGGAGATATCTCTAAGTCGGCATTGTTCATCTCGTATAAGGCTGTTCTATAATCTGGGAGAACAGGGCAGTGGTGTGAATAATGGCCATAAATGCAGCATATCGCACAAGGGTGGTTAGTGTGGAGCATTTTGTCGCGAGGTTGAGTAGGTGGCTGAAGTCTTACCACTGGAATTCCAGTGTCATCATCCAACATATTCATGTGTTCTTGGAGTGCAGGTAATTGTGGACATTGATGAGTGGCATGGCCTACGTCGTCACACAACGAGCACTTAGGGGGAATGCCAATAGTTGGGGGGTTTTTAGCTACCTTGGGGGTTGCTAGGGGGGTGCGAGTTATGGGTCCAATGTTATAAGTTGGTGGGCCTCTGCCCCCTGTGTTCCGTAATGGAGGTGGGGCATTTCTGGACGTTGATTTCGTAGTCACTATTGGGGGTGGTTTGTTTTGCAGATGAGTGACCGAAGGGGGTGGGTGGTTGGTAGTAGGGATAGGTTGTACCGGTTGTAAAATAATAGTCGGAGTTGGAAGGGGGCTCGGAGCAGGTAAGTACCATACAGGTATCCCTAATGTTAAACCAGAAAGGTTGAGTGTAGCCATTACTGGCGAACTAACAACTCCGGAAAATGGGAACAAGAATGGGATAGTATGAATTGGCATTATGCCAATATGAGTAGGCACTGTGGGTGTTTGTGGTAGTGACGAAGGTTGCTGTGTGGTGTGTGACAGGGTGCACAAATACGATGTTTTTGTTATTGATAAAGGTGGTGAGATCGATGTAAATGTGGAAGTCATAGGTGACTCGGTGTAGATTCCAGGACCAATTGACAACACAAATGATGTTGGTGCGGTTTGAATGGTTTGTTCAATCATTGGTAGCACATTTTGAGGGGCTATGGGGGCGTTAGGATCATAATATGTGAGTTGATCAATATTGATAACGCTTCCTTCATGTGGGAACATCATGAGGTGAAAAACAGATGAAGCCACTGCTTTCATTTTGTACATATAGCTACGTCCAAGAAGGAGGTTGTAGTCGAGATGGGCATTGATCACTTCGATGTCGATAAGAACTAATTTGCCACCTAGTTCTATGGGTACATTCACTAAGAGGCCTTGTGGTTGAGCTAAGCGTCCGTCGTAAGCTCATAATGCCATGGTGGATGGTTGTAAAGTAGGGGAGCCAAGTTTCTGCCACACAAGGGTGGACATAATGCAGGTTGAAGCTCCTTCATCGATGATGCATCGATGCACAACAAGGTTTTGAATGTTTATTGATACTTGGAAAGCCAAATTTGATGGCAATCGAGGTTTAGCTTGGTCTAAGTTGAAAGCCATCATGTGTGTGTCGTTAGGGTCTACTCCTCCGATGGCAGATAGTAGTAGTTTTCATTGTGCAAGGCATGTTTTCAGTACCTCTAAAGAACACATAGCAACGGGGGATTGTGCTAGGTCTTCCATGATGTTATAATTGGATGCTGCACGAGCATTAGGATTGTTGTTAATCCTTCACAAAGGGATGCAAGGGATTTTAGGTCCTCTGTCCAATGGCATATTTGGTATGCGTAGTGGTTGATTTGGTGGAAGGGAGGTGGATGCGTCAGTGGGAGGAGTTTCTAGGGGTGGGCCATACTGATTCCTGCGAGTTTGGAGGTTAATGGCTTGGATGACATCATTAATAAATGGTGTGTGCCTGGATCCGTATGTTGATAATCAATTGCGGCATAGGTGATTTGCTACTGGGGTGCAGAAGATCCTTGTAGGGGATCCATAGGGCAAGTATTTACTACTCCCTAGTTTGGCAATGGGTTTTGTAATATCATGGGTTGCGGTTGATTAAGTGGAGCTGGATGTCCAGTGTGGCCCTGGCATTGGGCATCGTCAGCCCAAAGTTTATGTGCTTTCTCTAAATGGGGGCAGTTGTGAGTGTAGTATCCATAGACTCCACATATAGAACATGGATGGTTTGTTCTCAAGTTATTGTTTTTTGGCTGCTTGGGATGACGATCAGGATTCTAGTTGGGAGGAGTAGCATTGTTATTATTTGGAGGATTGGGAGGTGGTGGACCTTGATTATGTTGTTGGTTGTTTCCGCGGTTATGTCCTCTTCCGCGGTTTTGTTGTCCACTCTGGTTGCGTTGGTTGTTTTGGTGTTGGGGCTGATTATGTTGTGTATACACTTTCCCTTGAGTAGTGGAAGGATTTTGGGGTGCCGCAGGTGCGGTAGCAGGTTGCGGTGGTTAATAAGTTGGTGGGGCTGGAGGTGGTCCAGTCGCCTACTGGGGTTGTTGGTAATCCTGATCTATTGGAAGTGTTGGGTTAGCTGGTGTAGCTTGTTGTGGGTAATACATTGGTTGTGCCGGTAAATGAATTGGGTTCTAGGTGCCCAGTTGGTTATAGTATGTGGGTGGTACATATGTCAATGGTGCTTGCCCATAGCAATGTTGTGGACAAGAGGATCCATGAGTGTGATGAGTCTGATTCATTGGATCGTACGAAGTTGTCGCTCCAGAATTAGATGTAGCCCTAGAGAGGTCTGCGGCATTTATGGTGCTCACCATGCTAAAAGGTTTATTTTGTGTCGTGACTTGGCTGATAATACCATCAGTGGCATGTGATGCCCTCGGAGCGTCACCACGTGAAGAATCGCCTCATTGGGCATCTGGTATGATGGTGTAGAGATAGCCTGACTGGGCATAAATCAGGTCGAATTGTTGAGCTTTTAAGATAGCTTCTTCCTTTGACTGGGGTCGTTCGAAAGCTACATCTTTGGTTATGAGAGGTGGGAGTGATTTAAGAAACCAGTACAAAAATATATGGTCATCCAGTTTTATCTTACAGAGGCTAGGACGCTTGTGACACTCATGGATATGGTCGGTGATGTGGGTAGCTATGTTTTGTCTACAAGACAACAGTATTTCAACTCCTGCGTCTTGGCGTATAGGTAACTGAAAAAACTGAAGGAAAGTGGAGGCGAGAGACGTAAATGTATGGTGGGTCCCATGTGGTTGTTTGATGTACCACTTGGCTACAGAGCCAGTGAACGTTCGTTGCAACAGTCTTAGTCTAATGGAGTCATCCACTATGGAGTTAGATGAACACCATAGGTGAAATGACATTATGTGGTTTTGGGGATCCTCCCCGGGCTATCCTTCAAACTTGGGTATGTCCAAGGGGAGCTTTGTAGGCATGGGTGGCCATGTAGGGTTGTGCCTGATAGGATCGTTGGTTAGCTTGGCTAGGTCTGGTAAGTTCAGACTAGCCATGTAAGGTAAACTAGCAGATGGGTGTGGCATAGTGACTAAGACATAACTATTAATGGTGGCATTATGTAGTGGTCCAGTAGCCCCTAAGGGTATGCTAGGTATTGAAGGTATGTGTCCTCCAAGCGTTGTGGTTTGGGATGGTCCAGTGCTCCCAAGTGCAACATGGGTTGTAGAGGGGTTAGGAATAGTGCCAGGAATTCTTGGGATCTGGGTTGTGGTAATGAGAGGTGGTGTGATTCCTATGTTGGGCATACACATAATAGGAGGTAGTCCTGTGTTGGGCATACCTAAAGGTGGAGTGGCCCCTATATTAGGCATGCCTAAAGGGGTTGTTGTTACCATGGGTGGAATAGTAATAGAAGGGTTTGTGGATGTATCTCCAATAGTATTGGTGAAAAGTGGGTCATATTGTGATCCAGCCATGAGGTTGGTTGGTGATATTTCCGTAGGGTTTTCGGATTCAGCCTCAGAATCAGATGTGAAGTGAGGCATGTCAGAATCGAATGACTGTGTGTTTGGCTGATGACATCTCGAGTCAAGGGATAAGGCTCTACGTTGATTACTTGTAGAGCCAAGTATACCGAACTGAGGGGGTTCACCCTGAAGATGATGAGATCATCTTAAATTCTCAATGGTGAGAAATATTTTAAAAAAATTTCAGTGTAAGGTGGTGATGTAAAAAACTTGAAACCCTAATGCAACAATGAGTGCAAGAGGGGAGTGAAAAAATAAAGGCTCTCAGGCCAACAACCAACCTCAAAAAGCACTTATTATAGAAGCTGTGCTATAATAAGTGGAGGGATGCAACAAAATTGGTCAGAATACCAAAATTCAAACAGTTCCTAGAAAAAAGGGGTGTTACTAGACCAAAGGTGGGTAATGTATCATGCAAAGACCTAACTAAAAGTATTGTGAGTCAACAAATGATATCCTCTGCAAGGTGATGAAATCCAAGTCAGACAATATAAAGTGTTGAATCAATGGCTAGATATCCCCCTAACGGGAGGGATATCGGGTAGACAATCCTAAAGAGTGGCAACTAGGATACCCCATTCATGACATGTTCGGTTGGGTGAATCTGCAGTTTGGTTCTACCGCCACTGTACACCCTCTTGGGTGTACACCGAGAACTTCGAAAGGTATCCTTTGGTTACTGAATGGATTGCGGTATTCCACTCGGACTTCCGAAACCAGTCTGGCTACTTCAAGCCTCCTAAGGGAGAGGCCTTCCCGATAAATTGGTTGATAACTGTGTCAAAATTATAAGGGATTTTGGTACCGTAGAGGACAACCACTATGTTTCAAATGTAATAACTAAGGGGTTTTATTGGAACACCTATCCCCTCAATTCTACCTAACTACAAAATTCTTTTAAGTGCTCCCCAAGTGGGGTTAAAAGTTTGTTGAGTTTAAGGTAAATTTTAAGGCTCAGTTTAAATTATGTGGCAGAGTGGGTGCAAGTTTGGTATTTAAACTGAAATTGATTTGCCTCGCTTGGGCGATTGATTACAAATGAAAGAAAAGATGATTCCAGTTTTGCAAAAAATAAAGGCGTTTTTGAAATATAAATGCTTGAAAAAACTATTAAAAAAAAGTGGATCTTTGAACTAATTTAAAGGGAAGCAAATAACATAAATATTTCAAGAAATAAATGGATCTCTTAAAAGTTGCTTGGGCAAAGTATTGAGCAAATAAATAGTAAAACCTTGATCTAAATAAAATGCAGAAAATCTTTCTTTCAATTACTGAAAATTTTTAAAAAGACTTTTAATGGAGCATATATAAATAGTAAAATATTTAATATGGCTATAAAAATGTAGGAAAATTAATGTTGTAAAATATGGTAAATGGGCAGAAAATATAGCAAAAACTATTTTCAAAAAATTGGCTGAATTCAAAAAAATTGCATCGCGGGTTTCGGCCGCGTAGTCGCGATGTGTAGCGCGGGTTTCGGCCACGAAGCCGTGATGTGCAGCGCAGGTTTCAGTCACACAGTTGCGATGTGCAACACGGAAAATGGCTGCGAAGCCGTGGTGTGCAGCGCTTAAAATGGTCGCAAAGCCACGACGCACCGCACAGAAAAAAGCCACGAGGTCGCGATGAGCCACGTGACTGTCGGGCGAAAAGCCGCGAGGCAAAAGCCGAAACACAGACGCCGAAAAATGAACCCAAAAATGGAAATTTCAGGCTGTTAATGGCAATAGAAAGGGCCAAGATCTAGAACATCAATGGATCTGCCGTCTAGGATGGCAGATCTATGAATTAAAATGATTAAAAATAACAAAAACTAAGATCTAAAGCAAAAAACTGAGATCTAAGAATTCGAAGCCAGCGGAGTCGCCAAAAATTGTTGGCTTGGTTTTGCAACCAAGCTTTGTGCAATGGGCACCTATCAACAATGTGATAGCAGTTTTAATATTGAAAGCAAAAGCAATTATAAATTAAATCTAAATCTAAACTAGCATGTGCATATAACAAATAAAATTTTTTAAAAATGATTCAAGAACAAGAAATAAAAGAATAGGTGTTTTGTATTAAGATACCCCAAATGGTGAGGATTTGTGTTGAGAAACTCCCAAGGTGAGTAGCTCCAAGCTCCAAAGGTCTCTTCTCCAAGATGTTGAAAATGGCCAAAAGTCTCATGAGAGATTTTGACAGCGTGAGGATAGGATGATGGATGGATGGAAAGTGAGGAGCCCCTACCACCTTTTTATAGTTTTTGGTGATGGGGAATACCATTATGGTTTTGAGGAAACCAATGGTATTGACCAACATGGTTTAGGTACCTTTTCCCTCCTTTTTCCTTTTTTGAATATTTTTAATATTTTTATTCCCTTTTTAATATTTTTGAGAATTCTGGACTCTTTTTAAGGGTTTTTTATGTTTTTTGAGGAAAAATATTCATTTTGAGGGGGAAAATGGGTGTATTATGGTCTTTTGGTGACCTTTTGATGGCTTTAGAGGCTCAAATGGTGGAAAAGTGGACAAATGGGTCATGTGAATAAGGAAATGAGCTAGTGAGCACTTTTTGGGTGTTAACACCAGGAGACTTCTGAGTTTGTAGACTAGCAACCTCTTCCTTATGGGCGATCTCCATATCTTCCATCTTTGCTTTAATATTGCTTACCATAGTAGCAATCTTAAGGATAGTATATTCGATTTCTGTTTGCTCTTCGCATTCTAGAATCTGTGCACATACCATAGTAATAGTCTCTTCCATCCTTCTCCGCTTCTTGTGCACATGAGCAAGTACTCTTGTTTTCTATGCATATACCTCTATAAGCTCTTTGCAGCTCTCTTCTAGATGTTGGTTTTGATTGTAAGAGACTATGTCTCTATCTACGATCCCTTCTACGACCTGCAAATGTAGATTTTGCAACCCCTCAATAGGTAGCATACCAACATTGATATCCAGGTGCTCTAACCTCTTTGCACCTTCGGCTAGCTCATCGTTTGGGAATATGATACTAAGTGGCTCCATTCAGAACAAGCGAGGTTTCATTTTCAAGGTAGGTGGCCTTCTTGTTGCTTGGTATTTCTCCCAAGCTAGTGCTAATGAGAACCTGCTAACTTGTAACATCAATCTCAATGTAAAAGTTAAAAAAATGTAAACAACAGTAAATCTGATCTACCATGTGCAAGGAAATAAAAACTAGATTTAAGAACAATAAACAATGAGATCCATAAGAGAAACAAGAAATAAAAAATTCAAAAATTTTCTATTGATGGGTAGGTAATGGCTTGCAAAAATATACCTCAATGGTGAGGATTGTTGAGTTGGGGTAGCTGCAATGTGGAGATGCTCCAATCTTCCAATGGTCTCTCTTCTCCAAGATGTTGCAATGGTTGGGAAAAAAATCAAGAGGGATTTTGGCAGCGTGAGGATAGGATGAATATGGAGTGAATAGTGAGGAGCCCCTATCACCATTTTATAGTTTTTGGTGATGGAAAATACAACCATGGTTTGAGGAAACCAATGGTATTGCTAAAATGGTTTAGGTCTCTTTTTCCCTCTTTTTCCTTTTTTGAATATTATTCCCTTTTAATTGTTTTTTGGGAATTTTGGACCCTTTTTGAGGGTTTTTTGAGGAAAAATACATATTTTGAGGGGAAAAAGGTGTATTATGGTCTTTTTGGTGACCTTTTGAAGGTTTTAGAGGCAAAAATGGTAGGAAAAATGGACAAAACGGTCATGTGCATAGGGAAATGAGCTAGTGAGCACTTTTTGGGTGTTAACACTTCCGTTCTTTTGACTTGATTCACCTAACTTTCCTTTTGAATCAAATTCTTGCACCAAGTCTCTCTGGACTTGTTCTATCCTTGCAACCATGCTCTTGAGCTCGACAATATTCTCATTTATCTGCGCCCGAGTTTCTTTGATTTTGCTATATTTTAGTGCGAGCACCTCTTCTAAGTGCTCGGTGACGCGCAGTGCATTGCATTCATAATCATCATCATGTAACGTCACCTCTGGTGGTGTCTTGGTTGCTTTGTGTTTCTTCCTGTGACCTTTCTATGTTGCCGAACCTTCACGGTCCTTTCTCTTTTCCCTTGTTTGTGTCTCATATTTTCTTGTCTCCTCTTCATTCGATGGATCTTTATCTTTGCTTTCCTCCGATGTAGTATGGATTTCCACGGGTGCATTGACCTTCCACTCTTCTAGCCAACCCTCCATAATGAGATTGATCTTCTATACATCAAGCTAATAGTTCCCTAGGAACCACTATGGATTCTGCTTCTTGACCCTTGGCTGGATATAGATATAGTGCAAGTCAGCCATGAATATCACTCTTTGGAGATACTTAGTTTTCAAGTCCTTTGATATTCACGGAGTGTGCCTTATCAAATTGCAAAGCTTCCCGAAGTAAGTAAGCATATGTTAATTATCTACGCGTTGTCTTTCAGGCCTTGCATTTGCCCACATATTGGCATATTTAGTCGCTCGACAATCTCTTTCCATTGTTGGGAGGTTGTTTTGGTACAATGGCTCCTTCCAACCTATAAAATAAATTAGCACAAGCATCCAAGTGTAGTGAAATGGGTTTCCAGTATCCTGACTTTGGTAGACATCCTCCTAGAACTCATTTAGTAAATAATTTTCCCAATTGTATGGTTTTCCATCCTTGGTCTTCGCAGTTAGGAGAACTTTTGTGGTCGAAACCTCCATCGGTCTGCACTTCCTCAAGATTTTACTTGCTAGTAGCTAGATAGTGAACCACGTAGTTGGCTCTTCAATGTCGTCTGTGACAAAAACCTGGTTCCCCTTTACTAATTTATGCTCTTCCTTCATTTGGTTGGCAAGATCTCTGTCCTTCATTTTTCCCACAAACTCCACTGCACGATCATCACCTCGCTTGTTGAGATGAGTGATTCTGGCGTTGAGGTCGATATTGATATCAACCCTATGGTTGAGCCACATATAGCCCTGGTGCATACATGACAACAAAGTGCGCACTACCGCGGTACACTCAGGACTTCGTTCAAAATGTGGTATTCGGAGGAGATTCAACAACCCGGATGGCACCAATGGTGTGCGCCAGTCCTGCGTGATGATGATAGGTTGTCCTGTTTTCTCATCATTCCTTCAGAACATATATCGGTCAGGATGGAACTGAATATATTTTGTATCTTTAGGGTCCTTTCCCTCTAAGAGATCATGATTCGAGAACTTACATCTCGGTATCTTGCCGAGTAAGTTCTCATGGATATGCACATGGGTGGAAATCGGTGGTAAAGGAATTTCATACTATTCATTCTTGAACAGGGTAACCATTGGTGCATCAAGCCTTCTAGGTGGAATATACTCATGTGTGAGGTAGATTGGCATGTCCCCAGGTGGTAGCGGTGGACCACGCCTTAGCATCCATCCTACCTTCGGCTTCTCAGGGTCCTTTATCGGTTGTTTATCCTTTCGCTGCATGGATGGTTCATGGCATGGTGAGTTTCTTGACCTAGAACCCCTCTCTGGAATAGAATTTTTGACTGGCGCTTTCATTAACCCCTCAAGCCTAGAGAATCTAAAGTCCCTCACAACCTGTTCGACTATTAGCTACTCAGACATCCACTTGGAAATTGCTCTGTGTACTCTTCAATATTGTTCATGCACTAAAATGCTCTGTGTACTTAAATTCTTCTTGCGATAAAAATTAAAAAAATCATGGTGAAGCCTACGAATCTGTGCTGAGTGCTATTTATAGGCATAGTTACCCTTGAGGTGCGCCCACAAACTACTAGATAGACATTAAATGTTGCAACCATTGGCCAAATCCTCTGAGGATCTTGGTCCTTTCCTTCACTTAATGTGTCAGAAATGAATAATTTTGCGTTAAATGCAAAAGTGGCCGTTGGAAAAAACATTGTATAACAGCTATTTTTCTAACTGACATTTTAATGGCTAGTTCCTTGGAACTTTGCTCACGGCTTAGAAATTTTTTTCGAAGTTCCTCTACGCACTTATGCTCCTTCATTTTTAACGTTGCGGCTATGCTTCCTACTTGTACTTCACATCACAACTTTCAACGTGCACTTTGCATCTAGGCTTCCAATGTGCACTTCACATCTGAGCTTCCAATGTGCACTTCGCATCTCATATTTCATAGAACTTCAAGTTTCACAAAAATTGTGTACAGACTCTGTGCAAATTTTAGTGTCCAATTTCAACTGTACTTGACACTTAAAATTTTCTTCATTTTCGATCAACCGAGGTCTAGTGAAGTAGGACTATCCATGTAGGGTTTTATTCTACTTCCATTAATAAGACCTGGTAGTTGTTATCTGATCAATGTGGCTAGCTAAACTACACCACCATTAGTAACATTCTTGAAAACATATGGCCCTAGCCAATTCACCTTAAATTTGCCAAGAAATTTCATGAATTTGCTATCATAAAGGAGGACAAGATATCATACATGAAATAATTTGTGCTTGAAAATGCCTATCATGCCATGCTTTTTTTCTGCCTTTTTGCAGTTTTTGGTGAAAGCCTGCAATCAAGCGATCTTCTTCTATCCCAACTAAGTGTAGTATCCTTTATTCCACTATCTCATCATCTTCCATGTTTGTGAACGTTGCAATTCTCAGACTTGGTACAATGTATTCCATTGGCATCACAGCTTCCTGTCCATATGCTAACCTAAAGGGTGTATGACCTATCAACTTTTTGGAAGTTCTCCTATATGCCCATAGCACAGATGGTATTCGCAAATCCCAATCATCCCTGTTTGTATTACATACCTTAGTCAACACATTTTCCAACACTTTGTTAAAAGCTTCAACAGTGCCATTGGCCTATGGATGATATGGTGTTCTTTTTTAATGGTAAATAGGAAATTCCTCAGTCAGGGCTTCAATGGTTCTATTCAGGAAGTGAGTTCCCTGATATCTCATTAGGATCTTTGGAAATCCAAACCTTGTGAGGATGTTTTCAAAAATGAAGTGTGTGGCAGTAACTATGCTACAGTATTTTACTAGTTTTGCCTCTTCCCATATGGTTAGGTAGTATGTAGTTGTAATGATGTATCTTGAGACTTGAACCAGTTCACTTTCCTAGTGGGTTAATAGGTCCTAGAAAGTCAATAACCCACTTATCAAAGGCTTGTAATGTCAATTGTGGCATCAATGGCATCTCATCTCTATGAGATGGATTTCTTATACTCTGGAAAACATGACAACTGTGGCAATGTTTTTTTGAATCCTTATGGAGTGTAGGCCACCATATTTTTTCTCTCAAAATTTTCTGCGTAGTATCTCTTCTTGTGTAGTGGCCTCCAGACACCCCTAAATCTTCTTCAACCAGTATCAATGGTTTCTTGTGTTCTAGCACACATATGCACAGTACTTCATCTGGTCCTAGCTTGTATAATTGTCCTACAATTATGGTGAAGTCAGCTACTTTTACTACTAATTGTTTCTTCTGCTGCGTAGTAAAATATGTAGGTGCCAACCCTCTGGTCAGGAATTCTACAATGACCTTATAATATCCATCTACTATCTGAATAGAAAATAACAGCGCATCTGGTTTATTGTCTTCTAGGTTGGTAAGTTCTTTGCCTTATTCAATTCTAGAAAGATGGTCAGGTCCTGAGTTCAGCCTTCCTAGCTTAACAACGATTTCAAAATCATACTCCTAAAAGAGTAAAAACCATCTACAGATTCTCCCCCCTGACACTGGTTTATTGACCAGGTATTTCAAAGTTGAATGATCAGTAAACATACAGAAGTGCGCACCTAGCAAATAGTGTCTGAAATTTTGTAGTGCGTACACCATGGCTAATCCTTCTATTTCTGTTATTGTATAATTATTTTCTGTTGAGGATAGTTTTTTGCTCGAGAATGCAATAAGATGGTCAATACCTCCCTCACCTAGGTGAGCTAGAACAATTGCAAGTGTAATGGATGAAGCATCTACATGCATGTGGAATGGTTTACTCCAGTATGGAAAAACTAAGATAGGCGCAGTTACCATCCTTTCTTTCAATGTGTCCAATCCTTTCTGACAGTATTCAGTCCATATGAACTTCGCTTCTTTTTTCAATAATTTTTCCATAGGTGCAATGATATGCACATATACTTTTATGAACTTCCTGTAGTATCTTGTGTTCCCCAATGTGGTGTGTAGCTATTTTACTGAATTAGGAACTGGAAAATTCACAATAACTGCGATTTTAGTTGGATCCACCATCAGCCCATGTTTAAAAACAATGTGTCCTAGTAGAAATCCATAAGGAACACAGAAGATGCTTTTCTCCAAGTTGAGGGAGATTTGATGTTGTCTACACTTTGCTAACACCAAACTTAGGCTGGCATAATGGTTCTTCAATAACCCAAATACTGTCCAATCGTCAAAATATACTTCTAAAAATTTATGGATAAAATCCCTAAATGCAACAACAACTACTCTTGAAAAAATAGCAGGTGCGTTCTTCAGACCAAAGGGAATAAATTTGTAGTGAAATGAGCCCCATTCAGTGACAAATGTGGTCTTGTTCCTATATTTTGTATCAATTCTGATATGATGATTTCCAGAAAATCCATCAGTGAAAGAGTATGCTTCATTCCCTTGAACATTGTCTAACACTTCATCTGTGAATGGAGTAGAAAATGGGTCATGCAGTGATGCATCGTTTGACTTTCTGATATCTACATAGATCCTAATTTAACCTTTAGTTTTATTTTCCTGTATAACCATGGGACTTATCCATTCTGACTCTTCTACAGGTTCAATGATTCCTTCCTCGAGCATCTTGTCAAGCTCTTTTTTTACCCTTTCTTTATATCATGGATTTAGTCAATAAGGTCTCTACATAATAGGTTTTGCATCCGGCTTGAGAGGTATTTTCATAACTCCCAGGTTGCCCAAAATGCCTTTCATTTCGGAAAAATTTGTATGAAATAAGTCTTCATATTCGCGGAGTAAATATACGAGACCATCTATTCCTCCCAGTAATCTCCTATAGAAGCAAACTTTGGTTCTTCAGTAGTTCCAATGTTCACTTTCTGAGTTTTTACAAGATTGCTTAGATTCAGAATTTCCAATGGAGGTCCTTCTACTTCGCGCTCTCATTCCGACTCAGGTATGTTAACATTGTGCGGGTCATCATCCTCGCTTTCCTCTTCACCTTCCTCTAAATTGAAGTTATAACATTCCAGGGCATGTTCTAGCTGTCTTTCCCATTCTGGTTGTTGATACACAAGTTCTGGTGTGTCATTGAATATCTTCTTTTTGATGATCTGTAATGCCTCATTTATACTTGGACAATCATCCTCAAAGCTAAAAGTTGCTTGGAAGTTCTTAATCATGACAGACCAATCTACCATCCCTCTGCGAACTTCTGTTTCTATGTAACGGTTCTTCAGAATTTTCTCTAGTGTGTGTACAAATAGATCAACCCATTTTGTTTGCGTTCTATGTCTCCATGCTTTCAGGAAATGGTGTATGTGATCTCTAGGATATGTTTTTCCATTATATTTCACTTGTACAATATCAGTCTTTTCTAGAAATATGATCTTCATCATGTGCTTACATTATTCCCACGTGGTCATATTCTTCTTATGCACAGCCCACCATCTGGCACATGTAGCGCGTAGTGTTGTATCCAATGCTGCTAACTTATGTTCGCCTGAAACTGATATAAGATATTCTTGAAAAAATGCATGAATATTACTCAAGGCATCATAAGTAGGGATTGGAATTACCTCTGTTCCAATCCAATGCAGTGATCTCGTGAGCTGCGTGCATATTCTTGTAGATACTTCATGCATTCTACTCTATCAATTCTCTAGTCCTGCATTCTACTCTATCAATTCTCTAGTCCTGCATTTGATTTTGATATGCAAGAACTGTCACATCACCAACTCAGTGTTCCATCATCAGTTGGGTTGATGTAATCTTCCTGATCCGTCGTCATCTTGCAGATATGATCCAAATATTGAGTTTTGCATTCTTCTCTTATTGGTTCAGTGTATCTAGGTCCTTGTGAAGGTTCCAAGGGTGCGATGACCATGCTATCTGGTACTTCGAATATCATCTGCTTCTTTTTTAGGTTGATAATTGAAAGGTTATCAATTTCCCAATATATCCCTAATAGTGGAGGATAGGGTTGGATATCATCTACGATCTTGATCACTTTGAAGTCTGATCTACTTCACACTCCATCAATGTCAACAACAAGATTTTCTAACCTCCCAAATTGTAGAACCTTTTGTTGATTGGCTAGTCTCAATTGTATTGGTGACCATGTTAACTTCGGCTTTCCCATTTGTTCCCATGTCTGCTTTGTTAAGACATTTACTTCTGATCCTGAGTCAAGGATACTCTTGTCCATTTCAAACTCCCTGATCTGTGCATTTAGTCTCATTTCCCTAGTCGTTCTTTTATGATTCTTGATATGATGAACCATTTTATGTGTTTCGTTTACTACATTACGTTGTTCGTAATGACTCAGTAGGCTCTATAGCTCTGCTAAGGAACTTTCATGCTTTAACAACTTCATACAACTCTATAAAAGTTGCACAAAAGGACTCATCGTGTTTGTTCCAGTACGTGATTGATCATACGAAGTTGGGATATCCTTCACAAGCGTAATCTCACTTCACAACTTGATTCTTGGAGTTAATGGTTTTGGCTCTTTGAAGGTTTCTCTTGCTTCCATGAAGACTTCCTTTTCTTTTTTTAGGTTGTAAGAAAGTTTTTTCCAGTTTCTTTTCTTATACAGGCTCCTTCATTAGGCTTATGTTTAGCTTGGTGATCCATAGAAGTTCAAGATTCAGTTCTTTGATCTTCACCTGTTGTGGATCCACTTTGTGTTATAGAATGAATGTTGCAATCTGTATTCCGTTTTTCAGCTGCAATCATTTGTATCTTCTGATTCTATGATTATGGTCTTCTCTGTTGCATTTTTTCTTCCAAAATAGGGCATACCTCAATGACATGCTCAAATGATTTATAGTATTTACAAGTAGTAAAAGGGTTCGTATAGTCTCTATCTAGATGTTCTGGTTGAGTGCAGTTATAACACACAATTTGGCCTCTTCCTCATCCTTGTCCAGTATTTCGTCCTCTTCCTCTGAATCCTCCACGGCCTCTATACTTTCCTTGATCATACTACACATTTTCAGTGTTGTTTTGCATTTCCCCTTGAACTCTGTAGACATCGTGTTTTATTTCTATGATGAGGTCATATTCTTTGCAGTTGTTATCGTCATGGCCAACTGACTTATAGAATGTGAAATACAGGTTCTTCGGTGTTTTCACATACTTCTAAAGTAAGTAGCAATATTTTGGGTGATGTCCTCTACATCAAAAAATATCACACCATGGTCCTTGATGTTGATTTAATGGGTTTTGAGCTACACTAGCAATGTAATCTCTAAATATGAGATAATGTTCTTTGGAGTGACCTTCTCCCTTACACTTTGTACACCAAATTTCTTCTCAGGTCTCTTTTCCTCTCTTCATATCTTGCAGTTGTAATGTCAAATTTTATATCTGCTTCTGTATTGGAACCATACCTATGCTATTCTCTCCTATAGGCGAAGCCTTTAGTTTCATTGCAATTTCTAGGGCCTCTGTCTGTGAACCTTTTGTTGCATCAACGGTAACCTGATATGTGGCAACAACGCCGCTCTGAACCATTCCTGGTGTTGTTGTGGTGCTATGTCAAAGCTCACTCGATCTAACAGTTCTTTGAACTTTTGATCAAATTTGCACACTGACTCACTCAGCTTTTGCTTAATTTCCTTGAGCTCTGTGATACACTGCGATTCTGAATTAGGTTTTTTAAACTCTCTGATGAGTACAGTTTGAATATTTGCTAATGTCCTATTTTGTCCAACAAATTACTTCATAAACCATGTTAAGGCTTTATCCCTAAATGTTGTAAGAAGATGTGATTTTCTAATAGCATCATCGTGTACTTGTTTAACATTCCATATGGCTTCAAAAAGAAACCAATGTTGCTCTTGGTCCTCAAGACCAGTTCCTTTAAATATGGGCAACTTAATTTCGTCTGTCATTATTATTCTAGGAGGCGTATTGTTATGTGATGTATTGCGTATACAACTACTTGGAACACTCTGAGTATTAGCTCCTGCAGTGTTACTACTACTGTTGTTTTGTGGGTTACTAGTATTTATGTCATCAACTCAGGGTTTCTGCGGAGTAATAGGCTTATAGGTAGTTACTCAAGGCTCTATTTCACTATCAGCCTCAACCTGATATGCGTTTCTATTACTTCCTAACTCAGTTTCTAGAGATATGCGAGGTTCAAATTCATCATACCTCTTTCTAGTGCTAAACTTGTATCTTTTGCAACTCTATAATGTATAAATATGTTCCTAAATGTCACTGTAGAAATTGATATTTTTTAGGTACATACCTCTGAATCCTTTGAAGAAATTTGCCTCTGCTGTGCTGTAATACTTCAGAGTGTCCACAGCAAATTCTATAACGTATCCTTCTAATATGCTATCAATTCATAATTCTACTGCTCTATAGATTGGGTTATCCTCTGCTTTAAGTCTTTGAATCAATTTTGGAGTCCACACTGTAGGTTCTCCACCTTTAAAGAATTTTTTTCGCTTTGCGAGCATTGATATCCACTCGTGTAGCTCGTTGCTGAAGGATGCGGAGAAAATTTTGTGTATTTTAGAGAAAAGATATCTCTATAACCACTCTTCCATAGATAACCGTTGATGTCTATTTTCTTTCTCCGTGAACCCAGTTCTGTATCTCTGTCTGCTTAGGATTCCAGTTATCAGAGCACATCACCAGTTCAAGCGTGGAAATTGAACCATTTGTTGGGATTCTTCTTTGTTCTTTAACTTGCTCTTATTGAACCAGGTTCAGCATAGTTGTGGTCCAACAAAAACCTTCTTCACCAGCCCTTTCAGCAACAGTCTGCAAACAGACTGAGGTCTCACCCGAGGTGAAGCTATGGGGGAGATGCAGAAGCACGTTTCTACATCTAGGTGATGCACAGATAATAAACTGGTGAGTAGCGCGAAGTCACACCTACTTCGAGTTTACTTCATATGCTACAGTTCACTCTAGGACTGCGCACTTCGCAACTACCACAAAAAATATGACAACACAACTCCAGGCTACACTTTTAAGCAATTACACACAATACAGGCTTCACTGACTTACTGTTTCTCATATGACTTATGCATTCACCCTACTAAGAATTACTTGCAGACTCAGTTATATATGTTCAATACTTAAAATATTATTCCCATCAACCATGCATGTGAAAATACATAGAAAAGAATGAGCATACATAAAATTGAACACAAACATAAGCAGTTTCACATATTCAATCACACAACACAAGTATTTACGTGGTTCACCCCCTGGATGGGAGTTACGTCCATGAGAACTATTGTTTATACTAATGGGAAGGGTCAACAATTCCAGTCTACGCACACAGTTGTAGACTCTTCTCTACAATAGGTCTCTGTGCACACAGCTGCAGATCCTTTTCCTCTCTTTGTTCTCTTTGCAATGCTTAGTATTTCATCAAAACCCACAAAAATACCAACCCTTCCCTTACAAAATTGCCCCATTTATAGATCATGCCCGAGGGTCACATATTTACAATCATTGTGGGCCAAGATTCCTATACTACCCAAAAATCCCCAAAAATGGTGTTGTTACCCCTCTAACTAGGCCTTTTGTAGTCGACAGCTACATCACTTGACTTTGGATGCCTTTTTGCCTCACTTCTGGCTCTGACGCCTCTTCTAACAACCGCAGTTCTGACTTCGTATAGGCACGTCCCTTTTAGCCACTCTGCTTCTCCTATCACTGTCGATCCGCCGCTCTATTTATAATGGTATTAGTACTCTACCTGTACTAAGGCAACAGGTCACTTTCCTCCAACTCTACACCTCTCCTCACCCTGCTCCCAGGATTTTCAGAGTCCTTTACCCAAAATAGGTCATCATTGGACCTCGCTTCGCCAAAACTATTTTCAAAAATAACTATTGTGGTGGATCTATGTTTCCAAATAAATGCACCATGCTTGGACTTCGCATTTCCAACTGCGCTTACTTGGTCTTCTCTTTGCCAAAATTGTGCTGACTTGGGCCATGCCCTACAATATCTAGGAAACCGTTTTCCTGAATTACCCTATCCCAAAAACCCAAACACCCCATGGGGGCACCATAATGTTTCTCTGACTGGACCTCCAGCCGACGGACCACCCCCACCACCTCCATGAGTTGTCCCACCACCTCCACCACCATCCGGTCCATCACGACCAACACCACCCCATTCTAGAGGAGGCAAAGGACCACCCCATTCCATAGGAGGAGGACCCACACATTATGGTGGAGTACCACCGCATTCCGGAGAAGGAGGACCCCCATATTTTGGTGGAGGACCACCACATTCTGGAGGAGGAGGACCCCCAACTTTTGGCAAAAGACCACCCCATTCTATAGGAGGAGGACCCCCATATTTTGGCGGAGGACCACCACATTCTGGAGGAGGAGGACCCCCACCTTTTGGAAAAGGACCACCCCATTCTATAGGAGGAGGACCCCCACCTTTTGGTGGAGGACCACCTTACTCTAGAGGAGGCATACCCCCACCCTCTAGCAGAGAACCACCTTGTCTGACGAAGTAGAACCCCTGTCATGTCCACCACCCAACCAAGCAGGCCCACCCCATATGGCCAATTTCCTATCAAAGGACCTTACGACCAATCTGTCCATGGTCCTATTTGTACACAGATTCCTTATCGGTACTACCAGCATCCACAACCAAACCAACAATTACCATTTCTTGATACACTTGATCTGCTAGACTTATCACGGTTGACTAATGATCCCATTTATCATGGTATAAATTGGCTAGCAATTCCAGTGAAGTTACCATCTGGCATCCCAAATTTTGATGGAAAACCTAGTGAGGACCTGAAAAACCATGTAACGACTTATCATTTGTGGTGTTAGTCCAACTCCTTAATGGATGATTCCATGTGTTTGAGGTTATTCCAACGAACCCTTACTAGTACTACTACCAAGTGGTACATTGAGTTACCACCACACTCCTTTCCCGATTTTTGATCATTGGGTATGTCAATTTTGACACATTTTCAATTACTGATCTGCTACAAAACCAACACGAAGATTTTGAATTCTCTCTGTTAAACCACCTCCACTCACATTTCTATTCATATTCATGAGTGGAGGAGGAGACGGCATCTGGTTAAAGCTCGCATTCTGAACCAAATACTTGCAGATTGGTTTACAAAGTCATTATTACCTAACATAACCAAACATGTAGCCATGGGTGTGGTCTTCACAGAAGAGCAAGCTACAGCGCATGCTCAGTATTTAGACATTGTTTATGCTCAATCTAACACTTTATATGATATCGTTCCTGATGCACCTCACCCTACCTACGACCCAACAAAACCACCCATAGGACCTTATGCCGATGGCATCATCAGTTCAATTCACACCCAGCCTGCTACACAATCCAGTGGATTGCATGGCTCGACTCCACCCCCATCACAGGTTGGGAATAGCACTAACATATCACCCAGCCCTACTGCCACTGAAGAAGTGAATTCAGTTCAATCTGCTTCACCTCAAAAACCTGATGGTAAAAATAAGAACAAAGGTAAAAACAAAAAGTCTTCTACTTAGCAGGATCCCAAATAGAACAATCTCGATGACACCAAAAAAATGTGGAAGGTTAAGTATCCTTGTTTATTATGCAGTGGAGACCATTTCACCAAAGAGTTCCCACATCGGGATGAAGTACAAAAGTTCCTCAAGGGGAACCCCACACCCGCAGTCCTAACGGATCCCTTCCCCACACAACAACAATAGATGATCGCACAACAACCATCTCCTTCTCAAGGAGAAACTTCCTCTACCGCTCATGTTCTCATCATGCAGAGTGAAACTGTTAACTTGAATACTTGATCATTTTCATATGACTCTCCTCCTATGAACGAATCTGATGGAGCCACTACTGAAAAAAAACCCGCATCTACATATAACATCCCATCACCTCAAGGTCATATCGTCATAGAGAAACCTCCACTGGATTCAATCTTGCATCCACCCAAGAGCACGCTTAGAAAATCCACTTTCAATCCAAATGCTCAGGCTGCTCAAAACTACAATATAGTAGAGGACATAGCGCAAGCTCCTTGTGCTATTTTGACACCCAAAGTCTTACAAAACTTTCCTATTTAGTGTAAGACCCTATTATCCATGATTGGCGTTGTAGACCCAGATTCCTCCAATACCATTATGTTCAGGTTAGAGTATCTCAAGCTAAGGATTTCCCACCAACTTGCGTTCCAAATTGTTACTAACGTTGCTAGGAAAATCATCCATCATACTGTCCTAGACGAAGGAGCCTCCACCTCGGTTATGTCGTTACCTTGTTGGCGAGCCATTGACTCTCCCGAGTTCAACAGTTCCCCAACTACTTTGAAGGCCTTTGATGGATGTGGCTTTCAACCACAATGGTTGTTACAGTCCTTGACCATTGAGTTGGGAGGCAAGAGTGTTTCCATTAACATGGAAGTGGTTTCTACCTTGTTGGATTATAACTTACTACTTGGTCGAAACAGGTTCTATTCAATGACTGGGGTAGCATCATCCATCTTCCGCATAGTGCAAGTTCCCCACCAAGGGAAGATTGTAACTATCGACCAACTAGACGTATGTACACCTGACACCAATACTCACCTTGCATTTTTAACAATCAAATTTACACCCTTAACCAGGTGAGGGTGGAAGCATACTTTTACCATTTGCCTGCAACATGAAGACAACAATAAGTACTAGAGAGAACAATCCTCTCTGATCTGATCACTACTTCCATAACTGGAAATATTGAGTAAAGAATGAAGGAGCTTAATACAGAAAGTTCAGTGATTGAACTGCTCACCAAAAGCTCAAATCAAAGCTCTAACAATCAGATAGTGAGAAGAAATGCACAAAAATGCATTAAAAGGTACTTAAATATGCTAAGTGGTGAAAAAATCCTAACAAAATATGGAAAGTGGGTTTTTTTATAGAAAATAATAAAAAATGATTATCCCACATTGAAAAGAGTCTTGAAATCCCATTTCCCAGTGCTGTAAAAGAAATGCATGAGGGGCATGGTAAAAGGAAGCAAAAAAGGAGCAAAGGCATGCTAGAGAGATTCTGAATAAAAGAGAGCTCATCTTCATCAAAAGCAAGGGTGGATATAGTTCATGGCAATGGAGGAAGGATGCACACCAAGATCCATGGTAAATATGTATCTTCTTCCTTGTTTTAATATGAAATGATTCATGTTTATTCCATTCAAGGGTTTGAATTTTTCTTATTATGCTTGAGTTGAATCCTCAAATGGCTTTAGATCTTAATGAATGTTTGATGGATGAATGTAGATCTTAAGAAATTTGTATTAATCATTTGATTTCTAACATAGAAACTCACCACTTCTTAGTAAGATAGCATATTTAGAGTAGACACGTCCCTACTCTATTTCCTATTATCAGATTGGCAACCATACTGCTTGTTGAAATCTCTTGGATTTTCTTGACATTTCTTCATATTTTGGTGCTCTTTCTTTATGATTGAGGTTAAAAAATTATTAACTTAGAGTTTAGACCTCCTTTAGAACCTTCTTTGCTCAAGTTTTTGTGGTTGGTTATTCAAAAAAAATTCTTTCCAATTTGCATTCCATTAAAACTTGTTTTCAGATCTCTGTTTTTTGCACTTTTTGGATACTTGTTTTGTGCATTTGCAGATCTACCTAAAGGTTCTTTTTATGATTAAGATCAGTTTATTACTCAAAACCAGTGCATAAAGACAACCAATGCATATATTGAATTAAACCTTTGTATCGTTTATATGTGTTCTTGACTTCTATTGATCAACCGAAAGCACATTTTTGATTCTCCAAAAACCCTCATTGTTGTGCCTCCAAACATTGAACTGCCAATCTGCGCACCAAACAAACTTGTGCCTCCAAAAGGCCTCGGGCTATATGGATTAGAATTTGTAGTGTTGGTCTACCCAAATGCTGGTTGTGGTCCAACTGAATTGGAACTCGGTTGACAAAATGGGTTACTCGATCCAAACATGGTGAAATCCGATATTATTCGATCCTTAAATTCTCCAAAAAATGCCTTAGAAAACCTCGATCTGAAAAACCGATCGGATTCTTCAAGGGATTCGTAGAGAACGCTGATGGTTACTAAAATCTGCCATGACCTTCCATGTGGACACTCGAATATCCTCATCACCAGTGGGAGATAACGTAGCCCACTTGTTAACAACCGATGCACTCAGACTATTACAGAAGTCACTTGTCATTCACTGAGCAAGTTTGAACAAACTACGCTGCTTTCTGGCATCTGCGATAGTAATGGGATCTACATTTATTTCCTTGAGAATAGTATGACAAAAAGGTAGATGTCATGGTTTAGAACCTGTTAGAGAAATCTTTTGGACAACTGGGATAACTAACACCGAAAGGAAACAATGCAGAGATGATGGAGAGAGACATTGGAACCCTGTCCAAGCATCTATATGCAGGGATCACGATTTTAACACCGAGACTTGATTGAGTATTACCTATGCTGGAAACATAGTCCATACATAGATCACACAAAGAGAGGATTGAATGGTGCTTACGGTGGCAGCATAGTCCATATGCAGACTTCATGACAACCACATACTACCATAATGAAGATTATAGGGCTATCACTATACCAGACCACGATTTTATCACAGATATTTACCACTTTGGGATCGGTTGCTAGCTCTCCTTTTTCACGCTCTGCGTGTTTAGTGATTCAATTCTGAAACTTTGACATTTAATTCTGAACCAGATTTTTAGCCTGAAGACTAGAATGTCAACATCAATTTCTGCTGCATGAGATTTCATTCCCTGTTTTGAAGCTAGGTCGATATTTATCATTTGCGATCTGTAGATGCCCTTGAAACTCCCATGGAAGCCAAACCCGCCCATCAAATGGTCTGATTTGAAGCATGTCATGATGAAACCAAATGATCCACGTTTATCTCAGTCGTAAATAAAAATATTCTATTAATAGATAAAGATACCTTGAAATACATGTGATTGCCTTTGATTTAGCTAGTTGTGTGCAAATGTCTATACAAAGATATGTTGTAACCATTATTCCCATATCTAAATTGATAGTTAGCTGAGTGAGCATGTTTTTAATATGTGCGCCTTGTCCCTGCGTTAGTCTAAGCTAACCAACCCCCTCTGAGATTTGATTCCGTGAAGCAACAATCTCTCCAAAAATTAGTTGGTTGGTCGTGAAAGCACATGTCTCTTAGCTGGCCGTTGTAATGATACATGGGTCTCTTAGAGCGGCGTTGATCCACCGATCCGCTAGCTAGGATTGAGGACAATGTTGACATGAACCAGTTATTCGAGATGTGCATGATTTTCACATTTGTAGACTTGATTAAGCTTCTTTTGTTGTTTAGAATTAGCGTATTACTCCTTTTGAAAAGTTTGGAAAAGTTTTGTGTGATTTGTATTAAAATCTTTCTCATTGGAATGACCTTCCAAGAACCTTTAAAAGTGCTCCAAATTACTATCTGTTTTCATTTTCTCTTTAAAGTTGTAATAGATCTTCTTGATTAAGACCATCTTTACTGGTAAATCCCTATCTTGAAATTTGAAAGAACCATACACATTTGACAGAACCATTCACACATGTTTGCGTTGAAGAAAAAACTTTAAACATAAAATTTTGAGGTAATTTGAGAATATTTTCTTTCCAAAAATAGAAATAAGCTTTTATTAGTTACATTTTGTTTGGATTTAGAATGTTTTCATGCTTTCCATGCAAAATTAGAGAGAATTGCACCTTTAGAGATCAATTTTTCTTGTGATAAGTTGTGTATGAGCCACCGTATCCTCTTCACTCGCACCTTATGGCGATCTTGTGAATGAGAAAGTGGATCTCACTTGTAATAGTTTAACATTTTATTTTCAAAGCATCTTATTTGATTTTCATTAATCATTGAAATCATTTATTTCAGAAGAACTATGCATTAAAATATGAAATCTACCAGAAACTTTGCATATTTGAAAGACACATGAACCTCTAACTTTTCATTAGACTAGAACATTCATCGAATTGAAAGGTAGAGTAGTGAGCATTTTGCATTGTTTGGTTCATATTCCTCGAGTCGACACACCACTAGTTTCATATCCATTCCTGAAACTAAGCAAACTACCATTAAAATTAGCGGTTAATCTAAAATTGACCAACTTTTGATTTTCATATCACCAACAAGATTAGGTTAGTGCCCTGGATTAGGTTTGGAGAGTTAACACTCCTGGGATGCAAAAATTTTGAAACTAGCATTGATTAAAGAGAGTTAAATCCATTAGTAACAAAATACGCCTATCGGGAAAGCACTTCTAAAACATGTGTTAAGCACGAGGTCAATATGGATAAGTAAAGAGTGGTTCCCCCCTCTTGTTTGTTTAGTGGGACATGAGCTCATTAAGGAATTTTGTGTGAAGTGATAAGTCCTCGGGGTGACATCATTTTTCTAGAATGCCTAGTTATGAGAGTTGTCCCTGATTTACAACTGTTCTGCCCGACCGTTGATTGTGAAGTGGTAACTTTAGTGGCTTTTCCTAGGATATCACATAGGCTATTGTAAGTGGGGAAATCTTGCAATAGTTGAGACAGACTTTGGATCTTTTACTCCTTGGGAGGGTGATTGGTCATGAACCAACACTTGCACCCATGGCGATTAAAGTTTATTGTAACTATTTCTCATACCTTCACTGCTAGCAATTGTTTGAGGCTTGAGATCCCTCAGCAGCTACTAGTTTTGGAAGGCCCTCTAATCCAACTTTTCACTAAATTTTGGTTCTTTCGAAAAGTCAGTTTCCTTGCTTGAATCCATAGGAAATTTGTTACTATGTGGACACTTTTTATTTTTGTTGAGTCTATGACTACCTTAGGATTCTGTGATTCTATTTTTCAATAAAAATAATTTTAAACACATCCTTTTATAAAATTATTCAAAGTGGCTACTGTTCCGATCCGCCAATCACGGAGGCAAAGAGGTGACTCATGGAGACAAATAAAAAATACTCAACCTTGTGACTTAGAAACTAAAAAAATTCTAGATTCAATCAATAATAACAGTGTGATGCACCTGCAACAATTAATTAATAAAAATATGCGAAATAGCAGAAATGACAGAACTCAGAATCACTTTTATATTGATCACAGGCCACTTCGAGGGGGCAACCTCCTATGAGCAAGCTCAATACAAATAACTTCACGGTGCCTTCATAGGTCTCAACACACACTTATATACTAAGTCTAGGCACCAATACTATGGGTAAAAACCATGGGCCACTACAAACTATGGATCAACAATACTACGGGCGACTTACAAAGCATATGCGCCAACAACAATAACATAAACTATTGATCAACAAATACTATGGGACGACTTACAAAGCATATGCGTCCAACAACAATATACTAACAAAGTAAAGACATGGGTTCCTAACATCCCCTCCCCCTTAAAAAAGGCTTTGTCCTCAAAGCTTTAGATGTGGAAATTGTTGTTGAATCTGAAGGAGTGGTTCCCATGTAGCATCCTCTGGTTGCATGCAGTGCCACTGAATTAAGACTTCTATGATAGAGCGAGAGCGAAGCTGACGAGTGCGCCGATTGAGGATGGCCTCTGGCTCCAAAAGGATGGATCCTTCATTATCCAGTTCGGGTAAAATCATTTGTCCACTGATGTTGGTGCCAATAACTTTCTTCAGACAAGAGACATGAAAGACGGGATGAATGCAGGAAGAAGGAGGAAGTTCCAATTTATAATCAACGGACCCAATCTTCTAAAGAATCTGATATGGCCCATAGAACTTTGGAGCGAGCTTATGACGCCCTTTGAGTTTCAGGGAGGACTGCTTGTACAGCTGGAGATGAAGAAAAACCATATCGCCAACTTGAAAAGTGCGCTCAGAACGGTGCTGATCAGCTTGTTGCTTCATGCAATTTCTTGCCATGTGAAGATTGTCCCGCAAAATGCAAAGAATCTAATCACGGTTTCGAAGGACCGTGTCAACTTCTTGAACTGGTGAACTGGTGGGGGTGTATGGAAGAAGAACTGGAGGTGCTTGACCATAGACTGCTTCATATGCGGTCATTTTAGAGCCAGTGTGGTAAGAGGTATTGTACCACCATTCAGTGAGAGGGAGCCACTTTGCACACTGATGTTGTTGTTCAGAGGTGAAGCAATGAAGATAAGTTTCCAAGCATTTATTGATAATTTAAGTCTGACCATCTGTTTGTGGGTGATACCCTAAAATCATCTTCAGTTTGGTGCCAGTGTGGCGAAATAGTTCAGTCCAAAAATGACTGGTGAAAGTCGCATCACGATCCGAGATAATGGAAGAAGAGATGCCATGAAGATGAAAGATCTGGTCCAGGAAAATTTGAGCGACTGAAGAGGCTGTATAGGGATGGCCGAGAGCACAAAAATGACTATATTTGGAGAGGCAATCAACCACAACGAGAATCACTGTCTTCCCGCCAGATTTAGGGAGCCCTTCAATGAAATCCATAGAAATATCTGTCCAAATCCGTGTAGGTATGGGCAAGGGTTCGAGCAATCCTGGAAGGAGTGTTGTTTCACCCTTATTGCACTGGCAGGTATCACATTCGGCCAACATCTGTTGAATTGTCCTTTTCATGCCCTGCCAAAAGAAGTTACGCCATGCAAGTTCATACATTTTGAGGAACCCAGAGTGCCTTGCCGATGGAGAAGCATGGAGTTCATAGAAGATAGCCTGTTGAAGATCTGTGCTCTAGGGAAGCACCAGACGACCCTTGTATCTCAGAGAAGCACCATCCCAAGAGTAATGTGGTACAACAGAAGGGTTATTGGTCAAGCGTTGGATGATTTGAGATAAGGAAGAGTCATTGACATAACCCTGTTGAACAGATTGGAACCAATTTGGAACATGCATAGAAATAGCTGAAAGAGAACCTTGGGCATCAAATGTGCGAGAAAGAGCATCTGCCACAATATTGTCTTTACCCTTCTTGTAAGTGATCTCATAGTCATAACCCATGAGTTTGCTAACCCATTTCTGTTATGATGGGGAGGAGACACGTTGTTCCAAGAAATATTTTAGACTCTGGTGATCAGTCTTGATGCAAAAATGATTCCCTAATAGGTATGGGTGCCACTTCTGTACTGCATGCAAAATAGCCATCATTTCCTTCTCATAGGTAGAGGAAGCTAAATTCTTACCTGAAAGGGCTTTGCTGGTGAACGCAATGGGGTGTTCATCTTGAAGGAGAACAACACCAAGTCCATTGCCGCAAGCATCACTCTCAATAGTGAAAGGCTTGGAAAAATCGGGCATAGCTAGAATAGGTGTAGTACACATAGCTTGTTTTAGTTTGTCAAATGCACACTAAGCAGCATGTGTCCATGTAAAAGCATCCTTTTTCAATAGAGCAGTTAATGGAGCTGCAATCTTCCCATAATCCTTGACAAACTTACGGTAGTAGCCAGTCAACCCCAAAAAACCACGAAGGCTCTTGAGTGTCTGAGGATGCGGCCAATTTTTCATGGCATCGATTTTGGCAGGATCCACGCGAACCCCTTGTGCTGAGATAATGTGCCCAAGATACTCAACTTCCTTCTGTCCAAAAACACATTTAGACTGCTTGGCATAAAGATGATGGTCAGAGAAAAGTTGCATGACAATATCCAAATGCTGGAGATGTTCATCCCATGTTTTACTGTAGATGAGGATATCATCAAAGAATACCAGAATGAATTTACGCAAGTAGGGTCGAAATATTTTATTCATTAATGCCTGGAATGTGGAAGGAGCATTAGTGAGGCCAAAGGGCTGGACCAAAAACTCATAGTGGCCATCATGTGTGCGGAAAGCTGTTTTAGGGATATCATCCTCATGAACCCGAATTTGATGATACCCAGAACGAAGATCCAACTTGGAGAAAAAGTGAGCCCCATGAAGCTCATCAACAACAGGAATTGGAAACTTATCCTTGATGGTGAGGTGATTAAGTGCTCGGAAGTCAATGCAGAGGCGCCATGACCCATCTTTTTTGTGGACAAGAATAACTGGAGAAGAAAAGGAACTAGTGCTTGGGAGAATAATACCTTGCTTTAATAAGTCCCAAATGAGCATTTCAATCTCTGTTTTTTGGTGAAATGGGTAGCGATAGGGCCTGATGTTGGGAGGAACGCTACAAGGAAGGAGCTGAATACGATGGTCTTTTGGCCTAGAAGGTGGAAATCCCACTGGTTTAGCAAAAACACCTATATATCGATCCATAATTTGTTATAGATCCAAAGGAGTAGTGGAGACCGCTGAAGGTTGCATTTGAATGGAATGGAGCTGAGCGATGACACCATGTGATTTCTTCTTGAGGAGTTTTTCCATGCGATGTGAACTGATGATGCTGAGAGAACCTGGTTGTAATCCTGTCAAGGTGTTTTTTTGGCCATTGAGGGAAAACTACATCCAAAGTTCAGCAAAATCCCATAAGATAGGGCCAAGTGTGCGTAGCCATTGAGCACCCAAAACCACATCACATCCACCTAAGGTCAAGGAAAACATGTTAGAGTGCAAGGTATAATCTCCCACAGAGATATGCACATTTCGACACTTCCCTTTGCAAGGTAAGGTGCCCCCATTGGCAACCATGACTTCAAAGTCGGAGCAAGGATGGATAAAATAATCAGCTTGTTTGGCGATCCGAGGGTCAATGAAATTATGAGTGCTACCAGAATCAATGAGTATTGTAAGAGGAAGCTTCTTGAAGTAACCCCTGACCTGCATTGTTTGGGGGGTGATGATTCCAGCTAAAGCATGGAGAGATATCTCTGGCTGGTCATCGTGACACGTAGGGTCAATAGGCGGTTCCTGAATGTCGATCGGAGCATCCAATGTTTCTAGATCTTCGTCACCAATTTCGGAGGTAGGGGGAGAATCCACATCCAAGAGATAGAGCTTTTGCTGAACACATCTATGTCTCCAAGTGAATTTCTCATCACAATTATAGTAAAGCCCCTTTTCTCTACGTGCTTGCATCTCTATTTCAGACAAAGGCTTGATAGGAGTTGGTCGAGGAGCCTGCGGTATAGGTGGTCGTTGAGAACCCATATTTCGGAAGGGAACAAAAGTGGGATTGGAGCGTTGTTGGGCTGCAATATTGTCTTCTACCAACTTAGCCAACCCTAGGGCTTCCATCATTGTGTTGGGACAGAACACTTTGATCTCAGAGTGGATAGCATCCTTTAGACCACTGATAAAACAACTCTGGTAAAAGTCATCAGACAATCCTTCGGTGTGGTTGGCTAGATTCTCAAATTCGGTTTGATACTCTCTCATAGTGCCAATTTGGCAAAGTTTAGTGAGGACTCCTGTGAAGTCATCAAAAGCACTAGGACCAAATCGTTGCAAAAGGAGCTGGCAAAATTCTGGCCATTTGGGCTCTGGATGAGCCTTGATGTACCAATGATACCATTGAAGAACTTCTTGTTCCAAATGAAAGGATGCCAGTGGAACTTTGTTGACATCAAAAGTATTATGCAGACTGAAATACTGTTCTGCACGATAGATCCATCCAGTTGGATCAGTACCATTGAAGTGAGGAAAATCAAGCTTCGGACCATGAAAATTGCTGGAAGAAGAGAACCCATTGTCTGATGAAGACTCGGACTGTCGTTTGTTGTTCATAGCTGAATGTTCAAGATGGAGGCTGATAAATTTTTCATCCAGATCCTAGCGTTTGGCTTGGATGGCTGCAAGTGCGTCCTCCATGGTTTTTGCTCCTACACGGGTGACAACCATAACCAGGAGTTAGTTTTTTTTTTTTTTTTTTTCTCGGTTGATTGGGTAGGAAAACAAAAACAGAAACTACTTCAGTAAAGGAAAATCTAGACTTGGGAAAAAATCTGAAGGGTAATTGGGGTTTGATTAGGTTTTGGACACTGTCGAATAGACAGGGAAGCAAAAATGAGGATTTCAGAAGCGGGGTGAAAGAATGGGAAAAATTGGCAAAGGGGAACAAAGAAGCAGAATTCAGAAAGGAACTCTGTGGTAAAATTTGAAGGTGATTGGGTGAAATCTGAGGAAGTTATGGCAAACCCTAAAAATAGACAAATGTGCGATTTCAGGCATTGGGAAGGGGAATTGGGGATAGGGTCCTCAAGAATGAAATATACAGAATGGGATGATAGGGGTTCCGTGAAAATTTCAAGGGAAACAAAGTGAAAACAAGGGAGATATGGAGAAAAAACTGAATTTTATACTTTTTTTTCAGAAATGGATCGGCAACGGCTCGTAAGGGATCTGAAACGGCGCCGAATGGATTGAAAATGGTTGGATCTGGAACGGCTTGCAAAATGGATCTGAACGACTCGATCTAAAACGGCGTAGCAATGATCGACAACAGTTCAGCTGAAAATAGATATGGACCCCAGGTATGTGCGGCTTCCTAACATTTCAAGGGTTTCACTTGACCACCAATGTTGTCTGACAGCTTGCGTATTGGGGTAGTACCCCTCACTCCATGGCTTAGGTAAAACTGATAACTGCTTTGCCACAAATGACAACTCTTAGTTTACCTCACGGGTGGGAACTAGTCAATCAGGTAGGGGTTGTTGCCCTTTTCGCTGGTAGGTCCTCTCAATGGGACAGCTACTTCGAGGTTCCTATGGTACTCCTCACAATGAGTTTTAGGGCTTATGCCCAAGTACTTCCCACAGTTAAGCGGATAGGGATTATTCCCAAATCCAGACCTGCAATAGATGTGAAAAAAAAGTTTAGATCCTGGTGGGCAACCTTCACTAATATCTTGAGGTTTTGGTGGAACGGTTCGTATCATCTGGTATTAGAGCCTCCATCCAGGTTCAAGTCATAGAGCGGGTGGCAACGCCGGCATTGCAATGTTCTCCCGGGGCTCATACGGCGCAAAGGGGACACCACCGTACGGGCGCACATCCAGCCCAAAGTTTGGACTACGGAGCGTGGTGGGATGTTAAGATCCTAGTGGGAGGCCTTCACTAATATCTCAAGGTTTTGGTGTCACGGTTGGTCACTTTCTTGGGCTCATTGGGTAGAATTTCTGCCAATTTTTTTTTTTTTGCATCTGTTGCAGCTTTGGATTTGGGAATAATCCCTATCTGCTTAACTGTGGGAAGTACTTGGGCATAAGCGCTAAAAATCATTGTGAGGAGTACCATAGGAACCCAAAAGTAGCTGGCCCATTGAGAGGACCTGCCAGTGAAAAGGGCAACGACCCCTACCTGATTGACTAGTTCCCAGCCGTGAGGTAAACCAAGAGTTGTCGTTTGTGGCAAAGTGGTTATCAGTTTTACCTGAGCCGTGGAGTGAGGGGTATTTCCCCAGTACGCAAGCTGTCAGACAGCATTGGTGGCCGAGTGAAACACCTAAACTATTAGGAAGCCGTACATACCTGGGGTCCATATCTATTTTCAGTTGAACTATTGCCGATCACTTCCGCTCCAGATCCACCCGTTTCAGATCTATTCTGAAAGTCGTTCCAGATCCAGTCGCCGTTTCAGATCCATCCATTTTCGATCCCTTCCGCACTGTTGCAGATCCATCTGTTGCGGATCCCTTCTGAGCCGTTGTTGCCGATCCATTTCTGGAAAAAAAAAAAAAAAAAGGTATAAAATTCAATTCCATATCTCCCTTGTTTTCACTCTATTTTCCTTGAAATTTTGGGGTAACCCCTGTCATCCCATTCTGCATCTTTCATTCCTCAGGACCCTATCCCCAATTCCCCTTCCCAAAGCCCGAAATCCCACATTTGTCTATTTTTAGGGTTTTCCATAACTTCCTCAGATTTCACCCAATCACCTTCAAAGTTTACCATAGAGTTCCTTTCTGAATTCTACTTCTTTGTCCCTCTCTGCCAAATTTTCTCATTCTATCACCCCGCTTCTGAAATCCCTCTTTTTGCTTTCTTATCCTTTCGACAGTGTCCAAAATCTAGTCAAACCCCAATTACCCATCATATTGTTTCCCCAATCCAAATTTCCCTTTACTAAATTAGCTTCTGTTTGTGTTTTTCTACCCATTCCACTAAAAAAAAAAAAAAAACCTGGTTATGGTTGTCACCCGTGCAGGAGCACACACCATGGAGGAAGCACTTGCAACCATCCAAACCAAACTCCAAGATCTGGATGAAAAATTTCTCAGCCTCCATCTTCAACATTCAACCATGAACAATACCAGACAGCCAAAATATTTTGTAGCCATCGGGTTCTCTTCTTCTAGCAATTTTTGTGGGCCGAAGCTTGATTTTCCTCGCTTCAATGGTACTGATCCGACTGGATGGACTTACCGAACAGAACAATATTTCAGTCAGCATAATACTTTTGATGTTCAGAAAGTTCCACTTGCATGCTTTCATTTGGAACAGGAAGCCCTTCAATGGTACCATTGGTACATCAAAGCTCATCCTGAGCCAAACTGGACAAATTTTTGCCAACTCCTTTTGTCACGATTTGGTCGTAGTGCTTTTGATGATTTCACAGGAGCACTCACTAAACTTCACCAAACTAGCACAGTGAGAGAGTATCAGACAGAATTTGAGAAATTGGCTAATCACACAGAAGGATTGTCTGATGAATTCTACAGGTGTTGTTTTATCAGTGGTCTCAAGGATGAAATCCGCTCAGAGGTCAAAATGTTTTGTCCCAACACAATGATGGAAGTCCTAGGGTTGGCTAAGCTGGCCGAGGACAAGATCGCAGATCAACAACGCTCCAAACTCACCTTTGTTCCCTTCAGAAATATGGGTTCCCAACGACCTCCCATCACGCCTGCTCCTCAACCCACTCCTATCAAGCATTTGTCTGAAATAGAAATGCAGGCACACCGAGAAAAAGGGCTTTGCTATAATTGTGATGAGAAATTCACTCGGGGACATAGATGTGTTCAACAAAAGCTCTATCTCTTGGATGTGGATTCTCTGCCTGCCTTAGAACTTGGTGAAGAAGCTACAGATACAGCAGATGATCAGGTCGACATTCAACACCCACCTGTTGACACCCCATCTCAGGACGACCCACCTGAGATCTCTCTCCATGCTGTAACTGGCGTCACCACCCCACAAACAATGTAGGTCAGGGGATACTTCAAGAAGCTCCCTCTTACCATACTCATTGATTCTGGTAGCACTCATAACTTCATCGACCCCTGGATTGCCAAACAAGCTGATTTTTTTGTCCATCCTTGCTCCAACTTTGAAGTCATGGTTACCAATGGGGGCACCTTACCTTGCAAGGGGAAGTGTCACAATGTGTGTATCTCTATGGAAGACTATAACCTACGCTCTGACATGTTTGCCTTGTCCTTAGGCGGATGTGATGTGGTTTTGGGCGTTCAATGGTTACACACACTTGGCCCCATCTTATGGGATTTTGTTGAACTTTGGATGCAGTTTAAAGTCAATGGGGCACAACACAAATTTATGGGCTTACAACCAAGGTCTCTTTGCATCATCAGTTCACATCGCCTGGAAAAAATCCTTAAGAAGAATTCACATGGTGTCATCGCTCAGCTCAATTCCATTCAGATGCACCCATCAACAGTCTCCACTACTTCCTTGGATAGATATGCAGGTATCTTTGCTGAACCAATGCGCTTGCTGCCTTCAAGAGACCTTCCCAATAAGAATTTAGCCACATCTACCTCTCAGTAGGAAATGATGGCTATTTTGTATGTAGTACAGAAGTGGCATCCATACCTATTAGGGAATTATTTTTGCATCAAGACTGATCTCCAGAGTCTGGAAAATTTTCTGAAACAATGGGTCTCTTCCCCAACACACCTGAAATGGGTTATCCAACTCATGGGTTATCCCTATGTGATCACTTACAAGAAGGGTAAGGACAATATGGTGGAAGATGCTCCTTCTCGCACAATTGATGACCCAGTTTCTCTTACAGCTCTTTCTCTGCTTGTTCCAAATTGGTTGCAATATGTTCAACGGGGCTATCTCTTCTATGAACTCCATGTTTCTTCATCAACAGGGCACTCTGGGTTCTGCAAAATGTATGACTGGGAACAATGTAACTTCTTTTGGCAGGGACTAAAAATGACAATTCAACAGATGGTGGTTGACGATGATACTTTCCAAGTCAACAAGGGTGAAACGACACTCCTTTCGGGATTGTTCCAACCCTTGCCCATCCCTACACAGCTTTGGTCAACTATTTCTATGGATTTCCTAGCAGCACTTTGGTGGTACAATACCACATCTCAAAGGACACCATATGGAGCAGTCTATGGAAAAACACCGCCATTTCTTCTTCCATACACCCTTAGCAGCTCCCCAGTTCAGGAAATTGACTCAGTTCTTCGAAATCACGATCAGATTCTTCTCATTCTGCAGGACAATCTTCACATGGCTAGAATTCACCTGAAACAACAAGCCGATCAGCACCGTTCTGAGCGCATTTTCCACGCAGCTGACAGGGTTCTTCTTCATCTATAGCCTTGCAAGCAATCCTCCTTGACACTCCAATGACGTCAGTGGCACGAAATGCAACCCGAGGATGCTACCGGGGAACCACTCCTTCAGATTCTGCAACAATTTCTCCAACCAAAGCTTTGAGGACAAAGCTTTTTCTAAGGGAGAGGGGATGTTAGGAACCTATGTCAACCCTTATCTTTACTATGTTAGTATATTGTTGTTGGACGCATATGCTTTGTAAGTCATCCTGTAGTATTTGTTGATCCATAGTTTATATTAGCCCATAGTATTGACCCATAGTATTGGACGCATATGCTTTGTAAGTCGTCCCGAAGTATTATATGTCCCATGGTTTTGACTCATAGTATTGGGCATAGACTTAGTATATAAGTGTGTGTTGAGGTCATTGAAGGCACCGTGAAGTTAATTGTATTGAGCTTGCTCAAAGGAGGTTGCCCCCTCGAAGTGGCCCGTGATCAATATAAAAGTGATTCTGAGTTCTGTTATTTCTGATATCTCGTGTATTGCATTAATTAATTATTGTAGGTTCTTCACTTACACCAAAACCTTGAGGTGTTAGTGAAGGCTGTCCACCAGGATCTTAACATCCCACCACGCTCTGCAGTCCATACTCTGGGATGGATGTGCGCCCGTATGGTGGTGTCCCCTTTGTGCCGTACGAGCCCCGGGCGAACACTGCAATGCCGGCATTGCCACTCGCTCTGTGACTTAAACTGTTAAAATTCAATATGCTAATACAGAAAATAGCAGCATTACATTCCATTTCACAATGATAGCATATACAGGATCACTGAAGAAACAACAAGCATAGCATAAACACAAGAGACACAGATTTATCCTGGGAAACCCTCATGGGGTAGAAAACCCAGTAAAGCTTCCTCAATATAGATGACCAGCAATATACAAAGATGCAAACCAAAGACATGATCTCCTTCTCCACTGTAGCAGACCTCTCCTCCAAAAGTGCGCCTCCCTTGAATGAGTGAGTGTGTCAAATGAGGAACATACCTCCTCTATTTATACACTACACTGACATGTATTTTACACAAGTACACGTAGGCTCGTATTTAACCAATGGGTTAAATACCCCACTACAACTAACTGGGCCGACCCCTCTAGGGTGGTCTAATAACCCTTTGACCCACATAACACATACAGGGCCGACCCCCAATAGGGAAGTCTAATAACCCGAGTTACCATATTCCGACGGAGGAATAAACATCTCCGGATATACAATAAGATCTACACGGAGGAATGAAACATCTCCGGAATAATAAAGTACAAATATAATATTCTTTGAAGTTACAATATCTCAACACTCCCCCTTAACGAGAAGGATATTATAACAGCATCTGCATGATCAAGGAGTCATCAATATCATACATGATACATCTATAAATCACTGGAAGCTTTCTCAACATCAGCAGTAACTCAAGCAGTTACTGGAACATCAACATCGTCATCAGCATCGTCATACGATCATCAGCATCGTCATCACACGATCATCATCATCATCGTCACACGATCATCATCATCGTCATCACACGATCATCATCATCGTCATCACACGATCATAAGCATCGTCATCGCACGATCATAAGCATCGTCATCGCACGATCATCAGCATCGTCATCGCACGATCATCAGCATCGTCATCGCACGATCATCAGCATCGTCATCGCACGATCATCAGCATCGTCATCGCACGATCATTAGCATCGTCATCCCACGATCATCAGCATCGTCATCGCACGATCATCAGCATCGTCATCCCACGATCATCAGCATCGTCATCCCACAATCATCAGCATCATCATCACACGATCATCAGCATCGTCATCGCACGATCATCAGCATCGTCATCGCACGATCATCAGCATCGTCATCGATATACATGATCCTTCCTTTCGGAATTACTGGATCAATCTCATCACAATCATATTTAAGACTATCCTTCCTTTCGGAATTACTGGATTTACTGTCTAAGGATGATTAGTCCAACCACAATCATATTTAAGACTATCCTTCCTGGATTTACTGTCTAAGGATGATTAATCCAATCACAATCACATTTAAGACTATCCTTCCTGGATTTATTGTCTAAGGATGATTAATCCAATCACAATCGCATTTAAGACTATCCTTCCTGGATTTACTGTCTAAGGATGATTAATCCAACCACAATCGCATTTAAGACTATCCTTCCTGGATTTACTGTCTAAGGATGATTAATCCAACCACAATCGCATTTAAGACTATCCTTCCTGGATTTACTGTCTAAGGATGATTAATCCAACCACAATCGCATTTAAGACTATCCTTCCTGGATTTACTGTCTAAGGATGATTAATCCAATCACAATCGCATTTAAGACTATCCTTCCTGGATTTACTGTCTAAGGATGATTAATCCAACCACAATCGCATTTAAGACTATCCTTCCTGGATTTACTGTCTAAGGATGATTAATCCAACCACAATCGCATTTAAGACTATCCTTCCTGGATTTACTGTCTAAGGATGATTAATCCAATCACGTGCATTTTGAACCAAGGTCCAAGGACGATGCAGTCCTATCCTCTATTCTCAGAGACACCTATCTACAGCTCACTTTAGAACTGAAAGTCCAGGGATGATCCAATCCCCTCAAGTCCACCAAGGACTTCATTCTCGGAGACCTCACGTCTACGGCTCTCTTTAGGACTTAAAGTCCAGGGATGATCCAATCCCCTCAACTGTCCACTAAGGACTTCATTCTTGGAGACCTCACGTCTACGGCTCTCTTTAGGACTGAAAGTCCAGGGATGATCCAATCCCCTCAACTGTCCACTAAGGACTTCATTCTCGGAGACCTTACGTCTACGGCTCTCTTTAGGACTGAAAGTCCAGGGATGATCCAATCCCCTCAACTGTCCACTAAGGACTTCATTCTCGGAGACCTCACGTCTACGGCTCTCTTTAGGACTGAAAGTCCAGGGATGATCCAATCCCCTCAACTATCCACTAAGGACTTCATTTTCGGAGACCATACGTCTACGGATCAATTCAGGGACCAAAGTCCGGGGATGATACAATCCCCACATGTATTCTCATCAATACAAGTACAAGTATCCTCAACCATACAAGTACATTAATCAATACATGTGTCATCAAAAGTATGTATTCTTACCAATACATCTTATCATCAAAAGCATGTATTCTCACCAATACATCTATCATCAAAAGCATGTAAAACAAAGTATTCTAAGCATAAGAGTCCTAAATCTAAATATTTCTAAGTATCTAGGTGTAGAGAACAGGTTACCTCATCATCGACCTTGTTGTTCGATGAGACAATCTCATCATCAGTGACTATACTACTCCCCCTTTCAAGGAGGGTCCTTTTGAGCTATACCAAGCTTGTCTCGGAAGTATTCAAATTTCACTCAAGACAGAGGTTTGGTTAGTATGTTGGTAACTTCTTCACTTGAGGTAGAGATTTGGTTAGTACATCGGTAACCTGTTACAAATTCAAACTTTAGTTCCTTCTGCATCATATCTTATTAGATCCCTATGTTCTTTGACTTATTATGGAACACTAGATTCTTTGTCATCTTCATACAACTCTATTTGTCACATAGGATCACAGTTGGTTCTATCTCTAATTCAAACCAATCCTGAAGCCAAGCTTCTTCACAACTAGAAGAGCAAGCAGCCATATATCCTGCTTGTGCTGAGAGCCACACTAGACTGCTTCCAGCTAAACCACGAGATCATGGCTAATCCCAGACAATAACATCCTCTCGATGTGTTCTTCCTGTCTGATACACTTCCTGCCCAATCAGAATCTGAATAACCATCTGAACTCATGATCTTCAAGATAGCATAGATCAAATTCTATCGTGTCCTTTATGTGCCTCATCACATGCTTTGCAACTATCAGGTGAACACATCTAGTTTCCACTAGATACTGACTCAAGGTGTTCACAACAAAGCATATATCTAATCTAGTATATGTTAGATACATCAATGACCCAATAATTTGTCTGTACAGAGTTATATCCACTAACTCTGATGAGTTATCCCCTAACAGCTTCAAGTTGGAATCCATAAGAGTGGCCATTCCAACACCTCAAGTCATATTTCTCATCATACTTTCCCCGGTTGAGAAATATTCCTTCTGAGCCTTGCCATACTTCCAGACCTAGGAAGTAAAGCATCAATTTGAGATCTTTCATTTTTCATTTCTGCATTGAATGATCTTCTGCATATCTATCTGTGCCATCTCTCGTTAGATGGGTCTACTGATATCAACCTCAATATCATTCGAACTCTGTGGTGAGTTCTTTCTTGCATCCATGTCATATGTGTATAGAAATCATATTCAACCTTGTAGCAAAGGTTGAGATCCACATCACCCATGGTGATCATTAAGCTTATCAATTTATTATCGATCCTAGGTACCTATACAGAACCTGATTCACACTTCTTCTTTAATTACACCATGCTTGAAGCAAACATCTTGTCATGATTCTCTTCCCCTTTCTGTATAGGTACCTAGGATCGATAATAAATTGATAAGCTTAATGATCACACTTCTTCTTTAATTACACCATGCTTGAAGCAAACATCTTGTCATGATTCTCTTCCCCTTTCTAAGAGAATCTTCTAGCCATGAGCCTTCTATATTTTTTTTGATTTGTAAATCTTCTTGTTTGAACATCCACCACTTGTATGGTGTCCATCATTCTTCATGACCTTTCCTACAAATCAAAATTAAGTACATGATTAGTGATACTTCATAATCATCAAATCATATTGACATGATAACCTATTATGCATACAGATATCATTTACATAGTGATGCAACTATTTTGACCAATACTTTGGCACAACACTTTCCCATATCCTGTATGCATACAGTGGCTATCTAGATGCCTTCCATCTCTACCAGAACATACTATCGAGAGTGTGCACAGCTCTCGGCATGTCAGCAAAGAGGTTTCATTCTAGACAAGCAACAATGGAATGTTTGTCCAACTTACCAATCATATGCACATTAGTAGTATACTGTTCAATGCTCTATGAATGTTTATACTCAGCATTATATATTCTAGGAATACAAATATGCATGCAACCTATTACAGGCAATATCATTACTATTTCAAATAACAACTCAAATACTTATCTTTTATGTTTGTGTGGTTGCCTCCCGCTTGATCTTCTGTATGTCTTTTGAACTTCTATTCATTCTGTACCACTGTGCATGCTCAAGAGTCATCCTCATGATCTCATGCACAAACATACACTCATTAGTATATTCTAAATGCTATCAAAACATTATAGTACTAAATAATCTTGAAAATGTATAGTCATGATTATAGTTAATAAACATTAGTATTCAAGATTTCAGGGAAGTCTTCTTTTACTCATGCATATCATCAATCAAGATAAAAGATATAATATGCATAATCCCTTGATTACTAACTTTATGAATAAGCATAACCAATCATTCCAAGTATACTTATATAAGGGATCCTAACACAAGGTAAGATTCATGGGAAACATACCTGGATTAGTATACCTACTTGGTTATGTACAACACACCTAAACAATCTCTTCAATGATTTAGAGATCCTGAGCTAGAACCTGCATGTCTCATAGGTTAAGCATAATATAACAAAGTCATACATACCTCGTAAGTAGAACAAAGATTATGGATGAGTCTTTGTCTTCATGTTTTCATGGTCATGGAACCTGATTTGTCTTTTGTGATGTACCTGTATCTTGTTAGCAGACAACATCAACCTCACACAACATCATAATGCATTAGTACAATCATAAGTGTCAACACCCTAACCAATGGATATCTTCTATCATGCATTCATAATTTTGTTAAGGTTATACGACAAATCTAAAATCAAAATTGTACTAACTGTAATAACCTGAAGACAAACATACCATAAACTTAATCATGGACAAATATCGAAACATACGTCGATGAGTCATACCTGTCGAGATCGCTTGTATTCTTCTTATGTAAGGCCTTATCCTCATCTCCCTCTTGAGACAGGAGCTTCTTCACTTATGCAGGTGACCAATCCATCTTCTTCTAGGATTAACCCAATCCACTTGATTTGCAAGAACTGGACCTGGAGCTGGATATGGGTTTGTCAGAGAAACCCGAAAATTCAAACTTTGAATTTCAAACTTCCGAAAGGATAGAAATATGCGCTTTGATGAGCTGATCAAACTGGTATATTCAGAATTTGAAAACTGCAAAGTTTTACTCCTCAATTTTGCCTTTGAAACTTTCGGATTCACTGGACGTGACCCTGAACTGGGGTTTGATGAAGCCCACTCTTTTGCCCCATCAAAAGGTTTGATACAAAGCTCTAAGCTTCTATTTTTCTGAGGAGCTTCCAGCCGTGGTCACAGATTTCAAAAATTCCCATTTTTACAGAAGCCCTAATTTTCCACTTTTCTGATCAAAGTCCCGAACTAGGGTCTAATCAAGCCCGGCCTTCTGCCCAACCAAAAATTCTGATCTTGGTCTCTAAATTTCTATTTTGATGAGTAGCATCCAGCCGTGGTCTTCGATTACAAAAATTCCAACCTTCTTTAAAGCCCTAAATTCCGGAAGCCATGAATGAAGGTACCAAAAAATAATTCTGTTTTGACAGATATATGTACCTGATTGTTTCTGGTGTAACTCTGAAATTTTTGATCCACAGGGTCTGAAAAAGTTTTTTGAGATAGCCTGACCTGTTATCTTTCCATCCTGACAGGTCTGACCTCAATTGGATGTTCTGAGAGGGAGTTATGCCAAATGTCGCAACGTGACCTGTTTTGGGAAAATACAGGAGAGCGAACTTGTATGGCGTGCCACGTGTCACTGTTTGACCTTCGGCCTATGAAAACGTTTTCTGAGATAGATCGGCCTGTTATATTTCCATCCTGATAGGTATGACCTCAATTGGATTCTCTGAGAGAGAGTTATGCCAAGTGTCGCAACGTGACCTGTTTATGGGATAATACAGGAGAGCGAACTTGTACGGCATGCCACGTGTCACTGGTTCAACTTCAGCCTCTAAAAAAGTTTTATGAGATAGCTCGGCCTGTGTACTACCTGTCACTTTTCACTAAATTGCATTTGGAGCTTCCTAGCCCAAGTTATGACCTTTTTCCCAAGGTCACCTGATTTTGACTCAGATCTGGAAGAGGCAGAAACCCTATATTGTACAGATCATAAATCACAAAGTACAACGAATTAGAGGTTGTCCTTTGGACACAAGGTACCTGGAGATTTTAGCTTCGTCCTGTAACAATTTCAGATCCGAAAACTTCGCGAAAACGGATTTATAGCGAAAGTGCTACGATGACTGGTTTTTGCTATGTAAAACCCTAACCTTCAAATTGTCGTAAGTAAAGCAAGTGTCTTTAGTGCCATACCTTGTCTTCCTTCAGGTTAGCTCTGATACCATGTTAAAATTCAATATGCTAATACAGAAAATAGCAGCATTACATTCCATTTCACAATGATAGCATATACAGGATCACTGAAGAAACAACAAGCATAGCATAAACACAAGAGACACAGATTTATCCTGGGAAACCCTCATGGGGTAGAAAACCCAGTAAAGCTTCCTCAATATAGATGACCAACAGTATACAAAGATGCAAACCAAAGACATGATCTCCTTCTCCACTGTAGAAGACCTCTCCTCCAAAAGTGCGCCTCCCTTGAATGAGTGAGTGTGTCAAATGAGGAACATACCTCCTCTATTTATACACTACACCGACATGTATTTTACACAAGTACACGTAGGCTCGTATTTAACCAATGGGTTAAATAACCCACTACAACTAACTGGGCCGACCCCTCTAGGGTGGTCTAATAACCCTTTGACCCACATAACACATACAGGGCCGACCCCCAATAGGGAAGTCTAATAACCCGAGTTACTATATTCCGACGGAGGAATAAACATCTCCGGATATACAATAAGATCTACACGGAGGAATGAAACATCTCCGGAATAATAAAGTACAAATATAATATTCTTTGAAGTTACAATATCTCAACATAAACCTGGGTGGAGGCTTTGATACCAGATGTGATGCACCTACAATAATTAATTAATAAAAATATGTGAAATAGCAGAAATGACAGAACTCAGAATCACTCTTATATTGATCACAGGCCACTTCAAGGGGCAACCTCCTATGAGCAAGCTCAATACAAATAACTTCATGGTTCCTTCATAGGTCTCAACACACACTTATATACTAAGTCTAGGCGCCAATACTATGGGTCAAAACCATGGGCCACTACAAACTATGCATCAACAATACTACGGGCGACTTACAAAGCATATGCGCCAACAACAATAACATAAACTATTGATCAACAAATACTACGGGATGACTTACAAAGCATATGCGTCCAACAACAATATACTAACAAAGTAAAGACATGGGTTCCTAACAAATAGAGAATAACAACATCAAACAAATACTAAAACATCACCTACAAAGGAAAATATAGATATCATTGATAATATTGCTCCATTTGAAATTGAAACATTAGAGAACAACACAGCAACTCACGTAAACCCACCTTTGACAAATATTTCAAATCTAGTGGTACTTTATATCAGGGAGCCATTGGATTACATCAATCCTATTTTCGAATATTGGACTAATATGCAAAATTCCACAATTGACCCTATGGCTTCATCAGGAGTGCAAGAGACTACGTCAACACAACTACAAAAAGTTGCAGGAGGTAGAAATACTTCCAATTTGACCACTAAATCAATCCCACCAGTCAGTATACCTGTCATTAGCACAAGTTCAACCATCATCTCAGTGCCAATTGGTACAATTTCAGGTTCCAATCCCGGAAGTATATCCACTTCATCTGTAGGAATCCCTACTAGAGGGTGTGCCTTACCAAACATGGGTTTCCCATATGGTTTGGCTAATCAAGGTCAAAATAATGAAGGAGTGAACCAAAATCCTCTTGGTATACCAAACATTTTTCCTAGTTCCACTTCTGGGGGGAATCCTTCACTATGGAATCTCAATATACCTGGTGGAATTAATCAACCATGGAACAATAATGCCAATTGGTGTCCTACTCCACAAGTGAGTGGAAGTGCCTCGGGAAGTCATCATCCAAACTTTCTGTTATAGGTCAAATATGCACTTCTCCTTCCATGATCATATTGCTCTGTCGATCACACAAAATGACACCATGGATTGAAGAGCTAGGTTTACCTAGATGACTTACTGATGGAAGTACACTCTTCAGCTAAGAATTTTTACTGTTTCTCCTAATTTCACCACATGTGCGCTACTCTTTCTATAGTAAACCATCGCACACCTCAAAAGATGTGTTGCTTTACTCAAGGACAAGCAATGCACACCTTGAAAAATGTTGCAAACACTTGTTGCGAAGTACAAGAGTTGCACACTGTGCACTACTCTGGTTGTATGATACCCACGCACATATTAAGATGAAATCAAAAAATATATTAATATTACGAATTGGGATTAGTTGAAGTTGGTTCTGCAACATCCCCAACCTCCCAATTCAACAACCTCTCGAATCCAACTACCTACCTTGTCCCATAAATACAAGGAGTATCCATGAGACAGGAACCTAGAAGGAATGCTTTAAGCACTATTACACTGGAGGAATTCCCAAGTCATTGTGAAGAGAAGGAGCCCAGGACTCGGTTGCAGAAGCATCTTGACTAATCAGGTGTATTTGTATTTATTAATGTTTCTTTGACAATAAAAAGGTGGAAATACCCTTCCTGTCCCAAATCGAATGTCTATTATATTGTATGTTCATTTGGTTTAATATCTTATTGTATTTGATGTTTGATTGCTTTCAATTTCATCATACTTATTACAGTCAAGATATGCTAAGGAAGGTTTCCTTTGTGTTCCAGGTTCATCATAGCGGAAGATCAAGCAAAAGACCAAGCAAAAGCTAGGACCAACCGTCGATAAAAGGTACATATTTTGATATAATGATCTATTTCATTTGTAGGAACTAAATGCAATGCAATGAATGTATTTACCTGTCACCCCACCCAAGTTGGTAGTGTCTCTTCTCACTATAAGGTAATAATCCTGAGCAACAGACTGGTGACTCTGCTAGGGAGTAACCGTGTGTCTTTTTGCTCTAGGAGGACTTATTAGGTTTTCTTCCAGTCTATTTCAATCTTTTTGTTCTGTGAGAGGTCTTATAGGTCATTGTTGCCTGTTCTTTCTATTTTGATCCATCTCAATCTACTATTGCAAAGCCTTTTTGTCTGATTTTAGACCCTGTGAGTTGGTTTACTGTACGCACAGTAGCTCATTTTATGTGATGAATGCTGCTTTGTCCACTACACAGTAGCGCATCTTTCCTAGTGTGCATTGGTTTATGTACGTCACAGTAGCGCACTTACCCTGCATACTTTCTGATGTGTGCACGGGTTGCTAGTGTATAAAGTAGAGCATTTTATGATGTGTGTGCAGGTTGCTAGTGTATACAGTAGCCCACATTCCTGTGAGTTTGAACCTTTTTCTATAGGGTTTGATTTTTGAATGTTGTGTTTATTCCTTCTTTTTCTTTTCCTCTCTGCTAATGTTGAGACACCCTTGTGTCTTTTATGGGTCTTCTGTAACCTCTCGAGAGTCCTTTTAGTTCGTTTCAAGTACTGTTTAGGTGTACTTCTACTTGTTTAATCCTTTCTAAACCTACTTGACTATTCTGCTAGGGTTTGACCCTAGTTGGATGCTTTTGGAATGTTTTGATGATTTGATGCCTTCTGAACTTCTGTTAAGATCCGTTTGATTTGCTTGAAGCCTTCTTAGCTTTTCTTTTCAGTTTGTGTAGTGGTAAAGTGATTTTTGGTTTGCTTGCCTACTATGTTTACTTGGTTGGTGTTTTATTGGGTTTTGATGCTTAGGAGTAGCCTTATCGGTCTGCCTTTTTGCTACATGCATATTTTTCCCTTTTCTTTTTATATTCAGTGCCAAGTCTAGAGTTTTTTCGTTTCTAAACAACTTGGTAGGTCGAGTCTTTCTCAGTTTCTGTTTTGATTGTTTAAGCCATTAGTATCTTATCTTTACCAGCACCGCTTTTAGATCTTACTTGTTCCATTTTCTAATTTCAGTTTCTTTGAGAAAGAGAAAAGTTTAAAAATTCAAAATTGGTAGCATAACTGTAAGATTTATCATTTCTTTTAAAAGTAGCATAAATTTTGTTTTGCTTTGAAAATTTAAAGGAAAAAAAAAATCAAAAATATCTTTAGGTTTGCTTATCTTTAGTTTTGGAAAACAATGAATGAGAAATTTTAGTGAAATTTCTTTACTTCTACACACTCTTTATTTCAGTCACAACCACGCCAAACACTCCACTACAACCTTTGAGTAAAGAACAACCATTTAAAACAATGCTTAATAAAATTAACTAGCAACATTTTTCTTTTTAGGTATACACATCATCAACTAGATTAGGCTAGGATTTCAGGTTTAAATCACGTTAAACCACCCGGAATCAGCTTCATTACTCAAAAATCATAGTACGACTATCTATTAGGTAAATCCACCTCTATCAAATTGTCCTGGGATGCTCTACTCAAACTAGAGTTAAGCACAAGGTCATGGGCCATTGGAATTGTTGAGGATACCCCCTCACTTTCCTCTCAACTATAAACCAGAGTTGACTCGTGTACGAGGGTCCACCAGTTCTTTTTAAAGTGCTTTTGGATTTTGGGATTTGCTACCCTGCCCATGCGTTTCGACTAGGATAATGACTGTTCCCCCAGGTTATTTCGTATTGGTGGTAACCTTAGTATCCAGACTCTAGGGCTCTACACAGGTGACGATAGAAGGCTATTTCTGTTGTACCTAGGACAGACGTGGGAGGAAACCCCCTACAGAAATTTGGGAAGGTAGTTTGGTGATTCAAATGCTTGCACCCATAGGACCTATATGTGGACCCCAGGTAACCGCTCTTCATCCTTTGTTGGTTAGTTCTGGGCCCTAATCATCTCAGACATCCCTCTAGAAGGCATTTGTTTTCCTGGTTTGGATTACCTAGGACAATTTAGTGGGGTGCTCTTTGTGCTGCTTGTTTTTAGTTGGCCTTAGATATTTCTGGCCCGTTCAGTCAGAAATTATGGAAAGCATCCCGTTGAGCACCAATCAAGGTACCCCTGTTCAAGGGACTCCTTGTGCTTTTCCATTCATTGGGAACATTGGTACTCCCTTAATGGCTACCTTGAATCTTCCGGGATTCACTCCAGGGCTACTGGTTTGGTTGTTTTCAACTACGAATGCCTTGCATGCTCTTGATGCTTCTCAAGTAAGGACCTCACATCAAGAGCATCATAACCCTATGCCTGCTTCACCAGTAACATCTTCTACTCCTCCTTCTAGCTCATGTGGTGAAAGTAGTAATACTAGTAACCAGCAGTCTTAAAGGAATAGATGGAGGAAGAATAGGAAGAAGATGCAAAAGCAAGGGGGCAGCCACCCAGCCTCTGGAAGTCATGCTAGGGGCACCCACCCATCCTCTATAAGTGATGCTGGGGGCACTCACCCAACCTCTGGAAGTCATGTTGGGGGAAAACTTTCAATCACTGTAAATCATACTGAACCTATGCAACTAGCCTTTATAGGTCATGCTGGGGGCACCTACCCAACCTCTTGAGGTCATGTTGGGAGAACTCAGTCAGTCATTATAAATCATACTGAACCTAGTCGCCTAGCCTTTGGAATTCATGGTGGGAGTAGCCACCTACGCTCTGGAAGTCATGCTGGGGGCACCCACCCATCCTATGGAAGTGATGTTGGGGGCACCTACCCAGCCTCTGGAGGTCATGCTGGAAGCAAAATTTTAGTCACTACAAATCATACTGAAATCATGTCTTCAATCACTATTGCTCATGTTTAGGACACGTCATTGATCACTGATAGTCATATTAATGACAAGTCACCAGTTGCTGCTAGTCATACTGGAGACACTGCATCAACCACTGCAAGTCATGCTGAAAAAGTTGACATTATCGACAAACCTAATAAACAGAAGCTTAAGTTCCCTTGTAAATTTTGCAAGGGAGACCACCTGACCTATTTGTGCCATGCACTTCCTGAAGTGCAAAACGTGTGGTCCATAGTTCAAAAGTCTTATGCTTCTGAGCAACCCGCCACAGCAAGTCATGCTAGGGCAAGTTGTCAGCCAATGCTAGTCATGTTGAGAGTATTGTTGTTGTAAAGGAGTCTAAGCTTATAGGACGAACACCAAAGTTCCCTTGTAAACTTTGTAAGGGAGATCACCTTACTCACCTGTGCCTTTCTATTCCAGAGGTGTGGAGAGTGTGGTCCATGTCTTAAGGATCCTCTGCTCCTGAATTGTCTATAGATTCCCTACAACCTAATAAACCTTTGGTTGATAAAGTGGTTGAACCAATGCAATCTTTGGTCAACCCCGCTCTTCCTTCTGAGAGTGAAGTGGTTGAACCAATGTAATCTTTGGTCAACCCCACTCTTCTTTCGGAGAGTGAAGTGATGGAATCGATGCAATCTTTGACCCATCAGTCCTTCAAAGACTAATGCACCTATCCCTGAAGTCTTTTGCATTACCAGTTTGGATGTTTCTAAAATGGGGGGCACTTCATCTGTGCCGAGTGAACCCCTACCAAGCTCTGGGATCATTTCCATTGATTGGAATAGTCTAACTGGGCCTCGCCTTCCTTCTACTACACCTTTTCATATAAAGGTTGATATCGACAACCATGTGGGTCATCGATGTATTGTAGATGAAGGAGCCTCTGTTAGTATCTTATCCCCTTATGCTTGGAGGGATTTAGGTTTTCCTAACCTTGTTCCAACTGTTAATTGGCCATTGGCTTTTGATAAAAGACCTAGTGAACCATTGGGATTCCTCTCTCAAGTACCTATTAATTTGGGTGGAAAAACAGTCTTAGTTGATTTTTGTTAGGATATTCCTATACTCCATCCTAGTCCTCCTAGCATTTCTGTCATTTTCATTTTCAGTCATGCATGCAAAATTAGGGTTTGCATGCATCCTAGTCATCAGTACCAGCACCTAGACCTCGGCAAACTAGCCCCCGGAGCTTCCTTTAGATCAGTTTTATCTCTCCTAGAGCTTAGTGCACCCTCCTTTCACCTACTACATGAGAAGGGTGCCTTTCTTCACCTACCAGTCCATTTTAGTTCAGTTATCTTCAGTTCTTTCCTTGATTTAAGGATTAACTGACTCCTAACTAACCTTACCACTCCGATGGACCTCCAGTGTGACTAGATATCCTGTTCTGACTCCAATTAGCTCCATATACGCCCTCCACTGAGCTTCCTTCACTACATTAGTGCTTCCATGTTCAAGTTACACCAACCACACTCAGTTAGACTCAGTTTGACTCCCGGTTGACCATTACTTGTGTATTGATGACTTCATTGATGAGAAGGTGGACTCCTAGTTATGCATTGATGACTCTCCACTGATTATGGATCTGTTCATGAAGGCAAATTCAAATTACACCTAGTGAATTCGAATCCTCATCCTCAGCATTGTATATTTACCAGTTTACTATTTAGTTTTATGTAACATGTGTAATTATTCTGCCTCAATCAAAGCTTCTTTGGATCTATGTTCTATTGCTTCTCTCATCTTCTATTATTCCTAAATTCTTTCATTGTGAGGTTTACATCATCTCTTTGGATCTTATGTGGGAATTTTTATATGGTATCAGAGCCATTTGAGAGTATATTCTACCTCCATTCTTGAGAGTTTTTTGCAAGTATTTCGAAGTTCCACCAGTTGTAGCAGCAAATTCAGCAGTTTCTATTTGCATTGGTTCCAACAGTCAAGATGAGCAATTCGAATGCTTCTCATTATTCTCTTTCTCCTACCATCCTCACTCCCTTCAATTATTTCAAATGGAAGGGCGAGATGAAAATTCACTTGATGCATAAAAGGATTCAAAGAATGGTTTATGAAAGAGATGCCATACCACATACAGCTGTAGAGCGAGTCAAGCATCTAAACAAATTGGATGAAGCTTTTGGATTCATATGCCTTCATATGTCCAAATATCTATTGTTCCATGTTGAAGGATTGAAGTCTCCAAATGAGTTATGGACTAAATTGGAGAGTCTTTTTGGCAAACAAGATGGGAAAAAAATGAAAATGAATTTGTTTCCCTACAACCTAGCAATTTCGAGAGCATTCAAGCATTCTTCTCAAAATTTAAAAGTTCGGTTTTACAATGCAAGCATTGTGGCATCACTAAAAGTGATGAGCAATTAGTGCTCTCCATTTTGAGCAAACTTGGATCTCAATTTTCTATCTTTGTATCTACCTTCCATTCTGGGTGAATGTCAATCCTTGTATGGAAGTTTCCTACCTTAGAAGTCTTCACTCAAGCCCTCATTCAAGAAGAGGACAAATTGTTTCAAATGGGTGCCATAAACACCTCTAGAGATCTAGCTCTTCTAGCTGGTGAAGCAAGTGGAGCAAATGCAAAAGGGAGGCACAGAGACAAAGACAAGAAGACATCAAAATCCAAGAATGATAAACAAAAGAGACCAAATTGTTCCTACTGCAAGAGAGGAAACCATCCTAAGAAAGCTTTCATGCACAAGAAAATCAATCTTCTAACCAAGCTTCTTGAACAAAACAAAATTGTTGTTCCAAAAGAAGCAAAGATGTCTGATTCTGGAAGTGGATCTGATGATTGCCATGCATTGATGGTTGGTTTCTCAAAAACAAAATCCCTCCTCATAGATTCTGGAGCCTCCAACCATATGATTGCCTCTGATGAATCCTTCTCCTCTTTGGATCTCCAAGATAGGCCAACCATTCACATGGGAGACAACTCTCAGATTTCTGCCAAAGGACCAAGTACAGTTCATATGGAGCATGGTAAGTTCAAAAATGTCTTATTTGTTCCTTCTCTTACAACTAATTTGTTGTCATTATATCAAATGACTCATATAGGATCACCAAAGCAAGTAATTTTTGGTCCAAACACAGTTGAGATTACAGATATCTCCATTGGAAAGGTTATAGTGAATGGGATTGCTAATCATGCCTCAAAGGCATATGAGTTATCACACTTCATGCCTTTCTCTCCAACTATTCCTTCAGATTCTGATGAAGATCACAGTGAATCCTCTTCTAATGAAGAAGAAGATCAAGATTTTGATGTTGAGATCATGGTTCAAGAAGATTCAGATCCAGAACCAACACCTATTCTCAGTCCATATTCGAGGTCAATATGGGCTCACACAGTACTTGCTACTACTGAGAACATAGTTGATGATTTATCTGTTCACAGAACTACTAGACTTCAGCATCATGCCAACCTTGCATTATGCCATCCACCTCTCCATGAGAGATGCAACATGATGATGGGGTTCTCTCTTCCATCTCTTAGGAAGGCTCCTCATGTTCCATTCGCTCCAGTTACAAAAAGAGTTCCTGAAAGAGTTGCTTCGTCCAACACATTCTCCACATAGTGGGAGGCCTTCCTACAGGGGATCAGCTTGCCACGTCTTTTGCAAAAAATTTCACTGATGAAAGCTTCTTTCTTTTCTGCATAGTATGGTGGTTCTTTGAGTTATTTATTGTTCTTTTGAGGGGGGTTATTTTTCCCATGAGGTTTTCCCCATTTCCTCAGTTTATGGATAGTTATTTATTTTTATATCACTTCATTGATTATATGGGGGACCTTTGGTCCTAGTTACGAAGGCCCAAGATGGATTAAGGGGGGGTGTTAGGATATTCCTATACTCCATCCTAGTCCTCCTATCATTTCCGTCATTTTCATTTTCAGTCATGCATGCAAAATTAGGGTTTGCATGTAATTAGGGTTTGCATGCATCCTAGTCATTAGTACCAACACCTAGCCCTTACCAAAATACCCACCGGAGCTTCCTTCAGATATGTTTTAGCTCTCCTAGAGCTTAGTGCACCCTCCTTTCATCTACTACATGAGAAGGGCGCCTTTCTTCACCTACCAGTCCAGTTTAGTCCAGTTATCTTCAGTTCTTTCCTTGATTTAAGGATTAACTGACTCCTAATTGACCTTACCACTCCAATGGACCTACAGTGTGACTAGACAGCCTATTCTGACTCAGATATCTCCATCTGTGCCCTCCACTAAGCCTCCTTCACTACATTAGTGCTTCCATGTGCCAGTTGCACCAACCACACTTAGTTAGACTCAGTCTGACTCCTGGTTGACCATTACTTGTGCATTGATGACTTCACTGATGAGAAGGTGGACTCCTAGTTATGCATTGATGACTCTCCACTGATTATGGATATGTGCATGAAGGCAAATTCGAATTACACCTAGTGAATTCAAATCATCATCCTCAGCATTATATATTTACCAATTTACTATTCAGTTTTATGTAACATGTGTAATTATTCTGCCTCAATCAAGGCTTCTTTGGATCTATGTTCTAATGCTTCTCTCATTTTCTATTATTCCTAAAGTCTTTCATTGTTTACATCATCTCTTTGGATCTTATGTGGGCATTTTCACAATTTTATGGTTTTAAATGACCTTATGGAATTTGATATGATCATAGGGCGTGATTACGTATATGCTATGCAGGCTATGGTGTCTACGCTCTTTCGTGTGATGCATTTTCCTTACAATGAAAGCATTGTCACTATCAGTCATATTAAATTTGTTGATCCCTCTTATTACCCAACTATAGACCAAGTATATTCCTCGCCAATAGGCACTACCATGTCACAATCAAATTATGTGGCATATTGTTCCTTGAGTCCAATTCGTACTGAGAAGAAGCCTCTTAATTCATGCTTACCTTCTAGGGACTGGGTCCCAGCAATTGACCAGGTGATGACTCCATCTGAATATTTAGATATGTTTTCTATCTGGGATAATATACTTCACTCTGATGAACTTTTTCCAGCATCTATAATGCAGTCTTCCATTCATTTGGACATTGATCCACCTACGAGCATTATTCTACCTTCACTTCAAGCTCGTTAAAAACAGTAAGGAGGCTATGAGCACTCTTCCACCTTTCCTTTGAGCTCATTAAAAATAGTAAGGAGGCTATGAGCATTCTTCCGTCTCTCCTTTGAGCTCATAAAAAATAGTAAGGAGGTCACGAGTTTACTTTTTCGGGTTCGTTAAAAATTTACAAAAAAGATTTTTATAGAGTTACTTCACGCTCTTGTTAGACTCTTTAAATATGACAAGATTGTTGAGTTTCGGTTAGTACCTTGGGGATTGCAGTCATTCAGACTCTATAAACAGGAAAACACTAGGGAGCATATACCAACTTGGGCTCGATATTAAAATCCACGGGTAGGTGTATGGAGTTATTGTTTAAGTTTTTTATACTCATTAAAATTGAAAACACTGGCGAGCAAGAACAGATCTCGGATCGGTATTAAAATCCAAAGATCAGTATTATAGAGTATTCTTCTATCTCATCTTCGAACTTTGTAAATAATGAAGAAGGTTCTGATTCTTCCTCCCATGGGCTCGTTAAAATTTTACATGGTTGGGATTATTGAGTTTTCTTTCTTAGACTCATTAAAACAACAAGAAAGACATTCTTTTACCAAAAATAATAAGGGATGAGAAGGGTATATCACATCTTTTCAGTTTCAAAGGAAGTTAAGCTAGTCATGTCTTTGAACATAGCACCTATTTGAGTCTTTCATTTCAGTTGGGTATTAGTTTTTGACCTTAGGGTGAACCTGATCTCTGAGTTTTTACTACCCCAATTGGTTATTCTTCCAATCATATGGAGGGTTTGTTAATGTCTCCTACATTACTGGCTTATATCATTTCCCCTTCATGTTGAAAACATCCTAAGTCACTTTGTGTCGTGCTCACTGTTTAAGGATACAACCTGTGTCAACCATTCTGCAGTTTACCTTGACATCATGTGTCAACCATCCTGGTGTCAATTTGTTTCATCTTGTTACTTGTCCCACTCCACATCAGCTCATACCTTTTGAGTGTTCCTCATGTTGGATGATGGAGGATGCATTAAGGCATCCCTTACATTGGACTTATTCCCATCGAATTCAGCTCATTATGCTCTGGGAATGAATTTTAGAGTTTCGGTTAGTACCTTGGGGATTGCGGTCATCAGTGGAAGTTTCCCTCGTTGTTGAATAATGGGAATACATCAATGTTTCTTATTTAACAGGTTCCTCAAGTGTTTGACTTCAAGTCCACTTATTCACACTTGTTTGTTCGTACTAAGTACCTTAGACCCCATTATCATTATCGATGGAAGTCCTCGCATTTGTTAACAATATACATCAATGACCGGTAATCAAACGATACCCCCCATATTTGACCTCAACTCATTTATTCACATGGTTAGGGTTTGTACTTTGGGTTGTTTGGATGAAGACCTTGGGACCATGATAGCATCACCATATTTATGTTATCACCAAAGCTACGCAAGACTAAACCTCACTCATTTTTGGCTCTTCATAAGACATAGATCCAGTTTTTTGTTATGGATATGATCTCCCATTTTGACATGGATCCACGATTGTATTTCAGTGGCCATGCTATATATTCATCTCCTAGTTATGTATCGGAGATAATGTTGTATCATGCTACACATCTATATGATGTTAAGATTGTAATTGCTCGCTGACCTTGATCGTTGTTTCAAGTACTTTTGTGACTTGGTTATGCGGTTTCTTGCTCCTCCTTTGACTTGGAATTATAATGTATTTGAGCAATCATTTCCCTATGACCTCACACATTAGGGGGCATCTGTTATAGGTCAAATCTGCACTTCTCCATCCGTGATCACATTGCTCTGTCGATCACACAAAAGGACACCATCGATTGAAGAGCTAGGTTGACCTAGATGACGTACTGATGGAAGTACACTCTTTAGCTGAGAATTCTTACTGTTTCTCCTGATTTCACCACATGTGCACTACTCTTGCTACAGTAAACCAGTGCACACCTCAAAAGATGCACTACTTTACTCAAGGACAACCAGTGCACACCTTGAAAAATGTTGCAAACGCTTGTTGCAAAGTACAAGAGTTGCACACTATGCACTACTCTGGTTGTATGAAACCAGCACACATCTTAAGATGAAATCAAAAAATATATTAAGATTACGAATTGGGATTAGTTGAAGTTGGTTCTACAACTTCCCCAACCTCCCAATTCAACCACCTCTAGAATCCAACTGCCTAGCTTGTCCCATAAATATAAGGAGGATCCATGGGAGAGGAACCTAAAAGGAATGGTTTAAGCACTGTTACACTGGAGGAATTCTCAAGTCATTGTGAAGAGAAGGAGCCTAGGACTCGGTTGCAGAAGCATCTTGACTGATCAAGTATATTTGTACTGATTCATGTTTCTTTGACAATAAAAAGGTGGAAATACCCTTCCCTGTGTCAGTCCATACTCATCTGATTCATTACTTCACATCACTTTCCTATGTCCGTTTCGTGTCGATGATGTGGGATCCATTATGGCCCTCCTTCGACAAGTCTATTCCTGTCGACTTCAACTCATTATCTAGGAATTAGTCTTAGAAACCAACCTTAGTACCTTGGTACCTGCATGCCTCAATGGCAAGTTTCCTCATATTCAACAGTAGGTTTTCATCATTGACCTCTGATCAAATGATCTCACGGATGTTCGACATCAACTCATCTATTCACATTTCGTCGAGATGTACTATGATACCTTGGGAGTCATTTTCATCATTGGTGATTTCCCTCACACTTGTTAACGGTTTCAATCATTGACCAATAATCAAGTGGTTTCTAACATGTTCGACTTCAACACCTTGTAATCACATGGCTAGATTCGTATCATTTGCGATTGAGTAGAAGACCCTGGATGCACCTTTGTACTCTGATTGCATCCGGGTTGCGATGGAGATGTCCTTTGTATTGTCACACAGATCCACTTTTGTATTGGTCGTGGCTGTGTCATTACTGTCTCATAGATCTATGCTTGTTCATAGTAGCCATGATTTGTCTACAGTCTATATCATCTCAGTACTCATGGATCTGCAATGTATTGGTCACAGCCATGCTTTGAGTCAATTGCTTCCGAGCATGGGGATGCCCGCCTCGATGGTATATCTGAAATTTTGTTTTTGTTTCATCTCCTTGTTGCTCTCCTCGATGCTATCTCCTCATAGTATTTGTAAATTCTTTCGGCCATTAGTCCCTTCTGACCTCACACTTTAGGGGGCATCTGTTATACCTCCATATTTCATAGTGTCGCATCGTCACCATAAAAATAGTTGACGACACTTCCCCTACTGCTTAAAACACCCAGAAGACAAAAATGATGAATGATCCTTAAAGACAAACTTGTCCTGTCAAGAATCAACCCACTTGAGACTTCATATACTTACACTACCGCGCCTTGCTCAAGCTTAAGGGGGCGGTCGTCCCCACTACCGCGCTATGCTCCTTCTCTGCCACGTAGTACTATCGTGCTATGCTCAATTGAAGGGGTGCAGTACTCTTTTTTTAGCCTTTTTGCCATGGCTTGCGGAATCTTGATCTTCAAGATATTTTTGAGGATTGGTATCCCTGATTCGATCCTAACTCACTTTCTTAGATTACTGAGCCCGATCCACTAAACACTCCCAAGATCCATCCTTCTCTCTTGTTGGTTAACCCTACTACACACTATAAGAGAGAGGCCTTCCATGAGCAAAATGGGAGGACTCTTGGAGACATCAAACCTATGATCTTGAATCTTTGTGAATATAGCTAGAGGAGAAAGCACTTGGAGCTGGGTGTTGGCTTGAACATCAAGCAACCATTGTAAGTGACTTCAAGTTGGTAATAAAACATAACTTGTCTTGTTTCCCAAATTATGTATGTTGATCTTGTTTCAATCATATGATTTGTATCTGTTATAGATTTAGATCCTAACTCATATTTCAAGTTGCTAGAGAATCATATATGCTTGTATCTTGGTTTCATTCTGACAAGTTCATTCGCGAGGACTTGGAGATTGGAGCAACCACTAGGACGAGCAATTATATCGAAGGTCAATTAGATCTCTTCCATTCCTTTCAGCAATATAGTCTTGAGATGTTTGTTTAGATCTAGGAATTCAAGGTAGCATTTGTTATCTTTTTGTCTTAGTTTAGAGTCAATTAAGTCTACTTTAACCTAAGAGAGTTTCTACCTATCCGTAGGGAGAAATTTCTACAACAGATTGTTGTTGATGTTTGATTGCTTTCAATTTCATCATATTTATTATAGTCAAGATATGTTGAGGAAGGTTTCCTTTGTGTTGTAGGTTCATCATAGTGGACGATCAAGTAGAATACCAAGCAAAAGCTAGGACCAAACGTCGATAAAAAGGTACATCTTTTGATATCTTGATCTCTTTCATTTGTAGGAACTAAATGCAATGCAATGAATGTATTTACCTGTCACCCCACCCAAGTTGGTAGTGTCTTCTCCTCACTATAAGGTATTAATCCTGCACAACACTTTCCTAACATGAGTCCTGGGGGCAATGCCATACCCCCCACAGGTAGCGCACTAGAAGGTAACCCACCTAACAACCCCATTCCTCCATGGAGTGGGAAAGTTCCACAAAGTAACCAATCTTCTTGGGTACCACCTCCACAAGGGGGAAACCAACCTTGGAACACTTACCCAAACCAAGGAAACAATCAATGGAGTGGTCATATTCCGACAAGTAACCAATCTTATTGGGGCCCACCTCCACAAGGGGGAAATCCACCCATTAATCCTATGCCGCAATGCAATGGTAATGTTCCACCAAGTAACCAATCTTATTGGAACATACCTCTGCAAGGGGGCAATCCATACATGCAACTTGTTCCATAATGGAATGGACAACATTTAGGAAGTAACCAATATTTTTGGATGCAACCTCCGCAAGGGGGTAATCCTCCTTGGAATTCTTTTCAAGCCAAGGGACAACAACAATGGAACTATCAAGCTTCACCCACGTATCAATCATTTGCTATGGGACCATTCAAATCACCATTTCTAGACACGTTGAATCTACTAGATTTACCCCGTCTGACTAATGATCCTGTTCTACATATGAATGGACTGCCAACTATTCCAACTAAACTACCCTCATACATACCCAATTTTGACGAAAAATCAGGGGAGGGTCCATCAAATCACGTAATGACATTTAATTTGTGGTGTTCATCCAATTCCCTAGTTGATGATAGTATTAGGTTGAGATTGTTTCAACGAACCCTAACAGGAACTGCTGCGAAATGGTACATTGAATTTCCAAGCGATACATTCACGGAATTTTCATCTTTAGCTACGGTCTTCCTGACACATTTTCAATTACCTATCTGCTATGAGACAGGAACATAACTTTTATCTTCACTTAGGCAATCCACCGCTACTCACATATTGTTAATGCCCAATTTTGTCATTGTTTTTTATCATCAAACATGCTCTGTTGGCATTATTTTCACTATTTTTGATATGATAAGTCATATTTCTTGCCATTCAGACCACCATTTGAACTCAGGTATGAATACATTTGAATCTTTCATAAATCTTAAGTGATTATCATTATTTTATGGTTTATTAATGTTAATTTAACATTTCTCGACCTGCTTGGCACATAGACTTCGTTCTACAGGCTATGTTTTTCTAATGGACTCTCATTCAGATGCGCATTCACGCTGAAAATGCCCAGTCACATTCCGACTGTCGTTCAGCCCTCCGTTCACACCTATGGATTCATTGGTTGGAATATTCTGGGCACTAAAGGAAACAACTGTGACGTGGGTTCTATTGGAAATGTGTCCCTCATAGTTCGTGATCCCTTGTTCTATAAGATCTGTGTTCTTGTTTTCCCATATTGACAACGCATCAGTTGCCCACGTCAAAGAGAATCAACACAGCAACTGCTCGCGTGATGGGAACCAACACACACGGATTGTGGGAGACGACCTATGTGTTGTCATGAACTGTTCCTATAGCTATTAAGACCTCCTATTTTTAGAGAGGTCTACCACTGAAAGGGTCAACCTTCTTTCCTATTGTAAAAAAATATATAAAGACGTCTCAGGTTGAGAAACGCGGTTAGAAGAATAGGCGCAGAGCTAGAAAAAACATTGTTTAACTTTTGATTCAGTTAATAGAAAGTCTCTGATTTTAGCTGTTGATGAGTAAATTCATGTTCTGTTGATGATTGATATGAGTTAGACACAATCCATGATTATTGAGAACGACCCCTTAACAACCAGAGTTTTTTCATTATGTATATTTCATTATTTCTTTTCTGCAGATAAGTAGTTTTCATTTTCAGTATATGTATTTAACTTGGTTTTCCTGTAGATGGTGTTGTTTGTTTCTCTTGTAATATATTTCTTGTTATTAATACAATTTACATTTCTCGAATTTAAAGTGACCGGTCATGCTTAGTTCCTTTCAGCTTGCCTTTTAGCTTTTCCATTGCAATTAGATAGAGTTTAATTAGTTTAGTATTTCAAGTTCAGTTTATAGACAGATTTAGCTCTGATAATTTTCCTGTAGCTGTAGATTAGTTTTGTTTACCTTTCATCTTTGTTTTATTATGCAATAGAAATGGTTTTCCTTCCTTAGATATAGATTAGTGTAGTTGCTTCTCATTATTTCAATTTAACAGTTTATTTTCTGCTCTGTTTGCACAATATACTAATATGCACAAACCAGCTGGCATTAGGATCATTTAGTTTGCTTATTTTCATGGTTTATATCATTTCTTGTCATCCAGACTGCCATTCTGACTGTCATTCGTACTTTAATATTTTTTGTTTTGTTTTTATGCTTATTTAGAGTTCAGTTTCTCAGATTTTTGAATTGTATTATTTCTTGTAGTTAACCAGCAGTTGTATATGTAGTTAGAACCTTGTTTTGAATGACATAATGTTTTGCTTAAGCTTCATATTCATTTTTAGTTATTACTTATCTTTTAGCTTGCCTTAGTTTTCCTTATCTTTTTTATTTCTTAACTTGTTACTATTCTAGAACTCGTATATATCATTCTTAGTTTAGTTCACTTCATCTTTGTCAAGGTTGATTTTGGATTAAAGCTTGGTAATTTCATTTTCAAAAGTACATCATTTTTTCATGGTTTGATCATAAATCTCAGTTCAAGCATAGGATCTGCTCTTCTCAATTACATAATTAATGAAGATGCTCATGGATAGGATTTGATTCAGAAATAGAATAAAATTATTAAGTTTAATACTTGCTTCTAGATCGAACTTATTTCCAAGTCATTTGTATGTTCCTAGATTTCCTTGAATTTGTGTTGATAACTATATTTCGTGTCTTACCCTTGTAGGATAGAATAGATATTTGCATGCCTTCGATTTCAAAGTAGTCATTAGAAATACATGTTCTTGGTTTCTTGTTAATAGATCGATTGTTAATAACATCTCATTTCAAACCAGTCTTAGGTATCATAACTAGAGTTTTTAAGTATCGGTTGCTTATGGATAAAGAATAGATTACAATGTTTAAAATCAATTGTAATTGGTCACTTTTTAGCTTGCATCTCTTTGTAGAAGTTAAACTAGATTTACTTCCATTATGTTTCCTTGTCAGATTTGAAAGTCATTTCGATACATTTTCCCCTGTTCCCATTACATTTGACACATTTCCTCAAAATCCTCAATGAGAATGGAATTAGGTAGCTTATCTTAGTTTTAAGTATTTGTCGAATGCATGAGTAGTTTAACTGTTGAATTTCTTAGGTTTATTAAGTAATTGTAATCTTGCTTGAGATAATATAGTTTCTTGTCTTTACATAGCTAGTTGTAAGCTGAATCATTTCATAGATAGGTTTCTGAACTTATTCATAGTTATTACATAGTAACTAGTCTTTCTAATTCCTAGATTAGGGTTTGATCAGTGGTTTCCATTTTCATAAGAGTAGTTTGCTTTTGATCAAGTCTTGTTTCCTAGAATAGTATTGTTTTTATCTTTTCAATTATTGTTCATAGAGTAGATTAGTATATATTGATACTATTCTAATCTATTGGTTTGGTTAGGTCTAATCAGTTTAGTAGTTGTATTTCTGAAGTTTGACTCAATTTTTCATTTTGAAAGATCTTTTGATCTTTCCATTATTAAACATTTCTAAGGTCGATATAGCCGATGTCTTAGGTACCCTTCTACCTCAGCATATAATTTTCCACAAGTCTAATATTACCAACCCTGGACAATAATGAAATCTTTGGTGAAATCATTTAGACAATAATACACCCAACACATATCAGATCATATCCATGCGTGGAGGAGGCGCCGAAGGCTTATTAAAGTTGAAATCCCTGATCAATTCTTAGAAGATTAGTTCAAAAAATCACTATTACCTACTGTTTCCAAATATGTAGCCACATCAGAAGCCATGACCAAAGAACAAATCATTCATAGTGCTCAACAGATGGATTTGATATATTTCCAATTGGGCACACTTTATGATTTAATACCACATGTTGTAAGACCTGCATCCGATCTAGCTAGGCCACCAAAAGGACCTCCTACCCATGGTGTGATTGGATCCGTAAACAAACTTGAAAAAATTACCCAACAATTGGGACAAATATCGGTTCAGACTTTGCAACCCATAGCTGGTCAGGCAACACAGCAACCTGCAACTCCCACCCAAAGGAAAAAAGAATAAATAGAAGAAGAAGCCAAATGCCAATTCTAGGACAGGAGATGCACCTAAGGTGAATAATCCTACTAGAGGAAATCAGGAAAATTGGAAAAACAAATACCCTTGCAAAATTTTCCAAGGGTATCATCCGACTCATCTTTGTCCTCATATGGATGATATTCATCAAATGTTGGCACTACTGGGAGGGAAACAACAACCTTACATCCTAACTAAACCCTTCCCCCAGCAAGAACAGATGGTTGCTGCGGTGCCAACACCTCCACTGAGAGGAAATTAGGTGAACCCCCCACAAGGGGGCAATCCAGCGAATGCTAATATCTTCATAATTGATGAACATGAAATAAGCATTCAGACAAGGGCTCGTTCTTATGACATGCCTTCAAAATAGACAGAAACAACTGGATTTCATCCTAGTGGTTCTCTCACCATTGAGAAACCAACCATAGACATAGTACCTAGACCTCCAAACGGGGTTATCCGTAGAAAAACACACAATCCTAATGCACAAGCTGCTCAAAAATACAATGTGGAACTGAAGACTTAGCTCAAGCTCCTTGTGCAATGTCTGCATTGGAAGTATTGCAAAGTTGTCCTGCTCAACGAAAGGCACTATTGGATGTTATTGGCGGTATTGATCCATTTGACACCAATTTGATAACTTTTGACTTAGAACATCCCACATGTAGGCTTCCATCACAAATTGCATTTCAGATCAAAGTGACTTCACATGGTAAGAACATTTTTTGAACCATTGTGGATGAAGGAGCCTCAACTTGTGTCATGTCATTAACATGTTGGAAAGATTTTGGATCACCCACCCTAGTACCATCCCACACAATACTCAAAGCATTTGATGGTTATTCGTTCCCACCTCATAGACTCATAATGGCTTGCCCAGTTGAACTAGGAGGTAAAACAGTTCAAGTAGATGTTGAGGTAGTGGATGCACCCATAGATTACAATTTTCTATTGGGAAGTAGTTGGATACATAAGATGACAGCTGTAGTGTCTTCAGTATTCCGAGTTATTCGGTCCCCCTACCAAGGGAAGATTAACACAATCGATCAAATAGATTACTACACACCTAAAACTGGTCTCCACTTGAACGCACCTTTTGTAGGGGATTCAAAAAGTGTGATTCACGATGTTGGGGCAGGAATGTTCAAAGATTCGTCCCTCATGGGAACTTTTGCAATTCCACCACCAGTATCAACCCCTAACACTGCTCCAATTTCACGACTACATTAGAAGTATACTTTCCATTAAAAATTTTTCCTAATTCCATATCAGAAGTTGGTTCCACCTCATCAGAGGTAGCCTCCCAAAATGACATATTAGTTGAAAAGAGTGATGGAAATATACCAAATTCTATGCAAAATACTGAAATAGAGAGTGGTGTTCCCCTTTCTGCTGTAGATCTTTCTTACCAGTCTATTCAAATGGCTTTGACCGAATCAGATCAAAATCCTTCGAAGATGGAGAAATATGATCGTTATACTTCACCTATATGGACTATGAACTCTCAAAGTACTCATGACATCTTAGATCAGAATTTTTCTTCGGACAAAGCCATCCTTGAAGTCATGAATATATTTGAACGACCCTGGGAGGATATGCATCATAGATCCTCATTTCTTCCAAAGATTGATTCAATAGAAGTCAAACCTGAAAATATTTACTTTGATGATAACATGAACAAATACCAATGCCCTGTCCAAAAAAACAATGTGAGTTCGGAAGAAAATTTGGAAAACATTTTGAAAAACCATACCCATTGATATATCCATCAAACCTAGCATTGTTGAAAACATCAACATAGGTGCGGATTTCCCTCTAGAGTAAATTGCACTTTATACTGCTCTTTTTAAGGAGTTTCGAGATGTGCTCGGATGGTCTTACGAAGAAATGTTGGGCATCGATCCCAGCATTGTCGAACATGAGATAAAAACCTATAGCAATGTCAAACCAGTGTGATAGAAACTACATCCAATTAACAATGTCAAAGTAGAGGTCGAGAAGTTATTGAAAGATGGATTCATCTATCTTGTTCCTTTAATTGATTGGGTATCCAATCCTGTTCTAGTTAATAAAAAGCAAGGAACTATCCGGGTCTGTACTGACTTTAGGGATTTAAATTTGGCTTGTCCCAAAGATAACTATCCCACACCCTTCATCGATCAGATTATAGAAGAATGTGTCGGGAATGAAATCATTTCATTTATGGATGGATTTTTTGGTTACAACCAAATCCAGATAAAAAAGGAGGACAAGCATAAAATGACTTTCATATGCCCATGGGGGACTTTTTCCTATCATAAAATGCCTTTCGGCCTTAAAAACGTCGGGGCTACTTTTCAAAGAGCCATGTCATATACATTTCATGACATTAAGAAAATAGTTGAGGTTTATCTTGATGATTTGGAAGCCAAATCTAAAAGGAGAGCTAAACATATTGCACATTTACAAGCTATCTTCGTTATATGTTACAAGTACAACATCAGGTTGAATCCACACAAATGCATGTTTTGTGTGGACTCCAGGAGATTACTTGGTTTCATAGTGTCCAAAAAAGGGATTATGGTGGATCCCATCAAGGTTGAGGCGATACTTTAGTTTCCTTCCCCGAAAACAATCACACAACATCAAAGCCTTCAAGGGAAATTTAACTACTTAAGAAGATTTGTCGAAGATTTCACTGAAAATTCTAAAGGTTTCATGCATCTCCTAAAAAAAAATGCACTATTGATATGGGATGACCAAGCTCAACAATCATTTGATGCCATAAAGAGAGATTTGGTCTCTTCCCCAGTACTTAGTCCACCGAACTATAGGAGAGAATTTTTGCTATATTTTGCAGCGTCTAGTTCCACCATAGGAATGGTATTGGCGCAAGAAGACGAATCTTCACAAGAGCATTATTTACTATCTTAGCAAGGGCCTTGCAGGTCTCAAGTTGAGATATTCCCAGGTTGAAAAGTTGGACTTGGCGGCAGTTCATGTCATCCAACGACTTAGACATTACATACTTCCAAGAAAAATGTCCATAGTGGCTGAAATGAACCCCACCAAACACATTTTGTCCTGCCATATCATTGGTGGGAAATATTCAAAATGGGTAGCAATTTTGCAAGAATTCAACCTCGAATTCCAAAATGCTAAAGCCAAAAAATCATTGGCATTTGTTGAACTAATGTCTGAGTTACCATCAGAGAAGGAGGATACTATATCTGTTGAAACATGTATTCCTCATTGCAATTTCTGATCCTTGGTATGGAACATTCATCATATATCTCCAAACCCAAAGGATTGACCCTCAATTTTCTAACATTGAACGACGTTGCATTCAACACCAATCACGAAGATACCTCATCATAGGAGATACTTTGTACCTTCGAGGAATAGACATGATCTTAAGACGTTTTTTAGTACATGAGGAAGCTGAACAAGTTCTGAATGATTGCCACGCTGGGGCATGTGGTGGTCACCTTTTTGAGTTGGCAACTGCCCAGAAAATCTTGTGTGCCAGATACTTTTGGCCTACAATATTCAAAGATTGCATTAATTCGGTTAAAAAGTGTCACCCTTGCCAAATATACACAAGAAAAATGAGCGCACATCCTACTCCCTTACACCCTGTAGTAACCGTGGGACCTTTTTCAAAATGGCCTATTGATTTTATGACAATCAACCTGCCTTCAACTGATGGACACGACTACATCATCGTAGTAGTGGACTACTTCAGCAAGTGGGATGAGGCGATGCCTACATTCAATTGTGTGGGTAAAACTGTAGCATGTTTTCTTTTCAATCACATGATAGCAAAGTTTGGTGTACCCAAAGAGATCATTACCGATAACGGAAGTCATTTTTGGAATTCCTTTATGGATGAATTTACCAATCGGTTATAATTGCGACAGGACTTTTCCTCACCATATTACCCTCAAGCTAATGGACAGGTCAAAGCCATCAATAAGGTTTTGAAAACTATGTTGCAGAGGACAATATATAAGAACAAAATTAACTGGCACTTAATGTTATTCACCGCTCTTTGGGCTTACCATACCAATGCTAAAACTGCAACTGGATTCACTCCTTTCCAACTGGTTTATGGAGAGGAAGCTTTGTTATCGATTGAATGTGAAATCCCATCATTAAAAATAGTCGTCGAACTCCTACCTAACACTTTTGATGAAGAAGAAAGGCTTCTCCATCTTCATTCTCTTGATGAAACTAGAAGGGAAGCCTCTCTAAATGTAGAAACACACAAGAAAAGGGTTAAAATGCAATATGACAAGTCTACTCGTCCCCGAGTCCTTTGTCAAGGAGATATGGTTTTAGTTTGTGACCAAAACCAAGACAAAATCGGAGAAGGGAAGTTTGTACCAAAATGGTTTAGCCCACTTGTAGACAAAACTGTATTACTGAGAGGAGCTTATGAATTGAGCTTATGACAAAGTTTTGAGTTCAGGAGGTATTTTTCTTGGATCTGCAACCAACAATGTTGCAGAATATAGCGCAGTCAATGAGCTTCGTGTCGAGGCTATCACCCTTGGCATCCAACGAAGAATAGTAAAACTAGACTCAGAATTAGTTGTATCTCAGTTAAATGGTCAGTACCAGGTTTGAAATACTACACTGTTTAGAAAGTTTCTACGAGTACGTCTTTTAGAACGTCAATTTGAGTACAATTAATATACCCACGTTCTTAGAAGTCTGAATGGTTTGGCTGATTCCTTAGCCAACTACGTACTTGACTGGCATCTAAGTCATTAACATCACACCAAACAAGCAAGCATGTACATTATTCATGACATTTTAATTGAACATATCATTTAAAAACATAAGTAAAAGCCGAAATATTCTAGCTTACATAATAACCCAAAAAGTGTGTAACTTTACACACAACAAAAAGAATAGTGTTAATACTTTTCTCTTTTTGTTTATTTTTCTTCAAGATAACCCCCCCCCAAAAAAAAAATCACAAAAACAATAAACAATTTTGGAAAATTCAAAAACATATACAATTATTTCAAAATTTCTTGGTCTAGCATCAGAACTCACCCACAATTGGTAGATCACTAAGTAAAGGTTCATAGCTTCTAGAAATTCATGCTGAGCGGAGATGCTTCCTCTCATCCATCGACTGCACCTACAATGAATATGGTAAAAAATGAGTAGTTTTACTTATGTTTTTTCTATACAGGTATGACCACATCCTTTTGAATGATATAATGATGCATCGTTCCTCATTTTTAGATATCTTTTTAGATATTAAATACACATTTGAACTGGTTTCTGACTAAATAGTTGGGTAGTGAAATGGTTTTTTATTACAGGATTTGGAGACCTTGACAGTTCGAACTATTTGATTTAGGTAATTGGAGATAGACCATGATTCATGGTGATTTATGACTTTGGCATTTTTTACAAGACTCAATATGAAGTACACCATATTACCCCATCTCCTACTTGGACATTCTACCAAATTGGATACACTCAGTCACATGGTATTACTTCACCATCCGTCGACACATAATCCTGCTTCAGATAGCCTACACATGGAGGGAACATCTGTAAGAGTGTGCACAACTAGCTCTTCCCTTGTCTGCAATATGATTCGTTTCCTTGGCCTGACGCATTCCCTTGAAGAATAGGTGTATGTCCATGCAACACTCATTCCCTACCATGTATTTTAGCATTATTTATTCTTTTTCAACATGATAAAATGAAAAAGCATAAAAATAAAAAACACAAAAATCCAAAAAAGGGAAAGACTTGAATCATTTCATAGTATAATATTGAAGAAAATGACAATAGTTAGTCCTTGTTGGCCTTGAACACAGGACATAATTTGCTCTCCATTGTCAATACACCGTTTACATTTTCCTTAGGAAGCTGTACCAGTATTTTGAGCAATCCTCCACCGATGGGTTATCCTTCCCGTCACCTATGGAGCTTCCGTCAATGCATCTGGCATTGGCGGTGTTAGCACTTAGATTTTATCCTGGTTGTAAAAGAATAACACCTAAGGTAACCTATTTCAAACCAAACTTTAAGCAGAAAAATCAGCCATTTTTTCCACCAGAGAGGGCTCTCTCACAAGATATATGTAAAGGCTAAAAATATATAGAAGTACGTTCAAAATTCCTCAAAAAGATTTTCTTGGTTGAAAAGGAAAACAAGAAACATTGGGTATGGAGTCAACTTTTCAAATATTTAACGTGCCAGCAAGAGATTTATACCAAACAGATTTCCATAGAGGCAAGATAGCAATCATATCACAGTCAATTAGATTTTTCAGGTGGTATAGAAAGAAACAATGACAGTCCATCAACAATAGGCATCTAACTGGGACGAATCTATTATCAACTTTGGAGAAATAGTGGATATTTAATAGCGATAAAACGAGGCATAACTAGTATGAATCCCAATTTATTTCAAACGTTCATTTAAATGTAGAAGAAGAACATAATGGAAGATATAACAAAGAAAGTGGGCATGCACATATAAAGATAAGGGAAAAACAGACTGTAAAATTGATCAACACATGAATCTCTGGTCTCAAAAGATAGGTATTTTCACTGTACTGTCTTTTATTTATCAAAAAATGGACTTCAAAACATAATCGTCTCTCAAAGAGTTTCCAACCTTTTCAAAAATGACTCTCATTGTCTTTTATACAAAATTCGGAAGAAGCTTGACATAACTGCTTCTTCTAACTAATAACTGAAATTGTTTTAACTTGAAAGATAACTGTTTTTAAACAATAGATAACTGTCTTCAAATAATATTACAAATTTTAAAATAAAGCATCAATTTGCCACTTGGAAAAAATTCTGAAATAGCATCTTTTTGCCACTTGGCAAAAATTCTGAATGTATCTATGAATGGACAGAATATCTTGTCCTTCCATATTTGTCCACATAGTTCCATTGGTTGGCCATGGGTAAATCATAACTGGTCATTTCTTTCACCAAGACTCGCATTTCAACGTGACCTGCATAAGAAACAAGAGGAAGATTCTCACAGGTTGAGATCAACATACTTAAAATTTCAAAGTCTTCCGCAATTTTCTCCATTAAAATTTTCCCTATAAGCATATGATCCAACTGTTGAAACTTTTTGTGATCCATTCTTATGTCAAACAACAATCTCTTATAATCATTAGGAGGAATCAATTCATTCTTTTCATCCCAAAAAGCAGGGAATCCTTTGTTTATTAATTTTTCAAATCGCTTCTTAAACTTTACTACTTCCTCTTGTATATCTCCAGCTTTAGCTTCAATATTTTCAACATGCGAATATTTTCCGAAGATTCTTCTGGCCCCTGTAATGACTGAAATTCTATTTATTATATTCATTGCTGTCAAGTCTGCTTCAGTTAAACTGTTTAAGAAAGTTATTGCTCTCTGTGCTATTTCTTTTGGCTTCTTGTTTAAATTCTCTCTGACTGCTCTGCAACTCTCAAAGGCATCTTTGGCTACTTTTTCTTTAACTCTTATATAATCAAGATAAGGTCTCAATTTTTCAACTTCTTTTATAATTTGATCCCATACCATATGTTTGCAACCTTGCATTGCAACCTGTCCTGTCACATGAGCTGCCAAACCGTTATTATTATCACTTAATTCCTAATTTTTTATTTGCAGGGTTTTTATTTCCTTATCTTTAGTCTCATTTTCTTCTTTGAGCTTCTGTATTCCCATCTTCAATTCTTTAATTTCACCTTCTTTCAAACTCACTTGGGACATGGCTTGTAAGAGACCATCTAATCCAGTTTTATCTTCATCCGTATCTGTCTGTACCTGTTGCTGACCAATTTCTACTAATTTTTTCTTTATTTCCTCCAATTGCTCTTCTAAACCAATTTTCTCTTTTTCCCAATGATCTCTTTCCTCGGTGAGCTTCAAAATTTTTGCAGTAACATCCTTTACTTCATTTGACAGCTCTTCTTTTTCTTTTTCCAGTACTATTAATTCGGCTCCTTAGATAAGCACAATGTCTGGAATTTTTAGCTTTCGCCTTAACATTAGAATTGTATCATCCTTTTCTTTGAGCAATTTTGTTGCTGCATCTCCCTCTTTGTTTATCAAATCTACTTGCAAAATTTTTATCTGTTGTTGTCGAGACTTATTTTTTGCTTTCTCTTGGCTCAAATGATTATTCAATTTATCCAGTGAACTTTTCAATTTGTCTGCCTTTAATATTGCTCCCAAATAATCCGAATATATAACCTCTCCTGTTTCTCTCTGCAATAAAATTTTATCTGGGGCATTTATTTTTGTCAAATCTACCTTCATCTCTGAGATCTTATCTTTAGTAACAACTAAAAACTTTAAAGAATTTTCTTTGACATTTTTACTAGTAAACAAATTTACTTCAGTGTTGGATATATTTCTAACCTTTGGAAATAATAGACTGGTTTGTCTAGAGGACTCCTGTTTATTTTGACTGTGTTCATTAAATACATCCATCATATTATGTGGTTTATTTACATCACCTTCCACTGGGGATTCTTCAATACTATATTCTTTTACCATGACCTCTGGTATTTTGACTTCAATTCTTCTTTCCTCTTCTGAAACTGCCATTAACTCTTGTTTTTCATCCATTTTCAACTTTTTTCCTTTTTCTGCTCCTTCACCTTCAATGTTCATTATATCTTGTATGGGTCTTTTAAACCCCACCATTGCAGTATTCATCATGATTTCTGCCACTGTTGTTACATCTGCCAATATCATTTCTTTATCATGTGAAACGGGAATGATTTCTTCCTTATACTCCAACCAATTGGCTCTGTCAGACATTCCCTCAATCGTCTGATGATTCAACACTTTGATGCGGTGATCCGTTCTCTGTTTTGATATTATGTTTAACGGATCATACTCAATAGCCATGTCTATCTCAAAACCTGTATCTTTCAATAATTTCTCTATATAAACAGTAGCGTTTTTATTCTTCAATGTGAATGGGCCAAGTGTGAACGGATACCTGATATCTGTTGCTTGTTTGAAAACCAAGAAATTATTATCCTCAATGATTAACTTCTGTCTCAGGAACTCTAAAGCAAAAACCCTTAAGGTAAGAAATGCTGGTAAAACATAGGGTTTATGTTTGAAACCATATAATCTGATCACTGTACTGTCCTTTGAGAAAAACCAATCTCCTACAACGTACTCTGCACTCAATTGCATGCATGCTTGCATTTCTGGTAATACTCTAGGCAATTTTTCACCAAAGATCATTCTGTAAATCTCAGAGAGCATATAATTTATGTAATTGAACATGTTATTTTCTAACAAAGTTGTGAAAATGATCTTAGGGAATTGAAACTCTTCATGACTGGCTACCATGATCATTTTCATCAAAAAAGAATGAAATCTGAAATGCCTCAGAGTGGGGAAATTGACCATCTGGTCATGAATCTTCTCTGTAAAAAAATATTCAAAATTAAGTCAAGGGATTTGATTTTCATCAATCCCTGACTGAATTGTACTCATTTTATACAAAAGGCTCAACTGAAACTCGGTTACATAAATTTCTGTGTCAAACCCTAGGATTAAAGCCAACAAAGTCATAACCAATTGGGTATTTTCATCAAATAAATTGATATCTATAGGGTACAGGATATCTAAAATGTTGGTTTCTGGTTTAAGACATGTAGACAAAAAAATTTCTCTATCATCTTGAAGGGTTCGCTGATAATATTCAATAATAGAGGTTTCAGAAAAAATCTCAGACTCGAGGGTTTGGGAAAATTCTATTTCTAGGGCTTTAATTATTACGGCAGGCTCTATTTTACAAACGAATCTGGTTTTTTGACTATTTAAAACAGTTCTTTCTTCTCTGGAGTAATTCTTAGCACACCATGACACAAATTCTGGAAAAGATGGGATTTGGTCAGGGAAAAAGGCTAATAAGGACGACTGGTGGACTCTGTGTATATCTATACCGTCTTTTAATAATTTAGACAACCTAAGTTTAACTTCAGCGACTGGAAACCTGGTTAGGGTATCATGAATGTCTCTATCTCTATCTTCTAGGGCTTCCTTTGCTTTAAAAACATCTACATCATGTACAGTTTCCATTTTAAAACATTTCTTCAAACAAAATTCCGTTTAAAAAGTGGGCTAGGTCACCAGACCCTACCTGTATAGACTGGTCTTTATCCTTCTGTCGCAGTTGCTGATCTCCACCAGTCTTCAGAGCTCCTAGGGATAGGGACACATATACAAAATGTCATTATTTGAAACCATTTTGTTTTATATAAGCCTTTTTTATTAACTTTCTAGCAGCTTTCTGAATGTAGTTTATATCTAACCGTTGATCATGAGCCTTTTGATTTGAGTTGTTAGATATTGCGTCCCTTTATCTCCCATGGTGGTATCCGCAATATGAATAATGGTTTTCTTCTCCAATTTTTTCCTTGTGTGAATCAACCATTTTATGACCCCTGTTAGAGTGGTTTAATTTCCGCAACCGCTCTTTCTTCTATCAAGTGCGCACTTTTCCTGATGCGGATGAATCTTGGCCGTTGATTTTGTCCCAATGTATATTGTCCCTCCGATTGATATCCACATGTGGCGTATTCCCTGACGTGTTCTCCATCTGCCACGTGCTACAACCTGCCACTTATTATCCTGCCACGTGCTATGGCTCGCCGTGCCTTATCCTTTGGTGGTTCCGCACAACGTTGTGGTGGTTTGTGATACCACTATCATGTAAATGTGGACTAATGAAACTGTGACACGTATCCGATGGTATTAAGTCCGCAACCACTCATTGACATTTGCAAATGATCCTTTTGGCGGTGCGGGAAACTATAACAGCCATTGATTTCCACTATTGTCATCTCCGCCATTGAAACTTGACCAAGACTTAACCGTTTCAAAAATTTTCTTTCGGACTTTGGATACGTGGGTTTTTCTTGTTCTTTTTTGTATTATGAACCTTTACTTCAACTCATTTGTAGTAACTTCACTTCCTTTGGGTATTTTTTGACAATTTTCTTAGGGTTTGAGCATTTTCAAATGTAGTGTCAACAGATGGATTTCATTAAAGTTTGTTACTCAAAGTCTTATGTTTCCAAGTGTCCATTATGCATCGTGTTATGTGTACAAGGGAAGTTCAAATAGAGTCGGCCATTCCTCAAATATTTCTCACCAAACATGTCGGCCATCCTTATGTCAGTATACAGTGTTGGATCTCACATTTCTATGCAATTATATCATACTATTGATCTCTATTTCGTATCAGTTGATGTGGGATGCATTAATGCCCTCCTTCTGATGGATCTATTCCTATCGACACGAAATCACCATCTAGGAAATGGATAGAGAAACTCAGGAGTACCTTGGATTTTGCAGTCATTAGTAGCAGGTTTCCTTGCAAATGATAGTGGGTATACATCAATGACCCTTGATTGTTTGATTCTACAATTGTTCAACTTCAGAATGTCTATTCACACTTGCTAGTTTGTACTCAGTACCTTAGAGTCTTGTTGTAGGAACAACTTATCCCATGCTTCATTCTCACCATGGGAGTGCCATCATGTAAATATAAAGGTATTTTGGTAAGTTTTAATTTTTGGTTTGCTATCACATTGTACCCTTGGTTTGGTGTGTTTACTTATCACTATTTCCTCCTTTGAAAATTTCTAAGTTTCTGGTTGTTTTATTGATTTGCAGAAAACCTTACTTTCTTTGCCAAAGATATTTTTCTTACTGCAAATCCCGAAATCCTACAATTGCGGATTGCGGGAATCGTTTGTTTTTCATTTCGAATTTCATCAACCCGAAACCCACAACCTGAAATTGCGGATTGCGGGAAGACCATGTAAATATTGTAGAAATTCCGATTTCGCAACCCGAAACCCAAAATTCAAGATTTCGTATTCCGGAAACTCGTTATGCTAATAAATCGCGTTGTTTGTTTACGAAACCCACAACCCGCAAATTGTGGATTGCAGGTTGTGGAAAACTAATTCAATTTTCAATATTTGTTTTTCGTTTCCGAAACCTGAAATCCGTAATTTCAGATTGCGAATTTTGGAAACACGTTCTTTTATTTTGCAAAATTTGTAAAACCCGAAACCCGCAACCCGGAATTTCGGATTGTAGATTTTGGGAATCTTAAATAAAATTTGGTTTTCGAACTTGTGAATTCGATCCCGCATCCCACAAGGGCTAATCTCAGTCATTTGTTTCTTTTAAATCTACGGTCCAGATTCGATCCGACTGAAAAAACCATAAATACACGATTTTTCTATTCTTCATTATCTTTTTTACTGTCGAAAATTTACGCTCCTACATGGATTTTACTGTTGCTTTTTTTTACCAGGGTCTCCTTCATGAATTTTCGGTCATTCACAGGTTGGCTTGCTGTCATGTTTGTATTTTCTATTTGCAGTTTTCTGTTTATGATTTGGTTTTCATTTTATTTTATGTATTTGTCAGAATTTTCAAAGATTTTCCCAGAATGTCTCGCAATACCCGGTCCAAGGTACTTCACAAAGATTCACTAACCAAAGACCCCAACTTTGGCATCTTCTCAAACACCAGTGAAAGGGTCACTGAAACCTACCAGATGGACTGGACCAAAATATTTGCTATCTTTGACAATGACGACCTTTCAGACATCAAGGAAGATCGACCTGCATATGAAAACATTAGGGCTTCCCAAATCCATGCTATCATTGCTCGCCCTGTTGTCCTGCCTTATACAGACCTTGTCAAATGGATTGTTGAAAATGCTAATCCTAAATATCAGTCGTTTAATGACAGTGCAGGGTCACAATTGGCAACCTTTCGTCCTGAATTTTTTATTAGGGCTTTTTCCCTTAAGCCGGATGTACAAATACTTAGCCCCGATTTCATTCAATCCTCCAAAACTAGATACAATTTTGATTAAATGATGAAGTCATGGATGATTAAACCCAGTAATTTTGTGCCAAAGGTTGATAACCTTTACCTAATCGCTTGGTTCAAACAACCATACTCCTTATTGGCAGCCATGCTCTGCAAGCTATTTGGCCTACCCAATTGCTCAGTTTTTAAAGTTGAGTGGGATCCCATTGCTCACCATGTCTTGACAATAGGGGAATCATTCCCTTGGGCATCTATCCTATCTTCAGAGCTTAAAACAACAATTCAAGACTATCAAAAGGCGCCTGCTTCGAGAAAGCCACATTTTTACCTATCAACTTTCGTTCTTGATGTCTTTTGCTCAGAATTTCAATATCCTAACTTATGATGGAATTGGACTATTGAAGCTCCACTAGTCCATATATATCACTCGACACTATGGGAAATCAACTATGTGCCCTTACTTTATGACATTTGTGACCACTTCATGGGTACTGTTAGCTTCAAATTATTCAAGTAGGAAGCTCCTTCCTTTTCAGTTGATGCCAGAACTTTCATCAACATGATTGGTGATTGGTATGTTTATGAGTCCTTCTCATATCTCAGAGTGTGGGGAAGTGACAATGTTCACCTTCTGCCTAGAATAGTGCCTGACAAGTTGGTAATTCAAAAGGTTTCTTATCAGACTGTCACTAATGGTGTCTCCAAGAAGCTCACTGGTCCTAAAAAGAGGGGTTGGCCTAAATTCTCTTTAAATATTGGGCCATTAGTTATTCCTACCTCAACTTGGGCTATAGTGCTTGGTGATCAGCTGGATCCTTTGAGGTTAGGTAAAGATCCCAAAAGAAAGCATGATCCTAAGAAGTTCCTGGATGCACATTTCAAGCAGTATCACATGAAAATGGATTATGTCGATGAAGAACGCCTAGATGATTCCATCTACCAAGGAGTGAATACTTTTTCTGAAGTATTGGCAAGGGCTAAGATCTTAGATGAACAACAACAGATTATGTCCTATCAGAAAGAAATAAAAAATCAAGTCTACAGGAAAAGAACAATGGAATTGAACCTCATTGAGCAAGTTAGAAGGGATAAAGAACAAAAGTTAATCCAACAAGCTAATTCCCCTCTCATGCTTACCTATACAGATGGAGATAAAGGTAAATCCCCCATGGAGAATCCTCCTTAGATGAAAACAATTGAGCAAGTTAAAGCTTTATTGAAGACCTCTCATGATTCACAGCAGCAGTAAGAAAAATTGACTTTAGTATTGGGTACTCGGCCAGTGGAACCACCTAAGATCCCTATGGATGTTCAAGTGACTATTGCAGCTTTGTAGGTAGCTGATGATTTGACACTGGTTAAGGTTAACTCTGCCAACAGATAAAAAGATCAGGTTTCTACATCAAAAGTCCCTACTGTTGATCTCATTGACAGTGATGTGGAAGATGAGCCACATTCTACATTTCAAGTGACTGAAGAAGTTACTGAGAAGGCGACTGACAAGGTTATTGAAGAAATCATTGGGGAAGTGATTGACAACTCACAGGATGTCACAGACTTGTTGAATATTATTGAGATGGATTACTCTGATCCTACTCAACAAGTGTTGGAACTCACCATTACCTATAATGTTTCAACTTCATCTATGTTACTTTCTTCCATTGAGGATCTGTCTACTTTTCCTATAGGGGTGATGCCACCATTCTCCATGTTTCGATTGTTTCATATTCTGACATCTAGAGCCACCCCTTTTCCTGGTAACTCAGTTTCTTTTACCATTCCTTCATCTATTTTTGTAGAATTCCATCCTTCGACTGTCCCTCTACAATTACCCATATCTACTTCATCATTAACTACTGAGAATGAGTCACCCTCAACCCCTTCTCCATTATCACCATTTGCTAATGATGATCAAGTTCCTCTTTCTGAAGCTTTAATTTCAATCCCTTCTCCTACTCTTGTTATATCAGTTCCTTAGACTGTATCTACCTCCCCGGCTATTCCTCAAGTTACCATGCCCATGCCTAATCTAATGGCCACTCAGACTCCCTCATTGGTTTCTACAGAGAATGTAATCTCAATCACTTCTGAGATAATAATTGAATATGAAGATGATGAGGTAGTCCCTCTTGGACATAATTTTTACAACAAGGAAAATAAAGCAGTGGTAAAGAGATGTAAGAAGAGGAGCAGGGATCAAGGTGAATTGGAAGTATCTATCCCTAACCAAATAGTATGGAATCAATAGGAAAGTGACCCCCAGACATGAGCAATTGAACTAGCTATAGCCTTACAAGCATTTGTTGGTGCAAATCTTGATTCAGTCTAGATACTTAATAAGGAAATTGATGAGAAGAAAGAAGAACTGGAAAGGCTGTCAGAAGAATTGGTGAACACCAAGGAAGATCATGCGATTTTTGTAAATGGTCTCAGGAGAATATGGTGTTAGTTTTTAAGAATTTACTTCAATCTGATCTAGGATCTTAACTGAGAGAACAACATGCACAGCATATCAATCATGGACACAATAATGCAAGCACACAAGAGACACAGAGTTTACTTGGGGAAAACCATAAAGGTGAAAAAACCCAATAACTTCCTCAAAGATAGATAGAGCAATGATACAACCCAAACATAAGAGATAGACATCTCCTAGCAGTAGCTTCTCCTCCTCCACAAGTGCACCACTCTCCAAAGAGTGTGTGTGAGAATAGAATGATCAAATAGAGTGCCTCCCGCACTCTATTTATACTTGACTTGACTTGAATAATAACCTTTACTAGGTCATCCTTAACTTAACCACATAACATAATGCTGACTGGGCCGACCCCCAATAGGGTGGTCTAATAACCCTTTGACCCACATGGCTGATCCGCAATAGGATTGTTAGCGGGAAAAACTACCCTATAGTAAGGAAACAAATACTATCAACTAAAAGGGGATGACAGGTAAGCATATTAACTGTGTTACAGAGATGTTTATGAAAGGAGATAGGTTATAGGTCTTGAGAACATACCTTTAGAATGATGTTCGATCCTAGCTCTTATTCGATCTTGCGCTCGATCCTCAAGTCAACCTCCCGTTCAATAAACCTGCAATACAAGTACCTTTCTCAGCGTATCTTGGATAATATATAATGATGAAATAGACAAAGCAATTTAAACATCCAATATTAACCAAAGCAGATCCAAACAAGTATATCACTTCAATGAACACTTAATTTGGGACAAGAAAGATGCTTCAACCTTTTATTGTCAAATGCAAATTGATGATACAAAGTATACCTGACTTTGTGACATGCTCCTGCAACCTGATCCTGGGCTCCTGCTCTTCTCTGGCTTGTATATCTTCCTGCATAATCTCCTCCAATGCAAGCTTCTCTTTAAAAGTCTCTTAATAACATTCATGTCTCTAACCCCTCTCTTGATTCTTCCTTGTATTTATAGGACAAGGGAAGCAGTTCAAGTTGAGAGATGGTTATGGAGGAAGTTGGGGAAGTTGGAAAACCAACTGCAACTAATCCTCTTCGTGAAATTAATTTTTTTTAATCATCTTTTGAGATGTACGCTACTATTGCTCAGTGAAGTAGCGCTCAGGGCGCTACTATAGTGTTTTTAAACTAGAGCTCATCACTTTTTGAATGTTGAGCGCTACTCTGTTGAAGAGGAGTAGCGCTCATGGGGCTTGAGTGCTACTATTGCACACTGGAGTAGGGTATAGGTGCTAGTCTATTGAAGTATAGTAGCGCTCATGTCTCAAAATGACATTTTTAGGGTTTTGCTAGTCTTGCCAAGAGGTGGAGTAAGTCAAAGTCTCATCTAGGGTCAACATGCTCCTCCATCCAAGTTGTCCTTTTCTGTGATCAACAGCTCAAGATGATCACGGATGGAGAGGTGCAAGTTTGACCTATAACAAATGCCCCCTAATGTGTGAGGTCAGAGGGGAATGATGGCCGAAATACATTATAATCCAAATCCAGAGGAGGAGCAAGGAACCGCAGAAACAAGTCACAAGAACACTTGAAACAAATATCGAGGTCAGCTATCAATTACATTTGTTGACATCATATAGATGTGCAGTGTGATACAGCATGATCTCTGATATATAACAAGGAGATGTATACATAGCATGGCCACTTGGAATAAAAGCGTGGATCCATGTCAAACTGAGAGATCATAGCCATAACAACAAACTGGATCTATGTCTCATGGAGAGCCGAATATAAGTGAGGCTCAGTCTTGCACAACTTGGGTGATAACAGAATGAGGTAATGTCATCCATAATCCCAAGGTCTTCATCCAAAACAACTCTAGGTACAAACCCTAACCATGTGAATAGATGAGTTGATAGTCGAACATGGGGGGTATCGTTTGATTACCGGTCATTGATATATACCATTAACAAATGCGAGGACTTCCACCGATAATGATGATGGGGCCCAAGGTACCAAGTACGATCCACCGAGTGTGAATAGATGGACTTGGAGTCGAACACTTGGGGATCCTGTCGAAGAAGAGACATTGATGTATTCTCAACATTCAACAGTGAGGAAAATTGCCACTGGTGACTACAATATCCAAGCTACTAACTGAAACTGTAAACTTCATTCGCAGAGTAAGATGAGTTGATGTCGATGGGAAGAAGTTCTTTGGAAGGGAGGCCCTAAGGCATCCTCCATCATCCAACTCGAGGAACACTCAACTGGTATGAACTGATATGGAATAATATGTAACAAGATTGACACTAGGATGGCTGACACATGAGGTCAAGGTAAATTGCAGAATGGCCGACACTGGGTATATCCTTGAACAGTGAGCACAACGCAAAGTGTCTCAAGCAGTTTCCGACATAATAGGGTAAATGATAAGCCTGAAATGCAAGAGACATTATCAGACCCTCCATATGGTTGGAAGAATAACCAACTGGGGGAGTAAACAACTCGGAGATCAGGTTCACCCTGAGGTCAAAAACTAAACCCAACCGACAAGATAGACTCATGTAGGTGTGGTGTTCAAAGATAGAACTGACGGAACTGCCTTTGACATTGAAGATATGACACATCTTTCCCATCCCTTATTCTTTTTAGATAAAAGAATACCTTTCTTGTTGTTTTAATGAGTCCAAGAAAGAATGAAAACTCAATAGATCCAACCATGTAAAAATTTTAACAAGCCCATGGGAGGAAGACTCAGGACCTTCTTCATTGTTTACAGAGTTCGAAGAAGAGATAGAAGATTACTCTATATTACTGATCTCTGTATTTTAATATCGAGCTGAGATCTATTCTTGCTCGCCGGTGTTTTCAATTTTAAGGAATCTGAAAAACTTAAACAATAACTCCATATATCTACTCGTGGATTTTAGTATCGAGCCCAAGCAGATTAATGCTCACTGGTGTTTTCCTGTTTATAGAGTCTGAAAACTTAAACAATCCTCTTTTCACCTATCTGCGGATTTTATATCGAGCCCGGATTGGTCTGTACTCGGCGGTGTTTTCTTGTTTATAGAGTTGAAAAACTTAAACAGTCCTCTACTTACCCTCTCGTGGATTTCACATCGAGCCCGAGTAGGTGAATGCTAGCTTGGTATTTTCATGTTTAAAGAGCCTGAAAACCCTAAAGAAGGATCTAAAAGGTCCTTTTTTGTGCAGTTAGTCTCCTCCCCTGAAAAAGTATAAAACAAAGGGAGAAGAACTCTTCTAGCGCATACAGAAGTATACCTAGAGTATACCTTTTCCGTAGTTAATCCACCTAGGCCCGGAAAAGGGGTAATTCTGTACCTGAGTGGATGATCCTTCGATTACTTTAACGACCTCGAAGAGGACAAGCTTGCTCGGCAATATCGTTTAGGTTGAAATAGTCCAAACAAGAGCTTAAAATGACTTAAAGGTCAGCTTTTGGGATCATAGCTTCATAATTTGCCAAAACTAGGTCTTCAATAAAATATTAGTAAACGCGACAAAAATCTTGAATGATATATGAATTTGAACTATTAACTAGTTGACAAGGTCTAACATCAAGAATTTTAATCTTAGGAGATCGATCCTACAAAAATTTAAGGAAAAATGAGAGCTGGATAAGTGAACATTAGTATTGCACCATGTGTATGTTTCAATTGATTAATTAGGTCATTTTGATAAAATTTGAAACTATAGAGAACTAAACAATGGTGGGTAAAAATTAAAATCCAATTCATATATATAATTTCATTCAAAAACTCAATTTCCAATTTGTTTTTGTAGGGCAAAAAATTGGGGCAAACTTTGCATTTTCAAATCTCCGTGGCGATCAAATCAAGCATCCAAACACCGTTCTTCTTCCACCAAGTAAGTTAGAATCTTCCCCTCTTGCATTTTTATGGTTTAGTTTTTATTTTTTGAGCCTAAAACTGCTTGACAGGCAATGCTCAGAACGTTTAGTGTGTGGGCGCTACTGTGTAACAAGAGCAGTAGCGTGTGAAGGAGATGAGCGCTACTATGTTCACATAGAGTAGCGTCCACACATTACTGTGTAGTATACATAGTAGCGCTCAAGCTTGAAAATTTAAAAACAAGCGCCGAGACTGAAAAATTGTCACTTTTTGTGCAGGATGGTTCTTCAATGGAGGGAGAGAGAACATGAGGACAGGGACAGGCTAGCCATGCAAGACCCAACCACTCTCCACACTCTCCGAAGATGCGGTTTATTGAAGTTTTACCGAATCGTAAACATGAGGGCCCTAAACAAATTATTTCGAAGACTTATTCAGTACTGGGATGTGGATACCAATACTTTTGTCATCCGCGGGAAAACTTTGGAGCTTACAGTTGATGACATTTATTTCATTACTGGTCTCTCATGGAGGGGAGATGTAATACATCTGAAAGGGTCTTCTCGTGTGGGCATAAGGTCTGTTAAAGAGTACTTGAATACATATTGTGTGGTTGGAGCTGAGAAATCAGGAAGAGAAATCTTGATTTCTACCATTGAAGGCCTCCCCTTGAAGGTGATAGTGAGTATGATTAACCGAGTGGTAGGTAGTGCCTCACTACACCTAGCTTCCAAGCACTCTATGCATGTTGGTGTACAATGCTTACAAGGTCATGTATACGATTGGTGTACTAGTTTACTGGCGAGCATGAAAGCTCAATTGACAGGTTGCAAATCTGACAAAATGAAGAATTTTGGGTACGATAGCATTTTGTGTACTTTCTTCTTTGAGAGGATGCCTGGTATTAGTTTGGGGATGCCTCTACCTCAGGTTAACCCCTATGAGCCCAGACTAGGCTATTGGGGTGACATATTCCTCCGCCAGGGTGGTGGGGAAAGTCACTACTGTTATCATACTAATGATTTCTGGGGGTGGTGGGAGAGGCAAGTGCCCGCCTTCAAGCAATTTTCATATGCTGGATTGGATTTCCGTCATGATCCAGAACTGGCGCTTCCTCCACGTGGATCTTGGGGAGATATTGGTATGTTTAATTTTGAGAAATATTTATTTTTTTCAAACTTTTCAAGTATTTGATTTTTATGAATGAATTTTGAAGTGCTAAATAAGTGTCATATGCAGATATTGGGCCTGTCCATCCCGAGGGACATCCTACCATCTTTGTGAGGCTAGCTGATATTACTGCAACAGATGCTATGTTGGGGACCATAGAGATAAAATTGAGTCGGTTGACTCATGAAGTTCTTGCATGCCGTATGGATCAGATACCTATTGATATGCAGGAAGATGTAGTTGGGGTGCCCCCAGCATGGCTTAGGGTGCTGCGGAAGATAGCTAGGCTAGTCATATGTTATCGCAATGTAGTAGATGATGATGAATTTCCTCCTTCTCCATAAGGGAGGGATACATTCCATGTATATTTTTGAGGCTACTATTCCCAGTTTTGTACTTTTATGACATGAATTGATAGACTTGTGATCCAAAACTCATAATTTTTGATATAGTATCATCTATATACAGTATCGGTTATTTACATGTGTATGTGTTTGAATTTTATGTGTGCAATGTTGTTTATGAAAGCGTATGATACAAATTCCAGTCTAACACATAGTTTGCTAATGAATCAGCTAATGCATTTAAATTTCTTGGAATGTGTTCATATATAATAGAATCAAACTGTCTTTCCAATTGTCTAACTCGTAGAAACTGACGTAGAAATCTAGGATCTCTAATCTGGTAGACACTTGTTAACTGAAATATAATTAGTTGTGAGTCAAGTCTTACCTCCAAATGTGAAATGCCATGACTGAGAGCATCTCAGAGAAGTTTTGTAACTGCACTGTATTCAGCCACATTATTCGTGGTGGGACCCAAACAAACCCCCCCCAAAGAGACAAGTTGGCCAGCGGATGAGTAAATGACCCAAGCTGCTGCAACCAGCTGATAGGTGTGGCAACTGGGGCCATCAGCAAATCCTAAGAAATGTTCGGTCGACATCTGGTACAGGAAACAAAAAACACACATAAGATTAACTAACAAGCATAACAAAAACTACGTCTACAAAAATATACAGCTATGTTACAAGAAAAAGCATGTCATCCTAAGCGTAGTACTTCTTCAGGTAGAGCCCATTTCTGGGCTCGGCCAACTTATTACCTTCGTAATCTATCAGTTCATAGGCACCTTTCTTCAGTACTTTGGAAATTATATAAGGTCTGAGCCACCTGGACTTGAATTTTCCAGGTCCTAGGGGTTCTTTGTCTTGATCCCAAAGTAGGACCAAGTCTCCTTCAAGGAAAACCCTAGGTCTGACGGACTTGTCATACTGTCCTTTGACTCATTTTTTGTGGACCTCGCTTGTTGTGAGTGCGTCGCGGCGCTGCTCATCTAGATGTTCTAAGTGTAACAAACGTTCTTCTAGTATTGAAGTATCCGGTAGTAACTGAACAGCTAGTTTTAGCGAAGGAATCTCGCATTCAATCAGTACGACTGCTTCTATCCCATGCACAAGTTGGAAGGGAGAGAATCTGGTAGCAGTCTTAACGTTAGCTCGGTAAGCCCAAAGATGTGCAACGTCTCTATGCCGATATCATAAATAAACCAATTGAGATGGAACTGGTGGTTTCTTGGTCGGATCAGAATAGGTAGGTCTAGTAGGAGTAGCCTCCAGAGTAGTCCCAGGTCCAAGTGTAGATAGCAACATCATAAATTAATATGTTGTAGTAGGTCTGGTAGAGATGGCAACATCATATATGAACCACATAGAAAATTGAATCGTTATATGCCGGGGTACATTCTTTATCCGATTAGTGAACCTGTTCGATCCTTTTTCAGTTAACTATTAATTCTGTCCATTAGATCTCCAGATAGAGCGGATCAGATTGGTTCATTTGTATAGAGATATGAAAAAAAAGAGTCGGGTACAGCATGATGTGCCAGTTATTTCGACTGGCATTAACAGTTCTTTGCAGTATAACCTTTAAAGTTTTGTTCACTGCTTCGACTTGTCCATTCGCCTATGGATAGTATGAAGACGAATGTTCTTGTCGAAAACCAAGCATTGTATACAACTCAGTCATCATGCTATTCTAGAAATGACTGTCATGATCAGTCACTATCTCTTTAGGTATGCCAAACCGTGCAATAATCTGATTAAACATGAAATAAGTGGCAGTTTCTCCATCTACCTTGACAGTAGGCATTGCCTTCGCCCACTTAGTAAAGTAGTCAACGGCAACGATGATGTAATGATGTCCTCCAACCGAAATTGGATTGCAAGTCATGTAATCAACCCCCCATTTTGTGAAGGGACCTGCTGTAATCACAGGATGAAGAGGAGCTGGGTGTGCCCTCATTTTCTTAGTGAAAAATTGACATGGATGACAGTGTTTTATAGCTTCCACACAATATTTAAAGATCGTGGGCCAAAAATATCCGGCACGAAGTATCTTCTGAGTTGTTTCCAACCCGGAAAGATGTCCCCCACAAGCTCCACTGTGGGAATCATTTAATACTGCTTCGGGTTCTTCTCGAGTTAAGCAATGTCTTAAAATGGAATCTACCCCACGTCGATACAAAGTATCTGAGATGATGAGGTATTTCTTCACATGGATTTTGAGCTTGCGTCTCTCTTCTCGAGAAAAAGTAGTAGGACACCTCAAAGTCTGGAGATATACTAAGATATCCCCATACCATGGGTCAGAGGAAGCAATGAGGAAGATATGTTCATCTAGGAATGATGATTCTTCCTCAACGTACTCTAGGTCACTCGGAAACTCCGAGATTAACTCAGCAAACACTGGTGATTTCTTTGACTTAGCCGATTGAAAGACCAAATTGAACTCTTGTAGGATTACAATCCATTTATTATATTTCCCACCGATGATTCATCGGGTGAGAACATACTGGAAAGGATTGAATTCTGCTATCACAATAGTAGTTCGTAAAAGTATATAGTGACAAAGACTCTGTACCGCATAGACCGCAACAAGTGCTAACTTCTCAACGTGCGAATATTTAACCTCAGGGGCTATCAATGCGTGAGAAAGATAGTAGAAAACATGCTCTTGGAGCGTATCTTCTTCTTGAACTAATATTATACCAATTGTATTAAGAGACGTTGCCATATATAAAAGAAAGTCTTTTGCGTAGTCTGGTGGGCTCAACAAGGGTGCTGAAAGAAGTGCCTTTTTCAAGGCTTCAAAGTCCCACACAAAGTAGGAGTCTTGTTTGAGTATCCTCATAAAACCTTTGATAATCTTAGCATAGTTTATGATGAATCGCCGTAAGAAATTAGACATGCCTTGCAGAATTTGGAGTTGTTGCAAGGTGCGAGGAGGGGGTAGATTTACAATCGCCTCTACTTTCAGCGGGTCGACCATTATGCCACGACTGGAGACAATGAAGCCTAGTAGACATCCCGATTCGACACAGAACACACACTTATTAGGATTCAAATGAATCTTATATTGTCTGCATCTTTCAAACACCTGTCTAAGATGAGTTGGATGATCCTGTCTCTTTCGAGATCGCGCCGGGAGATCATCCAAGTAAGGTTCTACTATGTGTTTGATATCATGAAAAGCGAAATTCATCGCACGCTGGAAGGTAGCTTTAGCATTCTTCAAGCCAAATGGCATCTTCCGGTAAGCGAAGGTCCCCCACGGGAAAATGAAAGTTGTTTTATGCTGATCCTCGGGTTTGATTTGTATTTGATTGTATCCCAAAAATCCGTCCATGAAAGAGAACATCTCATGTCCCACACAAGCATCTATGATTTGATCGATAAACGGTGTAGGATAGTTATCTTTCAGAAAAGCTTTGTTCAAGTCCCGGAAGTCAGTACAGACTCTAATGGTACCTTGCTTCTTATCAACCGGAACAGCGTTTGAAACCCATTCCGTCATGTCAATCGGATAGATGAAACCGGCCTTAAGCAACTTTTCAACCTCCACCTTGATGGCGGCCGCTTTTCTAGGGTTCACAGGATGGAGCTTTTGTATCACAGGTTTTGCATTAGGGTATGTCATGATGACATGCTCCACGATGGCTGGGTCAATACCTGGTATCTCCTCATATGACTAGGCAAAAATGTCATGGAATTATTTGAAAAGTTTTGTATACAGAGCGATCTCTTCTGGAGAATAGTTTGCACCAATAAAAATGTTTTCCATGACCCCGGGTTTGGTGGAAATGTTAATCAGAATTGTTCTCAATATATTAGCCATATTTCCCTCAGCATAAACAGCTCTCGAAGTAGAAGGAAAAGATGACAAATCAACAAATCCACTGGCTCTCACAAGGAATTCCCCTCTCTCAATCTTGTCTAGATCTGGAAGCATGTAGGACCTGTGATGCATATGTTTCTATGGTTGGTCCAGGCCCATCATGACTTCTAAGATGGCTCCATCAGACGGCAAAACCGTGTCTAAACAATCGAACAAGTGGGTGGAATTCAATGACCATGCCGGAGCATAGTCCATATCTGACTCAGCAGATACTAGTGGAATCATGATATGTTCCATTGTAGCTTGTTGTGCTTCCATATAGGCCACTTTTGCAATGGATGGAGGCACAGAAAGTTCTAACATAGTGGGAAGGATCCAAGGATCAGTTCTTAAACCAACCGTGAATGTTTTGGTAGTAGTACCCACATCAGAACGCATAAAAAGAACAAGGGAGGGAAGGTCGAAAGTGCCTATTAACGACCCGTAAAGCCCTGCTCCTAAACTCTCATTAACCGGGGTGGTTTGATCAACTAATGGAATTGTGGTCTCTAAAGAAGTCTGGTTTTTTCTCTGAGTGAAAGAAAGTTGATCGACTGTAATGACCTTACCTTCAAACAGGAACATAACAACTCAAAAAACTGCCAATGCAATAGCTCGCATGGCATATGTCCAGCTCCTGCCTAATAACATGCTGTAATCAAGTGGAGCATCCATAAATTCTACTTCTACAGCAACTGTCTTACCGGCCAATGTGACATCAAATGTTGGCAAAACCCCGTGTGGATGGAAAGTCCTGCCATCAAATGTAGTAAGTAGTGTGTTAGAAGGGGCTAACTCAGGGAAACCCAAAGCTTTCCAATAGGAAATTGACATTATGCAGGTCAACGTGCCCTCATCTACGACAGCTCGTCTGATGGTCATTGGACCATGGACGACTTCAATATGAAGAGCAACGTGGTAGGGAAACCGGTATTTGATATTAGCCATATCAAATCATGCAGACATGTTAGAAGATTCCATACTTTCAGTAGCTGCTAGAAGTGCATTCCGTTGTAAAGGACAACTTTGCAAGACTTCTAAGGTAGACATGGCACAAGGGGTCTGGGCTAAATCTTCAACCACATTGTAGTTGGAGGCAGCCCGAGTGTTGGGATTGTGTGATACCCATTTCAAGACACCTTTCGGGATCTTGGGCATTGGTTCCACAGGTATGTGGAGTGGAGTGGAGGATTCTGGAATCTTTTTATCCTTTTTCTGTGCATTCGAGGTATAATTCCTGGCTCTCGTTTGTAAGAGTGCATCTGAATTAACCATGTTAATAAAAGTTTGATCAACCGTAGCATGTGTAGTGCCCCCATTGTTGGAGGTGCTAGAAGCTGAGCTCTTCCCCTTAGGGAATGGATCTTTCAGTAAGGTAGGCTTCTTTTCTTGTAATAGCTTCTAGGCTCCTTCAAGTAGAGGGCATTGGTGAGTAAGGTGGTCCTGCTTGTAAAGCTTACAAGGGAACTTAACCTTCTTTTTCTCTTTGTTACCCTCATTGGCATTCTCTTTTTTTGGGCTTCTGATGGTTACCCTCTCATTTCTTGCCCTTTCTTTTGTTATTGGGTTGCCGAGGGCCCTTTTGATTGTTCTGAACCTAGTTGACAGATTCAGAAGGAGAAGGAGAGGTTGTGACAGAAGAAACTTCTGCAGTCAATTGTTTGACAGATAAGGCATGAACCTGTTTGGTCAATGCTTCAAAAGCTGTAGAGTCAACTAAACCCACTATGCCGTCAGTATGTGGTCAAGGTTTAGGTCTACTTAGATCGGTATTCGATTGCGGTGCATCAGGTATGATCTCACACAGTAACCCAAATTGTGCATAAACGAGATCTAACTGTTGGGTCCATAGGATGGATTCTTCGTCGTTAGACACTCCAGAAGTAGCTACTTCCTTAGAAATGTAAGGAAGGAGTGATTTCAAATACCACTCAAGAAGGAATTCTGGAGTTATGTTGGCTTTCATGAGCCTCTTCTGTCTTCGCCACTCCTGAATGCGATCAGATAAATGAGTGGCTTTATTTTGCCTAAATGTAGACAAAAGGTCTATTCCGGCATCATACCGAACAGGAAGCTGGAAGTGATTCAGAAAGACAGTTGCGACATCCCCAAAATTAAAGAATGTAGTTGCAGGTAACTAGATGTACCATTTGGCTGCAACACCGGTTAAAGTCCTTTGGAATAGTCTCAATCTAATGGAATCTTCATTTAATGAGTTTGAGCAGCACCATAAATGGAAAGTAGTGACATGGTCACCAGGGTCTTCACCTGTTTTCCTTCAAACTTTGGAATGTCCGAAGGTAACTTGGAAGGAACTGGTGGCCATGTAGCGTTATGATACACTGGATCATTGGTCAGCTTGGAAAGATCTGGCAAATTTAAAGTTGCCAGAAATGGTAAACGAGGCTGGTAAGATGGTACTTGATAAGCTGGGGTCGAAAAGGGGGAACCACCCATAGCTTGACCCGTGAACTGTTGGTAGGGGTTGCCCCTAGCCGTTTGCTAGTATGGGTTGCCCCCAACCATCTATTGGTAAGGGTTACCCCCGGCCATCTGCTGATAGGGGTTTCCACCTACCATCTGTTGATAGGGGTTGCCCCCAGCCACTTGTTGGTAGGGGTTTCTCCCTGCCATCTGTTGTTGCGCGAAATTATTATTGAAATTTCCCCACCCATATGAAAGTGGGTTAGTGCTTTGTGGGTTCGTCCACTGTGGCTGGGTGTTAGCCCCACCATATTGTTGGTTAAAAAAATTACCCCCTCCTCCTGAAAATAAGGAAAAAGGGACGTTACCTACAGGCATATTACCTTGATTCATGTTGGGACCTGCAAAGGTATTAAAACCAATGGTAGCTGACGTAGACGGTGTGGTCATGGTACTCATGACAGGCACAGTCGCAGAAGCACTTGGCCCTATAGCGAGTGTGGAAATACAAGTACTGGGTATATGATATAACAGTTGAAACACAGGAGGTGGCACTAAATTGGTTGTACTACTAGGTGTTGATGTATATGTAACTTCGGAATGTATTTCATATATATCTTTATCGTACCCTTATAAGAGATGTGTTATTCCTCTATAAGGAAGTGTCGTCATGTGGATTGAAAAGTGTCGCAAGTGTGTGTACTTGCTGATGGGTTATTAGACCACCATGTGTGGGGTCGACCCTAAAATATATATTATATTGTGGATGTATCTAGATAGACAAGTCGACCCCATAGTGTAACTGGGCAAACAGGTTAGTATAAATAGAGATCGGGAGATCTCTATTTTGATCATTCAAAAAGCCACACTTCTCTCACTCAGAAAGTGGCACACTAGTGAGGAGGAGGATCATCTGCTACTAGGAGACTATCTCAGTGTATTTTGGTTCTACTTTGGTTGAGCCATTGCTCTCTCTATCTCTAAGGAAGTTGTGGGGTTTTTCACCTTAGGGTTTTCTCCACGGAAACTCTATGTCTCTTGTCTCTCATGCTTTTGATTCTTGTGATGCTTGTAATGCTTATTGTGATTGTTATGCATTGATATACTATATATGTTATTCTCTTAGTGAAGATCCTAGAGTATTGTGAATTAATGCTCAAAATTTAACATGGTATCAGAGTTAACCTGAGAAGAAGACATTTTGTAGTGACAGAAACTTGAGTTTCTTGTTGATTGGGTTTCTCTCCACATATTTTGGGAAAGTAGTACAGTAGATTGACTCTACTCATCAAGGAGAATCCATCTGTCCAATCAGAATTCAATTCTGAGCATTTTCAGATTTGGCCCTAAAAATTAGGGTTTCCACAAAAATAGGAATTTCTGAAATTTGAAGACATAGCTGGAAGCTCCTTGCAAAAATCGAAGTTTAGAGCTTTAGATCGAGATTTTTGGCTGGGTAGATCTCCAGGAAACTCAAACCCTAATTCAAGGCTCTCCCAAGTGAACTTGAGAGGACAAAAAGTCAAATCTGAAGGGTAAAACTTTGCTGATCTCAAATTCTGAATGCACTAGGCTGATCAGCTCATCAAGGCACATCTTTCTATCCTTTCAGAAAGTTGAAATTCATATTTTGAATTTTTAGGGTTTTTTCGACAAACCCTAATCCGGGACCAGATCCAGTTTTCAACATTTCAAGTGGTAAGACCTAAATCTTTTCTATTTCCATTTGAAGTACTCTTTAAAATGTTTCAACACACCAAGCTTGAGGATAAGCTTGAAGGGGCTGATAACTTCTGAGCTTGGAAGTATAGGATTGGGTTAATCCTGGAAGAGAATGAGTTGGACTCATATATAAAAGAAGACATCTCTATCCCAGAGGATGAAGAGGCTAAAGTATTGCATAAGAAGAACTTGGTCAAGGCTAAGAGAATCATTGTTGATTCTATCAAAGACCATCTCATACCCCATGTGTCTTCTCTAAAGACACCCAAAGAGATGTTTGACTCTTTGACCAAGCTATTTGAAGGGAAGAACATAAATCAGAACATGACCCTGTGGAGCCAATTGAAAGGAGTAAAGTTGAGAATGGAGAAACCATTCAATCTTATTTTTCAAGGGTCTCCCAGATCAAGGAACAACTAGAAGTAGTGGATGAAATGGTGGAGAATGGCGAAGTTGTCATGACCACTCTGAATGGCTTACCTAGGTCATGGGACTCCTTCATTCAAGGAATCTGTGCAAGAAAGAAGTTGATTTCCTTCAGTAGACTATGGGAAGAATGCTCACAAGAAGAAGCAAGGCTTGTGGCATGAGAAAAAAAGATGGGGAATGAAGAACAAGCTCTCACAGCTCACACCAAGAAATGTAAGTCCAAGAGAGAGCTATCTCACTCCAAGAAATCTTCACATCACTTCAAAGAAAGAAGAATATGCTTCACCTGTAATGAGAAAGGACATATTGCCATAAATTGTCCCAAGAACAAGAAGGACAACAACAACTTCAACAAGAATAAGAAGGGCAGCAAAAGAAGGTTTCATGCTCATGCTGCCGAGGATGATGAACCACCCAAGAAGAAGGCTAGGGCAGAAAGTGATGATAGTAATGATGACTCATCAAGTGAAGAAGAGTATGTTCTGATCTCTTCCCTCACAGGCACTATCTCCCATGGTTGTAATGATTGGTTAATTGACAGTGGGGCTTCCAAACACATGACTAGGTTTAAGGAATCTTTTGTGAACCTATCTAAACATGAATCACCCCATAAGGTGAAACTTGGGGATGATTATCAATACCCAATCAAAGGAAGTGGTGAAGCCTCCTACAACCTAGATTCTGGAAAATCTTTGAAGATGAAAGAAGTCCTTTATGTACCTGGGCTCAAGAAGAACTTACTCTCCATCTCTGCATTGAATGCAAAAGGTATGAGGGTTTCATTTGGAGATGGCCAAGTCCTAATGTGGCCAAAGGGAAAGACCATAGATGATGCAGTAGTGATTGGAGAGCAAGAGGGAGGTTTGTATAAATTGAAGGGACAACCTGAACATGCCATGGTGCATGAATCCATGGAGCCAAGTGAACTTTGGCATAGAAGACTTGCTCATATGCACTATAGGGCACTTCCAATTGAAAGCAAGGCTGTAGAGGGTCTTCCTGAAATCAAGACCAAACATGAAGGTGTTTGCAAAGGATGTGCAAAAGGTAAGAACATTAAGAAGGCTTTCCCAAGCAGTGAAAGCAAGGCAAAGGATATCCTGGAAATCATCCACTCAGATGTATGTGGTCCTATGTCATCCAGTTCTCTAAGTGTGTATGTTTAGTATGTCTCATTTATTGATGACTTCTCTAGGAAGACTTGGGTATACTTCTTGAAGAACAAAGATGAGGTGTTTGATAAGTTTAAGGAATTCAAAACCTTGATGGAGAATCAAACTGACAAGAAGATCAAAACATTCAGATCTGACAATGTTGGAGAATTCACCTCAGGTGACTTCAAGAAGCTTTGCAGTAATTTAGGGATTAAGAGGGAGTTGAATGCTCCTTACAATCTACAAAATGGAGTTGCAGAAAGGAAGAACAGAACAATCATGGAAGCAACAAGAGCAATGCTACATGACCAAGATCTACCTATGCATATATGGGCAGAAGCAGCTAGAACAACTGTATATGTGCATAACAGAACACCCGACAAGATATTGGACAACAAGACACCAGAAGAGGTCTTTTTTGGTAAGAAACTTGAAGTCAGCCATCTCCAAATATTTGGTTGTCCAGTATTCACTCATGTCCCAAAGCAAAAGAGGACCAAACTAGATCCTTCAGGAAAGAAGGGTATCTTTGTGGGTTACAGTGAAAGCTCGAAGGCTTACAGAATATACTTTCCAGGGTTCAAGAAGATTGATGTCAGCAGGGATGTGACATTTGATGAAAACTCAGCGTTCATCAAATCAAGGAAGGCACCTATCGAAGTTTATGAAGAACCTAAGGAAACTAGATTTCAAGACACTACCATGATTGAAGCAATTCTAGAAGTTGTTCATGAGTTTGAAGATCCGCAAGAACCTATAGATCCACCCCGTGAGGATAACTCTCACAAGAGGAAACCTACATGGGATAGAGAGCTCATTCAAGATGCAGGAAGATTTGGCATTCCAGAAGAAGAACACAGAGAAAAGAAGAGAACCAGATCACATACCAGCTATGTTTTTTTACTCTGTGATATTATGAACAAAGAACCTTCCAGTTATGAAGAAGCAGCGAAAAAGAAAGAATGGAAGGATGCCATGGTTGAGGAATACCAATCAATAATTAAGAATGATGTTTGGGATGTTGTCCCAAGACCTAAAGAGAAGTCTGTTGTGACTTCCAAATGGATCTACAAAATCAAGCATGTTGCAGATGGCAGTGTAGAGAAATACAAAGCAAGATTCGTAGCTCATGGCTTCTCTCAGAAAGAGGGAATAGATTATTAAGAAACCTTTGCACCTGTAGCCAGGTATACTTCCATCAAAACAGTACTTGCCTTGGCTGTAGCAATGAAATGGAAAATACACCAGATGAATGTCAAGATTGCCTTCTTGAATGGTGTAGATGAAGAAGAAGTATATGTGGAGTAGCCACTCGGTTTCGAAATACATGACAGGGAGTCATATGTGTGCAAATTGAAGAAAGCCTTGTATGGCTTGAAACAAGCTCCCAGAACTTGGTATTGTAGGGTGGACAGTTTCCTATCTAGTTTGGGCTTTACCAAGATTAAAGCGGATTCCAACCTTTACTACAAGGTTGAAGAAGGCAATCCTGTGATTGTACTCCTATATGTGGATGAGTTATTTGTAATAGGAGATGACAGATTTATTGCAGATACTAAAAGGAAGCTTGCTGCTGAGTTCGATATGAAAGATTTGGGAATGATGCATTATTTTCTAGGTATGGAGATGTGGCAGAATGCAGGTGGGATCTTCCTTGGTCAAGGGAAGTACACAGTAGATATTCTGAAGAGATTCACGATGATGGATTGCAATACCATGGCCACACCCATGGCATCGAATTTGAAGCTTCTATGTGATGCTTCATCTAAGCTAGTTGATGTCTCTATGTATTGTCAGATGATTGGGTCCTTGATGTACCTGACGAACACGAGACCAGATATTTGCTTTGCTGTGAACACATTGAGCCAGTTCCTCACAGATCCGAGGAGTGTTCACCTAGTTGCAGTAAAGCATGTTTCGAGGTACCTGAAGGGTATAGTGGATTATGGGCTCAGGTATGAAGCGAATCAAAAGTTTAACCTGTAGGGTTATGTTGATTCAGATTGGGCTGGCAGTGCTGCAGATAGGAAGAGCACGTCTGGATGCTGCTTCAGTATGGGATCAGGTGTGATCTCTTGGTTTAGCAGGAAGCAGTCCTGTGTAGCACTGAGTACAGTTGAGGCAAAGTATGATGCAGCCTGTTTAGCTAGTTTTGAGGCAGTATGGCTACGGAAGCTACTCTTTGAGTTATTTGATCTCCCGTTGGATGCTACTGGTATCTTCTGCGATAACCAGAGTTGTGTGAAGTTGACTGAGAACCCAGTGTTTCATGACAAGTCTAAACACATAGAGATCAAATATCACTATATCAGGGATATGGTGTAGAGAGGAGCTGTGAAGCTCCTATATGTTGTGACAGACGAGCATATTGCAGATGTGCTGACGAAGCCACTAGCCAGGGTGAAGTTCGAGTACTTCAGGGAGAGGCTTGGTGTTCTTCAAATCGAGGACACTTCGAGGAACAAGTGATGGACACATTTGCTAAAGCCATTCCAAGCATGTTGGAAGGAGGATCCTTCACATGGATGTGGATGTAAGCACTGGATGATGAGCATTAGGATGATGTTCTAGTTTTTGCTTTGTATGATCAGTTGGATCATTTATATGTATATGTATGTACGCATCATGTTGGATGCTGGATATGATCAGTTGGATCATTTATATGTATGTACGCATCATGTTGGATGTTGGATATGATCAGTTGGATCATTTATATGTATGTACGCATCATGTTGGATGCTGGATATGATTGGTTGGATCATTTGTATGTATTTTGTATATGCATCATGTTGGATGCTTGGACCATGTATCTATATATGTATCAGGTGGATACATTGTATGATCAGGTATATTGATATGTATCAGGTATGATCACGTAGATCATGTATGTTGATGGATACATTGTGTGGATCATGTCTCTATGTATCAGGTGGATACACTGTGTATGATGATATGTATCAGGTAGATACTTGGTGTGCATCAGATGGATGCATTGTATGATCAAGGTGATCGTGGATGACAAGCTTCTCCAGATGACATGCAGCAGGATGTTGCAGTGATGATGATCAGGATGATCATGTGTACATCAGGATGATGTATGGTGAGTATCAGATGATACTTTGTGGCCATGGATCAGGTTGTGCAGATGAGCATGTATGGGAGATCCTATAGGTCGGAGTTGCGTACCCATAACATCCTGGGATGCTCTTTCGAGACATTGCTTTGGGAGGACATGTAATTTGTGCCCTGGGAGATCTCAGGTTGGAGTTGTGTACCCGTAACATCCTGAGATGCTCTTGCGAGGTTTTGTCATATGGCATGTAATTTGCTCCTGGGAGATCTGGACAGGATGAAAAAGGCCTCAGATGCTTCAGCTAGGTTTTTCCATGACCACATGTAATTTGCTCCTTGGAGATCTGGACAAGATGAAAAAGGCCTCAGATGCTTCAGCCAAGTTTTGTGGTGGACCACATGTAATTTGCTCCTGGGAGATCTGGACAGGATGAAAAAGGCCTCAAATGCTATAGCCAGGTTTTGTGGTGAGATCACATGTAATGTGCTCCTGGGAGATCCGACAGGTAGAGCTGTGTGCTCGTAACATCCTGAGATGCTTCAACCAGGTTTTGTGATGGGTCACATGTAATGTGCTCCTAGGAGATCCGACGGGTAGAGCTGTGTTCTAGTAATAGCCTAGGATGCTATAGCCAGGTTTTGTAATGCACGTAATAAGTCCTAAGGATTCCATAGTATGGTCAGTGATGATGAAGACCTGCAGGTAGTGGGCCTACATCCAGTATGAAAAAGGACTGGCTCTGTAGAACTTCCTATGACAAGTAGAGTCAGAGATTGGTTGAGATAGTAGTAGCAGTGACAATGATGATGATGATGCATCGATGACGATGATCCTGAGAAGAAAACTTGTCTAGCAAAACTCTGTTGAGAAATACCTTCCTAGTTAAGAGGGAGTGTTGATATATATGTAACTTCATAATGTATTTCATCTATGTATTTCATATATATATTTATCGTACCCTTATAAGAGATGTGTTATTCCTCTATAAGGAAGTGTCGTCACGTGGATTGACAAGTCTTGCAAGTGTGTGTACTTGCCGATGGGTTATTAGACCACCAAGTGTGGGGTCAGCCCTGAAATATATATTATATTGTGGATGTATCTAGATAGACAAGTCGGCCCCATAGTGTAACTGGGAAAACAGGTTAGTATAAATAGAAATCGGGAGATCTTTATTTTGATCATTCAGAAAGTCACACTTCTCTCACTCAGAAAGTGGCGCACTAGTGAGGAGGAGGACAATCTGCTACTAGGAGACTATCTTAGTGTATTTTGGTTGTACTTTGGTTGAGACATTGCTCTCTCTATCTCTGAGGAAGTTGTGGGGTTTTTCACCTTAGGGTTTTCCCCACGGAAACTTTGTGTCTCTTGTCTCTCATGCTTTTGATTCTTGTGATACTTGTCTTACTTATTGTGATTGTTATGCAGTGATATACTATATATGTTATTCTCTCAGTGAAGATCCTAGAGTATTTTGAATTAATGCTCAAAATTTAACACTAGGTCCAAAAGTAGGTGTAGAGGTAGATGCCATAGTTGTTGAACTCGGCATACCTAACGTGCTAGTATTAAAACTGAAGGACGGAGTGGACACAAAGGTTGTCTGTGCCGAACTCGATGTAGCAGTAAAAGGAGGATTTATAGTGTTAGTGTTCATACCTATGGTGGGAGTTTGTGGAACTCCCTGTTCGCCTCCTGGATTAGACATAAAATGTCTAGGTGAGAAATTATATGCACTGTAATTGGGCTGCTGGAAACCAACGGGTAATAGAAGCGGATTTCTAAGATTAGTCAGACGAGGATTAAAGGGAGTGCTGTACTCCGCAGAAGTAAGATCTTCAATCTCAACTGAACTAAAATGTCACTGATCTGGAGTACCCAGTAGTGGTTCCTTAGGACCTCTATTTCAGGGTTTTTTGTTGTAGTTTATTGTTCTTCAGGAAACTCAATTTCAAGTGGTAGTTCCTCAGGAATTCCTATTTCAGGATTTTCCATTGTAAAAATTTCCTCAGGAAGTTCTATTTCAGGAATGGTTTCTAAAGGAACACTAGGGTTTACCCGCTATCGTCTAGCTGGTGGTAATGGTTCTGTTCTAAGTGGTGAAAGGTTTTGAAACCTTCTCGATCTACAAAGTTCTTGGTTCTCCACAATTATATATAAAAATAAAACTAGAAAACCTAGTGGCCACTAAGACTAGGGGGCAAACAACACGCCAACTAAAAAGTCCTAAGTATGCAAACCAAGCAAACAAGATGCCTTCTGGAGAAGAGTCTAGGATGATGAGGGCCCAGAACAGATCAACGAAGGATGAAGAGCAGTTACCCAGGGTCCACAATACAATGACTAAGGGTGCAAGCGCTGGAATCACCCAACCGCCCTCCCAAAGAACTACAAGGGATTTCCTCCCACGTCTATCCTAGGTATAGTAGATATACCCTCCGCTATCACCTGTGTATGAAACTATGGTCAGATACTAAGGATACCACAACACCGAAAAATATTGGGGGAACAGTCTCTAGTTGAATCAGCAGGTGTGGGCAGGGTAACTGAGCCCGAAACTCAAAAGAGTCCCCAAACGCAATCCAATCCTGGTATATGCTCGAAACGGAAAGTAGGAGGATTATTCCCAACAATCTGATCTCACAAGACCTACTGCATAGATCCCATTCAAGCTTTGAGTGAAGTGGATGTACCTGTGATAGTCGAACTACGATTTTTGCATAATGTGTGATCTTGGGTGGTTTAAGGTGATTTAAACCCAAGATCCTAACCAAGACTAGTTGGTGTAGTGTATCCCTAAAAAAGAAAAATTGTTTCTATTTAATTTTATTAAAGATTTTTAGGGCTGTTATTACTCAAAAGGTAGTGCGTTTGTGTGGCGTGGTTGCAACAGAAAAGCAAAAGTGCATAAATTCTAACTTTCGACAACAAAACTTTTTTATATTTTTTCATTTAAAGTTCTTTTCAAACTGAAAAACTGAGCAAATCTAATCAATTTTTTTTTTGTTTTCTTTTGAAATTGTACACAAAATAATCTATGCTATCTTGTAACAAATATAAGCCTTATTAATCTCAAGCTACCAAATTTTTGCTTTTTCTATTATTATAAACGAAAAAGAACTATAAACATGGAAAGCAAATAAGACTTGTGTGCAATGTGTAAGTATGGCTAAAAATGGTTCCTAAGCTTACAGCTGTCAAGGCACTAGCTCAACAAAGACTTGTCCTACAGGTTTTTTCCAAAAGAAAAAGCCTTCATACTCGGAAACAAAGTGGGGAGAAAACAAAGGAGAAAGATACTCAAAACTAGGAATCAAACACAAGAGGACTGACCCAAAGCGTCAAACCCTATCAAGACCACTATGCCAAGCAAACGGTAGGAAAGCAAGCTAAAAACCACCCTACTAACACAAGGACTGAGAAATGAATCAACCTAAAGCACTTTAAACACACTTGAAACTAGAAAAGACAAAAAGTCAAAGAAGGTTGGAATTCAACAAGTTCGGAAGACACCCTAAAGGCTCCAAAACAAACCAAACCCTAAAACAAAGGATAAGATAGGTAAAGAGCAAACAAATGTTGCTACAAATAGTAAATGCAAAGTATACAGGTTTGTAAGTCAGCAACACACAGTCAGGGCAAGAATAAGCGGAAGTGTTCACTAAAGAACAAAGCCTAGTCTTCCAAAAGAGTTATAAATAGTCCAAACATTCCACAAGTAAGCAAGCGATCTAAAGATGGTAAAAATACTCAAAGAAAGGTTCTAAGACTTAAAGAAAAGTTATAAACCTCAAATACCAGTCAAGGAGATCTAAAAACAAAGTCAGAAGACCACCTAAAAGGTAGAAAACTCAACTGAACACCTAACAGAAGGCTACAGGAATATACCCTACTGTGCAGTAGGGAAACTAGCGTTCCTGAAGAGAAGGGAGCTACTGATGTATAGCAAAGTAGCGTATGGGCGTTACTATATGTATAACAAGTAGCGTTCAGGTCTTAAAAAGTTAAAAACTAACTTTGCAAAGATTCAAAAAGACTGAGTGAAGCAGAGAAAAACAAGCAAGGGTACCTATAGGGTCTCTCAGCACATTAAAGGAGTTTGGTTCTGGGAAGACAAACAAGAAAGGTTTCCTAGAGCAAAAACACAACTTTCCCCAGTGGAGTCACCAGTCTGTTAGCGGGAAAAACTACCCTATAGTAAGGAAACAGATACTATCAATTGAAAGGGGATGACAAGTAAGCATATTTACTATGTTACAAATATGCTTATGAAAGGAAATAGGTTATAGGTCTTGAGAACATACCTTTCGAATGGCGTTCGATCCTAGCTCTTATTCGATCTTGCATTCGATCCTCAAGTCAACCTCCCATTCAATAAACTTGCAATACAAGTACCTTTCTCAGCGTATCTTGGATAATATACAATGATGAAATAGACAAAGAAATATAAACATCCAATATTAACCAAAGCAGATCCAAACAAGTATATCACTTCAATGAACACTTAATTTGGGACAAGAAAGATGCTTCAACCTTTTATTGTCAAATGCAAATTGATGATACAAAGTACACCTGACTTTGTGACATGCTCCTGCAACCTGATCCTGGGTTGCTGCTCTTCTCTGGCTTGGATATCTTCCAACATAATCTCCTCCAATGCAAGCTTCTCTTTAAAAGTCTCTTAATAACATTCATGTCTCTAACCCCTCTCTTTATTCTTCCTTGTATTTATAGGACAAGGGAAGCAATTCAGGTCGAGAGATGGTTATGGAGGAAGTTGGGGAAGTTGGAAAACCAACTGCAACTAATCCTCTCCGTGAAATTAATTATTTTTTAATCATATTTTGAGGTGTAAGCTACTATTGCTCAGTGAAGTAGCACTCAGGGCGCTACTATAGTGTTTTTAAACTAGCGTTGATCACTTTTTGAATGTTGAGCGCTACTATGTTGAAGAGGAGTAGCGCTCATGAGGCTTGAGCACTACTATTACACACTGGAGTAGGGTATAGGCGCTAGTCTATTGAAGTAGAGTAGCGCTCATGTCTCAAAATGACATTTTTAGGGTTTTTCCAGTCTTTCCAGGAGGTGGAGTAAGTCAAAGTCTCATGTGGGGTCGACATACTCCTCCATCCAAGTTGTCCTTTTGTGTGATCAACAACTCAAGATGATCATGGATGGAGAGGTGCAAGTTTGACCTATAACAAGGGTGGTCTAATAACCCTTTGACCCACATGACTTATACAAAGCCGACACCAACAAGGTGGTCTAATAACCCATCAAGTATAAGTTATGACACTTACAATATAAATGATGACACTTCCATATAGAGGAATAATAACATCTCTATAGGAATACAAACACTTCCGTATAGAGGAATAATAACATCTCTATAGGAATACAATACACATGGGTAAAATACATTCCGAAGTTACATATACATCAACACTCCCTCTTAACTAGGAAGTTATTTCTCGACACAGATCTGCTAGCACAAGTCTTCTTCTCTGGATCATCATCAATGAACCATCATCCTCGAATCATTGTCATCATCACTACTGCTGCTATCTCAATCAATCTCTGAATCTACTCGACATAGGAAGTTATACAGAGCCAATCCTTTTTCATACTGGATGTAGGCCCACCACCTGTAGGTCTTTATCATCACTGGCCATACTATGGAATCCTCAGGACTTATTACGTGTGTCACAAAACCTCGCAAGAGCATCCCAGGACTTATTATGGGCACATAGCCTAACCTATCGGATCTCCCAGGGAGCTTTTACATGTGACCCCACCACAAAACCTCGAAAGAGAATCCCAAGACTGATTATGAGCACACTGCTCAAACTATCGGATCTCCCAGGGCGCTATTATATGTGGTCACCATAAAACCTCGTAAGAGCATCCCAGGACTTATTACGGGAACACATCCCAACCTATCGGATCTCCCAAGGTGATATTACATGTGGTCATGGAAAACCCTCGATAGAGCATCCCAGGACTTATTACGAGAACACATCCCAACCTATCGGATCTCCCAGGGCGTTATTATATGCCATAGGACAAAACCTTGAAAGAGCGTTTGCCAGATCTCCCAAGGAGCTATTATATGACAGCAGCAAAACCTAGCAAGAGAATCTGCAAACCTCTGAGGGCGTTATTTTATGTCCTCCCAAAGCAAAACCTTGAAAGAGCATTTGCCAGATCTCGCAGGGAGCTATTATATGCCAGCGAAAAAACCTAGCAAGATAATCTGCAAACCTCCCAGGGCACTATTATATACTTATCTACACAACCTGTCCATAGCCATGTTGATGTATATGTAACTTTGGAATGTATTTCACATATATGTATATTGTATTCCTATAGATATGTTATTATTCCTCTATACGGAAGTGGTTGTATTCCTATAGAGATGTTATTATTCCTCTATACGGAAGTGTCGTCATTTATATTGTAAGTGTCGTAACTTATACTTGATGGGTTATTAGACCACATTGTTGGGGTCGGCCTGTATAAGTCATGTGGGTCAAAGGGTTATTAGACCACCCTATTGGGGGTCGGCCATGTGGGTCAAAGGGTTATTAGACCACCATAGTGGGGGTCGGCGCAGTCAACATTATGTTAAGTGGTTAAGTTGAGGCCGACCTAGTTGAGTAAAGGTCAAATCAAGATAGTGTATAAATACAGAGTGTGTCTCTCTCATTTTACACATTCTATTCTCTCACTCACACTTGGGAGAGTGGCGCACTTGTGGAGGAGTAGGATCTGCTGCTAGGAGAAGACTATATCTTGTATTCTGGTTGTATCATTGCTCTATCTATCTCTGTGGAATTTATTGGGATTTTTCACCTTTATGGTTTTCCCCAAGTAAACTCTGTGTCTCTTGTGTGCTTGCATTATTGTGTCCATGATTGATATGCTGTAGATTTGTTGTACATGTTGTTCTCTCAGTTAAGATCCTAGATCAAACTGAAGTAAATTCTAAAAATTTAACATGGTATCAGAGCTAGCCTGAAAGAAGGCATGATATGGCATGTATGACACTTGTTGCACTTACGATGCTAGGGATTGATATAGCAAAAACCAGTCATCGTAGCACTTTCGCTATAAATCTATTTGGCAAAGTTTTCAGATCTTAAACATTTACAGTTTGAATATTAGATCCCCATGTACCTTGTGTCCAAAGGAAAACCTCTAATTCGTTGTACTTTGTGATTTGTGATCTATACAATATACAGTTTCGACCTCTTCCAGATCTGAGTCAAAATCAGGTGACCTTGGGAAAAAGGTCATAACTTGGGCTAGGAAGCTCCAAATGACATTTCATAAAAGGTGATAGGTAGTACACAAACTGTAATATCACAAAAAAATGTTTCAAAGTCCGAAGTTGAACCAGTGACACGTGGCACGTAGTACAAGTTCACTCTCCTGTATTATCCCATAAACACGTCACGTTGTGACACTTGGCATAAATCTCTCTCAGAGAATCCAATTGAGGTCAGACCTGTCAGGATGGAAAGATAATAGGTCTGGATATCTCAGGAAATTTTGCAGACCCTGTGGATCAAAAAGTTTGGAGTTACACTAGAAACAATAAGGTACATATTTCTGTCAAAACAGAATTATTTTTTAGCACCTTCATTCATGGCTTCCATAATTTAGGCTTCGGAGAAAGTTGGAATTTTTGTAATCGGAGACCAAGGCTGGATGCTACTCATCAAAATCAAAATTTATAGACCAAGATCAGATATTTTGGTTGGGTAGAAGGCCGGGCTTGAGCAAACCCCAGTTCGAGACTTTGATCGGAAAGATGGAAAATTAGGGCTTCTACAAAAATTGAAATTTTGGAAATTTGTGACCACGGCTGGAAGCTCCTCAAAAAAATTGAAGCTTAGAGTTTTGAATCAAATATTTTGGTTGGGTGAAGCTCTGGGAAACTCAAACCCTAATTCAGGGTCCTCCCTAGTGAATCCAAAAATCTAAAAGGCAATTTCGAGGGGTGAAACTTTGCAGTTTTCAAATTCTGAATATACCAACTTGATCAGCTCATCAAGGCACATATTTCTATCCTTTCGGAAGTCTGAATTTTTGGGGTTTCTTTGACAAATCCTAATCCAGCTCTAGGTCCAGTTCTTGCAAATCAAGTGGATTAGGTTAATCCTAGAAGAAGATGGATTGGTCACCTGCATAAGTGAAGAAGTTCCTATCTCAGAGGGAGATGAGGCTAAGGCCTTCCATAAGAAGATTACAAGAAATCTTGACAGGTATGGCTTACAGGTATGTTTCATGGTTAAGTTTATCATATGTTCGTCTTCATATCATTACAGTACAATCTTGATTAATTACTAGACTTGTTGTATCACCTTAATAGAAGATATTCATTGATTAAGGTTTTGACACTTATGATTGTACTAATGCACTGTGATGTTGTATGAGGTTTATGTTGTTTGCTAACACAAAAGGTACACCAAGAAAGTCAAATCATGTTCTACTTCAAGAACATATGCTCATGGTGACATGAAGACAAAGATTCATCCATTGTCATGGATCACATAGAAGATCTACTTTCGAGGCATGTATAACTTGGTTCTACAATGGTTAACTTATGAGACATGCATGTTACTAGCACAAGTCACTGAAGAGAACCAGAAGAAATTATGCGGGTATGTTAGACATAACTAGCTAGCATGCTAATCCAGGTATGTTTTTCCTATATCAAGCTAGAATCCTACCTTGTGTTAGGATCTTATATTGTTGTGTTGTTGATAATGATTATTCATGAAGTCATAGGTTTGAATAGTCATGGTTATATGCATATTATGTTACTTACCATAATTGATGATATGACTAACCAGAAGAATCATGAAGGTATAGGTTTGAGTAATCATGGGTTTATGCATTGATGATTTAACTAATCAAAAGATTCCTATGATCAAATAAGAATACGCATGAGTAAAAGAAGACTTCCCTGAAACCTTGAATATTAATGTTTATTATTTGTGAATGATCATGAATATACATGTTTAAGATTATTGTGTTTTGATAGTATTAAGATTATACTAATAAATGTGTGATTATGTATGAGACCTCAAGGATAACACAATGATGATACTAATAAGCATGCATAGTGATTAAGGATGGATGTAAGTTCAAGGACAGGTAATCCAGGAAGCAAAGATCAAGAGGGAGCACACTCCATTTGTTCTTGCAAGAAAGCAAAGGAGCACACTTCAGTAGTTTCTGCAAGGATGCAGATATTCAGAGGGAGTTGACCACTTCTCACAATCCACATAAGAATGGAGTTGCAGAAAAGAAGCAAAGACTGAGAGGGAGTCAACCCAACAAACAAACAAAGATAAGTATTTGAATTGTCATTACTTGCATATTTTATTGTTTAAATAATACTGTTCAATAATGTATATACTGATGTTCCTAGATCGAGGTTGTGTATTATGCATATTAGAATAGTTGCATTGATGAACAGTAATACTACTAATATGCATGGGTAAGTGGCCTATGGCACTTTACAACATTCCATTGCTACTTATCTAGAATGAAACCTCTTTGCTGACATGTTGGGAGTTGCACACACTCTTAACAATGTTCTAGTAGAGATTGGACGGCATCTAGAAACTTACGGGATATGGATAAATGTTGTACTGAAGAATTGGCTAAGATAATTGCATGACTGTATGACATATTTCTTTATGTGTAAGAATTTGTCCTGAAAACTATGAGATGTTTTCTAATCATGCAATTTAACTTGTTGTGTAGGAAAGATAGTATGCCATGACCTACAAAAGAAGGACTACAACATTTGTTCAAGCAACAAAATTATCTATTGAAGATATTGAAGTTCCCAAGATACGAAAAGAATGCCATGATCCATCAATCATGAAGAACGATGTTTGGGATGCAGTCCCGAGAGTTGAAGGGAAGTCTGTTGTGACTTCCAAATGGAACTATTAGATCAAGCATGCTGTAGATGGCAGCATATAAAAGTGATGAAATAGAAGATACACTAGATGGATTTCAAGACAGCCTTCTTGAATGGTGTAGTTGAAGAAGAAGTGTATGTGGAGAAGCCACTTGGTTCAGAGACACATGACAGGGAGTCATATATGTGCAGAACTTGGTATGGTAGAAAGATTTCTATCCAGTTTGGGCTTTACCAAGAGTAAAGCGGATTCCAACCTTTACTACAAGGTTGAGGAAGGAAATCCAATGATACTACTCATTGTATGACCTATTTGTTACAGGTGAGGATAGATTGATTTCCGACACGCAGCGGAAGCTTGCTGCCGAGTTAGAGATGAAGAACTTGGGGATGATGAACTATTTGTTTTTGTCATGGAGGTGTGGCAGAGTGCAGATGGAATCTTCCTTGGACAAGGGAAGTATGCAGTAGAGATCTTGAAGAGGTTCAGGATGATGGACTGCAAGGCTATGGCCACACCTATGGCATCGAAACTGAAGCTTCTATGTGATGCTTCATCTAAACTGGTTGATGTCACTATGTATCGTCAGATGATTGGGTCCTTGATGTACCTGATGAACACGAGACCAGATATTTGCTTTGCAGTGAACACATTGAGCCAGTTCCTGACAGATCCGAGGAGTGTTCGCCTGGTTGCTGTAAAGCATATTCTTAGGTACCTGAAGAGTATAGTTGATTATGGGTTCAAATATTATGTGAATCAAAAGTTTAACCTGTAGGGTTATGTTGATTCAGATTGGGCAGGCAGTTCTGCAAATAGGAAGAGCACTTCTGGGTGCTGCTTCAGTATGGTATCAGGTGTGATCTCTTGGTTTAGCAGGAAGTAGTCCTAATTACAGCCAAAGAAGAGTATGTTGTGACGGATGAGTAGGATGCAGATGTATTGACCAAGCCATTGGATATAGTGCAGTTTGAGTACCTCAAAGAGAGGCTTGGTGCACTTAAGATCGAAGTTCCTTCCAAAAGGAAGTGATGAGTCCAGAAGATGCAGATGCACATGAGCTTTTCTGACATGGTTGATGTGTTCTCCCATCGTCGTGATGTAATTGCTGAGCCATTCTCACATGGTGGTAGATGTGTTCTCCCATGGTGTAGATGTAAGGGCTGAAGCCATTTTTCACATGGTGGTAGATGTGTTCTCCCATGGTGAAAAATTAAGGGCTGGAGCCTTCCCCGAATGGTGGTAGATGTGTTCTCCCATGTCGGTGGTGTAAGTGCTGGATGATGTGCATCTGGGCTGTGCTTCGTGGACGATGAGATGATCTAAAGAGGATGATTCTATGATGATCAGGAGGATCATGGATGATGAACATCAGGATGATGCTCCAGTTACTGCTCTGTATATGCATCAGGATGATGATGGATATGATCAGTTGGATCATTTATATGTATATGTATATATGCATCATGTTGGATGCTTGGACCATGTATCTGTATATGTATCAGGTGGATACATTGTATGATCAGGTAGATCATGTATGTTGATATGTGTCATGTATTTGTATTTGTATCAGGTGGATAGACTGTATGATCAGGTGGATCATGTATGATGATATGTATCAGGCAGATACTTGGTATGCATCAGGTGGATGCATTGTATGATCAGGATGATCATGATGACAAACTTCAGGGTGTTGCTCCAGATGATATGTATCAGGATGGTACAGTGATGATAATCAGTGTGATCATGAGCATCAGGATGATGCTTTGTGCGATGATGATCCGTTGGATCATGAGTATCAGGTTGATACTTGGAGGTCAGAGATGATATGTGGCAGGTTGTGCAAATAGCATGTAATCGATCCTGGGAGATCTTACCGGTCGTGCTGCGGCACATAAATGTTCCTGGGATACTCTTTCTGGTATTGCTATGTAGTATGTAATCAGCCCTCAAATATCCGATAGGTTGAGCTGTGTGCTCATAATCAGTCCTAGGATGAGGTATTACTACAAAGACATGTAATCAGTCCTGGAGATCCGAGAGGTTGAGGTGTGTGCTCGTAATTAGTCCTGGGCTGCTCTTTAGAGATCTTGCCGGTCGTGCTGCGGCACATAAATGTTCCTGGGATGCTCTTTAAAGGTTTTGTCTATCCACATGTAATTAGTCTTGGAGATTCGAGAGGTTGAGTTATGTGCTCGTAATAAGTCCTGGGATGCTCTTTAGAGATCTTTTCGGTCATGCTGCGGCACATAACTGTTCCTGGGATGCTCTTTAAAGGTATTGTGGAGGAGATGCATGTAATAAGTCTTGGGAGATCTTACCAGTCGTGCTTAGGCACATAAATGTTCCTGGGATACTCTTTCTGGTATTGCATCTGCACATAAAATTAGTCCTAAGAGGACACCTCTATCAGACCATTCGCACAGATGATGAAGACCTACAAGTGGTGGGCCTACATCCAGTATGAAAAAGGACTAGCTCTGTAGAACTTCCTATGACAAGTAGATTCAAAGAATGATTGATATAGCAGAAGTAGTGACAATGATGATGACTCAATGACGATTATCCAGTGACGATGATCCAGAGAAGATGACTTGTGCTAGAAGGCCTGTGTCGAGAAATACCTTCCTAGTTAAGAGGGAGTGTTGATGTATATGTAACTTCGGAATGTATTTCACATCTATGTATATTTTATTCCTATAGAGATGTTATTATTCCTCTATACATAAGTGTCATCATTTATATTGTAAGTGTCGTAACTTATACTTGATGGGTTATTAGACCACATTATTGGGTTCGGCCCTGTATAAGTCATGTGGGTCAAAGGGTTATTAGACCACCCTAGTGGGGGTCATCCCAGTCAGCATTATGTTAAGTGGTTAAGTTGAGGCTGACCTAGTTGAGTAAAGGTCAAGTCAAGTTAGTGTATAAATAGAGAGTGTGTCTCTCTCATTTTACACATTCTATTCTCTCACTCACACTTGGGAGAGTGGTGCACTTGTGGAGGAGGAGGCTCTGCTGCAAGGAGAAGACTATCTCTTGTATTCCGGTTATATCATTGCTCTATCTATCTCTGAGGAAGTTATTGGTGTTTTTCACCTTTATGGTTTTCCCCAAGTAAACTATGTGTCTCTTGTGTGCTTGCATTATTGTGTCCATGATTGATATGCTATAGATTTGTTGTACATGTTGTTCTCTCAGTTAAGATCCTAGATCATATTGAAGTAAATTCTAAAAATTTAACAAGCCACAGAGTATCAACCTGATACTCACCATACATCATCTTGATGTACACATGATCATCCTGATCAGCATCACTGCATCGTCTTGATGCATGTCATCTGGAGCAACATCCTGAATCTCATCATCCATGATCATCCTGATCATACAATGCATCCACCTGATTCATACACAGTATATGCCTGATACATATCATCATACATGATCTACCTTATCATACAATGTATCCACCTGATACATATACAAATACATACACATGATCCAACTGATCATATCCATCATCCAACATGATGCATACATACATATAAATGATCCAGTTGATCGTATCCAGCATCCAACATGATGCATATATAGAGCAATAACTGGAGCATCGTCTTGATGCTCAACATCCAGTGCTTACATCCATAGCCATGGAATGATCATCCTCTAACCATGCTTGGAATGGCTTCAGCAAATGTGTCCATCACTTCTTCCTCGAAGTGTCATCAATCTGAAGAACACTAAGCCTCTCTCTGAAGTACTTGAACTTCACTCTCGCTAGTGGTTTCGTCAGTACATCTACAATATGCTCATCCATCGCAACATACAGATGCTTCATTGCTCCTCTCTGCAACATATCCCTGATATAGAGATATTTGATCTCAATGTGTTTTGACCTGTCGTGGAACACCAAGTTCTCAGATAGCTTCACACAACTTTGGTTTTCACAGAAGATGCCAGTAGCCTCCAGTGGGAGATCAAATAACTCAGACAGTAGCTTCCAGAGCCATACTACCTTACAACTAGCCGAACAAGCCGCAACATACTCTGCTTCGACTGTACTCAGTGCTACGCAGGACTACTTCCTGCTAAACCAAGAGATCACACCTGATCCCATACTGAAGCAACACCCAGAAGTGCTCCTCCTATCTGTAGCACTGCCTGCCCAATCTGAATCAACATAACCGTGTAGGTTAAAATTTTGATTCATATCATACTTGAGCCCATAGTCAATCGTACCCTTCAGGTACCTCAGAATATGCTTTACAGAAACCAAGTGAACACCTCTGGGATCAGTCAGGAACTGGCTCAATGTGTTGACCACAAAGTAGATATCTAGTCTCGTGTTCATCAGGTACATCAAGGACCCAATCATCTGATTATACACAGTGACATCAACTGAATCAGATGAAGCATCACACAGAAGCTTCAGCTTCGATGCCATAGGTGTGGCCATGGCCTTGTAGTCCATCATCCTAAACCTCTTCAGGATCTCTACTGCATACTTCCCTTGTCCAAGGAATATGCCATCTGCACTCTACCACAACTCCATGCCTAGAAAAGAGTGCATCATCCCTAAGTCCTTCATCTCGAACTTGGAAGCAAGCTTCATTTTCATGTTGACAATCAATCTATCCTCACCTGTTACAAACAAGTCATCCACATACTATAGTAGTATCACTGGATTTCCTTCCTCAACCTTGTAGTAAAGGTTTGAACCGCTTTACTCTTGGTAAAGCCCAAACTGGATAGAAAGCTATCTATCTTACCATACCAAGTTCTGCACATATATGACTTCCCGTCATATGTCTCAAAACTAGGTGGCTGCTCCACACACACTTCCTCTTCAACTACACCATTCAAGAAAGTTGTCTTGACATCCATCTGGTGTATATTCCATTTCATCACTACAGCCAGAGCAAGTACTGATCTGATGGAAGTTTGCCTAGTTATAGGTGTAGAAGTCTCTTCATACTGAATCCCTTTTTTTGGGAGAAGCCACGAGCTACAAACCTCATTTTGTATTTCTCCATGCTACCATCTGCAGCATGCTTGATCTTATAGATCCATTTGGAAGTCACAGCAGACTTCCCTTCAGTTCTTGGGACTCCATCCCAAACATCATTCTTCATGATCGACTGATCATGGCATTCTTCCATTACTTCATCCCAGATCCTGGGAACTTCAATATCTTTAATATCTTCAATATCTTCAATAGATATCTTTGTTGCTAGAACAAATGTTGTAGTCCTTCTTTTGTAGGTGAAGGTATATGATCTTTCTTACAAAACAAGTTAAATTGCATGATTAGAAACATCTCATAGTTTTCAGAACAAATTCTTACACATAAAGAAATATGTCATACAGTCATGCAATTATTTTAGCCAATGCTTCAAGACAACATTTATGCATATCCCGTAACTTTCTAGATGCCTTCCAATCTCTACCAGAACATTTGTTAAGAGTGTGCACAACTCCCAACATGTCAGCAAAGAGGTTTCATTCTAGATAAGTAGCAATGGAATGTTGTACAGTGCTATAGGCCACTTACCCATTAGATGTTAATTTTTTAGAATTTACTTTAATCTGATCTAGGATCTTAACTGAGAGAACAACATGTATAGCATATCTACAGCATATCAATCATGGACATAATAATGCAAGCACACAAGAGACATAGAGTTTACTTGGGGAAAACCATAAAGGTGAAAAACCCCAATAACTTCCACAAAGATAGATAGAGCAATGATACAACTCAAGCATAAGAGATAGACATCTCCTAGCAGTAGCTTCTCCTCCTCCACAAGTGCACCACTCTCCCGAGAGTGTGAGAGAGAATAGAATGATCAAGTAGAGTGCCTCCCGCACTCTATTTATACTTGACTTGACTTGCCTAATAACCTTTACTAGGTCGGCCTTAACTTAACCACATAACATAATACTGACTGGGCTGACACCCAATAGGGTGGTCTAATAACCCTTTGACCCACATGGCCGACCCCCAATAGGGTGGTCTAATAACCCTTCGACCCACATGACTTATACAGGGCCGACCCCAACAAGGTGGTCTAATAACCCGTCAAGTATAAGTTACGACACTTACAATATAAATGACGACACTTCCATATAGAGGAATAATAACATCTCTTATAGGAATACAAACACTTCCATATAGAGGAATAATACCATCTCTATAGGAGTACAATATACATATATGAAATACATGGGTGAAATACATTCTGAAGTTACATATACATCAACACTCCCTCTTAACTAGGAAGGTATTTCTCGACACAGGTCTTCTAGAACAAGTCTTCTTCTCTAGATCATCATCACTGGATAATCATCATCGAGTCATCGTCATCGTCATTGCTGCTGCTATCTCAATCAATCTCTGAATCTACTCGTCCTAGGAAGTTCTACAGAGCCAGTTCTTTTTCATACTGTATGCAGGCCCACCACCTGCAGGTCTTCATCATCAATGGCCATATTGTGGATCCCAGGACTGATTACGTGCATCAACAAAACCTAGCATAGACTATAGGTTCTTTTACATGTTGACCTTCACACAACCTACTCATAGCATCCCAGGATGTTATGAACAAACCGCTCTACCTGTCTGGATCTTGATAGAGCATCCCAGGCTATTACGAGCACACCGCTCTACTTGTCTAGATTTTAAAGGATCTTTTCTATGTGAACTTTTGCAAAACCTACTCAGAGCATCCTAGGATGTTACAAGTACACCGCTCTACATGTCTGGATCTCGATAGAGCATCCTAGGATGTTATAAGCACACCGCTCTACCTGTCCATATTTTAAAGGATCTTTTCTATGCAAAATTGTAGCAAAACCTACTCAGAGCATCTCAGGATGTTACGAGCACACCGCTCTACCTGTCTGGATCTCAATAGAGCATCGTAGGATGTTACGAGCACACTGATCTACCTATCTGGATTTTAAAGGGTCTTTTCTATGCTACCTATAGCAAAACCTACTCAGAGAATCCCAGGATGTTACAGGCACACCACTCTACCTATCTCGATCTCGATAGAGCATCCCAAGATGTTACGAGCACACCACTCTACCTGTCCATATTTTAAAATATCTTTTCTATGTTACCTGCACAACCTGTCCATGGCCACAGAGTATCAAACCGATACTCACAATGCATCATCCTGATGTACATCATCACATGATCAACCTGATCATCATCATAGCATCAACCCGATGCATATCATTTGGAGCAACATCCTACAGCTCGTTATCTGTGATCATCCTGATCATACAATGCATCCACCTGATGCATACATAGTATCTGCTTGATACATATCATCATACATGATCTACTTGATCATATAATGTATCCACCTTATACATATACAAATACATGATCCACTTGATCATACCTGATACATATCAACATACATTATCCATCTGATCATACATGATCTACCTGATCATACAATGTATCCACCTGATACATACACATGATCCAACTGATCATATCCAGCATCCAACATGATGCGTACATACATATACATATAAATGATCCAACTGATCATATCCAGTATACAACATGATGCATACATACATATACATATAAATGTTCCAACTCATCATATCCAGCATCCAACATGATGCATATATAGAGCAGTAACTGGAGCATCGTCTTGATGCTCATCATCTAGCGCTTACATCCACAACCATGGGAAGGATCCTCCTCTAACCATGCTTGGAATAGCCCCAGCAGATGTATCCATCACTTCTTCCTCGAAGTGTCGTCGATCTAAAGAACACCAAGCCTCTCTCTGAAGTACTCGAACTTCACTCTGGCTAATGGTTTCATCAGCAGATCTGCTACCTACTCATTCGTCGCAATATACAGGAGCTTCACTACTACTCTCTACACCATATCCCTGATATAGTGATATTTGATATCGATGTGCTTTGACCTGTCATGGATCACTTGGTTCTCAAACAGCTTCACACAACTCTGGCTATCACAAAAGATACTTGTATCCTCCAATGGGAGATCAAATAACTCAGACAGTAGCTTCCGGAGCCATACTTCCTCACAACTAGCCGAATAGGCTACAACATACTCTGCCTTGGCTATACTCAGTGCTATGCAGGACTGCATCCTGCTAAACCAAGAGATCACACCTAATCCCATACTGAAGCAGCACCCAGATGTGCTCTTCCTATCTACAGCACTGCATGCCCAATCTAAATCAACATAACCCTGTAGTTTAAACTTATGATTCGCATCATACTTGAGCCCATAATCAACTCTACCCTTCAAGTACCTCAGAACATGCTTTGCAGCTATCAGGTGAACATGTCTCAGATCTGTCAGATACTGGCTCAAGGTGTTCATCACAAAGAAAATATCTAGTCTCGTATTTGTCAGATACATCAAGGACCCAATCATTTGGCGATACATCGTAGCATCAACCGGCTCAGATGAAGCATCACATAGAAGCTTAAGGTTTGATGCCATAGGTGTGACCATGGCCTTGCAGTCCATCATCCTGAACCTTTTTAGGATCTCTACTACATACTTCCCTTGTCCAAGGAAGATTCCATTTGCACTCTACCACACCTCCATACCTAGAAAATAATGCATCATCACCAAGTCCTTCATCTCGAACTTGGCAGCAAGCTTCCGCTGCGTGTTGGCAATCAATCTATCTTCACCTGTAATAAATAGGTCATCCAGATACAAAAGTAGTAACACTGGATTTCCTTCCTCAACCTTGTAGTAAAGGTTGGAATCTGCTTTACTCTTGGTAAAGCCCAAACTGGATATAAAGTTGTCTATCCTACCATACCAAGTTCTGCACATATATGACTCCCTGTCATGTGTCTCAGAACCAAGTGTCTGCTCCACATACAATTCTTCTTCAACTACGCCATTCAAGAAAGCTATCTTGAAATCCATCTGGTGTATCTTCCACTTCATCACTGTAGCCAGAGCAAGTAATGATCTAATGGAAGTGTATCTAGCTACAGGAGCAAAAGTCTCTATGCTACCACCTGTAGCATGCTTGATCTTGTATATCTTCTTGGAAGTCACTACAGACTCCCCTTTAGGTCTTGGGACTGCACCCCAAACATCTTCATGATCGATTGGTACTCCTCGATCATGGCATTCTTCAATATCATCAATATTTTCAATAGATAACTTTGTTGCTAAACAAATGTTCTATTCCTTCTTTTGTAGGTGATGGTATACGATCTTTCCTACACAACAAGTTAAATTGCATGATTAGAAAACATCTCATAGTTTTCAGAACAAATTCTTACACATAAAGAAACATGTCATACAGTCATGCAATTATCTTAGCCAATGCTTCAATACAACATTTATCCATATCCCGTAACTTTCTAGATTCCTTCCAATCTCTACCAGAACATTGTTAAGAGTGTGCACAACTCCCAACATGTTAGCAAAGAGGTTTCATTCTATATAAGTAGCAATGGAATGTTGTACAGTGCCATAGGCCACTTACCCATGAATATTAGTAGTATATTGTTCATCAATGCAACTATTCTAATATGAATAATACACAACCTAATTCTAGGAACATGAGTATATACATTATTGAACAGTATTATTTAAACAATAAAGTATGCAAGGAATGATAATTCAAATACTTATCTTTGTTTGTTTTTTGGGTTGACTCCCTCTCAGTCTTTACTTCTTTTCTGCAACTCCATTCTGATGTGGATTGTGAGAAGTGGTCAACTCCCTCTAAATATCTGCATCCTTGCAGAAATTATTGAAGTGTGCTCCTTCTTGATCTTTGCTTCCTGGATTACCTATCCTTGAGCTTATATCCATCCTTAATCACTATGCATGCTTATTAGTGTCATCATTGTGTTATCGTCGAGGTCTCATACATGATCACACATTCATTAGTATAATCTTAATACTATCAAAACACAATAATCTCAAACATGTATAGTCATGATCATTTCAAACACAGATAATAAACATTAGTATTCAAGGTTTCAGGGAAGTCTTCTTTTACTCATGCATATTCTTATTGATCATAGAACTCTTCTGGTTAGTTAAATCATCAATCAAGATAAGAGACATAATATGCATAAACCCTTGATTACTTACATTTCTAACTTTAGGAATAAACATAACCAATCATACCAAGTATACTTATATAAGGAATCCTAACACAAGGTAGGATTCTAACTTGATATAGGAAAAACATACCTCGATTGGTATGTTAGCTAGTTATGTCTAACATACCCACATGATGTCTTCTTGTTCTCTTCAATGACTTGTGCTAGTAACCTGCATATCTTATAGGTTAACCATTATAGAACCAAGTTATACATACCTCGCAAATAGATCTTCTAAGTGATCCATGACAATGGATGAATCTTTGTCCTCATGTCATCATGATCATATGTTCTTGAACTAGAACAGGATTTGTCCTTCTTGGTGTACCTTTCATATTAGCGGACAACATAAACCTCATACAACACCATAATGCATTAGTACAATCATAAGTGTCAACACCCTAATCATTGAATATCTTCTATCATGCATTCATAATTTTATTAAGGTGATATGACAAGTCTAAATTTAATCAAGATTGTACTAACCGTAATAACATGAAGACAAACATACCACAAACTTAATTATGAACAAATCTCAAAACATACCTGGATGATTCATACCTGTCGAGATTGCTTGTAATCTTCTTATGTAAGGCCTTAGCCTCATCTCCCTCTGAAACATGAACTTCTTCACTTATGCAGGTGACCAATCCATTCCCTTCTAGGATTAACCCAATCCACTTGATTTGCAGGAACTGGATCTGGAGCTGGATTATGGTTTGTCAGAGAAACTTTAAAAATTCAAACTTTGAATTTCAAACTTCAAAAGGGATAGAAATATGTGCCTTGATGAGATAATTAAGTCGGTATACTCAGAATTTGAAAACTGCAAAGTTTCACCCCTCAAGATTGCCTTTGAAACTTTCGAATTCACTGGACATGACCCCGAACTAGGGTTTGATAAATCCCACCCTTCTGCCCAATCAAAAGGTTTGATCCAAAGCTCTAAGCTTCTATTTTTCTAAGGAGCTTCCAGCCGTGGTCACAGATTTAAAAAATTCTCATTTTTGCAGAAGCCCTAATTTTCCACTTTTCTGATCAAAGTCCCGAACTAGGGTCTGATCAGGACTGACCTTCTGCCCAACCAAAAATTCTGATATTGGTCTCTAAATTTCGATTTTGATGAGTAGCATTCAGCCGTAGTATCTGATTAAAAAAATTCAAACTTTCTCTGAAACCCTAAATTCTGGAAGCCATGAATGAAGGTGCTAAAAAATAATTCTGTTTTGACAGAAATATGTACTTGATTGTTTCTGGTGTAAGTCCAAACTTTTCGATCCACAGAGTCTGAACCTTCTACCTGTGGTATCCTGACCTATCATATTTCCAACCCCATAGTTCTTACCTCAATTGGATTCTCCGAGAGAGAGTTATGCCAACTGTCGCAACATGACCTGTTTATGGGATAAAACAAGAGAGTGAACTTGTATGGCGTGCCATGTGTCACTAGTTTCATTTCGGCTTCTGAAAAAGTTACCTGAGAAATTGAAGTCCATGCACTACTTGAATATTTTTACAAAATTTTATTTGGAGCTTCCTAGCCCAAGTTATGACCTTTTTTCCTAGGTCACCTGTTTATGACTCAGATCTGGAAGAGGCCAAAACCCTAGAGTGTACAGATCATACAACACAAAGTAAAATGAATTAGAAGTTTTCCTTTGGACACAAGGTACATGCGGATATGATCTTCGACCTGTAAACATTTCATATCCGAAAACTTTGCCAAAATGGATTTATAGCGAAAGTGCTACAAAGACTGGTTTTTGCTATATCAAGCCCTAGCATCACAAGTGCAACAAGTGTCATACATGCCATACCATGCCTTCTTTTAGGCTAGCTCTGATACCATGTTAATTTTTTAAAATTTACTTCAATATGATCTATGATCTTAACTGAGAAAACAACATGTACAACATATCTACAGCATATCAATCATGGACATAATAATGCAAGCACACAAGAGACACAGAGTTTACTTGGGGAAAACCATAAAGGTGAAAAACCCCAATAACTTCCTCAGAGATAGATAGAGAAATGATACAACCCAAGCACAAGAGATAGATATCTCCTAGAAGCAGCTTCTCCTCCTCCACAAGTGCACCACTCTCCCGAGAGTGTGAGAGAGAATAGAATGATGAAATAGAGTGCCTCCTGCACTCTATTTATACTTGACTTGACTTTCCTATAAACTTTACTAGGTTGGCCTTAACAACCAGAATAGAAGAGATAGTCTTCTCCTAGCAGCAGAGCCTCCTCCTCCACAAGTGCGCCACTCTCCCAAGTGTGAATGAGAGAATAGAATGTGTAAAATGAGAGAGACACAATCTCTATTTATACACTAACTTGACTTGACCTTTACCCAACTAGGTCGGCCTCAACTTAACCACTTAACATAATGCTGACTGGGCTGACACCCAATAGGGTGGTCTAATAACCCTTTGACCCACATGGCCGACCCCCAATAGGGTGGTCTAATAACCCTTTGACCCACATGACTTATACAGGGTCGACCCCAACAAGGTGGTCTAATAACCCATCAAGTATAAGTTATGACACTTACAATATAAATGACGACACTTCCGTATAGAGGAATAATAACATCTCTTATCGGAATACAAACACTTCCGTATAGAGGAATAATACCATCTCTATAGGAGTACAATATACATATATGAAATACATGGGTGAAATACATTTCGAAGTTACATATACATCAACATTAGATGCATATTAGTAGTATACTGTTCATTAATGCAATTATTCTAATATGCATAATACACACCCTAAGTCTAGGAACATAAGCATATACATCATTCAACAACATTATTTAAACAAACAAATATGCAAGACATGACAATTTCAAATACTTATCTTTGTTTGGTTGTTGGGTGGACTCCCTCTAAATCTTTGCAACTCCATTTTGATGTGGATTGTGAGAAGTGGTCTACTCCCTCTAAATATTTGCATCCTTGCGGAAACTACTGGAGTGTGCTCCCTCTTGATATTTGCTTCTTGGATTACCTGTCCTTGAACTTATATCCATCCTTGATCACTATGCATGCTTACAAGTATCATTATTGTTGGTAGAATTTTTCCCTACGGAGAAGTAAAAATTCTCTTAGATTATAATAGACTTTAACTGACTCTAAACTAAGACAAAACTAAACAAATGCTACCTTGAATTCCTAGATCTAAATAGACATCTCAAGATTAAAGTGCTAGAAGAAGTAGAAGAAATCTAACTGACCTTCAATCCAATCGCTTGTCTTTATGGTTAATCCAATTTCCAAGTCCTCACGAATGAACCTATCAAAATGAAACCAAGATACAAGCATATACAATCCTCTAACAACTTGAAATATGAGTTAGGATCTAAATCTACAATAGATACAAATCCTATCATTGAAACAAAATCAACACATGTGATTTGGGAAACAAGACAAGTTATGTTCTATTATCAACTTGAAGTCACTTAAAATGGTTGCTTGATATCCAAGCCAACTTCCAGCTCCAAGTGCTTCCTCCTCTAGCTACTCCACAAAGCTTCAAGATCATAAGTTTGATGTCTCCAAGAGTCCTCCCCTTTGCTCATGGAATTCCTTTCTCTTATAGTGTGTGGTAGGGTTAACCAACAAGAGAGAAGGGTGGATCTTGGGAGATTTTAGTGGATCAGGCCTACTAGTCACAGAAAGTGAGTTAGGATCGAATTAGGGACACCAATCCTCAAACATCTCTCGAAAATCAAAATCCCACAAGCCATGGAAAAAAGGCTAAAAAAGGTACATTGTGCCTCTAGAACATAGCATAACGCAATAGTACCGCATGGTAGAGAAAGAGCATAGAGCGGTTGTATAGACTACCGCGCTCTCAAGATGGAGCAATGCACGGTAGTGAGGGTAAATGAAGTCTCAGCTAGGTTGATTCTTGACAGGGTAGGTTTGCCTTCAAGGATCACTCATCATTTTTCTCTTCTGGGTGTTTTAAGTAGTAGGGGAAGTGTCGTCAACTCTTTTTTTGGTGAAGATGCGACACTGTGAAATATGGAGGTATAACAGATGCCCCCTAAAGTGTGAGGTCAGAAGGGTCGATGGCCAAAAGAATTTACAAATACTATGCGGAGATAGCATCGAGGAGAGCGACAAGGAGCTGAAAAAGAAACAAAATGTTAGATATACCACCGAGGCGGGCATCCCCATGCTCGGAAATAATTGAATTCAAAGCATGGCTGCCGACCAATACATTGCAGATCCATGAGTACTGAGATGATATAGACTGTAGACAAATCATGGCTACTATGAAAAAGTGTAGATCCATGAGACAGTAATGACATAGCCACGACCAATACAAAAAGTGGATATGTGTGACAATACAAAGGACATCTCCATCGCAACCTAGATGCAATCAAGATACAAAGGTGCACCCAGGGTCTTCTACCCAATCGCAAATGATACAAATCTAGCCATGTGATTACAAAGTGTTGCAGTCGAACATGGTAGAAACCATTTGATTACCGGTCAATGATGTGAACCGTTAACAAATGTGAGGGAAATCACCAATGATGACGATGATCCCCAAGGTATCTGAAGTACATCTCAATGAAATGCGAATAGATGAGTTGATGTCAAGCATTCGAGAGATCACTCGATCAGAGGTCAGTGATGTAAACCTACTATCGAACACGAGGAAACCTGCCATTGAGGCATGCAGGTACCAAGGTACTAATGGTTGATCCCTAAGTCCAATTCCCAGATAGTGATTTGGCGTCGACGGGAATGGACTCGTCGAAGGTGGGCCATAATGATTCCCACATCATCGACAAGAAATCGGAATAAAAGATATATAAGATGATGAAACAATGGAGTATGTACTGACACAACAGAGGTCTGACACAATGAATGACTCTAAACAATGCAACCCTTTGAACATATAACAGCATGTAACAGGACTTGGTAGCAGGGATTATTGATAGGAGAGGACAGACACCGAATGAGTAGGCTCATGGCCAGAGAGATGACTCAAGATGATGACTATGACTTAGCGAGAATGAATACCCAAAATAGACAAGGGATAGACACATGCCATGTTCAAAGGCAACGACTGACAAGCTGCCAAAACAAACTTTACTTGTTCCCCATATTCCCCCGACATGATAGACGAGTACCTCTTTGTTGTTTTTCGAGCTTGAAGAGGATAACAGATGCTCGGTACAGCTCATCTCATGGATGAGTCCAATCTCATATGTTTTACGAACCTGAGAAAGGAGGGGTTCGTCCCAAAGTGGGTCCTTCGATGTTAAATTTTAACGAGTCCAAGGAAGGAAAAACTCGATAGTTTTTCGCATTTAGAGAGCCTAAAAAACTTAAAGGAGGCTCCAAAGTGTACTTTTTCGTAAATTTAGTCCCTCGATCCCGAAAAAAGTGTAAAACAATTCCCGAGAGAACTCTCCCAGCCAAAACTTGACTGAGGTATACCTTTCTCGTAAATAGTCTAGACGGGCCGAAAAAGGGGTAACCTATCACCGAATAGATGACCTTTCAAATACTTTACATGTGTGAAAGAGTCAAGATCACTTGGCAATCTTTTGAATTTTAGGGAGTCTGAAAAGAGCTTAACTATGGACTCCAATGGTCTTTTTCGTAATTTTTAATTATTCTGGCCCGAAAAGAGAATAAAATACAACCAGGATAATACTTTCCTCATCGTTTAACGAGCATGAGTAAAGCTGATCAAGCTCGACACCATTTACTTAAGTTTGACAAGCATGACATGGGTGTAAAAGCGCTTGGAATCTTTTTCAAGTTTTAATCCAGAGCACGAAAAAGATAAAGTAGGCTCAAAATGAAGGTCAAACAATAAATGAATGCCAATGTGAATATTTTTTAAAGGAGATCCTGTCAACAAATGCTCATGAAACCAGATATTAGTAATGTGAAATGGGTTTTATTTTAACCAGCTAAAATAATGAGTGAAAAATAAGTGAAAAAGCTATATAAAGGATGGGTAAATATAGAAAGTTACCATTTCACTTGTGCATTTACCAAAAGAGGAGATTTTACCCATTTGAGGAGCAAAAACTTCAAGAGTTCATATCTGGAGATTCGGGGCACCGTTTCAACAGCCGTCTATGCTAGGTAAGAGCTTTCAAGCACCTCTTTCATTTCATGTATGAATAACTTGTTTTCAGTAGGGAAAAATAATTTTTTGGTCAAGCCCTATTAGGCAAAAATCGCCCTCCACAGTACCGTGCGGGAGCCATATCAGGAAGCACAATACTGTACAATAGTACCATGCTATAAGGTTAAGACGGGGTGCGGTACTTTGCAGTACCGTGCAGTCAGGTTTCCCCCAGGCACGATAGAGGAAAATTTAAGATGAAAAAATCATTTTTTCTCAATTTTCCAGCTGAGATCAAGTTGTTAAATAATTACTGAATGTTTGCTATGACCTTTTGTAGGTGTTTGAAACTTGTTTGGAGCAAAATGGTCCATTAGAAAGAAAGAGAGCATGAGGCAGATGATTTGTTGTTCGAAAATGACCAAAGGACTGTGACTGCACTGTGGGAATGCGGTTTGTTGAAATTCTTCAAGACCAAAGGTATTCATAAGCACGCAAAACTTCTCACCCATATTATTCAAATGTGGGACCCCGACATTCATACTTTTCGAGTGGGAGAACACATCCTCGAGATTGAACTCGAGGAAATTTATTTCCTCACAGGCCTCTCAAAAAGAGGAGCCCGGGTGAGTTTTACTGGGTACATAGCCTCGGAGGTGAGCACAGATGCTTTAATCGCTCATTATTTCCGTCAAGGTTTAGGGAAGAAAAGTGGCAAGGTGGTCATCAAATACGTTATAGAACTTCCCGTAAAAACCGTGTTGTTCACCATCACACATGCAGCAGGGAGCATGGGTCCCCATCAGGCGTCCCGTACACAAATGAATCTTACAGTGGACTGTATGGCAGGAACAGTATTCAACTGGTGTGAAGCAGTTTTGACCAACCTCAAAGAGCAAGTGAACAAGTGTAGGCTTGGAGAGAATTGGGACAAATCAGGTATGACCTTCATGGATATATTTTTTCTTTTTTGAATATATAATTTTTATTGTTTTTCAGAATGTGTAAAAGACTTTAATATATGTACGTGTGCATGTCGCAGATTGTGGACCACAGAGACCGACAGGGTACTCGCCATTACGCCAAGGTGGTGTTGATCACCAAGCCGCCCCAGACGAAGAAGAAGAGGAAGATGAAGCGGGAGGGGTCCAGGAAATAGAGAGGAATTTGCAGGGTTTAACCCATGGTATTCCTGCTATGAGGGTGGACGACATCCCTTTGCATCTCCAGCGGCATACTGTAGGTGTGCCTAGGCGTATTGGTCGACTCCTTTGTAGGGTGGTTCGAGCTATAGTGTGTTATCACCAGTAGTGTGAGGAATCTGATGAGGGACATGATAGATCTCCCATATCTCCTTAGATGGTAGCTTTTATCTTTTTGCGGCATGTATACAATATGTAGGATTTGAGAGCCAAATTTTTGTATGGGATTTGGTCCCAAATTTTGTCTTTAAAACACAAACTTTATGTATTTGGAAAAACACTTTTATATACAGTGATATACATGTGGACCTATTTTTATGATCTAAATATTTACAATGACTTGTGTGTTTATTTTTTGTGATGTGTTTTTATGTATGGGAAAGATGCCAATCCAAAATGTAATTAGCTAATGAATCAGCTATACAATTGAATTCCCTTCGTACGTGTTGATATGAAATGAAATTAAACGATCGTTCCAAGAGGTGTACCCTCCGAAATAAATGAAGTAAGATAGGATTGCGAACTATGTAAACACAATTCAGGTGAGAAACCACGAGTTGGGAATCTAAAAAGACTGATAGGGAATCAATTCCGAGCGAAGCAGCTTCCATCAAGAGTCCGATGACTACATGGTACTCTGTGATATTATTGGTTGTAGGACCCAAACAATTGGCTCCTGAAGATATTAACTCACCAGTGAGAGAATAGATTACCCATGCTGTGGAAGCGAGGTTCCGGGTATGCCGGCTTGCACCGTCGGCGAATCCGAAGTAAGCAGACATCTGCGTACAAAATCACGAGTCAAAGTAAGAATGGATACATGAAGTCCGTGCGCACACCAAAAAGATGAGTGAAAATAAGCTAAGTACATTATGTACAAAAAGTGACCCGCGTAGGATAACCTTACGCGTAGAAGCGTTTGAGGTATAGCCCATTGCGGGGCTGTGCCAATGGTGTGCCATCACAATCGATGAGTTCATAGGCTCCTTTCTCCAAGACATGTTTTACAACAAAGGGGTCGTACCACATAGATTCTAGTTTTCCTTTTCTGAGTTTATCGTGCATTTTATCGTATGTGAGTGCAAGGTCACCTTCTTTGAAAATCCGAGGTTGAACGGATTTGTCATACTGAGCTTTGACGCATTTTTTATGAGCTTCGTTGGCTAAAGCAGCATCGCGGCGAGTTTCATCTAGCTTGGCTAGGTATAGAAACCATTCCTCTTCGAAAGTGGTGTGGGGAAGTAGCTCTATGGCTATCTTAAGTCATGGAATTTCACATTCAATCGGTAAAATGGCTTCTAGGCCATACACCAGTTGGAATGGTGTAAACCCAGTAGCACTTTTTACTGAGGTTCGGTATTCCCATAGTGCTGAAAATAGAGCTGAGTGCCAGTTGGATTTATGAGTACCCACAATACGCTGAATCATTCGTTTCAGAATTTTGTTAATGGCTTCAACTTGGCCATTAGCTTGTGGGTAGTATGGGGTTGAGTTTTCATGGTGAAAACCTAACTTGGCACTTAGTTCCTCAATCATATGGTTCCTGATGTGGGAGCCATGATCGGTCACAATGGATTGTGGGACACCAAATCTAGCTATAATGTGATTGAATATGAATTGTGCTACTGTTTTGCCATCCTCAGCATAAGTAGGCATCACTTCAGCCCATTTTGTGAAATAGTCGACAGCTAATATGACATAGCTGTGCCCCCTGGCTGAAGTGGGCTTACAGTGCATGAAATCTATGCCCCATTTGGAAAAGGGGCCAATGGAAATAATAGGATGGAGTGGAGCAGGGTGCGAGCGTGTTTTAATATGAAAGACTTGACATGGTTGACATTTCTTGACCATTTCAATGCAGTCTTTGAAAATCGAGGGATAGAAATATCCTACTTGCAGTATTTTCTGGGCCGTAGCCATCCCAGAAAGATGACCACCACATGCTCCAGCATGGCAGTCATCAAAAACATGTTCCACCTCATCTAGGGTCAAACAACGTCTAAGAACAGTGTCGACACCACGTCGATAAAGAGTATCGTTGACTATGAGGTAGTACTTGGCGTGGTGTCGAATGCGTCGACGTTCATCGCGAGTGAGGTCGGGGCGGAAGCGTTGGGTTTGGAGATATAGTAAAATATCCCTGTACCATGGATCAGACGTGCTAATGAGGAACAACGATTCATTAGGAAGAGAATCAATGGGCTTGGATTGCTTGGTAGCACGGGGCAAAGCACAAATCAACTCAACAAAGACCAAAGACTTCTTGGACTTGGCTTTGACAAATTCCAAGTCAAACTCTTGAAGGATGACGATCCAACGAGAATATTTGCCCCCAAGCACTTGACATGTGAGGATATAATACATTGGATTAAAATCGGCTATAACAATTGTCCGGCAGAGTAGAATGTAATGACAGAATCTCTAGACAGCGAAAACTGTTGCCAGAGCCAGTTTTTCAACATGTGAATAACGAGTTTCGGAGTCGAGAAGACTCTTACTAAGATAGTAAACCACATGTTTTATGCCGTTGTGGTCTTCCCGGACTAGCACCATACCGATGGTGGAAGTCGAAGCTGCGAGATAAAGAATGTAATCCCATGTGTAATCGGGGGGTTGGATCATAGGATCTTTAGTTAAGGCTTCCTTTAGATTATCAAAGGAGCATTGGGCTTCGTCGTCCTAGATGAAGGGAGTGTTCTTCTTGAGAAGCCTCATATAGCCTTTTGTTATCTCGAAAATATTATAGATGAAACGGTGTCGAAAGTTTTCATGCCCTTGCAAACTTTGAAGTTCTGGAATGTTTGTGGGGGAAGGCAAGGTTAAGATAGCTTCTACCTTCGCAGGATCTAAGCGTATCCTGCTTTTGGAGATTATGAATCCCAAAAGTTTTCCGGCTTCTATGCAAAAGATGCACTGATGCAGATTCAAACGTATATTGTAGCGACGGCATCTTTCGAAAATGGCACTTAAGTGATCAGGATGGTCATCTCGGGTCTGAGAATGAGCGAGAAGATCATCAAGATATGGTTCTACAATATGTTTGATGTCATGAAATGCGTATGACATCACCCGTTGGAAAGTTGCCCTAGCATTTTTAACGCCAAAAGGTAACTTTTGATATGCGAAAATCCCCCAAGGGCAGATAAAGGTTGTTTTATGCTGGTCGACTCGAAGAATATCGATCTGATTATAGCCAGAAAAGCCATCCATCCATTGGGTAGTTGTCCTTTGGACAAGCTTTGTTCAAGTTGCGGTAATCGACATAGACTCTAATCGTTCCCTATTTCTTGGCTACGGGAATGATGTTAGATACCCGTTTTGTCAATGGGACAGGATAGATAAAACCAGCTCGCAAAAGTTTTTCAACTTCTACTTTAATAGCGGCTGCCTTACGAGGATGGATGGGTCAAAGTTTCTGCCGAATAGGTCAGGTGCCAGGGAAGGTTGGAATTTCATGGACCACAATTGAGGGATCTATTCTTGGCATTTCTTCATAACGCCAAGCAAAAACATCGTGAAAGGTTTTGAAGTAGGCACTATAGAACTCCATTTTGAGGGGAGTACATGTTTTGCCAATATGTATGTTTTCCACGATACCGAACTTCACCGAAATATCTATGGGAGTGGTTGCCATAAGGTTAGCCAAGTTTCCTTCGGAAAATACTTCGTCAAGGGAAGTGGGAAACTTGGTTTGAACCATCCCTAGTGAAGTACTGGGTTTTGTATCAGGCTCAAGCATATGAATGGTGGGGAATGAAGATCGATGATGAAAATATCCCCATGGTGACTCATCACCGCACATAACCTCCATAATTGATTCGTCAGTGGGAAAAATCAAATTGAGAGGATTGATAAGTGGTGGGTATGAATGAGTCTCAGACGAGAGTTGTGCCATGGTGTGATGGGTAGAATAGTCGACCCAATCGGTGGCTGATTGGATTGCTTCGTACGCTACGAGGTTTCTATTCAAAGGCATGGAGTTGTCGTAGTATTCAATCTCAGTGGGACTCGAAATCACCCATGAATCATTGGAAGGGGTGACATTTGATGAAATCATGTTGACTGGTTGAACATGGGTCCCCAGCTCTGGAAAAACTCCAATAAGGGAAGAATCCTTCATGAGACCAACACCAATGTCTTGGAACCAGTACCGAGGTTGATCCAATAATGGGACGGTGTTGGCGGAGTTCGGATGAGAGTTTGGGATACAGTAATCAAGTTGATCAATGGTGACAATTTTCCCTTCATGAGGAAATTGCACAATCTGGAAGACGATAGATGTTATGGCGGTCATGGCGTAAAACCAGTTCCGACCAAGTAGAAGATTGTAATCTAATGGTGCATCTACGACTTCAATGTGTACGGATAATGTTTTGCCCCCCAGTTCAACACCAATTGAGGGAATGAGTCCATAAGGTTGAAAACCGTGTCCATCAAATGACCTGAGAGTAGTGGGAGAGGTCGTGAATTTGGGTGAGCCTAAGGCTCTCCAGTAATTCAAAGACATGATCGACGTGGAGGCACCTTCATCTAAAATAGTGCGATGGATGCTATTTCCATGGATTTTTGTATGAACCTGGAAGGCTAACTGGCGAGAAAGTTGAGGTTTGGCGTGCTCCAAGTTAAACATAATAAAGTTTGAAGTATCTGGGTCCATTTCCCCAGTGATGAAAGTAAGGTTCTACACTGCATGGGGCAGTGTTGAAGAACCTCGAGAGTCGACATGGCGCAAGGTGCTTGAGCTAAATCCTCAACAATGTTGTAATTTTGGGCAGCTCGCACATTGGGATTAAATGTCGCCTTTTGTATGGTGCCCTTGGGTGGGCATAGCACTGTGTCCGTAAGCGGTCTCTCAATATGGAGATGGCCGGTAGGGGGAGGGATAGGAGTTGGATATTCAACATGATATTTTCCTTTGGCTATCTCTGATTGTTTGTTTGAACTTGGAGGGTTCTCATATGTCTTTGAACGAGTGGTTATATGAATCTCCTCATTACTCGTCATCAGGATTTCATGATTTGTGGATGTCTCTCCGCGAGTTAGGTTGGTCGAGTTGCCCCCCTGTGGGGTTTCTTAGGAAACCATCTGTTGTTGCTATTGAGGGAAAGGGTTAGTTAACAATGCTGGTCGAGAGGATCCTTTAATGAACTTGTTGACTTCATCCTTGTAGGGACAGTCACGCGTGTAGTGATCATCTTGACAAATTAGGCAGGGAAACTAAGCCTTTTGACGTGGTTTCTGGTTGTTGTGGGTGGGTTGTGGCTTGGGGTTCTCCTGCTGGTTCTTCTTGGATTTAGAACGATTATTCTTCTTATTTCCTCTAGATGGTTGTGACGTAGATTGAACTGCATTCACTTCGAAGGAGATAGCAGGAGAAGTAGTAGCTTTTGAAGCAGCCTGAGGTAGAGAGGGGGAAGCAGAAGCTTGTTGCCCCGTCGAGTTGGTAGTAGGTTGGGCCTTGACGAAACTGACAATACCATCAATGGGGGGTTTAGTGGTAGGTTTTGTTGGATCAGTGGTAACACGGGAAGCATGGGGAAGAAGTTCTTGTAAAGTGCCAGATTGGGTGTATCGCAAATCCATGTACTGAGCTGCCGAGATGGCTTGTTCTTCTGTGACCGGCCTGCGCATAGCGATATCCCTGGCTATGGGAGGCAAAAAGGACTTCGTGAACCAATCAGTGAGTAGCTGATCCAGAATGGGTGCCTTGATTAGCCTACAGCATCGACGCCACTCATGGATGTGATCCAAAATGTCCATAGAAGTGGTTTGACACAGTGAGTTTAACAGTTCTATTCCAGTCTCATACTGGATGGGGAGTTGGAAATGGGTCAAAAACTGCATAGCGAAGGTGTTGAAATTGTGGAAAGAGTGTTGTGGCAGCTCGATGTACCATTTTGCTGCCGTGTCGGTAAGCGTACGTTGAAAGAGCCGTAGTCGAATGGAATCATCCATCAAGGAGTTGGATGAACACCAAAGATGGAAGGTCATTACGTGGTTCTTGGCATCTTCCCCGGGCTTAGCATTGAAATTAGGAATGTCCAATGAAATTTTGGCTGGAATGGGTGGCCAGTGAGGTTCATGCCATATGGGATCGTTAATGAGCCTTGACAAATAGGGTAAGTTTAGCATGGCCAAAAAGGGAAGTTGACGATTAGTCTGCGGGTATGAGTAATAATCGTATGGTGTAGAGAAACCTGGGGGGCCTTGCATAGCATACTATTGCATGTTATACCCATATGTGTTTCCCGGGGGGGTACTGCTAGAAATTCTATGGGTAGTGAGCCATCTGGTTAATCGGTTGAGTGTTGGTAACCGATTGGTGGATGTTCTGCTGAGTGGGGATGGTAGGTATGGTACCCTGGGGTTGTTGAAACCCAGGAATGGTTGCTGCCCCTGGTTGGGGAAAAGTTCCTTGGAGTTGTTGTGTTCTAGGAATGTTACCACTATATTGAGTAAGTGGAGGGTTTCCCATAGCAGGGTTGGGGGGTGGCTGCGATAGTGGTGTCCATGGAAGGTTTGTTCCTTCTTGAGGAACATGTGGAAATTGAAGGGATGGGTTCCATGGAGTTGTAGCAACTGAAGGATAAGGGAAGCCGAAGTTCAAGTTGGGGGGAATCTGAGATTGCCCCCCAGCTAGGTTCCAATTTCCAAATAATGAGTACCCCCCACTTTGTGGGATTTGAGGTTCCCAAGAAGGAAGTGTACCTGACGGGGGATGTTGAGGATGAGGCCCGGTTGGAAAACCGGTATAAGGTTGTTCACTGCCAGGTGTGTTGTACATACCATACTGAGCAGATGCTGCTGGTTGGGAGGGTTATTGGATGGAACCAATGGGTTGTCCTCCAGGAGATGGGTTGGATGGCCCTATAGGAGGAGGTTTTTGACTAGGGACGGGGTTCCCAACAAAGGATTGTCCCCCAACTGGTTGGGTTGATGGCCCCATGGGAGGAGTTTGGTTGTTGGAGTTGGGGACCATGGCAGTCGGTTGTCCACCTCCTGAGATAGTGTAGATAGTGGCCAAAGGTGAACCTCTAGTCAAAATGGAAGATCTAGCAATATGACTTGGTGTTCTTCCACCGCTAGCCAAATACAATAGTGTCGATTGGCCAACGGCGCCAAAAGTGTCAATTTGTGGAGGGGGTCTTCCATATTTGACAGGTGAGGACGGAGAAAAAACTGGGTTATCCCTCATAGAATGTGCACCAAACATGGGTGATGGAAACAAATGTGGGGAATTTAACCAAGGGGTATCGGGGGTATCATCCATAGCGTGTTCAACGATAGGAGGACCATCGAAGACTGGGTCCGATTTCATGTCCTGGAAAGGGTTTTCGGGGTCCAGTGGGAACCTAGGTATAGTAATGTCTGAAGGTCCGAAGCCGTCTACATAGGAGTGATGAAACTCTGAGCTAGATGGGATGTTGGGATCCCGATAGTCAAGAGGACGAGTAACAGGGGGATATCTGGAGGCTGTCGAGAGCATTTTCTCTATATCTCATTTAAACTGTGCCGATGCTAACGGGGAATTTGCTAGACTAACCATACTAGACTGAATGGAGGCCATGATCTCATGTCCCAGAGGGAGGTTGGGGAGAGATATGATACGAGGTACATTGCTGGAAGAACTGGTTTCCTGCGGATGAACGCTAGATGACATGGTGATAACAGGCGAAAGCTCCGCTTGGGAACTGATAAAGCCATAATGAGGTTCAAAAGGTGTGTCAGGAAGTCGAGTATCTTCAATAATTTTGACGTACCCACCCGGGACTAAAATCAAGCCAGGTATATCCTGGTCGGACCCTTTGGTGGTGCCAACAGATCCGTCTGTGTCATCGTGAAAAGTTTCTGGTGGAGGGGAGGTGTTGACATCAGGTAGGAGGATGACCTCTGGTCTAGTATTTTGGGCTGTACTAGATTCAACCACTGTAATGTTGTCCACTGTGGCAGATATATCTGGAATAACAGTGGGTGAAGTGACAGTGGGAATCTCAGATACACTAATGGTTGCAGAAGCTGCAAGAGATTCTGAGACTGTGTTGTGAGTAATGGTTACAGATGGAACTGAAGATGTAGTATGTATCAACAGTGGAATGTTCCCTCGACCAGCACCACGGCCAGGAAGAGCGGGAATGCTTGATGCAGGTGGACTGGAGGTCCGTGGTGGTGGTGACGGTGGAGGGATTTTTCCCTATACTCATTGTGATCTCCGTGGTGGTTCTGACATGATGGCAGGAATATGAAATCCGGGGGCAGTTTCGTAACAAAGAACTCAAAAACTCTAATGCAGCCGAGTGTGCAGAAGAGGAGATAGAAAATGCAAGGCTCGCAGGCCAAAAAAGAAAGCTCTAAAATCTATACTAAGACTGGTGTCGTAGTAAGCGAGCTGAGAAAAATTATGGCCAAAATGCCAACAAGCAGTCACTAAAAAGAAAAATGACCCTCTATAAAGATGAGATAACAAGCAAACTCCTAACTAAGAGCTGGAGACCTCAACAAGATGTATCCTTCGCAAGGTGATGAAATCCAAGTCGAACAATACAACGTGAGAGACCGATATGAGAAGGATATCCCTCTACCGAAAGGGATCCTGGGTAAAAGAGCCCTAGTATAAAAGTCACTAAGCTACCTCGTTCATGACACGTTGGAAAAGGTTTTCGGCGCTTCTGCCTTATCAACCTTGCATTACTATGAATTACAAGGAAGACAATGATCGATGTTTCCTTAGGGCTAAGTGGAGTGCGGCATTCCATAGAGTCCGTCAGGTTCTCAATCTCGCAACGGTTTAACCCCTGAAAGTTAAAAACAGTCAGGAGGCCCCTCCATAAACTGGTTGTGATCGTGTCAATAAATACTAGAGGATTTTAGTTCCCTAGAGGACAACAACTATGTCTCAGATGAAAATGACAAGGGGGAATTATTTTGATGCCTATCCCCGGTGTCCTACCTAACTACCAAATTCTTTTGATTTCCTCAAGTGAGGTTAATGTTGGTTTAGTTCGGGAGATTAATTTTAGTGGTTGTATTACTCAATCGGGTAAATGGACATGAAACTTGGTGGTGTTGTGACGACCCAAACCATGCAAGTGAGAATGGATCGAAATAAGCCTTGTATTCGATGAAAACTAGCTATGGAAGAGAGAGAGTTCTTCGATCATAAATGCATGAAACTTTCACAAGCAATTAAAAACCAAAACAAAAAAATTTTGTTTTCTTTTTGTAAATAGAGCCAAACTGAAATAAACACTTCTTTCCAATTCACTGATCTTACAACTAAGATGCTTCAAAAAATGAGAATTTCCGTGGCAAATTTCAATGGTTCACTTTCTAATGCACAATAATACTGCTACACCATTTCAATCCAAACAACACAAATGTTCTCCAATGATAATTTTTTAATATATATTTTAATGATAATAATGGAAACAATGTGACTATGAAAGCTACAAGATTCAGTAAAAGAGAACAGTAGTAATGGTCTGGTTGTGATGAGAACATCAAGCCAATGCAATCAAACTGAAGGGGTGACCCAATGTGCAAATAATGCCACTAACTCACAAAATAATCAAGCTCACAAAAGAAATAAACACACCACAAAGACTGTGTAATGAACAGGATAGTAATAGGCAATAGAAAACACCAACTTTGGCAGAGAAAAATGAAAAATGACTCAGGAAACCAAGTAGGGAAGAAAAAATTGACAGTATCCAAACACTACCGCGTGGCAGAATAAGACTAGAGTGCGGTACTGTTACACTACCGCTCTGGTAAGAATGCAAGATATGCAGTACTACCGCGTTGTGGTCAATGCTGAGGGCGCGGTATTGTTTCAAAGTATGGAAAAGCTCAACTTTTGAAAAGAAAGATGAATTTTTCAGGGTTGCTACAGACCCAGAGGACTCACTGATCACATAGGGAGGAAAAATACGGAGAGGAGGGGTGAATAAAGGTCAAAGAGACCAAAATTCAATACTGGTTTGAAGAGAAAGAAAAAATCACAATAAAAAAATGGTTGAAAGTGAAATTAATCAATCGAATGGGTTTCAAACCAGCGAAGTCGCCATTCTTTTTGGTAGAATTTTTCCCTACAGATAAGTAAAAATTCTCTTAGATTAGAATAGACTTTAACTGACTCTAAACTAAGACAAAACTAAACAAATGCTACCTTGAATTCCTAGATCTAAACAGACATCTCAAGATTAAAGTGATAGAAGAAGTAGAAGAAATCTAACTAACCTTCAATCCAATCGCTTGTCTTTATGGTTGCTCCAATTTCCAAGTCCTCGCGAATGAACCTGTCAAAATGAAACCAAGATACAAGCATATACAATCCTCTAGCAACTTGAAATATGAGTTAGGATATAAATCTACAATAGATACAAATCATATCATTGAAACAAAATCAGCACATGTGATTTGGGAAACAAGACAAGTTATGTTCTATTATCAACTTGAAGTCACTTACAATGGTTGCTTGATATCCAAGCCAACTTCCAGCTCCAAGTGCTTCCTCCAAGTGCTTCCTCCTCTAGCTACTCCACAAAGCTTCAAGATCATAAGTTTGATGTCTCCAAGAGTCCTCCCCTTTGCTCATGGAATTCCTTTCTCTTATAGTGTGTGGTAGGGTTAACCAACAAGAGAGAAGGGTGGATCATGGGAGAGTTTAGTGGATCAGGTCTACTAATCACAGAAAGTGAGTTAGGATTGAATCAGGGACACCAATCCTCAAAAATATCTCGAAAATCAAAATCCCACAAGCCAAGGCTAAAGGGCTAAAAAAGGTGTACCGCACCTCTAGAACAGAGCATAACGCGGTAGTACCGCGTGGCAGAGAAAGAGCATAGAGCGGTAGTACGGACTACCGCGCTCTCAAGATGGAGCAATGCACGGTAGTGAGGGTAAATGAAGTCTCAGCTAGGTTGATTCTTGACAGGGTAGGTTTTTCCTTCAAGGATCACTCATTATTTTTCTCTTCTGGGTGTTTTAAGCAGTAGGGGAAGTGTCGTCAACTCTTTTTGTGGTGAAGATGGGACACTGTGAAATATGGAGGTATAACAATTATTGTGATATCCTCGAGATCTCATACATAATCATACATTTATTAGTATATTCTCAATACTATCAAAACACAGTAATCTTAAGCATGTATAGTCATGATCATTTCAAATAGAAATAATAAGCATTAGTATTCAAGGACTCTTATTGTCATAACCCAAAATTTTCTGAAAACTTTAAAAATTTTTTAGATAACAATAAATGTTATTAAATGCCGTCCTTTAACTATCTGTTAAATTACGTGATTTTAAATGTGTCTGAATGATCTATTGTTAGATTTAAATGTTATTATAGTTTTCTCTTTCCCGTTATTGATTGTTTTTATTGTTTTGCAACCTTAAGGGGGAGTTGCCATAGCAGACTGGGCTTACTTAGCTTTCGAGCTAATGCATCCAACTGTCTTTCTCTTTACAGATATACAGGTAAAGTGCGGTCGCAACAATTAAATCTTTAAAGTGTTAAAAATTCATTTAACTGCACCAACTCAGTCAGTAAAAGTCTAAACATGCTAGTCGGTTGTCAAATGTGTAAAGGTAGACTCCCTTCCTGTAATATTCATAAATCTTACTGTTAAAGAGTCAAAATTTATATGAGAAAATGATAGCTATTGTTCTTGATCAGACTGACTTAAGTATCACTATGGTGTAATGTTTCTTTGATATTATTATTATGCTGTAATAATATCTCTTATTTAGCACTGTATCAAGTCACTGGATTATGGGAATCATACCACTTTTATTTATCTATTGATACTGTATTATGCCAAATTAATAGACTGGAAATATAGTTTCGATTGATAGCTTGAATGCACAGGTGACACATGATACAAGTCTTTTCTTATCACGTCATTTTAAAGTTAGACTTTGTTTGGACTTTACAACTTTAACAGTAATGGATCTGGAATTACCGATATCTACTTTTCTTATTTCTAATAGTTATAAGGAAAACTATCAGATATAAATAAATTTCTATCCTAACTCTACTGCTCTATAATAGAGTCTTGAATGAGATGCTATAGCTGTTATCGTTTTCATGAAACTAGGGTATAAGGGATATTGGTGATAAGTTATTGTGAACCAATTATAGTTTAAGGTTACGCCATTATCCTTAAAATTTTATGATGCAGATTCATCTCCTCTCTCTCTATATATATAGAGTGCTTGCAAACTGAATTTGATTGATAACTATAATTCATAGTTTTAAATAAATATAAGGCAACATTATTTCTGTATAATAGTCTGGATTCTCAAGTATTATCCTAATGTTCTTGATTACAAAAAGAATAACAAAAAGAACTATTGGTTTGAATTCCATATAGGAAATCATGCGATAAATTTACTACCCAAGCTATGATGTTTTAAATGGTAAAAGATAGAACTTTCATTGAAGTCTTAGACATTATTGACAAATGCATATATTCATTGGTTGTCGGGCAATGTAAGGTTTCACATCACAAGGTTCGGAGGCATTGTTTTCATCATGAAACAAATGATAAGTTAAACATGGTGCCACTACCCTTATGGAATATCGGGTTCATGAATTTAATCACCTCTGCCATGATTGTGTTTATTCCCATTATGGTTTTGTTTGAAAACAAATCATTGGAAAAACTTTTTGTATCAACTTTAGAATCTCGACCCACTCTCATGCAAATATTTAAGCTGCTACGTGGTTGAATGAGAGCCAAGTGCTTGGCAATATAAAACATGGGACCTAACCCTACCTCGTCATTATCCTTCGCCTTCGGGCTCGAGTCTGTCTGCAACATCTCTAGGTCTGAGTATTTGTTGTGGCGCTGTTGATTCAGCTTCAAGGTTATCACATTTTCCTTGCTTAATGTTGTCGTTTGGAAATATTTAGGATTGACTGTTGGCAGCTATGAGAGTGTTACAATGCCTAGGGTTTATCCTTTGAGTTCATTTACTGGTCTGTTCGCCATTATTATAGTGTGCTAACGGCTTGCATGCTGCCTCATCCTTCGTATTGTCCATAGCTTCGTTTGAGAGTCATTTGTATTCGTTGTTTAGCAACTGTAGTTGGTCAAAAATCTAGGGTTTGTATTTTTTTGTTAAACGTAGAGTCCCTATCACGGCGTGAGTGTATCAGCTTACATGGTGTTCGTTTGAACTTCCAATGTAGAAGAAACCCTTGTTTTCAGTCAGCTTGTTCGTGTTGGTGGAAAGAAAAGGGTTCACTCTTCGGCTGCTCGTGGTTGTCAAACTATCTCCTATTTGCATCTGCGTTCACCACTCCGATAAGCTAAAGGGTTTTACATTTGTTGTTTAAAGTTACATGAAGTTGTTTAGATCTCCAAGCAACATATAGAAGGTTTACAAACTTGTTCTTTCGTTGCAGGTTCGAGTTCCACTTGACTGATGGATGGCACAAGCTATGACATCTGGCATTCCCGGGTAAGCCTAGTTCTTACCATGGCAAATTCCTCCTTGTGGATTGTTTGGGTGGTAGGGTTTTGGTTTTACTTTAAAAGTCACGACACCCTTGCAAAAATCTCGTAACTGTAATTTAAACGATTAGATAAGGGTTAAACCCTGTGTTTGGTTGGATATATGATTTCAGTCGGTAATGTGGCTATTGTACTCCTTTCGGCACTTACTTTGTTTTTATACAGAAGAACTGTAATGTAAAAATCAAAAGAGAACAAGACTTGAGAGCCTGTTTTGTAGGTGGGGTTATGACCTCGGTTTCTATGTTCCATTGTAATACCCTTAAAAAGGGTTTTGTTTTGAATAACGCTAAGGGTTCTTGAAAGTAAACTTAATACTGGTCCTGCCTGTACACAGGCTTGTATCGTAAATTTCTATGTGTACATACTGCTTCTATTAAGAATTTAGGCTACGGGCGTAGATGGGAACCTGGTTTTAAATCTTAGCATTTAAAATAATAGTGAAATCTGAAATGATAGGGTTTAGTTAGTTAAAAAGGTTTACAGTTTTGATTATGTTTCGTTGCTTGGTCTATCATTGTTGATTAAGATTCTACTTGTAAATCTGGAGTGATAGGTTCAGTCCAAAACGATGACAGTGGTTTTGTTTGTACGTTGAAATTCTGTAGTTACGATTTTGTTTTATAATTTTATTCTATTGTTCTAAAAATACTTCTGTTGGTAACAAAAAGAAAAAAAACAAGTGAATGATATTAATAAAATAAATGAGCTCGATAGTTGAGCAGAATTACTGTTCTGTAGTCATTTGGTTTCTAAATCAGTAACTAGGTTATGAAAATAAGACTCTGTCGGTACTATGCATGCACATGAAGGATTAGAGCTCAATAGTGAGCTAAATATACTGTTTTGTTATAATGATTATGACTATAAGGAAATAATGGAAGTTCAAGAAATAAAAATACTACTTGGTTTAAGCTCGACCTCGAGCTAGTTATCGTTCTGTCTTTGTTTGCTTCTGATTAAAGGTTAATAGCTAGGTCAACGATTCTTTCATATGTTCAGTCAATAATTAAATAAACTTTCTATTGTAATTTGGCTCATCCATTTATGTGACAGATAATGACCTGTACATTTGTTAGCTAGGGTTTGTATCTGCAATATTATCTATGATAATATATTTACTGTAGTTTATATGGTTATATTTATTTCTGTTCCTATGATTCTTTTAACGAGTCTATTTTACAGAAAAATACTTACTGCATACTAAACCTCTACTTATCTATTTAACTATTGTAATAGACCAAGTTTTAAAATCACAATATCATCCTATTTCTTACAATATTAACAAACTAGAGCACGCATAAACACAAATACCTGAACTGTAAGATTCTAATGATACTAGGAAATTGCTGAGACATAATAACTCTGTAGAATCTATCTACTAAATAATTTCCGGATGCTAACTTTTACTGAACTAAATCCTATTCGGACATAAAGAAGATGCTCATAACATACATTCATATCTACTTAATAAACAGCAGGAATAGGTGACATAACCTGTTTCAAACTGTGGACAACAACAACAATGGGAGGCTGTTCCTCCCTACCAACTCCTGGAGAGTGTCCAAACAGCACTTCTCAGGACCCCCAAGCTTGCTCTGGTCTCCCTGGCTGGAACTAGGTGCAGCAGAATAATTCACTCAGCCAAACAGATATACTGGAACCAAGTTACTGCAACAATCCTCTCAAACCAATTCCTTACTGTATATTTCCCTCTTCCTCAATGGGACTCCTGAATAACATTCACCTGAATGTATTCTCCCTCCAGAACCAAATTGAACCCCCAGCTCAGTTCATTGAGTACTATTTAAAAGATTGCCTAGGTCTTAGTTGGGTTAACTGTCATTAATGAGCCACCTGCTCAGATTCCACTTTCTTGGGGAATCATGACCCCAAAATATAGGGAAGTTGCCACCTGCAACTTAGGAAGTGTTTGAGGATGCTTCCACTTGTCTTTTGCCTTTCCACCTAGTTCCATCCACCAGTTAGACCAGTAACCTCTTTTAACAGCTCTCCCATGTTGTTGTCTCCATAATTCATTTATTAATAATAAAATATTCAGAATTACATTCCATTTCTAGTGACTCTACTGAGTCATCAATTCCTACTTAGCGTTAAATTTAACATAATGTATCAGGAATATAATAAAATAATTACATTATTTTTATAAAATTGGGGTATGTGACATACACACCCCCTTAAAATGTAACATCGTCCTTGATGTTACTTATTCCTCATCCTCAGCCACCTGCTAGAATAGATTTGGGTATGCTTCCCGCATCTTACTTTCCAGTTCCCAGGTAGCTTCTTCAGGACTAAGGTGCTTCCATTGCACCTTCAGCTGTCCAATTGTGCGGTTCCGTAGAGTAATTTCCCTCCTCCCGAGGATACAATCCGGTTCCACCAGAACTTCCCCTTCTGGTTCTACCTGTACAATGTTCTAATCAATAACATGAGTAGCATCATGAACATATTTTTTTAGAATAGAAATATGAAAAACATTGTGGACTTTTAAATTAGGTGGTAATGCTAGCTGATAAGCAACTTGACCAATCCTAGATAAAATTTCAAACGGACCACAGTAACGTGGCGCTAATTTTGCACAACTCCCCAATCTTAGGGAGCTCTTCTTTGGTCTTACCTTGATGAACACATGTTCACCTACCTGGAACTCTTTAGGAGTTCTTTTCAAATCTGCTTGACTCTTTTGCCGATCCTGGGCAATCTTCAAATTTTTCTGCACTTGTTTCACAATCTATTCCATCTCTTTTAACAAATCAGGACCTAACACTAATCTATCTACTGGATTACTCCAAGAGATAGGAGTGTTACATTTACGTCCATACAGAATTTCAAAAGGACTAAACTTAGCTAACGATTGATAGTTGTTATTGTATGCAAATTCTGCTAAATGTAAATAGTCCTCCCACTTACCTGGTTGATCCTTAACATACATTCTTAGCAGATCGTCTAATACCTGATTAACTCTTTCAGTTTGTTCGTCCGTCTGAGGATGGAAAGAAGTGCTAAAATTCAGAGTTGTGTTTAATCCTTTAAACAAAGATTTCCAAAAATTCCCTGTGAATTTAGGATCCCTGTCTGAAATAATAACTTTTGGGACACCATGTAACTGAAAAATTTGTTTCAGAAATATATTAGCTATGTTTGCAGCCTTGTAAGTGGTTTTAACAGGAATAAAGTGTGCTGATTTACTTAATTTATCTACTACTACCATAATTGAATCATTCTGATGCTGATTTTTGGGTAATCCCGTAATGAAATCTAAGCTGATTATTTCCCACTTCCAACTAGGAATAGGCAAGGGTTGCAATAACCCAGCAGGATGCTGGTGTTCTGTTTTTACCTGTTGACAGTCTAAACATCTAGCTATATACTCAGCTGTTTTAGATTTCATATTATGCCAAAAATAATCTTTTCTCAACATAGTGACAGTTTTCTGGTAGCCTGGATGCCCTGAGTAAGGGGTTTTATGAACTTCGTCTAGAATTAACAGTTTAACTTTAGGTACATTTGGAACATACATCCTGTCTTTAAACAATAAAAATCCATTTTTATTTAAACTATAACCCTTTATCAAACTTTCTGTAGGTTGTTCTTTGGCTGTAGCTTGTAAATTTTGATAAACTTCATCCAATTTTGTCCCTTCAGCCAGCTGTTCATTTAAATCAGAATTATAAGTGTTTATAGCTGATATAAAATTTAGCCTTGCATTTCTGCTCAAAGCATCAGCCACCTTATTTTCCTTTCCCTTTATGTGCTGAATTTCAAAATCGTACTCACTTAAGAAGGCCACCATCTGGCTTGCCTTACATTTAAGTTAGGCTGATCCAAAAGGTATTTCAAACCCTTATTATCAGTCATTAAAGTAAATTTTCTGCCTATTAAGTGGTGTCACCACATCTTTAAAGCATGGATAACAACAGCCAATTCCAAATCATAAGTGGCATAATTCTTTTCGTGAATCTTCAGCTTCTTGGACTCATAGGCAATGGCATGCCCATCCTGAGTCAACACTCTGCCTAAAGAATCATTACAAGCATCGGTGCAAACTACAAAATCCTTATTAGGATCTGTTATTCTTAAAATAGGCGCAGTTGTTAATAAAGTCTTCAATTTCTTAAAGCTTTCTTCACACTTCACGTTCCAATCAAACTTCTTGCCTTTCTTTTGCAAGGAAGTGATTGGGTTGGCTATTTTTGGAAAGCCTTCAATGAATCTCCGGTAGTAACCGGTAATTCCCATGAAGGACCTAACATCTGTTACGTCTTTCGGTACTGGCCAATCCTCAATTGCTCGGATCTTTTCAGGATCAACTGAAATCCCTTCCTTGGTGACTACATGTCCTAAGTACTGGATTTCATCTTTGAAGAAGTCACACTTGCTGAACTTCGCAAAGAGCTGCTACTCTTGTAGTTCTTGTAAGACTATCCGTAAATGTTCTTTATGCTCCTCTTCATTCTTAGAATAAATTAGAATGTCATCGATGAATACAACAAAAAATTTATCTAAGTACTTATGCATTATGTTATTCATTAGGCACATAAAGACGGCTGGGGCATTAGTAAGCCCGAATGGCATTACGACAAATTCGTAATGTCCATACCTCGTTCTGAAAGCTGTCTTAAATATGTCCTCTTCTTTAATCCTCACTTGATGATAACCCAATCTTAGGTCTATCTTAGAGAATACCGTAGCTCCACGTAGCTGATCAAACAGATCATCTATGTGAGGCAACGGATATCTATTTTTAATCGTCATCTTGTTCATTTGACGGTAATCTATGCAAAGTCGCATAGTTTCGTCCTTCTTTTTAACAAAAATTACTGGTGCTCCCCAAGGGGACACACTGGGTCGAATGTAATTCTTATCTATTAACTCCTTTAACTGAGTTTTTAATTCATTAAGCTCCAAAATATTCATACGATACGGAGTTTTTGAACTGGGTACATCACCTGGTACTAGTTCAATTGTAAAATCCAGTTCTCTCTTGGGAGGTAATCCTGGGATTTCCTCTAGAAAAACATCAATAAAATCATTTACTATAGGGATATCCTCTACTGTTTTCTTGCTGATTTTAGACTTATCTGCCTCGTCTGTAATAGTTACAGCATAGGCTTTGCACCCTTTTTTGACTGCTCGTTTAAGTTGTAAAGTAGAAATCTGCCTGATTACTGTTTTCCTAGGAATACCCCTAATAGTTACAGGCTGTTCATTATTGTTTACACACCTAAAAGTTTTGTCAAAACAATTTAAAACTACCCTATGCTGTTCTAACCAGTCCATCCCGATAAGTATGTCATAAGAGCCAAGTGGCAAAACATTTAATTTAACAGTAGTCTTAAAATAATTCATATCTAGGACACATTCCTTAACATAACAGTTTACTTTCCTTTTTGCCCCAGTAGCTAGTTGTACCGACCAAGAATTATCAAACCTTTCAACAGTCAGATTACATTTTTCTACTAGCTGGGGTGAAATATAACTAAGACTAGCACCTGGATCTATTAAAATAGTTACTGGGATTTTGTTAATCATACCTCCTACTTCCACCATGGAAGTTTGATAGTCAGCTTGGCGGTTCTCCAATGCTGCATTGATTAGGGGCATAGTTCCTGCAAAGTCTCCAACAGTCATTTCATCTTGTATAGTATGAATATTGCTGATTGGCTTCTTCCGATTTGGGCAAACTGAAGCATAGTGTGGGCCATTGCACTCCCAGCACTTAACAGGTTCTTTTTGTTCAAAATTCTTAGTGTAGTTTCCATGATTGTTAGGAGCCTCCTTGCTGCCCTTGAAATTGTTGGAGTGATTAGCAGCTCCATTTTTGTTTCCCTGGAAGCTTTTACCATGAAAATGGATTCCGTTCTTGTTATTCTTGAAATTTTTCTGGGGTACAAACTCCTTTTTCCTGTACTCAAGCTGATTACTGTTCTTTTTAGCCTTCCAGTTAGCTATCCCTTCTTTCTTTTTATTCTGTTCAAAACAGAAATTAGCCTTTCACATAGCCTCTTCTAGCGTTTTGGGGTTATCATATTCAATTCTGTCCTTGATATGATATGGTAGGCAACTAAGGAATCGCTGTATTTTTGGTTTCTCTTCGACAAAATACGACACATACCTTAACAGACTTAAGAATTTACTGTTTAAGTCCTTCATAGTCATAGATCCTAGCTTCAGTTCATAAAATTCCTTGGCCCTCTCTTCATAGTATTGTTCAGACAGAAATTTCTTTTTGAAGTACCTTTTAAAAGTACTCCAATTGACTTCTTTTTCTTTGATCCCCTTGACCCTTTTCAGGTCTTGCCACCATATGTCCGCCTTTCCATAAAGATTGTAAATGGCCATTCTTACTTTTAGCTGATTTGAATAGTTGTATATTTGGAAACATTTTCTCATCCCGAATAACTAGGATTCTGCTTCTTCTCCTGTCTCAGATTCTCCATTGAAGGTTGGGGGTTTTATTTTCTTAAACTCCCCGAAAATTTCTTCATAAGGCCTGTACTTTTTCTTTCTGTTATGCAGCTCAGCTTCACTGCTGGCACTAGTAGTGTGATAGCTGTGTTGTTCCCTTCTTTCTTCAGATGATGAACTGCTGTCAGATTTAGCTGGTTTCATCCTTTTAGACCCCCTTTGATGACTAGCTTCTTCAGATTCAGCTCTTTTGTTTCTTCCTTCTGTCCGAAATTTTTCTATCAGTAATTGATTTAACTGCTCTTGAGTTTTCAGAATCCTTTCGTTATCCTTCTTGACTGTTTCTATCTTAGTCTTTAAAACTTTTATGGTCTGCATCAGTTCTCAGGAGTGAGCCAATACCTCCTCCATCACAGGTTCTCTAGACATCTGCCTTGTCTCAGGGTTTGGAGATCCTTCCTCAGCATATTCTCCTAGCTTTTCCATACCTGCCTGTTAGATTCAGAAAAAGGGAAATTTTTTTTCTGCTCTGTTTCTATAAAACAGAAAATACAAGTTAGTACATGATATATATATATAAATTTTTCTTTTCATTATCACTGTTCTGCGGAATCTAGTATAGCCATAACCAGGCCTAGTGTGTGAACCATGCTCTGATACCACATGTCATAACCCAAAATTTTCTGAAAAATTTAAATTTTTTTTAGATAACAATAAATGTTATTAAATGTCGTCCTTTAACTATCTATTAAATTACGTAATTTTAAATGTATCTGAATGATCTGTTGTTAGATTTAAATGTTATTATAGTATTCTCTTTTCCGTTACTGATTGTTTTATTGTTTTGCAACCTAAAGGGGGAGTTGCCATAGCAGACTGGGCTTACTTAACTTTTGAGCTAATGCATCCAACTGTCTTTCTCTTTACAGATATACAGGTAAAGTGCGGTCGCGACAATTAAATCTTTAAAGTATTAAAAATTCATTTAACTGCACCAACTCAGTCAGTAAAAGTCTAAACATGCTAGTTGGTTGTCAAATGTGTAAAGGTAGACTCCCTTCCTGTGATATTCATAAATCTTACTGTTAAAGAGTCGGAATTTATATGAGAAAATGATAGCTATTGTTCTTGATCAAACTGACTTAAGTATCACTATGGTGTAATGTTTCTTTGATATTATTATTATGCTGTAATAATATCTCTTATTTAGCACTGTATCAAGTCACTGGATTATGGTAATCAGACCACTTTTATTTATCTATTGATACTGTATTATGCAAAATTAATAGACTGGAAATATAGTTTCGATTGACAGCTTGAATGCACAGGCAACACATGATACAAGTCTTTTCTTATCACGTCATTTTAAAGTTAGACTTTGTTTGGACTTTACAACTTTAACAGTAATGGATCTGGAATTACCGATATCTACTTTTCTTATTCCTAACAGTTATAAGGCGAACTATCAGATATAAATAAATTTCTATCCTAACTCTACTACTCTATAATAGAGTCTTGAATGAGATGCTATAGCTGTTATCGTTTTCATGAAACTAGGGTATAAGGGATATTGGTGATAAGTTATTGTGAACCACTTATAGTTTAAGGTTACGCCATTATCCTTAAAATTTTATGATGCAGATTCATCTCCTCTATATATATATATAGAGTGCTAGCAAACTGAATTTGATTGATAACTATAATTCATAGTTTTAAATAAATATAAGGCAACATTATTTCCATATAATAGTCTGGATTCTCAAGTATTATCCTAATGTTCTTGATTACAAAAAGAATAACAAAAAGAACTATTGGTTTGAATTCCATATAGGAAATCATGCGATAAATTTATTACCCAAGCTATGATGTTTTAAATGGTAAAATATAGAACTTTCATTGAAGTCTTAGACATTATTGACAAATGCATATATTCATTCGTTGTAGGGCAATGTAAGGTTCACATCACAAGGTTCGGAGGCATTGTTTTCATCATGAAACAAATGATAAGTTAAACATGGTGCCACTACCCCTATGCAATATCGGGTTCATGAATTTAATCACCTCTGCCATGATTGTGTTTATTCCCATTATGGTTTTGTTTGAAAACAAATCATTGGAAAAACTTTTTGTATCAACTTTAGAATCTCGACCCACTCTCATGCAAATATTTAAGCTGCTACGTGGTTGAATGAGAGACAAGTGCTTGGCGATATAAAACATGGGACCTAACCCTACCTCCTCATTATCCTTCGCCTTCGGGCTCGGGTCTGTTTGCAACATCTCCAGGTCTGAGTATTTGTTGTGGCGCTGTTGATTCAGCTTCAAGCTTATCACAGTTTCCTTGCTTAATGTTAGCGTTTGGAAATCTTTAGGATTGACTATTGGCAGCCATGAGAGTGTTATAATGCCTAGGGTTTATCCTTTGAGTTCATTTACTGGTCTAGTCGCCATTATTACAGTGTGCTAACAGATTGCATGCTGCCTCATCCTTCGTATTGTCCATAGCTTCGTCTGAGAGTCATTTGTATTCGTTGTTTAGCAACTGTAGTTGGTCAAAAATCTAGGGTTTGTATTTTTTTGTTAACCGTAGAGTCCCTATCACGGCGTGAGTGTATCAGCTTACATGGTGTTCATTTGAACTTCCAATGTAGAAGAAACCCTTGTTTTCAGTCAGCTTGTTCGTGTTGGTGGAAAGAAAAGGGTTCACTCTTCGGCTGCTCGTGGCTGTCAAACTATCTCCTATTTGCATCTGCGTTCACCACTCCGCTAAGCTACAGGGTTTTACATTTGTTGTTTAAAGTTACATGAAGTTGTTTAGATCTCCAAGCAACATATAGAAGGTTTACAAACTTGTTCTTTCGTTGCAGGTTCGAGTTCCACTTGACTGATGGATGGCACAAGCTACGACATCTGGCATTCCCGGGTAAGCCTGGTTCTTACCATGGCAAATTCCTCCTTGTGGATTGTTTGGGTGGTAGGGTTTTGGTTTGACTTTAAAAGTCACGGCACCCTTGCAAAAATCTCGTAATTGTAATTTAAATGATTAGATAAGGGTTAAACCCTGCATTTGGTTGGATATATGATTTCAGTCGGTAATGTGGCTATTGTACTCCTTTCGGCACTTAGTTTGTTTTTATACAGAAGAACTGTAATGTAAAAATCAGAAGAGAACAAGACTTGAGATCCTGTTCTATAGGTGGGGTTACGACCTCGGTTTCTATGTTCCATTGTAATACCCTTAAAAAGGGTTTTGTTTTGAATAACGCTCAGGGTTCTTGAAAGTAAACTTAATACTGGTCCTTCCTGTACACAGGCTTGTATCGTAAATTTCTATGTGTACATACTGCTTCTGTTAAGAATTTAGGCTACGGCCATAGATGGGAACCTGGTTTTAAATCTTAGCATTTAAAATAATAGTGAAATCTGAAATGATAGGGTTTAGTTAGTTAAAAAGGTTTACAGTTTTGATTCTGTTCCGTTGCTTGGTCTATCATTGTTGATTAAGATTCTACTTGTAAATCTGGAGTGATAGGTTTGGTCCAAAACGATGACAGTGGTTTTGTTTGTACGTTGAAATTCTGTAGTTACGATTTTGTTTTATAAGTTTATTCTATTGTTCTAAAAATACTTTTGTTGGTAACAAAAAGAAAAAAAACAAGTGAATGATATTAATAAAATAAATGAGCTCGATAGCTGAGCAGAATTATTGTTCTGTAGTCATTTGGTTTCTAAATCAGTAACTAGGTTATGAAAATAAGACTCTGTCGGTACTGTGCATTCACATGAAGTATTAGAGCTCAATAGTGAGCTAAATATACTGTTCTGTTATAATGATTATGACTATAAGGAAATAATGGAAGTTCAAGAAATAAAAATACTACTTGGTTTAAGCTCGGCCTCGAGCTAGTTATCGTTCTGTCTTTGTTTTCTTCTGATTAAAGGTTAATAGCTAGGTCAACGATTCTTTCGTATGTTCAGTCAATAATTAAATAAACTTTCTATTGTAATTTGGCTCGTCCATTTATGTGACAGATAATGACCTGTACATTTGTTAGCTAGGGTTTGTATCTGCAATATTATCTATGATAATATATTTACTGTAGTTTATATGGTTATATTTATTTATGTTCCTATGATTGTTTTAACGAGTCTATTTTACAGAAAAATACTTACTGCATACTGAACCTCTACTTATCTATTTAACTATTGTAATAGACCAAGTTTTAAAATCACAATATCATCCTATTTCTTACAATATTAACAAAGTAGAGCATGCATAAACACAAATACCTGAACTGTAAGATAATAATGATACTAGGAAATTGCTGAGACATAATAACTCTGTAGAATCTATCTACTAAATAATTTCCGGATGCTAACTTTTACTGAACTAAATCCTATTCGGACATAAAGAAGATGCTCATAACATACATTCATATCTACTCAATAAACAGCAGGAATAGGTGACATAACCTGTTTCAAACTATGGACAACAACAGCAATGGGAAGCTGTTCCTCCCTACCAACTCCTGGAGAGTGTCCAAACAGCACTTCTCAGGACCCTCGAGCTTGCTCTGGTCTCCCTGGCTGGAACTAGGTGCAGCAGAATAATTAACTCAGCCAAACAGCTATATTGGAACCAAGTTACTGCAGCAATCCTCTCAAATCAATTCCTTACTGTATATTTCCCTCTTCCTCAATGGGACTCCTAAATAACATTCACCTGAATGTATTCTCCCTCCAGAACCAAATTGAACCCCCAGCTTAGTTCATTGAGTACTATTTAAAAGATTACCTAGGTCTTAGTTGGGTTAACTGTCATTAATGAGCCACCTGCTCAGATTCCACTTTCTTGGGGAATCATGACCCCAAAATATAGGGAAGTTGCCACCTACAACTTAGGAAGTGTTTGAGGATGCTGCCACTTGTCTTTTGCCTTTCCACCTAGTTCCATCCACCAGTTAAACCAGTAACCTCTTTTAACAGCTCTCCCATGCTGTTGTCTCCATAATTCATTTATTAATAATAAAATATTCAGAATTACATTCCATTTCTAGTGACTCTACTGAGTCATCAATTCTTACTTAGCATTAAATTTAACATAATGTATCAGGAATATAATAAAATAATTACATTATTTTTACAAAATTGGGGTATGTGACACTTATGGTTAGTCATATCATAAATTAAAGTAAGAAACATAATATACCTAAACCCGTGATTACTGAAACCTATACTTTCATGACTCTTCTGGTTAGTCATATCATCAATTAAGGTAAGAAACATAATATGCATACACCCATGATTATTCAAACCTATGAATAATCATTATCAATCATGCCATGTATACTTATATAAGAGATTCTAATACAAGGTAGGATTCTAACTTGATATAGGAAAAACATACTTGGATTAATATGTTAGCTGATTATTGTCTAACATACCCACATGATGTCTTCTTGTTCCCTTAAGTGACTTGTGCTAGTAACCTGCATATCTCATAGGTTAACCATTATAGAACCAAGTTATACATACCTCGTAAATAGATCTTCTATGTGATACATGACAATGGATGAATCTTTGTCTTCATGTCACCATGATCATATGTTCTTGAACTAGAACACGATTTGTCTTTCTTGGTGTACCTTTCATGTTAGCGGACAACATAAACCTCATACAACACCATAATGCATTAGTACAACCATAAGTATCAACACCCTAATCAATGAATATCTTCTATCATGCATTCATAATTTTATTAAGGTGATACAACAAGTGTAAATTTAATCAAGATTGTACTAACCGTAATAATATGAAGACAAACATACCATAACCTTAATCATGAACAAATCTCGAAACATACCTGGATAAGTCATACCTGTCGATATTGATTGTAATCTTCTTATGTAAGACCTTAGCCTCATCTCCCTCTGAAACAGGAACTTCTTTACTTATGCAGGTGACCAATCCATTCTCATCTAGGATTAACCCAATCCACTTGATTTGTAGGAACTGGATCTGGAGCTGGATTAGGGTTTGTCAGAGAAACCCTAGAAATTAAAAATTTGAATTTCAAACTTCTAAAGGGATAGAAATATGCGCCTTAATGAGCTGATCAAGCTGATATACTTAGAATTTGAAAACTGCAAAGTTTCACCCCTCAAAATTGCCTTTGAAACTTCTAGATCTTCTAGACAGGATCCTGAACTAGGGTTTGATAAAGCCCACCCTTCTTCCCAACCAAAAGGTTCGACCCAAAGCTCTAAACTTTGATTTTTCTGAGGAGCTTCCATCCGTGGTAACAGACTTCAAAAATTCCAACTTTTACAGAAGCCCTAATTTTCCATTTTTCCAATCAAAGTCCCAAACTAGGGTTTGATCAATCCTGGCCTTCTACACAACCAAAAAATTTGATCTTGGTCTCTAAATTTCTATTTTGATGAGTAGCATTCAAACTTGGTCTCTGATTACAAAATTACCAACTTTCTATGAAACCCTAATTCCCGGAGCCATGAATGAAGGTGCTCAAAATCCAATTCTGTTTTGACAGAAATATGCACCTTATTGTTTCTGGTGTAACTCAAAAATTATGAATCCACAGGGTCTGAAACTTCTACCTACGGTATCCTAACCTGTCATCTTTCCAACCCCATAGGTATGACCTCAATTGGATTCTGTGATAAAGAGTTATTCCAATTGTCGCAACGTGACCTGTTTATGGGATAAAACAGGAGAGTGAACTTGTACGGCATGCCACGTGTCACTGGTTCACTTTCGGCCTCTGAACCTTTGGCTTGTGAAATTAAAGTCTGTTCCCTACCTATCACATTTTATGAAATTTCATTTGGAGCTTCCTATCCCAAGTTATGACCTTTTTTTCCAGGTCACCAGTTTATGACTCAGATCTGGAAGAGGCAGAAACCCTAGATTGTGTAGATCATAAAACACAAATTACAATGAATTAGAAGTTTTCCTTTGGATACAAGGTACATGGGGATCTGATCTTCGTCCTGTGAAAGGTTTAGATCTGAAAAATTTTCCAAAATGGATTTATAGTGAAAGTGCTACGATGACTGGTTTTTTCTATATCAAGCCCTAACATCGCAAGTGCAACAAGGGTCATACATGCCATACCATGCCTTTTTTCAGGCTAGCTCTGATACCGTGTTAGTTTTTGAGAATTTACTTCAATCTGATCTAGGATCTTAACTGAGAGAACAACATGTATGGTATATCTATAGCATATCAATCATGGACATAATAATGCAAGCACACAAGAGACACAGAGTTTACTTGGGGAAAACCATAAAGGTTAAAAACCCTAATAACTTCCTTAGAGATAGATAAAGCAACGATACAACGCAAACATAATAGATAGGCATCCCTTAGCAGTAGCTTCTCCTCCTCCACAAGTGCGCCACTATCCAAAGAGTGTGTGTGAGAATAGAATGATCAAAAAGAGTGCCTCTCGCACTCTATTTATACTTGACTTGACTTGCCTAATAACCTTTACTAGGTCGGCCTTAACTTAACCACATAACATAATGATGACTAGGCCGACCACCAATAGGGTGTTCTAATAACCCTTTGACCCACATGGACGACCCCCAATAGGGTGGTCTAATAACCCTTTGACCAATATGACTTATACAGGGCTGACCGCAACAAGGTGGTCTAATAACCCATCAAGTATAAGTTACGACACTTACAATATAAATGATGACACTTCTGTATAGAGGAATAATAACATCTTTATAGGAATACAAACACTTCCGTATAGAGGAATAATAAAATCTCTATAGGAATACAATACACATGGGTAAAATACATTATGAAGTTACATATACATCAACATATGGGAAGATAGGTTAGGAGATGTGGAATGAAGCAACAACTCTCTGCAGGATGAACTTCGAAATGTACAAGCTGAGAATTCTGCTAACACTCAAAACATAGCCTTAATCCAAAAGCAATGTGAGGATGCAATTGCAAGTGCAGCCTCATCTAATTTCTTTAGGTTGTCATCTCAAGAACACAAGGACTTGGCCCTTCAAATTAACAAAGAGTATTATGAGTTTCTCGAGAAGCTATTTTTAACCCTAGATGAGATCAGGGAGACTCACATCACCTTTGGTAAGATGTTCAGTGCGCTTGAAGCACAGAAAGGTAGAAGGATGGAAGCTTCTAAGACAAACGAAAACATTAGTGAGTGGCAAAGATATATCAAGTATACTCGAGAAGGTTTCCCTATGGTTAACAGTTTTCAATTTAAGAAGATTAGGGGTGCATTGAATACTTGACTCGAACTCAATGAGTCGGTTGAGGATATTCTCAAGAGAGCGCAAGCCTTGTGTAGTAGGCAATGGTATGCAGCAGATAATGTTAAGGAAAGTCTTCAGTTCCCTGCCATGGAACTCATTGAATATGCTTGCCCTCCGAAGTTGAAGATCAAGGAAATTGAGCCTCAATGTGAAGAAGCCCAACAACAAATTCAGCTCGTCGAAGAGGTCAAAATCAATGATGTGGAGCGCTTGATCAGGAAACCGGTATCCTTGGAATGAAAAATCCAAGTCTTTATCTGCATTTGGCATAAGCTAGCAAAGAATGAAATAGAAACATTCGAGTGCAATGCCCAGCTGGGGCTTGAGTCAGCTAATTATCCAATTGTGGATGAATTGTTAGAGATTTGGAACAAAAGGCAAGTTTTTCTAGGCCATTAGGTTATCCTTGATTTTGTAATCCTGGTTTGTGGGAATGCACTATTTGTAATATTATTTTGTAACTCTTATTTAAAGAGATGATTCCTCGTAGAGAAGGGATGATGGAATTTGGATAGGAATTGAAAGAAGAAGGATGGAGACACTTTGTTTATGCCAAGCTTGTAATTTATTACTAACTTTTATTAATACAGTAAAGTTGTTCTCACATATCATCTTTTGTTTTATTAATTAGGTTTATCTGATAGATATCGATTTCTATTTCAGATTGTTATCTATACTAATTGAATCTGTTGCAATTATTATTTAACATATAGATCTGTGATATATATTTCCCCTTACAATCGATCAATGTTGTTTAAATATTTCATTTAAGTTTCTTTAACTGAAATGTTTATCTATTTCTGCAAGTGATTCACAGTAGATCATAAACCATGTTAATTTTGCAATTAACATTCTATTGCAGGTTAATCTTGAATGAATTATAATACTTAATATTACCTTCATTTAATTTTTATTAAGTGATTGTGTTTTGAGTTGATGAGAAACTAAATCCATCAAGCATTTATGTGAGATTGATGAATACACTTATTTGTCTTTCACATTAAGTTAATCTGCCATTACGAACAATACATCTTTTAGAATAGGCATTACTTAGCTTAGATTTTATTTTCTAGGTAGATTTGTCAAACTGACTTAAAACACTTTATTTTCCTTCATTGAAAAACTGATCCTTTGATCAAAATCTACCAACTCTTAGACTGCCAGAGGAGGCTGAATATTCGTGGGAGATTACTACACCAAACAGGCTGGGGATAGAACTATCCTTGCATAGGGCCATTTGAAACCTTTCATTCTATGTTTTCCCCCTCTGTTGAGAGCTTAGGAACCTCATTCCAGCACTTTGCATACCCTGCACATCTGAGGCCTCAACAAATAGCGCTAGAAGGAGGGCCAGCAGTAAGCTATGTCTAAACAGAATACTCAGAAACCTCCTCCAGCAAGAATACTAATTGTCACCCATAGACACACGCAAGCATCTACTTCTGTTGAGAAACCAGTGCAACATCCTAATACCATCCCCCTACTACTGCTACAGCTCACCGAGATCCTAGAACCGGGGACGTTATTATAATATCACCCACCAGAGGACCTATCCTACTTGAAGAGATACTTAAAAGGTCTAATGATAGTGTTGCCAAGTTACAACAGAGACTCTCTTTAGAGATAAATGAAGGATTAGCAGCAATTCACCAAGAGAATACTAATCCATAGGTGAATATTCAAGAAAATCAGGATAATCAAAATTCAGTTGAACAAGATACTGAACAAAACACTTCATCAAGCCAATAGAAATCCCCTGAATTTGATCTTGATTTTTTATTCAGTGAAACAGAACAACTCTCACACACTACCGCTTCAGGTGGACCACCACCCAATCCTTCATCATCATCCTCCACATTCAAGAGTGAACATTCTTCTAGTTCTTCTTCAGAATAAGAAGAAGGACAACCTATGGCTGGGGAAGGCCAGAACAAACCTTGGATCGACCAAGATGCTTTGTTCATACTCGAGGATCAACACAGATTGTGAAAAAATCCTGAAAAGTGGCTTCCCAATCTCAACCCAGATGACAAGTCTCCTACATTAGATCACATTAAAACCTTTATGCAGGCCATTAAACATAGGAGTGTTATCCATGAGGATGTTGTTTGCAGACTTTTCCCTTACACATTTGAAGGCAAGGCTTCCATTTGGTATTTTTCCTTGGAAGCTAGAACCATTACATCATGGGATGAATTTGAAAAATTATTTACCCATAAGTTTGGGGATGAAAAAACACCACAGGATTTAGTTTTGGAGATATCTTCCATGAAAATGAAAGGTAAGGAAAGAGTTAAAGATTACAACCAAAGATTCTCTTACCTAAAGAATAGAATCCCTCCCACTATTCTTCCAGCATAATAGCTTTTGGTTTCTTATTATGAAAAGGGTCTTTCTATCCCTATTGCAATTTGGGTAAAAAGGGCACACAAAGAAAACTTGTTTGAAGCTTATGCTGAATCCATTTAGGTTGAGAAGGATATCTATTGCTTAAAAGATAATCTGGATGTAGTGGAAGAACAACCGTTTTCCTCTACATCTAGGAAGAAAGTCGATAATGTTCCTAAGCCCATGTGAGTGGAATAACATCTTCACACCAAGCCACCAAACTTGGAAGATGATTTTCAGTTTACTAAAAGTTGGAAGATCCTATTACAGTTCAGTCCATTCATGATCTACAAAGCATCAGTGAGTAACGCCATTGTTATATGCTCACCAATCCATAGTGGTGTCTTGGAATTCACACCGTAATAAAATTTATGTTTACTTTTCTTTATAAGACAATGTTGCATGTACGGACAGCGCGGTCTTATCACAAGCCATCCCTACCATGATCATGGGTTTTATTTTGGACTGAAATTATCATTATATGGTCACTAAGCCATGATAAATGCTTACAGTATCATAGCTGCAAGATAAGGAGTCTCATTATTGAGATAGCTTGTTCAGTTTCCAGATCAGATTTGTGAATGGAATTGCCAAAAGATTATTACCAAGTCAAGGCAGTGGTCATATATCAACAAGGTCTTATGTAAAGCTTTAATTTAAAAAAAAAGGGAAAATGAATGGATTGGTGATAATGTGTCTATATGTAAATTAAATTTAATAAGTCAAGCTGGTTTATGATTTGGATATCTAGAGTATGATGAAGTTTGCCCCCAGGTTCATCTAAAACTGTCTTCTTGTGATTACATATTGTCAAAAGGTTTTCTGTTGTTTCCTAAATCTTCTTATCAGATTTGCATTGTCTTCAATTTGATCAAGGATGGGAGTATATCAATCTTTTAGTTAATTCTGCCTATTGATTGTCTTTTGTAAGCATCTTCTAATTTTTCAGGTTGAAAATCAGCAGGCTGACATACTTTCTTTGACTGAAGTTTTAATTGCAAAGATAACTGGTTCTTCCCAGCCAGTCACCATTTGTTGTAGGCACAACAGATCCCATGCTTCATTCTCACCATGGGATCCCCATCATGTAAATATAAAGGTATTTAGGTAAGTTTTAATTTTTGGTTTTCTATCATATTGTACCCTTTGTTTGGTGTGTTTACTTATCACTATTTCTTCCCTTGAAAATTTCTAAGTTTCTAGTTGTTTTCTTGATTTGTAGAAAACCTTACTTTCTTTGTCAAAGATCTTTTTCTTACTGCAAATCCCAAAATCCTGAAATTGCGGATTGTGGGAAGACCATGTAAATATTGTAGAAATTCTGTTTCCACAACCCTAAACCCGAAATTCTGGATTTCGGATTGCATAAATTCGTTATGTTAATCAATCGCGTTGTTTGTTTCCGAAACCCGCAACCCGCAAATTGCAGATTATGGGTTGTGGAAAAGTAATTCAATTTTCAATATTTGTTTTCGTTTCTGAAACCCGAAACTTAGAATTTCAAATGCGGATTTTGGAAACACGTTCTTTTATTTTGCAAAATTTGTAAACCTGAAACCCGCAACCCAAGATTTTGGATTGCGGATTTCAAGAATCTTAACTAAAATTTGGTTTTTGAACTTATGAACCCGATCTCGCATCCCACAGTGGCTAATCTCAGTCCTTCATTTCTTGTAAATCTATGGTCCAGATTCGATCTGACCGAAAAAAACAATAAATACACGATTTTTCTATTTTTCATTATCTTTTTTACTGTTGGAAATTTACGCTCCTACGTGAATTTTATTATCGATTATTTTTACCAGGGTCACCTTCATGAATTTTCTGTCATTTACAAGTTGGTTTGCTGTCATGTTTGCATTTGCTATTTGTAGTTTTCTATTTATCACTTGGTTCTGATTTTATTTTCTGTATTTGTCAGAATTTTCAAAGCTTTGCCCAAAATTTCTCACAATACCCGTTCCAAGGCACTTCACAAAGATTCACTAACCAAATACCCCAACTTTGCATCTTCTCAGACACCAATGAAAGGGTCACTGAAACCTACTAGATGGACTGGACCAAAATATTTGCTATCTTTGACAATGACGACCTTTCGGACATCAAGGAAGACCTACCTGCATATGAAAAAATTAGGGCTTCCCAAATCCATGTTATCGTTGCTTGCCCTGCTTCCATGCCTTATACAGACCCTCTCAAATGGATTGTTGAAAATGCTAACCCTATAGACCGGTCGTTTAATGATAGTGTAGGGTCACAATTGGAAACCTTCCGTCCCAAAGGTTTTATTAGGGCTTTTTCCCTTAAGCTGACTGTATAAATCCTTAGCCTTGATTTCATTCAATCCTCCAAATCCAAATACAATTTTGATGAAATGATGAAGTCATGGATGATTAAACCTAGTAATTTTGTGCCAAAGGTTGATAACCTTTACCTAATCGCTTGGTTCAAAGAACCATACTCCTTATTGGAACCCATGCTTTGCAGGCTATTTGGCCTGCCCAATTGCTCAGTTTTTAAAGATGAGTGGACTCCCATTGCTCACCATGTCTTGACAACAAGGGAATATTTCCCTTGGGCATATATCCTATCTTCAGAGCTTAAAACAATAATTCAAGACTATCAGAAGGCGCCTGCTTTAGGAAAGCCACATTTTTACCTATCAACTTTCATGCTTGATGTCTTCTGCTCTGAATTTCAATATCCTAACTTAGGTTGGAATTGGACTGCTGAAGCTCCACCTGTCCATATATATCACTCAGCACTGTGGGAAAGCAACTATGTGCTCCTTCTTTATGACATTTGTGACCACTTCATGGGCACTATTTATTTCAAATTATTCAAGTAGGAAGCTCCTACCTTTTCAGTTGATGCGAGAACTTTCATCAACACGATTGGTGATTGGTATGTTTATGATTCCTTCTCATATATCATAGTCTGGGGAAGTGACACTATTCACCTTCTACCTAGAATAGTGCCTAACAGGTTGGTAATTCAAGAGGTTTCTTATCAGACTACCACTGATGGTGTCTACAAGAAGCTCACTGGTCCTAAAAAGAGGGGTTGGCCTAAATTCTCTTTAAATCTTGGGCCATTATTTATTCCTATGTCAACCTAGGCTACAGTGCTTGGTGATCAGCTGGATCCTTTGAGGTTAGGTAAAGTTCCCAAAAGAAAGAATGATCCTAAGAAGTTCCTGGATGCACATTTCAAGCAGTATTAGATGAAAATGGATTATGTCCATGAAGAATGACCAGATGATTCCATCTACCAAGGAGTGAATACTTTTTTTGAAGTATTGGCAAGGGCCAAAAGCTTAGATGAACAATAATAGATTATGGCCTATGAGAAAGAAATAAAAAATCAAGTCTGCAGGCAAAGAACAATGGAATTGAACCTCATTGAGCAATTTAGAAGGGATAAAGAAAAAAAGTTAAGCCATCAAGCTAATGCCCCTCTGATGCTTACCTATATAGATGGAGATAAATGTAAAGCCCCCATGGAGAATCCTCCTAACATGAAAACAATTGAGCGGGTTAAAGCTTTATTGTAGACCTCTCGTAATTCACAACAGCAGTTAGAAAAATTGACTTCATTATCGAGAACTCAGACAGTGGAACCACCTAAGCTCCCTATGGATGTTCAAGTGACTGTTGTAGCTTTGCAGGTAGCTGATGATTTGACAATGGTTAAGGTTAACCCTTCCAAGAGATAGAAATTTCAGGTTTCTACATCAAAAGTCCCTACTATTGATCTCATTAACAGTGATGTGGAAGATGAGCCACATTCTGTATTTCAAGTGATTGAAGAAGTTACTGAGAAGGTGACTGACAAGGTTATTGAAGAAATCACTGGGGAAGTGATTGACAATTCACAGGCAGTCACAGACTTGTTGAATATTATTGAGATGGATCATTTTGATCCTACTCAATAGGTGTTGCAACTCACCACTACCTCTAATGTTTCAACTTCATCTCTGTTACTTTATTCCATTGAGGATCTGTCTACTCTTCCTATAGGGGTGATTCCACCATTCTCCATGTCCCAATTGTTTAACATTCTGACTTCTAGAACAACCCCTTTTCCTGGTAACTCAGTTTCGTCTACCATACCTCATCTATTTTTGCAGAAATCCAGCCTTCAACTATCCGTCTACAATTACCCATATCTACTTCATCATTAACTATTGAGAATGAGTCACCCTCAACCCCTTCTCCATTATCACCATCTGCTAATGATGATCAAGTTCCTCTTTCTGAATATTTCATTTCAATCCCTTCCCTTACTCTTGTTATATCAGTTCCTTAGATTGTATCTACCTCTATGGCTATTCCTCAAGTTACCATGCCCATGCCTAATCCAATGGCCACTCAGACTATTTCTACAAAGAATATAATCTCAATCACTTCTAAGATAATAACTCAATATAAAGATAATGAGGTAGTCCCTCTTGGACATTATTTTTACAACAAAGAAAATAAAGTAGTGGTAAAGAGAGAGAAGAAGAGGAGCATGGATCAAGGTGAATTGGAAGTATCTATCCCTAACCAAATAGTATGGACTCAACATGAAAGTGACCCCGAGACAGGAGCAATTGAAACAGCTACAGCCTTAGGAGCATTTGTTGGTGCAAATCTTGATTTAGTCCAGATACTTAATAGGGAAATTGATTAGCCGAAAGAAGAATTGGAAAGGCTGTGAGAAGAATTGGTTAAGACCAAGGAAGATCATGAGATTTATGTAAATAATCTCAGGAGAATATGGGAGGACAGGTTAGGATATCTGGAACAAAGCAACATCTCTCTGCAGGCTGAACTTCGAAATGTACAAGCTGAGAATTCTGCTAACACTCAAAAGATAGCCTTACTCCAAAAGGAATGTGAGGATTCAACTACAAGTGTAGCCTCATCTACTTTCTTTAGGTTGTCATCTCAATAATTCAAGGACTTGGCCCTTCAAATTAACAAAGAGTATTATGAGTTTCTGGAGAAGCTATTTTTAACCTTGGATGAGATCAGGGAGACTCATATCACCTTTGGTAAGGTGTTCAGTTCCCTTGAAGCACAGAAATGTTAAATTTTCAGTATTAAATCACAATACTATAGGATCTTTGCTGAGAGAATAACATCTACAGTATATCAATGCATGACAATCATAATATGACAAGCATCACAAGCATCACAAGAATCAAAAGCATAGAGACAAGAGACACAGAGTTTCCGTGGGGAAAACCCTAAGGTGAAAAACCCCACAACTTCCTCAGAGATAGAGAGAGCAATGGCTCAACCAAAATACAACCAAATAATACAGAGATAGTCTCCTAGCAGATGATCCTCCTCCTCCTCACTAGTGCGCCACTTTTCAGAGAGAGAGATAGAAACTTTTTCGAGTGAGTAAAATAGAGATCTCCTATCTCTATTTATACTCACCTTTTTTCCCAGTGACCTACTGGGGCCGACTTGTCTACTTGAGTACATCCACATTATATTATATATTAAATAGGGCCGACCCCATAAGGTGGTCTAATAACCCATCGGCAAGTACACACACTTGCGACACTTGTCAATCCACATGACGACACTTCCTTATAGAGGAATAACACATCTCTTATAAGGGTACAATAAATATATATATAATACACTGATGAAATACATTCCGAAGTTACATATACATCAACACTCCCTCTTAACTAGGAAGGTATTTCTCGACATAGATCTGCTAGACAAGTCTTCTTCTCTGGATCATCGTCATCGATGCATCGTCACTGCTGCTGCTATCTCATCCAATCTCTGTCTCTACTCGTCATAGGAAGTTCTACAGAGCCAGTCCTTTTTCATACTAGATGTAGGCCCACCACCTGCAGGTCTTCGTCATCACTGGCCATACTATGGAATCCTCAGGACTTATTACGTGCGTCACAAAACCTCGAAAGAGCATCCCAGGATATTATGGGTACACAACTCCAACCTGTAGGATCTCCCAGGGCGCTATTACATGTGACCCCACCACAAAACCTCGAAAGAGCATCTCAGGATGTTACGGGTACAGAACTCCGACCTGAAATCTCCCAGGGCACAAATTACATGTGGTCCACCACAAAACCTAGCAAGAGCATCTCAGGATGTTACGGGTATACAACTCCGACCTGAAATCTCCCAGGGCACAAATTACATGTGGTCATGGCAAAACCTCGCAAGAGCATCTCAGGATGTTACGGGTACACAACTCCGACCTGAAATCTCCCAGGGCCCAAATTACATGCCATAGGACAAAACCTCGCAAGAGCATCTCAGGATGTTACGGGTACACAACTCCGACCTGAAATCTCCCAGGGCACAAATTACATGTCCTCCCAGAGCAATGTCTCGAAAGAGCATCCCAGGCTGTTACGGGTACACAAATCCGACCTATAGGATCTCCCAGACATGCTCATCTGCACAACCTAATCCACGGCCACAGAGTATCAACCTGATACTCACCATACATCATCCTGATGTACTCATGATCGTCCTGATCATCATCACTGTTGCATGTCATCTGGAGCAACATCCTGAAGCTCGTCATCTATGATCATCCTGATCAATGCAACATCCTGCTGCATGTCATCTGGAGCAACATCCTGAAGCTCGTCATCTATGATCATCCTGATCAATGCAACATCCTGCTGCATGTCATCTGGAGCAACATCCTGAAGCTCGTCATCTATGATCATCCTGATCAATGCAACATCCTGCTGCATGTCATCTGGAGCAACATCCTGAAGCTCGTCATCTATGATCATCCTGATCAATGCAACATCCTGCTGCATGTCATCTGGAGCAACATCCTGAAGCTCGTCATCTATGATCATCCTGATCATCACTGCATCTACCTGATGCACACCAAGTATCTACCTGATACATATCATCATACATGATCCTCCTGATCATTCAATGTATCCACCTGATACAAATACAAATACATGATACATATCATCATACATGATCTACCTGATCATACAATGTATCCACCTGATACATATACAGATACATGGTCCAAGCATTCAACATGATGCATATACAAAAATACATACACATGATCCAACTGATCATATCCAGCATCCAACATGATGCGTACATACATACATAAAATGATCCAACTGATCATATCCAGCATCCAACATGATGCGTACATACATACATAAAATGATCCAACTGATCATATCAAGCAGAAACTAGAACATCATCCTGATGCTCATCATCCAGCGCTTACATCCACAGCCATGTGAAGGATCCTCCTTCCAACATGCTTGGAATGGCTTCAGCAAATGTGTCCATCACTTCTTCCTCGAAGTGTCCTCGATCTGAAGAACGCCAAGCCTCTCTCTGAAGTACTCGAACTTCACCCTGGCTAGTGGCTTCGTCAACACATCTGCAATCTGTTCGTCCGTCGCAACATACAGGAGCTTCACAGCTCCTCTCTGCACCATATCCCTGATGTAGTGATATTTGATCTCTATGTGTTTCGACCTGTCATGAAACACTGGGTTCTCGGACAGCTTCACACAACTTTGGTTATCACAGAAGATACCAGTAGCCTCCAACGGGAGATCAAATAACTCAGACAGTAGCTTCCGTAGCCATACTGCCTCACAACTAGCTGAACAGGCTACAACATACTCTGCCTCAGCTGTACTCAGTGCTACGCAGGACTGCTTCCTGCTAAACCAAGAGATAACACCTGATCCCATACTGAAGCAACACCTAGATGTGCTCTTCCTATCTGCAGCACTGCCAGCCCAATCTGAATCAACATAACCCAGCAGGTTAAACTTTTGATTCGCCTCATATCTGAGCCCATAATCCACTGTACCCTTCAGGTACCTCAGAACATGCTTTACAGCAACCAGGTGAACACTCCTCGGATCCGTCAGGAACTGGCTCAATGTGTTCACAGCAAAGCAAATATCTGGTCTCGTGTTCGTCAGGTACATCAAGGACCCAATAATCTGACGATACATAGAAACATCAACTGGCTCAGATGAAGCATCACAAAGAAGCTTCAGATTCGATGCCATAGGTGTGGCCATGGCTTTGCAATCCATCATCCCAAATCTCTTCAGGATATCTACTGTGTACTTCCCTTGACCAAGGAAGATCCCACCTGCATTCTTCCACACCTCCATACCTAGGAAATAGTGCATCATTCCCAAATCTTTCATATCGAATTCAGCTGCAAGCTTCCTCTTGGTATCTGCAATCATTCTGTCATCTCCTGTCACAAATAGGTCATCCACATATAGTAGTAGAATCACAGGATTCCCTTCCTCAACCTTGTAGTAAAGGTTGGAATCCGCTTTACTCTTGGTAAATCCCAAACTAGATAGGAAACTGTCCATCCTACCATACCAGGTTCTAGGAGCTTGCTTCAAGCCATACAAGGCTTTCTTCAATCTGCATACATAAGATTCCCTGTCATGTATTTCAAATCCGAGTGGCTGTTCCACATATACTTCCTCTTCTACTACACCGTTCAGGAAAGCAGTCTTGACATCCATCTAGTGTATCTTCCATTTCATTGCTGCAGCCAGGGCAAGTACTGTTCTGATGGAAGTATATCTGGCTACAGGTGCAAAGGTTTCTTCATAGTCTATTCCTTCCTTCTGAGAGAAACCACGAGCTACGAATCTTGCTTTATATTTTTCCACACTGCCATCTGCAGCATGCTTGATTTTGTAGATCCACTTGGAAGTCACAACAGACTTCCCTTTAGGTCTTGGGACAACATCCCAAACATCATTCTTCATAATTGATTGATATTCCTCAACCATAGCATCCTTCCATTCTTTCTTTTCTGCTGCCTCTTCATAACTGGAAGGCTCTTTGTTCATGATGTCATAGAGTAAAGCAACATAACTGGTGTGTGATCTGGTTCTCTTCTTTGCTCTGTGTTCTTCTTCTGGAATGCCAAATCTTTCTGCATCATGAATGAGCTCTCTAGCCCATACAGGTTTCCTCTTGTGAGAGTTATCCTCACGGGGTGGATCTACAGGTTCTTGTGGATCTTCTAACTCACGAGCAGTTTCTGGAACTGCTTCAGTCATGGTAGTGTCCTGAAATCTTGTTTCCTTAGGTTCTTCATAAACTTCGGTAGGTGCCTTTCTTGATTTGATGAATGCTGAATTCTCATCAAATGTTACATCCCTGTTGACATCAATCTTCTTGAACCCTAGAAAATATATTCTGTAATCCTTCGAGCTTTCACTATAACCCACAAAGATGCCCTTCTTTCCTGAAGGATCTAGTTTAGTCCTCTTCTCTTTTGGGACATGAGTGTATACTGGACAACCAAATATTCTGAGATGGCCGACTTCAGGTTTCTTACCAGAAAAGACTTCTTCTGGTGTCTTGTTGTCCAATATCTTGTGGGGTGTTCTATTCTGCACATATACAGCTGTTCTAGCTGCTTCTGCCCATAGATGCATAGGAATATCCTGGTCATGCAACATTGCCCTTGCTGCTTCCATGATAGTTCTGTTCTTCCTTTCTGCAACTCCATTCTGTTGAGGATTATAAGGAGCAGTCAACTCGCTCTTAATCCCTGAATCACTGCAAAGCTTCTTGAAGTCATTTGAGGTGAATTCTCCACCATTGTCAGATCTGAATGTCTTGATTTTCTTGTCAGTTTGATTCTCCATCAAGGTTTTGAATTCCTTGAATTTATCAAGCACTTCATCTTTGCCCTTCAAGAAGTATACCCAAGTCTTCCTGGAGAAGTCATCAATAAATGATACATAGTAAACATACCCACTTAGGGAATAGGATGACATGGGGCCACATACATCTGAGTGGATGATTTCCAGGATGTCTTTTGCCTTGCTTTCACTGCTTGGGAAAGCCTTCTTAATGTTCTTACCTTTTGCACATCCTTTGCAAACCCCTTCATGTTTGGTCTTGATTTCAGGAAGACCTTCTACAGCCTTGCTTGCAATTGGAAGTGCTCTATAGTGCATGTGAGCAAGTCTCCTATGCCATAGTTCACTTGGCTCCATGGATTCATGTACCATGGCATGTTCAGGTTGACCCTTTAATTTATACAAGCCTCCCTCTTGCTCTCCAATCACTACTGCATCATCTATAGTTTTTCCCTTTGGCCACATTAGTACTTGGCCATCAACAAATGCAACCCTCATACCTTTTGCATCTAGAGCAGAGATGGAGAGTAAGTTCTTCTTGAGCCCAGGTACATAGAGGACTTCCTTCATCTTCAGAGATTTTCTAGAATCTAAGTTGTAAGAGGCTTCACCACTTCCTTTGATTGGATATTGATAATCATCCCCAAGTTTCACCTTATGGGGTGATTCATGTTCAGAAAGATTCACAAATGATTCCTTTAACCCAGTCATGTGTTTGGAAGCCCCACTATCAATCAACCAATCATTACATCCATGGGAGATGGTACCTGTAAGAGCGGAAATTAGAACATATTCGTCTTCACTTGATGAGTCATCATCACTACTACTTTCTGCCCTAGCCTTCTTCTTTGGAGGTTCATCATCTTCGGCAGCATGAGCATGAAACCTTCTTTTGCTGCCGTTCTTCTTCTTACTGGAGTTGTTCTTATTATCCCTCTTGTTCTTGGGACAATCTGAAGCAAAGTGACCCTTCTCATTGCATGTGAAGCATCTTAGGTCCTTCTTATTCTTTTGATGGAATCTTTTGGGGTGAGGGTGATCCTTCTTGGTTTTGCTTCTTTTGGTGTGGGCTGCAAGAGCTTGATCTTCTCCTCCCATCTTTTCCTCACGAGCTATAAGTCTAGCTTCTTCTTGAGGGCATTCTTCCCTCAATCTGTTGAAGGAGATCAATTTCTTCCTTGCACAAATTCCTTGAATAAAGGAATCCCATGACCTAAGTAGGCCATTTAGAGTAGTCATCACCACCTCACCATTCTCCACCATTTCATCTACTGCTTCTAATTGTTCCTTGATCTGAGAGACCCTTGAAAAGTAAGATTGAATGGTTTCTCCATTCTGAAACTTCACTGCTTTCAATTGGTTCCGCAGGGTCATCTTCCGATTTATGTTCTTTCCTTCAAATAGCTTGGTCAAAGATTCAAACATCTCTTTGGGTGTCTTGAGAGAAGACACATGGGGTATGAGATGGTCTTTGATAGAATCAGCAATGATTCTCTTTGCCTTGACCAAGTTCTTCTTGTGCAATATCTTGGCCTCTTCATCCTCTGGGATAGGGATGTCTTCTTTCACATATGAGTCCAACTCATTCTCTTCCAGGATTAGCCCAATCCTATACTTCCAGGCTCGGAAGTTATCAACCCCTTCAAGCTTATCCTCAAGCTTGGTGTGAAGAGACATCTTTAAGAGTACTTCAAATGGAAATAGAAAAGATTTAGAACTTACCACTTGAAGTGCTGAAAACTGGATCTATACGGATTGAATCTGTGATACCCCTCCTTTATAACCTAAAATAATCAGTACCATCGATATGATTACTACCTTAGGATGTGGAAAAGATACTAGGGATGTATACTACTAAAAATTCTAAATAAGACATACCCTTATATACTGACCCTTCTCCACCTTGTATGTAAGGTAGGATGAAAGTTCACCTGGTGTAATTATCCTTCCCAAAGAAGATACCACAAGGGTTTTAGATAATCTTATATTGATATATTATAGGTTACCGTGTTGGAATAATAATATATATATATATATATATATATATTGGTGTTATATGTTAGAATATTAACATATAGAAGATATTTACGTCTTAGAGATTCTCTTAACAAGCATAAAAGAGGGAAGACTCACGTGGAGCACCAAGTACGTTGTAGTTCTGTTCCAAAGCTTTGACTGAGGTGGAAACTTAAATGAACTCAGATAGGAATAATCTCAGTATTGCTTGATCTCAGGTAAAACTAGTTAAATTTTGTTTGTTGTATGAAGCCGTTTTGAGTTCCAGTTTCGATCATTGCCTCCGTATTAAACTCTATTTTCTGTATAGACGGTTTTTATATCCTGGTCTTTTCACTTTGGATTTCCACCCCTGCCTACTTGGTTTATGATTGGTTATTACGTTTCCAGCTAGACCCTACCCAACTGCTATGCTATCTATGATTTCATACGGATATAGATATATATATCTTAAGATGAAAAAAAACACAGTCAAAATCGGTTACACGACTTCTATCTTTTCAGTGTATACTACTTACGGTGCCCATTGTAAGGGAATCGAAACTTCCCTTCCGATTCAGTTTAACTCATTACTGCTACAGCGAAATCTTAGAGTTTGGTCGGTTAAGTGTGTTTGATAAACAATTGCATATGTATAATAGTCCAGAAATAAAATAGTGTAATTATGTATTCCCGAGTAAAGTCGATACTCAGCATTCTAAATGATTTGATATGATTACGAGGGAGTGGCGAATCTCGATGAGTAGTTCGAGGAAGTTGTCTCCTTATTTGGGAAATTCTTTTTACACAAGTTAGAGCCGCCACTTGCCGCATTCTTAATTTGAGAAATCGCCTTTTGGCAGGAGTGGTATGGACCTAACCATTAAATGGTTGAAGTGGAGATGAGTCGAGGGCAGGAAAAGCTCCTCGGTAGCTCTGAACTGGGAGTTAAATTGATTGGGGAGAGTTATGGAAGGGATCCGATCTCTGACGGTGGGGAAATTGATTTGTTCTTTTGATCTTTTGCTATGTAGCGATCGGGGAAGATCTTGAGGGGGCACGGGATTTTTGGAGTCAGTGTGGTGGTGTGAGTTTCCTCGGCGTGACTTCCTCCTCGAGACTATCGTATGAATACGATCTCTGTTTTATAAGGTGGGGAATGCTTCCATGCTCTGGGGGATGGCAGGTTCACTGTTTAGGTGGTTTTTCTGCGGAGTGTTGCAGGCCAGATCTAGATATACACTACCATTTGGGAGAGCGGAAAAGGTTTTTAGATACCGCGTCATCGTTAAAGGAAGAGCACGGAACCATCTCTGCAGAGGAGGATTGGAGCCACCGTTGTGATAGGGGAGAGCCATCTCTACGATAGAAGCGATCTCTGTTTTATAAGGAGGGGGCACGATAGCCCATTTCATCTATAAAGAGATTCCGTGTTCGTATTCGTAAGGGTTGGGCGATCTAAAGAAATGAGAACCGGCCTATGATTTCATTTGACGCAGGTGTAACTCTACGATAGAGGTAAGATCGCGAAGTCCTTGTTTTTAGTTGGCTTTCTTTGCTGTACTGTCTGATTAGCGATCGGTCCAGTTAAATCTATGCCTTAGAATAGTGCCAACGCCTTGACCTAGCTTGATCCCTTCCTATATCTGTGATCTAGGTATTGTTTGGGATCCAAATTGGGACTCTTGCCATATGTTTTCTACACTGCGGATTGGAACAGATCCAGCTTACGATTGTTTATTTCTTATACCCTCAAATGGCATGATCCCATAGCAATCGGCTACCGAATTTACGGGTAGTGTAATTATGTGTATATAAATGTTATTTCTTTATAAAACTATGATGGTATTAATTGACAGGGTTGTACCTTATACCCTACATATATCCGTAATCTAAAGAATGCGACCTACTTAAACTCGTGGATAGAGTTTTTAACACATCTGTAGGATACGATCTCTACACACACTGTTTAATTGAGAGTGTATCTCTGCAATTTCTATTGATAATCGATCTCTGCATGCTTGGTTATATCTCTGTAATTTTTCTTGATAGCCGAGAACTGCACACAAGTGCTTGATCGAAGTCGTTATGTGTATATAAATGTTATTTATTTATAAAACTATGATTGTATTAATTGACAGGGTTGTACCTTATACCCTACATATATCCGTAATCTAAAGAATGCGACCTACTTAAACTCGTGGATAGAGTTTGTAACACTCTGTAAGATACGATCTCTGCACACACTGTTTAATTGAGAGTGTATCTCTGCAATTTCTATTGATAATCGATCTCTGCATGCTTGGTTATATCTCTGTAATTTTTCTTGATAGCCGAGAACTGCACACAAGTGCTTGATCGAAGTCGTACATCTACAGATAGTTTCGATCCCTTCTCTTTGGTTTACCTGTTTTATCATTCATTTTTGGAGATGGGAACGATTGCATGGAGCTCGATCCCAATCCTTATTACAAATAATAGCAGGCCAGACGTTGAATAGACGTTAGTAGAAATCAGGATGATAATATTTGGTTTCACATTTGTTGAGAGACGATTATACCCTCATGAAATCCACTACCTTGATTATAACGCTTGACAAATCACTGTTTTTCTCTCCTCAGAAATCATCCTTGTTACTTCATCAACTGGTTGTGGTTATGTGAAAAGCAGTATAATAACATTATGTTAATCAATGATCCACGATATCTATTTAACCTTTTTGTAAGTAGAATATAATCAAGGATGGTATTCTTAAACAAATATTTGAGTATTACCGATATTGATAGTATTGCTGTTTATGGATTAGTTACCCATCTTGACAACCTATGCTATGCCATGTGGAAAGGGGTTGGTTCATAGCTACGTTTCTAGTCATAGATTTTGATTATATGAAATTAAACGGTGCCTTATTTGTCGTTTAGTGATTCATATTTTACATGAACAACATAATTCAAGAATTTGGTAAGTTGGCATGTTTAGAGTGATGATAGATATAGGGCATGCATTAATATATATAGATAATCTCACTTTATGGTTATTTTGGATATAGGAGGATAGCTATTAAATTTCGTATGCACAAAGATAGATATATTCGATATATGTATAAACTATCCTTTTGACAAATTATATGTTGTTAGTTGATAACAATTGGATATATATATATATATATATATATATATATATATAGATAGATATATATCGCATGATTCGTTATATCTACAAACTATCTCTTGTAAATTTGTTGTGAACTTTAAGGAATAGAATGTAGTCGGATGTGTAAAGTTGATAAGGGAATTAGTTATGGTTATGCACGATGATTAACCATCTATAGTATATTTGATTTAGGTACATTTACTAATAATTATGACGAATATGATTTTTATTGTGACAGAATAAAGACAAGCATATAGATGCTTAGAATAGTACTTTTATATAGGTCTTATAACCTATGTTCATTGTATATGGACACTCGACATAATTCCGTGGTTAACTTGAAAATTGTTGGAAAAACAATCTCGAAGAGAAAGGCTGCAAAGTAGCGGAAAGTGATTTCGGCAACAATTGGGTTGTACGATGTAAATTCTACTTGATTATTAATACAAGATGCGACTCTCCTTTGGTGGACGTAGCCCATTATGGAATGGGTGAACCACGTACATTTTGTCTTCCCATGTGTATAATTCTTGATTCTCATGTTTTAGTCTGATTATTTATAGCTTGTCAACAACTCTTGCGTAATTGTTATTCATAGAATGTGTATGGAAATAATGTCGTGAAGCATTTTGTTATCATAACATGGAGCTGCAAATTACATGTTGGTTGTTTCTTATAATGTTTTATTATGAATATCTTTAAGGGAAGAAATTTTACTTTTCACCAAAATACTTACTCGCAAAAAACTTGGAGATGTTACATATGGTATCAGAGCACAGGTTGCAAACACTCGGGCTCAATTGGGCTCAGTTGGAGAAAACATATATGAGTTAGTCGAACTGGCGACACAAGATGCAATGGAAATTTCATTTCAACGGAGTGACAACAGGTAGCTTACAAGTTGACATTGAATTTCAAGTAAGTATGTTTCATTATGGAGGTGAATGATCTGTTATTGGAAAATATTAGCTGATGAATATATCCTCCTATCTTACAATTAGATTCATTGGACGACGAAAACATAGTCTTTAGAACGATAACGGTTATGGTTTGGTGGAAAGAGTCTTCGTATATTGAAAGCCATCCTAGTTGTGAATGTGCCAAACTGAGGAACTCCCCTAAATCTATTGATTTGATAATTCGTCTTAAATACTTATTACCTTCTCTACCTTTATTGTTATTCTTAGGAGTGGATACCTTTCAGTTTCAGTAAACGCGCCATATGGGAGAATAGGATTGACACATTTTGTTGATTGTTTCTGACTAATCGAATTCTATTGAGCCATTCGTCGGGATTTCCGAATATGAGAATCAGATAGATAAAATAAGCAACTTATATCTGTTAAGTCTTTTATAAGGTAATTATATGTGCTAATATTTGACTAAAGAAGACAGTCTAATGTTTTGATTAGGTTAGGAACTGTCAAGTTCCTTTCATATATAAAGCCACTTTGAATGATAAAGTTATGGTGATTTGTTGTCGCATACAATTATATCTGGTGTCAAAATGATTAATTTGGTTAAGAGATAAAATTATAGTTAATCATGTTGTTCACATAACGAATGCATAGATGTAATTAATGGTGAATATGTGTTGTTGTATGAATAAAAGTATTGGAAAACTAGAACCGCCACGGAATGGTAATACATGACACTTAAATTTTCTGATGTCTTTATAAATGACTATTTTATATCCACTTTGGGAGTTAAGGAAAACCTTCATTATCATGGAAATTCCATGATAGATTAGAAGTAATATCTAACAGTAATTGATGTGTAAGCTTTTATGAAACAAGTCAAGGGGATGATTGACATATGTTTCATGCATGATTGCTCTTAGGATTTAATGTTGTGGTCGAGAGGAAGGTTATATTCCCACACATCACTACAACAGTCAAGAGGTAAAAATGGGATATATAAATTCATGTGATATTTAGTGTAATACTAACAATGTGATGATACAAGTAAACTGGTACCTCGACATACGAGGATCTTATAATGAGAAGATATACGGTCACCCTTACAAAGGTATATGGTGATAAGGTATGCAAGTATGTTTTAGAAAATTGGTTAATTCTATGTGATGTTGGTATATACAAAAGAAGTTGTATAACTAAAATAGGAAGGGTGTTTGAAATGGTAAAGGATAATCTTCGAGGTTAAGAAATCATAATGTCCACGGGTCATCACAGGAAGAATATTATTTCGTGTTCAATGAATTATGTAATCCTATTAAGTAAGTTAGTTATGCTTGGAAGGAGAAAAACGTTTACTACAGATGATCAAGTATGGATATTGTAGTATGAAGAATGAATGATTTTCTTATTTACAAATATTTGATTTTGTTATATAAAGCGTTACTAACAATTGAATTTGGCAGATGGTCAAAGCTCGGTGGAACTTGTTGAAAAACAAAGGCTTACTATATTATGCATGGTACAATAGAGGGGTGAGGATGAAAGATCCACATTGCAACGTTTTAATTATTGTTAATTATTGTTGAATAAAGAACTAGACCAAAATGGGTTAGAGAAATTGCAGGGTTATAAAATGTAATATGCCGAAATAATTGATAAATTTGAATGAGATTTTCCTGGACTCAAGCGAGGATGCTTGAGGGGAATAGATTCCGGGACTCAAGCGAGAAGGCTTGAGCGGAATTATGTAAAAGTGCGTTAAGGGCACTGAACCACTCCCTAGAGATCAGGGAGTTGACAGTCGTCAGGATTCTCGAAGGAATCGGCGAGCTGTAAAGACCTAGGAAAACTATAAAAGAATGCATATGCGGGAGGCAGGACGCTGCTTAGTATGCATAAGAGAAAAGATTGTTGCGTGAGCACTATGGTGTTAGGCAAGAAATCTCTGAATGAATTGCTGTGTGAGCACTATGGTGTTAGGCAAGAAATCTCTGAAGGAATTGCTGTGTGAGCACTCGGGTGTTAGGCAAGAATTCCTGGATCAAGTAAATGATGTGTTTTGTGTAAAATAACAATCTACATCTCCTGAATCCTGGATTTATGTATGCTTATGATAATAAAGGAAAAATAAAATATTCCGTGAATTGCAAATGGTAGGTTGAAGTAAAGGGGCTCATTGTTTATACTTTTGATTATTGAATTGATGACAGTTTTCACTAAACAAAGTTTCTTTGAATCCCGATTTTTAATTGCATAAAAATCCATGTTATTAGCCATAACGACATGCAGAAAGCATGAAAGTTCAAATAAGGTCAAAACCCAAACTCATGATGCAAGAAAATAAGACTCAAGAAGAAAGGACGAATTTCTGAAAAGCCTGAACACCGAGGACGGTGTTATTTATAGGGGAGGAGGATGTGATACCCCTCCTTTATAACCTAAAATAATCAGTACCATCGATATGATTACTACCTTAGGATGTGGAAAAGATACTAGGGATGTATACTACTAAAAATTCTAAATAAGACATACCCTTATATACTGACCCTTCTCCACCTTGTATGTAAGGTAGGATGAAAGTTCACCTTGTGTAATTATCCTTCCCAAAGAAGATACCACAAGGGTTTTAGATAATCTTATATTGATATATTATAGGTTACCATGTTGGAATAATAATTAATATATATATATATATATATATATATATATTGGTGTTATATGTTAGAATATTAACATATAGAAGATATTTACGTCTTAGAGATTCTCTTAACAAGCATAAAAGAGGGAAGACTCACGTGGAGCACCAAGTACGTTGTAGTTCTGTTCCAAAGCTTTGACTGAGGTGGAAACTTAAATGAACTCAGATAGGAATAATCTCAGTATTGCTTGATCTCAGGTAAAACTAGTTAAATTCTGTTTGTTGTATGAAGCCGTTTTGAGTTCCAGTTTCGATCATTGCCTCCGTATTAAACTCTATTTTCTGTATAGACGGTTTTTATATCCTGGTCTTTTCACTTTGGATTTCCACCCCTGCCTACTTGGTTTATGATTGGTTATTACGTTGCCAGCTAGACCCTACCCAACTGCTATGCTATCTATGATTTCATACGGATATAGATATATATATCTTAAGATGAAAAAAAACACAGTCAAAATCGGTTACACGACTTCTATCTTTTCAGTGTATACTACTTACGGTGCCCATTGTAAGGGAATCGAAACTTCCCTTCCGATTCAGTTTAACTCATTACTGCTACAGCGAAATCTTAGAGTTTGGTCGGTTAAGTGTGTTTGATAAACAATTGCATATGTATAATAGTCCAGAAATAAAATAGTGTAATTATGTATTCCCGAGTAAAGTCGATACTCAGCATTCTAAATGATTTGATATGATTACGAGGGAGTGGCGAATCTCGATGAGTAGTCCGAGGAAGTTGTCTCCTTATTTGGGAAATTCTTTTTACACAAGTTAGAGCCGCCACTTGCCGCATTGTTAATTTGAGAAATCGCCTTTTGGCATGAGTGGTATGGACCTAACCATTAAATGGTTGAATTGGAGATGAGTCGAGGGCAGGAAAAGCTCCTCGGTAGCTCTGAACTGGGAGTTAAATTGATTGGGGAGAGTTATGGAAGGGATCCGATCTCTGACGGTGGGGAAATTGATTTGTTCTTTTGATCTTTTGCTATGTAGCGATCGGGGAAGATCTTGAGGGGGCACGGGATTTTTGGAGTCAGTGTGGTGGCGTGAGTTTCCTCGGCGTGACTTCCTCCTCGAGACTATCGTATGAATACGATCTCTGTTTTATAAGGCGGGGAATGCTTCCATGCTCCGGGGGATGGCAGGTTCACTGTTTAGGTGGTTTTTCTGCGGAGTGTTGCAGGCCAGATCTAGATATACACTGCCATTTGGGGGAGCGGAAAAGGTTTTTAGATACCACGTCATCGTTAAAGGAAGAGCACGGAACCATCTCTGCAGAGGAGGATTGGAGCCACCGTTGTGATAGGGGAGAGCCATCTCTACGATAGAAGCGATCTCTGTTTTATAAGGAGGGAGCACGATAGCCCATTTCATCTATAAAGAGATTCCGTGTTCGTATTCGTAAGGGTTGGGCGATCTAAAGAAATGAGAACCGGCCTATGATTTCATTTGACGCAGGTGTAACTCTACGATAGAGGTAAGATCGCGAAGTCCTTGTTTTTCGCTGGCTTTCTTTGCTGTACTGTCTGATTAGCGATCGGTCCAGTTAAATCTCTGCCTTAGAATAGTGCCAACGCCTTGACCTAGCTTGATCCCTGCCTATATCTGCGATCTAGGTATTGTTTGGGATCCAAATTGGGACTCTTGCCATATGTTTTCTACACTGCGGATTGGAACAGATCCAGCTTACGATTGTTTATTTCTTATACCCTCAAATGGCATGATCCCATAGCAATCGGCTACCGAATTTACGGGTAGTGTAATTATGTGTATATAAATGTTATTTCTTTATAAAACTATGATGGTATTAATTGACAGGGTTGTACCTTATACCCTACATATATCTGTAATCTAAAGAATGCGACCTACTTAAACTCGTGGATAGAGTTTGTAACACATCTGTAGGATACGATCTCTGCACACACTGTTTAATTGAGAGTTAATCTCTGCAATTTCTATTGATAATCGATCTCTGCATGCTTGGTTATATCTCTGTAATTTTTCTTCATAGCCGAGAACTGCACACAAGTGCTTGATCGAAGTCGTTATGTGTATATAAATGTTATTTCTTTATAAAACTATGATTGTATTAATTGACAGGGTTGTACCTTATACCCTACATATATCCATAATCTAAAGAATGCGACCTACTTAAACTCGTGGATAGAGTTTGTAACACTCTGTAAGATACGATCTCTGCACACACTGTTTAATTGAGAGTGTATCTCTGCAATTTCTATTGATAATCGATCTCTGCATGCTTGGTTATATCTCTGTAATTTTTCTTGATAGCCGAGAACTGCACACAAGTGCTTGATCGAAGTCGTACATCTACAGATAGTTTCGATCCCTTCTCTTTGGTTTACTTGTTTTATCATTCATTTTTGGAGATGGGAACGATTGCATGGAGCTCGATCCCAATCCTTATTACAAATAATAGCAGGCCAGACGTTGAATAGACGTTAGTAGAAATCGGGATGATAATATTTGGTTTCGCATTTGTTGAGAGACGATTATACCCTCATGAAATCCACTACCTTGATTATAACGCTTGACAAATCACTGTTTTTCTCTCCTCAGAAATCATCCTTGTTACTTCATCAACTGGTTGTGGTTATGTGAAAAGCAGTATAATAACATTATGTTAATCAATGATCCACGATATCTATTTAACCTTTTTGTAAGTAGAATATAATCAAGGATGGTATTCTTAAACAAATATTTGAGTATTACCCATATTGATAGTATTGTTGTTTATGGATTAGTTACCCATCTTGACAACCTATGCTATGCCATGTGGAAAGGGGTTGGTTCATAGCTACGTTTCTAGTCATAGATTTTGATTATATGAAATTAAACGGTGCCTTATTTGTCGTTTAGTGATTCATATTTTACATGAACAACATAATTCAAGAATTTGGTAAGTTGGCATGTTTAGAGTGATGATAGATATAGGGCATGCATTAATATATATAGATAATCTCACTTTATGGTTATTTTGGTTATAGGAGGATAGCTATTAAATTATATATATATATATATATATATATATATATATATATATATATATCGCATGATTCGTTATATCTACAAACTATCTCTTGTAAATTTGTTGTGAACTTTAAGGAATAGAATGTAGTCGGATGTGTAAAGTTGATAAGGGAATTAGTTATGGTTATGCACGATTAACCATCTAGAGTATATTTGATTTAGGTACATTTACTAATAATTATGACGAATATGATTTTTATTGTGACAGAATAAAGACAAGCATATAGATGCTTAGAATAGTACTTTTATATAGGTCTTATAACCTATGTTCATTGTATATGGACACTCGACATAATTCCGTGGTTAACTTGAAAATTGTTGGAAAAACAATCTCGAAGAGAAAGGCTGCAAAGTAGCGGAAAGTGATTTCGGCAACAATTGGGTTGTACGATGTAAATTCTACTTGATTATTAATACAAGATGCGACTCTCCTTTGGTGGACATAGCCCATTATGGAATGGGTGAACCACGTACATTTTGTCTTCCCATGTGTATAATTCTTGATTCTCATGTTTTAGTTTGATTATTTATAGCTTGTCAACAACTCTTGAGTAATTGTTATTCATAGAATGTGTATGGAAATAATGTCGTGAAGCATTTTGTTATCATAGCATGGAGCTGCAAATTACATGTTGGTTGTTTCTTATAATGTTTTATTATGAATATCTTTAAGGGAAGAAATTTTACTTTTCACCAAAATACTTACTCGCAAAAAACTTGGAGATGTTACAGAATCTGTTGCAATTATTATTTAACATACATATTTGTGATATGGATTTCTCCTTACATTAGATCTATGTTGTTTAAATATTTCAATTATGTTTTTTTAACTGAAATGTTTATCTATTTCTGCAAGTGATTCACAGTAGATCATAATCCATGTTAAGTTTTCAATTAACATTCTATTACAGGTTAATCTTGAATGAATTATAATACTTAATATTACCTTCATTTAATTTTTATTAAGTGATTGTGTTTTGAGTTGATGAGAAACTAAATCCATCAAGGATTTCTATGAGATTGATGAATACACTTATCTGTCTTTCGCATCAAGTTAATCTATCATTACAAACAATACATCTTTTAGAATAGGCCTGACTTAGATTAGATTTTCTTTTCTAGGTAGATTTGTCAAACTGACTTAAAACGCTTTTTTTTCCTTCATTGGAAAACTGATCCTTTGATCAAAACCTACCAACTCTTAGAGTGCCAGCGGAGGCCGAATATCCATGGGAGATTACTAGTCCAAACAAGCTGGGGATAGAACTGTCCTTGCGTAGGGCCTTTTGAAGCCTTTCAGTCTGGGTTTCCCCCTCTGTTGAGAGCCTAGGAACCTCATTCCCACACTTTGCATACCCTACACATTTGAGGCCTCAACAAGTCCATCATCATTATAGGTGGGTCTCTTCGCATCTGTTAATGGTATACATCAATGACCGATAATCAGATGGTGTTTTATTATGCTCAACATTAGCTCATTTATTTGCATGATATAAACTTGTACTATCGTCGGTTTGAATTGAAGACCTTGGAAAAAATAGTTGTATCACTCATCGATGCACTACCCGAGCTACCCAAGATTAAACTACCATGTCAGAAGTCTGATGAAGACCTTGTTCTCGCACTCACTAAAGTGCATGTTTACAGTTCTAAAAAATTTACTTTTTGACATGGATCCATTGTGTATTGTTCGTGGCCATGCTTGTTTACTATTGAGAATGGGCATGCCCACATCAGGAAGATATTATATATATTTGAGAAATTGATATGTTTGACTTGTAGGTATGATCCTAAATCCTACGTCCGTGAGCTTATCCTTTCCTCATCCTTGCTTTGATCGATAAAGAGTATCTATATAAAACTAATGTAATGTCTTTCGGCCCTTAGCTCTACTTTGGACCTCACACATTAGGGGGCATCTGTTAACAATCAAATTAACACCCTTAACCAGGTGAGGGTGGAAGCATACTTTTACCATTCTCTCGCAACATGAAGACAAAAACAAGTACTAGAGAGAGCAATCCTCTCTGATCTGATCACTACTTCGATAACTAGAAATATTGAGTAAATAATGAAGGAGCTTAATAGAGGCAAAGTTCAGTGATTGAACTGCTCACCAAAAGATCAAATCATAGCTCTAACAGTTAGATAGTGAGAAGAAATGCACAAAAATGCATTAAAAGGTACTTAAATATGCTATGTTGTGAAAAAGCCTAATAAACTATGGAAAGTGGGTTTCTTTAAGAGAAAATAATAAAAAATGATTATCGCACTCTGAAAAGAATAACTTAAAATCCCATTTCCCAATGCTATAAAAGAAAGGCATGTGGGGCATAGTAAAAGGAGGCAAAAGAGGAGCAAAGGCATGCTGGAGAGATTCTGAAGAAAGGAGAGCTCATCTTCATCAAAAGCAAGGGTGGAGAAAGGATAGTTCATGGCAATGGAGGAAGGATGAACACCAAGATCCATGGTAAATATGTATCTTCTTCCTTGTTTTAATATGAAATGATTCAAGTTTTTTCCATTCAAGGGTTTGAATTTTGCTTATTATGCTTGAGTTTAATCCTCAAATGGCTTTAGATCTTAATGAATGTTTGATGGATGAATGTAGATCTTAAGAAATTTGTATTAATCATTTCATTTCTAACATAGAAACTCACCACTTCTTAGTAAGATATCATATTTAGAGTAGACACGTCCCCACTCTATTTCCTATTATCATGCATACAATGTCCCTCTTTTAGGACACTCGACGTAGATATATGAGAGTGTGGGGATAGTACTCCTTAAGGATTCATCCCTCATGGGAGTATTTCCAACATCATATCCCCTTATGCATGTTTCCATGGTGAGCATTATTTCATCCTCACATTACTCCAATGATCAATGGATTGTGCCCAATCTAGACCATCTGGATATGATTGGAGATGTGATGCCTCTCAGCCCTGCAGAATCTACATATGAGGCCATCCAATCCGCACCTGATTTACCTGATGTCCACTATATGGTGGCATCTACTTCACGTTCTCTACCATTACAGTGGATCTCATCCCAACGAGATCCTTTACTCTACACTTTTCATTCTAACGAGTCCATCATGGATATTATGAGTGCAGATTAACCACCATGGCAAGACCTCCACCATAGATCATGTTTCCTTCCGTCGTTAGATTCAGTAGAGAACTCCATAGAAACCATTGTTTCACCCAATGTATTTCCTTTCCCTCAATATCCTATCCTAATAGTGGATATGGTAACCAAAGGGAACCTGGCTAATATCACACCTACCATTGTGATTGACATCTCAATGAAACCAGGAGTCATGGAACACATCCACTTAGGCCAAATTGTTCTCCAGAAGAAGTCACCACTTTTACGGCCTTATTTAAATAGTTCTGTGAATCTTTTTCATGGATCTACGAGGAAATGCACAGGATTGATCCTACCATTGTGATGCATGAGATTCAACATATCCTGATGCAAAAACTGTCCGACAAAACTTACACCCTGTGCACCCTTGGAAAACTGTAGCTATAAAGGAAGAAATAGAAAATATCTTAAAGGTTGGGTTCATTTATCCTGTACCCTTAATGGATTGGGTCACCAATGTTGTCCTCATTACAAAAAAATAGGGCACCATTAAGGTCTGTGTCGATTACAGGGATTTAAATAAGGCTTATCCCAAGGACAACTAGCACACCCCATTTATTGATCAGATCATCAACATCTGTGGCAGAAGTGTTATCGCCTCATTCATGGATGGATTTTTCAGCTACATTCAGATCGACAATGCATCCTCTTCCCACGTTGAAGGGAACCAACACACAGTTGCTTGCGTCAAAGAGAACCAATGCCATGGAATCAGGCAGACGGCTTGTGCGTTGTCGTGAACTGTCATGCAACCATTTTGTGTCCATTAAGACCTCTATTTTTAGAGAGGTATACCACTAAAAGGGTCGACCTTCTCTCTTGTTGTAAAAACTTATATAAAGATGCCTCCGGTGGAGAAACAAGCAATAATTTTTATGCATAGAAATGCTGAGTAGAAACGCTATGTAATCTTTTTAGCTAATGGAAGCTTTTGGTTTCTAGCTGTTGATGTTCTGTTGGTGAATTATTTGAGTTAGCTTCAATCCTTGATTGCTGAGAAGGGCCCCTCAACAACCAGAGGTTTTTGTGTATATTCTGTATTTCTTTTCTACAAGTAAATAGTTTATTTTTTAGTACATGTATTCAATTTGGTTTCCTATAGACACTGTTTTATTTCCTCTAATTTATATCTTGCCGCTAATTTAATTTACATTCTTAGAAGTTAAAGTGACCGATCATGCATAAGTCTTCTCAGTTTGCTTTCAGTCTTTTCATTTGCAGCTAGATAAAGTTAACTAGTTAATGTTTCAAGTTCAGTCTATAGTTAGGGTTAGCTCTGCTTATCTTCCTGTAGCTATAGATTAGTTTCACTTACGTTTCAACCTTGTTTTATCATGCAATAGAAATAGTTCATTTCCCTAGATAATGATTAGTATAGGTTGCTTCTTGTTATTCTAACTTTAAATAGTCTATTTATTGCTTTTCTTGCATTGTAGGTTCATATGCATCAACCAGTTGGCGTTAAGATCATTTAGTCTACTTATTTCCTTAGTTTAGATCGTTTTCTATCATCCGGACTGTCGTTCAGACTGTCATCCGGATTGTCATACCGACTTTAATATTTTCTACATTGTTTTTATGCTTGTTTAGAATTTAGTTTCTTAGGTTTTCGAATTGTAATCTTTCTTGTCATTGATTAGCATTTAGATATGGAATTAGGACCTTGTTCTGAACCATATAGAGTCTCAATTAAGTTTCATATCCATTCTTAGTTCTCATTCCATTTTCTTAACTTTTCTTTAGTTGCTTTTCAAATTATGTCTTTTATGTATGATTTCTTAATACTTTACTATTCTAGGACTTACCAATTCCATTCTTAGATTCGTTTATTTTATTCCTATTAAGATTGATTTTTTATTGTACTTAGTAATTTCATTCTCCAAAGTACATTAGTTTTGATAGTTTCTTCATTCAAGCATAGGATTTTCTTTTCTCATTCACATAGTTAATGAAGATGTTCATAGAATAGGATTTGATTTGGAAATAAGATATCTTTATCAAGTTTTCTACTTGCTTATAGATTACATTTGTTCCAAGTCATTTGCTTATGGATAAAGAATAAATTACAATGTTTAAAGTTAGTTGTAATTGGACACTCTTTAGCTTGCATCTCTTTGTAGAAGTTAAACTAGATTTACTTTCGTTTTGTTTCCTTGTCACATTTGAAAGTCATTTTGATACATTCTTTCCCATTGCTATTACATTTAATACATTTCCTTAGAATCCTCAAGGAGAATGGAATTAGGTAGTTTAAGTTAGTTTTGAGTATTTCTTGAATGCGTGAATAGTTTAACTATTGAATTTATAAGTAGTTTATAATTTTTCTTTAAGAAATATAGTTTCTTGTTTCCATAGTTATTTGTCAAATGAATCCTTTCATAGATAGGTTTCTAAACTCATTTATAGTTGTTACTTTCTCATTCCTAGGTTAGAGTTTTAAATAACCATCAGTAGTTTCCATTTTCATCAAAGTAGTTCTGTTTTTTATTAAGTCTTGCTTCTTAGAATAGTATTGTTGTTTTTATCTTTTCAGTTATTGTCCATAGAGTAGAGTAGTATATATTGATACTATTATGATCTATTAGTTTAAGTTAGGTTTAATTAGTTCAGTAGTGTATTTTTGAAGTTTGACTTGGTTTTTCATTTTGAAAGATCTTTCAATCTTTTCATTATTAAGCATTTGTAAGGTCGAATGAGCCAATATATTAGGTACCATTCTACCTCAGCATATACTGTGCCACAACTATAAGATTACAAACCCTGGTTGATAATTAAATATTTGGTGATTCCTTAAGACAGTAAATACACCCAACATTTTGGCGTCGTTGTCGAGGAGTTGTAGATAGGTAGAATTCAGTTGTAGATAGGTACTAGAATTCGGTCATAGATAGGTAGAATTTTCTCTTAAAAGTTAGTGATAGATTGAATTTTCCTTTTTGAAACTTAGAAATAGGTTGCTGGCGGGTGAGCGGTAAGATGAGAGGTAAGAACCTACACATCTGTTATAACACGCATCCCCAAAAACCAACAATAAGTAGTAATGTAATTATAATTTATTTCAGTTATAGTTTTGTTTTCATGAATAAGTCTAGAGACTTAAAAGGTAGAATTATTAAAACTAGCTTTCCTACTAAAATTCCTACTAACCTATATGGGGGGCATGCCACCCCAACTACTAACTCAGTAGAAAGGTATCGGAAGACACCTAAAGGGGATAGTCCTACTTGGAAAGCTAAGGAAATCCTTTTTTGGAAACCATTTAGGGGGAACCATAGAGACATCAGAGAAGTTTGTAAATAAAGAAATACCATTCGAATAACTTCAAGCTCATATTGAGACTGAACATAGACAAGAGGAAATTCAAAAGGATAAAACATCAGAACCTGTCAACCCTCCATTAGCTCAAAAACCCAAAGACACTACCTTTTCAATAGTAGGTGGTCCAAACCTAGTAGACTTTGTTGATCCTGCACAAGTAGATGCTCTTTTTGAAAATTTTGTGAACATAGTTGTTTCATAGATTGAAACAACAATTGTAGGACCTTCAAAACTGGGCTCCCATATAGCTGTTAATTGTTATCCTAAAAAGAGGAATATTCTCCCTGAAACAGAGAGTTGGGACATCCCATATTCACCAAGAAAGGAACCACCTAAGTACACTCTCTTTTGAAATCAAATCTTCATGGAGGATGAAAATGAAGATCATGTCAAACAAGATGGACAAGAAGGAGAGGTTAGATCTGAAGGTACTTTTGGATTCCCTATCTTAGACACTGCACAAGATGTAACCATGAAAAACATCCCTCCCTCCTAACTACCAACCTTTTATGGGAAGAGTAGTGAGGATCCGGATACATTCTTATTTGAATTTGACATTTTGTGTAGGAGCTATAACTACCTACAAGATGGCCAAAAACTAAAACTTTTTCGTGCAACATTGAAATATTCTTCTCTTCGATGGTTTATGGGGTTAGGAGAATCTATTATTAGAAGTTGGGAAGACATGAAGAATGCATTTCTACGGAAATATCAGGATTACTCCAAACCTATGGACTCTCGCAATGATATTTTCAAAATACAACAACTTGAAGATGAGATCCTAGAAGACTATGTCGAAATATTTAACTATGTGTTACATAAATCAAAATATAGTGATCTTCAGGAAGATGCTGTAAGAACACTCTTCCTCAAGGGAATATCAGAAGAGTTCATAGAAAACCTTAATCTCATGACAACAAGAGACATCTCTCATAAGTCTTTCACACAAATTTGTGATCTATGTAGGAATTACTCTAGGAGCAGAGGGAAAAGTGGAAGACACTTTCGAGAATCTTATACAAGGAACCTGAAGGGAAATACATCTAGTCCTTGTGGAGTTACAAGGGTAGAGTTGGGAAACCTATTGGAAAATTTCAAAACAGATATCTTAAGAGCCATGGGTTCTAAATTAGATGCATTACAAGCTAAAAAGAGACAGGATGAAGAGTGTGTAGCAATGAGTTTTTTTGTCCTACGTGTAGAACTAAACATTGCCGATGGGAATGTCCATTGAATAATGTCTCAGTTTATCACCTTTGTACATAAGAACATACAACTGATAATTGTCCACTGTTTCCTGGGTTGCAAGCTGTATATAAGAGTGGAAACTTTGGTGAAACATCTAGGAGGCCTTGGAAACCTAGAGATCAACCATCATATCAAGGTCCATTATTACAATTTCCACCCTATTACTATACTTATCAACCTCCTCAACAATGGAACACCTCAGGTTGGAAAAACGGGCCACCACAGTACCCTCCTCAGAATGCTCAACAGCAGCAATGGCCACACAGATGGAGATGACAAGCTTATGCTCAACCACTTCCTCATATGCCTAACTATCCTTACCCACCTAATATCCAACAACTCTTATATGGATTTGTACCTCCTTCACTACCCCCTATCACAAATCAACCTCACCATTTCCAAAACATGAATCCCCCAAGACCCACAATATTACCTGCACAACTGATACCAAATCCTAACAACAAGCCAACTCAAGATCTTAATAGCATTAGGTCGCTACTTCTTCCATCATATGCCATTTCAACCGCACCAATACATGATATTCAAGTGCAGTCTGGAAGAGTTCTGCAAGATTGTCCGAAGTCATCAGTTGTTATCCGAGAAGAGAATGAAGAAGAAAACATACCTAGTGAAATTTTGAATGGTGCCATTCTTGAAGATGTGGTTATTCCTAAATATTCAACACACAACCATCCTCATAAAGAAGTAATTACAGGTGAAAAATAACCCCCATATCTGGAGCGTCTAGTAATAGAGAGACCTGTAACTTATCCAGAGTATGATATCATTAATGAATTAAAAAATATTTGTATCAAGATCCATTTGTTACAGGCCATTAAAGATATACCGATCTATAGTAAAGTGATAAAGGAACTTTGTATTAAAAGACCAGGTAAAAAACAAAAATACCCTCTGAAAATTCATGTCATAGGTGAAATGTCAGATTACATAGCAAACCAACCTAGAATTCAAAAGTATACAAATCCAGGAAATCTTGTGGTGACTGTTATCATCAATAAGACTACCATAGGAAATACACTTATTGATCTAGGAGTTGCTATTAACCTGATGACTACCACAGTTTTAGAAACTCTCCATTTAGGACAGTTCCTCTTCCCTACCCCAACAATGCTAGAATTAGCATATCGCACTATGGTGTAGCCTCTTGGGACCTTAGATGACATCATTGTATCAGTGGCTTCATGGGAATATCCCATGGATTTTATGGCCATAGAATCAAAGGACCCTTCTAAAGGACACCCCATTATCCTAGGAAGACCTTGGTTTTCCACTGCTAATGCATTTATAGGATGTAGGGATAGAGAGATGATTATCTCTGATGGGTTGTCTATAAGAAACCTAGCTTTATACCCACCAGCACAGCCAGTAACTGAAAACCTGTTTTGGTTAGATTGTCCCTTTGGGGATGATAACTTGGAAGATCTTTCCCTTGTTAGTGATTTCTCCTTGGCACTTCAAGAACAAAATAACGAGAATGTGTTGAACAAATTTATCTCTCCCACAACATGTATAGACTTTCCTCAATCTTTTTCCCAACTTGACCAAATCTTTGGATCAAGTTAGTTCCAAAGAACATACCTTGTGAGATTAGTTCCAAAAAATGTCTACATATAAATGCAGGTTTAGATGAGAGTCAGCAAAAACAATTACTAAAAGATATCAAGAGTCAAACTGGAGCATTTGCATGGGAATACACAGATATGAAGGGTATACACCCAGATACTTGTATTCACCACATTTACACAGATTCAAACATACCTCCTTTCAGGAAGCCCTAGAGAAGAATGAATCCATCCCTAAAATATATAGTAAAAAATGAATTACAAAAACTCCTTAATGTTGTTTTCATCTACCCAATTTCTAACAGTAAATGGGTGTCCCCTATGGTGGTAGTTCCAAAACAAATTACAAGGAAATGACGTATCTGTGTTGAATTTCAAGAATTGAACAAGGTCACTCTTAAGGACTACTTCCCTTTACCTTTCATTGACCAGGTGTTAGATCCCTTGTCAGGGAAACGATACTTCTCCTTCCTTGATGGGTATAGTGGATACAACCAAATATTAATAGCACCTGAGGATCAGGACAAGACAACCTTTACTTGTTCATGGGGGACATATGCCTATAGAGTGTTACCATTTGGCCTGTGTAATGCACCTACCACTTTCCAGAATGCAGTCCTAGGAATTTTTTCCGATCTTATACATGACTGTGTAGAATTTTATATGGATGATTTTAAAGTTTATGTTAGTACCTTCCAAGAAGATGTTGATAACCTTGAAATAGTCCTTATTCAGTGCCAAGAAAGGAACTTATCCCTTAGTCATGAAAAATGTAAGATGTTACTAACCGAGGGCATAGTTCTGGGACATCATGTCTCTCTTCAAGGTATCAAGGTGGATCCTGCCAAGATAGAAATAATTGTTAATCTTCCTCCTCCAAAAAATCAGAAGGAGGTAAGGATCTTTCTTAACCATGCAAGCTATTATAAACATTTTATTGAAAACTTTACTAAGATAGCCGCACCTATGTTCAAACTACTCATGAAAGATACAAAATTTCAATGGACTGAACCTTGTCAACATGCGTTTGAAAATTTGAAGGGAAATCTATTAGTGGCACCAATACTTAGGGGGCCTAATTGGTCCCTTCCCTTCCATATATGAATTGATGATTCTGACATATCTATAGGAGAAGTCTTAGGTCAAAAAGAGGGACAAACATCACATGCCATCTATTTTTCTAGTAAAAATTTCACTCCTACAAAATCGAAATACATTTTTAGTGAAAAAGAGTTTCTGGCAGTAGTCTATGCCATCAACAAGTTTCACCATTATATCACAGGATATGAAGTATTCGTACACACTGACCACTTTTCCATTAGATAGTTAAAGAATATACCAATCGCCAATGCAGGGTGACTCAATGGCTTCTTTTGTTACAAGAATTTAACATTACTGTTGTTAATCATCCCAGTCCAGAGAATGTAGTAGCATATTTTCTTTCTTGAATTCAAATTGACAATAATGCCAATCCCGTCAACGATAGATTTTCGGATAAGCATTTGTTCACTGTGTCTATTCGAACCCCTTGGTTTGCAGACATAGCCAATTATTTAGCGACTGGAAAGCTACCAAACCATCTCTCCCCACTCGAGAAATGTAGGACCATAGTTCAAAGTTCTAATTATTCTTGGGTGGACAATTATCTTTTTCGTATGGGTCCTGATCTTATTATTCGACGATGTTTACAAGAGGATGAAATGGAAGAGATCCTCCATGCATGTCACGGTGGACCTTGTGGTGGGAATGTTTCTGATAAGAGAGCAACATACAAAGTGTTGCACTCTGGATCTTATTCACCAAGCATTTTTGAATATGTTTCCAAGTATTTCAAGGGATGTGATAGTTTCCAAAGAATGGATAGACCTACACCGTCCGACGAGATACCCTTGCAGCCCCAAGTGATGATTGAGCCTTTTGAAAAATGGGCTCTAGATTTCATTGGGCCAATTTCCCCTATGTCTTGAAAGAAGAAGTACATCCTAGTCTGGACCAACTATGTCACCAAGTGGGTGGAAGCTAAAGCCTTATTCCGAGCCACAGAAATATCTGTGGTAGGGTTTATATATGAAGAAATATTTACCCAATTCGGTGTACCTAGGGAAATTGTAACCGATCAAGGATATCAGTTTACCTCCAAGTTAATGAAAGAGCTTACTGACAAATATGGTATTAGACATTGTAAATCTTCACCATATCACCCGCAAGCCAATGGTCAGGTAGAGTCTACCAACAAAGTATTAGAAGCCATCCTGACTAAGACTATCCAGATACACCACAAAGACTCCGCAGATAGGCTTCTAGAATCCTTTTGGGCTTATAGAATCACTTGGAGGAATACCACTGGCCATACACCTTACAAACTTGTTTATGGTAAACAAGTTCTTCTCCCCTTTGAATTTCAAGTCAAAACCTTTTGTATGGATGCACAATTAGGGATGGATCTAGAAGAAGCATAGAGACAACGAATCTTGCAGATAAATGAATTGGACAAGATTAAGAAAGATGCCATTCAAGGCACAATTCTAATACAAAGCCAACGCAAGAACTAGAATGGTAAATACATAAAAAAAAAACAATTCAAAACTGGAGACTGGGCATTACTTTTTGATTCAAGGTACAAAGACTTTAAAGGTAAATTAACTACTCATTGGATGGGTCCATATGAAATTGTTATAGCTTTTGATAATGTATCTGTTAAGATTAAGACAATTGATTATTCACAAATTTCCTTTGTTGTAAATGGACATAGACTTATACTTTATCATCAACCAATATCTAAACAAGATTTTGTGCAGAATGCCTTACAACAGGAAGAGATGGAGCTAGTAGAAGAAAAAGTCATTCCTCCTTCTCCTAGTTCTTGAATTCTTTTGGGTTATCTTCATTTATATATATGTAAATATATTTTTTATTTTTAAATAAATAAGAGTCATTTCTAACAGTTGATTGCGTCTATACAAGAAATTCACTCTTATGATCAGCTTATGGAATTTTGTCAATTAAAATAGGAAGACTCTTTTCCCTTTCCCTAATTTTAATAAAATTTCATATGACTTTTCTTTGTACATATGTTTTTTCTTTTAATAAATTTGAATCATCTAACAAGTGGTTTTGTAGTTTTATTACAAGAATCTTAATCAGCTCATGAAATATTATCTAAAAAAGGGAAGTGCTTAAAAAAACTCATAATGCATCTTAACTCCTTCTCTTTTGATTATTGTTGAAAATTGAAAATTTATAGTGAAAGGTTAAAGTGTTCTTTATATAATTTCTAACCACTTTCTTCTATGATTCTTCTTGATTAATTTTCATTTTTATGCTTTTATATATGGTATTTGATTCAGACATGCACATTTCTGATTTATCATTAGAACAATTGCTTCAGACCTACTTTAATCATCATGATTTTCAAAAGTTCTATCTTACACCTATGGACTACTAGTTCATCCTGAACTCATTATCAAAACTTGTCTCTTAAGCACTTTTAAAAAGTTAGCCCAAGAGTAAGTGATATTTTCTACTTATGGGGAACATTACTCATCTTTTATGAAGAAGATAGACTGAGAGGTCAAGGAACAACTTTAGGTTATTCTCTTTTGACATGATCTATAATCCAGGCGATTATAAATTAAGTTACTCATAAGGTTCTCTCTAAAAATTTGAATTATGTGTTTAGAAATCTTAGCACACTCTAGTGCCAATCGGATTCATCATACTAAAAATCATTATACAAAGCAAACCTGTTGGGACACTGAACAGGCTCGCTGGCAGCGGGTCCATGCTAAGTAAAATATTAAACAAGGAAGCTCGATAAATGCGAGTAGACCCGTTGGGGTACTGAACAGGATCGCTGGCAGCGGGGCTATGCTTGCATGGTATGAAGATAAACCCGTCGGGGTATTGAACAAGCCTACCGGTAGTGGGGCAATATCAGGTAAAAGAGGTTTGGTTAATGCATCACTATGCACATGGCTCATCTATTAAAAAACCTGAGTATACAAATACATGTTTAGGCCAAATTATTTATACTGTCATTAGAGAATGGTTGTAAGTTGGACTTGGACCATGTCATCTAATTCAAACAATACCTAAGGTATCATTATCCTAGAAATGGGAGCCATAACTATAGAAATCTCACAAACTCCAGGGTGAACTTTATCTATATTCTTTGGATGACAAGAGATCTTTAAAATGAGTCATGGATGAGTCAATTGTACTATCACTATTCATTTGATCTTCCTAACCACTGTTTTTTTTTTATGAATGTACATATCTGAATCATCTCCATTTATTAGTTAGTATTTCTTTTTCTTACGAAAAATAATAACAAAATTTTAGAGCTATTGGATAAAGTATTAATTGGAAATATTTGAGTATCAATCAATTTTTCTTTGATGGCTTGAGGACATGCCATATTTTTGGTTTGGGGGAGGTTCAAAACTTTCTTTACTTTCTGATTATTTATAAAAAGTTCATTTATATCTGAAAAAATGATAGGTGTTTTCAGGATAATGCAAGTAGTAGAAGATTGTTCTGATCCATGATAAATAAAGATGAACGCGACTAAAGTTTCAAAAAGAAGGCTTACATCATCCTTTTGTGTGTTGACAGCCCCAAATTTTTTTTTTACATAATCAACAGTACTTAGAGCCAGCAAAACACATTTTGTACAGAAGGTCCGTATGGAGGATCGAAGGAAGGGTGGAATGACGATCCGAATGAAGTGATGAATGAGGCAAATGAACGACGATCTGAATGAAGTGCCGAATGAAGTACCGAATGAAACCATAGCTTATAACAACATGATTAAGTTTGTTAAGGGATCTAATTTTTGAATTTTGTTGGTAAAATCTAATTAACTAACCATACCAGGGATCAATCAAATATCATCTCTGCATTCGACCTCATTCCTTTGCTCATTTTGACTTCATCAAATGAATGGGTTAATCATGCGTTATTGCGATTTTCGGAATCATTTTATGGCTATCATATGGTTTTAACTCTTCATTAAGTTATATGCATGCGATTTGTCATTGTATTAATTAAAAGTCATCACGTTCTTTTATGTTACTTATGCTTATAATCTCATGATGAAAATTACATTCAACCTGTCCAAAGTTTACTTTGGACATGGTTGAATATATCATAACCATACAAATTTACCAACGTATGCATTTTTATGATGGCACACAATTCAATATTTTTGCATGATAGCATGATCGTTCGAGCATGCTACATATCTTCTTCAAGATCATTTAACCGTTTGAATGGATCACGATTTAAACCAATTCCTACGTGAATTTTGCTTCATTCTGCTTTCCCTCATCTCTCCTGAGTCTCTCAAGCCACGTGTCTTGCAATTTTTTGTACCCCCCTGTACCTCTTGCATCCATCCACCTCTGTCTAACAATGTTGATCCCTTACGAGCCTGGTAGCTACCAGGATTTGCTTCGCATTCCTGAATTCAAGGCATTTCGTGAAGTGTTTATTTGAGCGGTCTGGGGTCCATTCCTTCATCTTCTTGAGGACCACGATGACGATATTTCACTACTATTCACCAAAGGATTCGATGGAAAAATGGCTAAGGTTGGCCATCTCACCTTTCTTGTAACAAAGGAGTCTATTGCATTGGCCATGAAGCTTCCTAGGGAGGGTGCCCGTTGTCACAAACACCTTTTTCCTTCTGCGGACGGCTCATGAATTTGCTCTCAGAGCCGAATACCAACACGTTGCAGGCACAAAAGGGTTCCACTAGGAATGGGTTAAGCCAGAATATCTCGATCCCTTGACCGTTATCATCCGGTTGATCACCTGTGAAGGCAAGTTTACCATTTTAAAATCCTGCCACTTCCATTTATTAGCTCACTTTGTTAGTAACCAGGCCCTAAATTTCCCATTTTATTTTCTAAAGAGCCTAGAAAAAATGTCGAGTCGGGTTAGAAAAAATGTAGTTAACCCTGCTGGTAGTTTATACCATCACTGTCTCATAAAAATCCTGATCACCCACCAGTTGAAGGAAAAGGGGAAAACGTGGGATAGCTTTGTGTTTGAACCACCATCTAGTCAAGAAGCCCCTTGTCAAAGCCTCTGCCTCTCCCAAGCATCACCGATTTCAAACTTGTGCTAATGAGCCCATTCAAACCCATCCCAAGAAAAAAGGGACACCAAGTCTGTATGATTTAGTGAGGATGCCTCATGATAAATGCACCTAGTCCATTCATCCTCTCCTGAGCCTATCCATGAGGACATGACCACGAAACCCCCATTCTTTTCACCAATACCCATAAAGTGAAGAAAGGCCAATCATGACCAGTCTATCATCCAAACCGTCATCCATCCCACCGATCAGGCATCATTCAGCCAATGCATTCAGACAGCCTTGATGGCCAGACAAATGATCCTATGCATGAATCACCCCTTCTTGCATTAGCCAATATATCTGCCAGTTTGCTTGAATACCCTACCTTTGAACCTACGCTTGCACACATTGAAGATAAGGCTCTTGAGAAACACATTACATCTATTGATCCCAAACCATTTCTAAAGGGATTGGGCCCTCAAAAATATCATGATTCTTTTGCAGAGCCATCTACTCCACTCCATCAGACTGTGGACAGATTAGCCCAAGACATACCACAGTTAAAAATCCACAATGAGAAGTACGTTGAGATAATCTTTGGGCTTCGTGAAGAGAACAAAGAATTACACTTATAAGTGAAGAGCGTTGAAGATTTGAACAACGCCAAAACAGTTTCCCACACTTCTCTCTGGTTGAAGCATGATGCCTTGAAGGACCAATTCAAGAAACTTAGGGATAAATCCACTTCCTCTTCCAAGTCGAAGGTAGCTGCTACCACAGCTCAACCTTCTTCCTCAGTTCCTCTCTGTCTTGCTCAGTGGGACCTGGCATATCTCCGGTTTGGGGGAATGTTGATGTTCATTTTTGTCATCCGTTTTTGTCACTAAACGTGCTCTGGTGGCACTACTTTTTTTATTTTTGGCATATTAATCCATACTTATTTCCATTCAGACCATCAATCCAACCTAGGTATGCATTTATTTGAATATCATACGAATTGTGAGTAATTATCATCGTATTATGGTTTGTTAACATTTATTTGACATTTCTTGACCTGCGTGGCATATAGATTTCGTTCTACAGGTTGTGGTCATCATTCAGACCTTCATTCAGATGCACGTTCACGTTGAAGGTGGCCAGCTGCATTCAAACCACCGTCCAGCCCTCCATTCACACCCGCAGAATCGTTGGTTGGAATATTTCGGGGCATTAAAGACAAAAACGATGATGTGGGTTGTGTTGGCAATGTGTCCATCATTGTTCGTGAACCCCCATTCTAGAAGATCCATCCTATCACCTAGATTGACAATGCATCCTCTACCAACATTGAAGGGAACCAACACACAATTGCTCACGTAAAAGAGAACCAACATCGTGAAATCAGGCAGATGACCTGTACGCTGTCATGAACCGTCATGCAGTCATTTTGTAACCATTAAGACCTCTGTTTTTAGAGAGCTCGACCATGGAAAGGTTCGACCTTCTCTCTTGTTGTAAAAACCTATATAAAGATTCCTCCAGTGGAGGAACGAGCAGTAATTTTTATGCATAGAAACGCTGTGTAATCTTTCCAGTTAATGGAAGTTTTTTGGTTTCTAGCTGTTCATGTTCTATTGGTGAATCATCTAAGTTAGCTTCAATCCCTGATTGCTGAGAAGGGCCCCTCAACAACCAATTTTTGTATATTCTGTATTTCTTTTCTGCGAGTAAATAGTTTATTTTTCAGTACATGTATTCAATTTGGTTTCCTGTAGACATTGTTTTATTTCCTCTAATTTATATCTTGCTGCTAATTTAATTTACATTCTTAGAAGTTAAAGTGACCGGTCATGCATAAGTCTTTTAGTTTGCTTTCGGTCTTTTCATTTGCAGCTAGATAAATTTAACTAGTTAATGTTTCAAGTTCAGTCTGTAGTTAGAGTTAGCTCTGATTATTTTCCTGTAGCTATAGATTAGTTCCACTTATGTTTCAGCCTTGTTTTATCATGCAATAAAAATAGTTCATTTCCTTAGATAATGATTAGTATAGGTTGCTTCTTATTATTCTAACATTAATAAGTCTATTTACTGCTTTTCTTGCACTATAGGTTCATATGAATCAACCAATTGGCATTAAGATCATTTAGTCTGCTTATTTCCTTTATTGTTTTCTGTCATCCGGACTATCATTCGGATTGTATTTCTTACTATCATCCGGATTGTCATACGGACTTTAATACTTTCTGCATTGTTTGTATGCTTGTTTAGAATTCAGTTTCTTAGGTTTTCGAACTGTAATCTTTCTTGTAATTGATTAGCATTTATATATGCAATTAGGACCTTGTTCTGAACCATATAGAGTCTCAATTAAGTTTCATATCCATTCTCATTTCTCGTTCCATTTTCTTAACTTTGCTTTACTTGCTTTTCAAATTATATATTTTATGTCTGATTTCTTAATACTTTACTATTCTAGGACTTATCAATTCCATTCTTAGATTCGTTTATTTTATTCCTATTAAGATTTATTTTGGATTGAACTTAGTAATTTCATTCTCCAAAGTACATTAGTTTTGATAGTTTCTTCGTTCAAGCATATGATTTGCTTTTCTCATTCACATAGTTAATGAAGATGTTCATAGAATAGGATTTGATTCGGAAATAAGATATCTTTATCAATTTTTCTACTTGCTTCTAGATCAAATGCATTTTCAAGTAAATATCTTTATTATGTTTTCTACTTGATTCTAGATTACATTTGTTCCAAGTCATTTGCTTATGGGTAAAGAATAAATTACAATGTTTAAAGTTAGTTGTAATTGGACACTCTTTAGCTTCCATCTCTTTGTAGAAGTTAAACTAGATTTACTTCCGTTTTGTTTCCTAGTCACATTTGAAAGTCATTTTGATACATTCTCTCCTGTTCCTACTACATTTGATACATTTCCTCAGAATCCTCAAGGAGAATGGAATTAGGTAGTTTAGTTTAGTTTTGAGTATTTGTTGAATGTGTGAATAGTTTAACTATTGAATTTATATGTAGTTTATAATTTTGCTTAAAGAAATATAGTTTCTTGTTTCCATAGTTAGTTGTCAAATGAATCCTCTCATAGATAGGTTTCTAAACTAATTTATAGTTGTTACTTGCTCATTCCTAGGTTAGAGTTTTAATCATTCATCAGTAGTTTCCATTTTCGTCAAAGTAGTTCTATTTTTTATTAAGTCTTGCTTCTTAGAATAGTATTGTTGTTTTTATGTTTTCAGTTATTGTCCATAGAGTAGAGTAGTATAGATTGATACTATTCTGATCTATTAGTTTAAGTTAGGTTTAATCAGCTCAATAGTGTATTTTTGAAGGTTGACTTGGTTTTTCATTTTGAAATATATTTCGATGCTTTTATTATTAAACATTTCTAAGGTCGGCTGAGCCAATATCTTAGGTACCATTCTACCTCAGCATATACTGTGCCACAACTCTAAGTTTACCATCCCTGGTCAATAATTAAATATTTGGTGATTCCTTAAGATAGTAATTACACCCACCATTTTGGCGTTGTTGCCGAGGAGTTGTAGATAGGTAGAATTCAGTTGTAGATAGGTAGAATTCAGTCATAGATAGGTAGAATTTTCTAATAAAACTTAGTGATAGATCTAATTTTCCTATTTGAAACTTAGAAATAGGCTGGTGGCGGGCGAGCGGTAAGACTTGAGGTAAGAACCTGTGCATCCATTATAATAGGCATCCCCAAAACCTAGCAATAAGTAGTAATGCAATTAGAATTTATTTCAGTTATAGTTTTTTTTTCAAGAATAAGTATAGAGACTCAAAAGGTAGAATTATTAAAACTAGCCTTCCTACTAAAATTCCTACTAACCTATAAAGGGAGCATGCCACCCCAACTACTAACTCAGCAGAAAGGTATCGGAAGACACCTAAAGGGGATAGTCCTACTTGGAAAGCTAAGGAAATCCTTTATGGAAACCATTTAGGGGGAACCATAGAGACATCATAGAAGTTTGTTCATTAAAAAATACCATTAGAAGAACCTCAAGCTCATATTGAGACTGAAATTAGACAAGAGGAAATTCAAAAGGATAAAACATCAGAGCCTCTCAACCCTCCATTAGCTCAAAAACCCAAAGACACTACTGTTTCAATAGTAGGTGGTCCAAACCTAGTAGATGTGATGATCTCCAAGGATCTAGCAACTGCAACAAACTCGCAATCTAACTCTCAAGATTATTAGCAAAGAAGAATAAGCATGCATTCAATAATCACTCATAAACACAGAACAATGGACAATGTCAATATCATACAATGAATAATGAATGTAGAGAATGTGTTACAATAATCAATGATGAAGCGTCATATAAGATTCAAATTAGCCAAGTAGGGCATTCTAATTCTGAGCTCAAAGTATAGCATGAATAACTATGGAGACATCATCCAGTCAGTAGTATCACTCATGAGTGGTAAGAGTCAGTCAAGTGTGTCTAACTCAGTCTAACAGAACTATTTAGCCATAAATCAAGGAATGGAGACTCTAAGTCAGGTGTATGAGTGTTTCTAACTCAAATTCTAGCTTGGAGAACAATGGAGACATCATCCAGTCAATAGTAGCAGTCATAAATGGTAATAATCAGTCAAGTGTGTCTAACTGAGTCTAACAAAACCATATAGACATAAATCAAGGAATGGAGACTCCAAGGGGGGCACATGAGGCTGTCAAATAGTCAAGTGGAACTCCAGAACTAGCTAACTAGAATCTACAAGCATTCAGAATGAGCAATCAGTGAAAGAAATACTCAATCAATGCACTAACTGAATGATAACTGTTGGTAGGTGATATAAGGTGCCCTAACTGAGTGATAACTGATGGTAGGTGAGTAAAGGCGCTCTAACTGATAGTGGTAGGTGAGAAGGGCACACTTACTAAGTAGATCAGTCAAAAAGGGTGCATTAGGTAGGTAGAATGCCAATTGAGAGATAAAGACAGGCTCTGTTGAGCTAGAAGTGAGCTCTAGGTGCTGGGAAGACAACCATGATGATGACTAGATGCATGCAGTGGCATGCAAATGCATGTAGCATGCAGTTTTGCATGCAAGCATACAAAATATATAAATGATGGTGTGAATATTCCAACACCCCCCCGCAAGCTATACTATGAGGAAATAACTGAAATAAAAAATAGGGCCTTGGTGACTAGGACCAAAGATCACCCCGTACAATCAATCTAAATAAACTAAGTGAGGAAAGAGGGAAAACCCAATGGGAAGAAAGAACTACCTCAAAATAGACTGAAGAATACCAAAATAGCATGTTATCACTTACCCTTGAAGGAGGTAAGTGTCCTTTTCTAAATAAGGTTCGATTGATATGAGAGGGATCAGCAATGTGAGAAGGATGAAACCTTCCATTCTGAAAATTTGATCTAGTTCTTCTATGATCATGTGGATCACCAACCAAATCACCAGTAGATCGGAGTGTAGTGGCTTCCCATTGAGGAAAAGGAGGAATATCAGGTGAGAGATCTTCAAGTTCTTGTGGATCTGGATCTCCCATTCGCTCATCTTCATCACCAGTTGCTAGACCTTCAGGTTCTTGTGGATATTGATCTAGCATTCTATCATCATCATCACCATATTTTGAATCCACAATATATTGTGAAGATGCATCATCACATCCAAACTCTAAATGTGAAATCTCATGACTAGGAGCAAGTAAAAATGGATCATCATATGCAACTTCTGAAATATCAAGAGGAGGAGTAACTAAAACCGACTCACCATCACTTGAAGGAGGAACATATCTAAAAGAGTTGATGTCATGAAACTGCTCCAGAATATGCATGTAGTTCTCATCTGAACCAATATGGCTATAATCAATAGAAGAACAAGGACTATATGATGATGGATCTTCATTAAGATCAAAAGAGGATGTAGTAGTGGAGGCCCACTTTGAAGTAGGAGTTGGAAAAACAGGTGCTAGATCTTGCATTCGCACTTCTTCAAGAGTCCTCTTTTTCTCAATCTTGTGATTGAGATGAGATAGTCTACTCTCCTCATGAGTATGAGAGTGAAGAGCAGCCTTCTTTGAGAGGGGAAAGAAGTGTGAAAACTCATAGAGTCTTGTCCCATGATTTGCAACTCCTTTTGCAATGATTTCCCCTAAAACCATATCTTGTACCTCGACTTCATATGGAGTAAAGATCACCTTTTTGGGCTCTCCAGTATGAGTCATTTGATACACTGAAAGGAAATTCAGTGCAAGAGAAGTAACATAAAACACATCATAAAAGTGACCATGATCAAGATCGATTCTTCCAATCCCATGAGAGGAAACTTCTGCATCATTTACCAAATTAAATGAAGGACCATTGGAGCTTTTGAAACTAGAGAAGAGATCTTTAGAGGAAGCCATGTGGAATGATGCTCCGGAATCTATGATGAAAGAAGAATCAGTTGATGCACTTGCTATGAGAGCATTACATCTTTCTTTGCCTTCGGATCTAGAAGATTCAATATTAGGATCTTTCTTTCTTGCACATGCTAGTATAGGAAGATTGTTCTTTTCAAGTAATTGAGCCATCAAATCTATAGTCTTCCTCATGCAAGAGCTCTCAGGATGAAAACCTCTAGAGAGATAGGTGCACATGGTATTTCTCTTCCGAGAATGCTTAGTCTTCCTTGAGTTTGAATCCCCATCGGAATGATATGGAGTATTTGTATGCTTTGTATCATCCAATCTCTTGTTAGAAATATTTTGCTTGCCTTTACAATTCGCTCTCTTTGCAATTGTAAGGGCTGAATCCAATTTGGGTTTCATAATTTCCATAGAGATCAACTTCTCTTCCTCTTGATTAAGAGATTGGATGAAATCATCAAATGAGGGAAATTTCCATCTTAGAATGGACAACCTAGCTGACTGGAAAGTACAGACAAAAAGTGAGAAGTTTGCCCCCAACTTTGAGAGAATGGAAAGTATAAGCTGCTTGTCTTCTTTCACTATCTCATATCTTTTCAACTGTGATATCAAGATTTTGAACTTGGTGAGGAAGGCATTGATAGATTCGAAGCTGTCTGGACTCAAACATGTGAGCTCATTCTCCAATTTGTGTCCTTGCATATCATCTTTTGGTCCAAAAAGAGATTCAAGCTTGTCCCAAACCTCTTTAGGAGATGTAAGATCGATGACATGGAAGTGAAGATCTTCATAAATTGAGAGAAGGAGTAGGCCAATTGCTTCATCAATCCTATCCAAGTACTTGGACTTTTCAACTGCACTGAGAGGTTCTACCATCATTTCGTTGAGTATTTGGGTGAAGCTCTTTGATCTCATGAAGAGAGTCATATTGGCTTTCCACTCAACATAGTTGGAAGATGTAAGCCTTAGATCCATCTGAAACAGAGAAAGTTGAATAGTTGAAGAAGATTCCGAATGGGTGAATAAACCTGCAAAACAATAGAATTTTTGCTAATGGAGAATGCTACACTTCGAATGAACACTACCTTAAGGACACTTGGCACATAGACTAAGTCCTTCACACCTGGCTAGACCTGATTGTATTTCTCCAATGAATTCAAGTAATAGCATACATATTTATTGTGGAAACTCAGAGGCTTCTGGTTCACAAATGAAAAGATAGTTGCTCAAAGAAATCTTGCAACTGTTGCTGCTGCAATGGCTCCAATTCGAATAGCTGCTTACTACTCTGATACCATGTAATAATCTACATGGATCTAGCAATTGTAACAAATTCACAATCTAACTCTCAATATTATTTGCAAAGAAGAAGAAGCATGCATTCAATAATCACTCATAAACACATAATAATGGACAGTGTCAATATCATACAATGAATAATGAATGTAGAGAATGTGTTACAATAATCAATGATGAGGCATCATATAAGATTCAAATTATCCAAGTAGGGCATTCGAATTTTGAGCTCAAAGTCTAGCATGAATAACTATTGAGACATCATCTAGTCAGTACTATCAGTCATGAGTGGTAAGAGTCAGTCAAGTGTGTCTAACTCAGTCTAACAGAACTATCTAGCCATAAATCAAGGAATGGAGACTCTAAGTAGGGTGTATGAGGCTATCTAACTCAAAGTCTAGCTTGGATAACAATGGAGACATCATCCAGTCAATAGTAACAGTCATAAATGGTAATAGTCAGTCAAGTGTGTCTAACTGAGCCTAACATAACCATCTAGGCATAAATCAGGGAATGGAGACTCCAAGGGGGGCGCATGAGGCTGTCAAATAGTCAAGTGGAACTCCAGAACTAGATAACTAGAAGCTACAAGCAGTCAGAATGAGAAATCAGTGGAAGAACTACTCAATCAATGCACTAATTGAATGATAAATCATGGTATGTGAGATAAGGTGCCCTAACTGAGTGATAACTAATGGTAGGTGAGTAAAGGAGCTCTAACTGACAGTGGTAGGTGAGAAGGGTGCACTTACTAAGCAAATAAGTAAAAAAGGGTGCATTAGGTAGGTAGGAGGCCAATTGAGGGCTAAAGACAGGCTCTAGTGAGCTAGAAGTGAGCTCCAGGTGTTGGGAAGACAACCACGATGATGACAGGATGCATGCATGCAGCATGCAGTTTTACATGCACGCATGCAAAATATAAAAATGATGGTGTCAATATTCCAACAGTAGACTTTGTTGATCCTGCATAAGTAGATGCTCTTTTTCAAAATTCCGTGAACATAGTTGTTTTGCAGATTGAAACCACAATTGTAGGACCTTCAAAACTAGGCTCCCACGTAGCTAGTAATTCCTCTCCTAAAAAGAGGAATATTCTCCCTGAAACAGAGCGTTGGGACATCCCATATTCACCAAGAAGGGAACCACCTAAGTACTCTCTATTTGTTAATCAAATCTCCATGGAGGATGACGATGAAGATCATGTCCAAAAATATGAAGAAGAAGGAGAGGTTAGAACTAAAGGTACTTTTGGACTCCCTATCTTAGACACTGCACAAGATGTAACCATGGAAAACATCCCTCCCTCCTCACTACCAAACTTTTATGGGAAGAGTAGTGACGATCCAGATACAGTCTTATTCGAATTTGACATTTTATGTAGGATTTATAACTACCTACAAGATGGCCAAAAGCTAAAACTTTTTTCTACAACATTAAAAGATTCTGATCTTCGATGGTTTATGGGGTTAGGAGAATCCAGTATTAGAACATGGGAAGACATGAAGAATGCATTTCTATGGAAATATAAGGATTACTATAAACCTAAGGACTCTCACAATGATATTTTCAAAATACAACAACTTGAAGGTGAGAGCCTAGAAGACTATCTCAAAAGATTTAACTATGTGTTACATGAACCCAAATATAATGATCTTCGGGAAGATGTTGTAAGAACACTCTTCCTCAAGGGAATCTCAGAAGAATTCTTAGAAAACCTTAATCTCATGGCAGCAAGAGACATCTCTCATAAGTTTTTCACACAGATTTGTGAGCTATGTAAGAATTACTCTAGGAGCAGAGGGAAAAGTGGAAGACAGTTTCAAGAATGTTATACTAGGAACCTGAAGGGAAATACATCCAGTCCTAGTGGAGTTATAACGGTAGAGTTGGGAAACCTATTGGAAAATTGCAAAATAGATATCTTAGGAGCCATGGGTTCTCAATTAGATGCATTACAAGCTAAAAAGAGACAGGATGAAGAGCATGTAGCAATGAGTGTTTTATGTGCTAGGTGTAGAACTAAACATCCCCAATGGGAATTTCCATTGAATAATGTTTCAGTTTGTCACCTTTGTACAGAAGAACTTCCAACTGATAATTGTCCATTGTTTCCTAGGTTGCAAGCTGTATATAAGAGTGGAAACTTTGGTGAAACATCTAGGAGTACTTGGTAACCTAGATATCAACCATCATATCAAGATCCATCATTACAATTTCCACCCTATTACCATCCCTATCAACCTCCTCAACAATGGAACACCTCAGGTTGGCATAACTAGCCACCACAGTACCCTCCTCAAAATACGGAACAATAGCAATGGCCACATGGATGGAGAGGGAAAGCTTATTCTCAACCACCTCCTCCTATGCCTAACTATCCTCACCCACCTAATATCCAGCAACTCTTGCCTGGATTTGTACCTCCTTCACTACCTCCTATCAAAAATCAACCTCACCATTTCCAAAACATGAATCCCCCAAGACCCACAATATTACCCGCACAACCGATACCAATTTCTAACAACAAGCCAACTCAAGATATTAATAGCACTGGGTTGCTACCTATTTCATCATATGCCATTTCGACCGCACCAATACATGAGATTCAAATGTGGTCTAGAAGAGTTCTGGAAGATCAGCCCAAGTCATCAGTTGTTATTCGAGAAGAGAATGAAGAAGAAAACATACCTGGTGAAAGTTTTAATGATTGCATTCTTGAAGATGTGGTTATTCCTAAATATTCAACACACAACCATCCTCATAACGAAGTAATTATAGGAGAAAAAGCACCCCCATATCCGTAGCATCTAGTAATAGAGAGACCTATAACTTATCCAGAGTATGATATCATTAGTGAATTAAAAAATATTTGTATCAAGATCCCTTTGTTACAAGCCATTAAAGATATACCGATCTACAGTAAAGTGATAAATGAACTATGTATTAAAAGACCAAGTAAAAAAAAAAAGACCCACCGACGATTCATGTCAGAGGTGAAATGTTAGATTCCATAGCAAACCAACCTAGAATTCCAAAGTATACAATTCCAAGAAATCCTGTGGTGACTGTTATCATCAATAACACTGCCATAGGAAATACACTTATTGATCTAGGAGCTGCTATTAACCTGATGACTACCACAGTTTTAGAAACTCTCCATTTAGGACAGTTCCTCTGCCCTACCCCAGCAATGCTAGAATTAGCAGATCGTACTACCATGGTGTAGCCTGCTGGGATCTTAGATGACATCATTGTATCAGTGGCTTCATGGGAATATCTCGTGGATTTTATGGTCATATAATCAAAGGACCCTTCTAAAGGACACCCCATTATCCTGGGAAGGCCTTGGTTAGCCACTGCTAATGCATTTATAGGATGTAGGGATGGAGAGATGATTATCTCTGATGGGTTGTCTACAAGAAAAATAGCTTTATACCCACCAGCACAACTAGTAACTGAAAACCTATTTTGGTTAGATTGTCCTTTTAGGGATGAGAAATTGGAAGAACTTTTCCTTGTTAGTGATTTCTCCTGGGCACTTCAAGAAAAGAATACCGAGAATGTGTTGAAGCAATTTATCTCTTCCACAACATGTATAGACTTTCCTCAGTCTCTTTCCCAACTTGACCAAATCTTTGGAGATGAATTCCAAGAAAACATCATCCTCTCAACATTTACAAGTACACCCTGTGTCTTCGAAATCGAAGAACATATAGGATCCTATACCATACCTTGTGAGGTTAGTTCCAAAAAATTTCTACATATAAATGCAGGTTTAGATGAGAGTCAGCAAAAACAATTACTAAAAGTTCTCAAGAGTCATACTGGAGCATTTGCATGGGAATACACCAATATGAAGGGTGTACACCTAGATACCTGTATTCACCACATTTACACAGATTTAAACATACCTCCTGTCAGGAAGCCCCAGAAAAGAATTAATCCAGCCCTAAAAGATATAGTAAAAGATGAATTACAAAAACTCCTTAATTGTTATAGCTTAAAATGACACTTCTCCGTCCGTGACGACACTTCTATCGCTTGGTCGCATGACGACACTTCTTGAGATCAAGTTTAGTCACACAACAAGACACTTGTGGATTGACGGGTCATTTGGGGACACTAAAAATGGTTGAAATTACCTCACTCTTGGCCCATTTGATGGTTATAACCCTTAAGAACATTTTCCCAGACCAAACCATCTCTTGAAAATCCTCAGAAAACCCTGTTTTTGGCCATTTTTCTACATGTGCATTGGTATCCAAGCATGATAGTAGTGTTTGATATGCAACTCTGCTTCATTAAAGTAGCACACACCTTTAGAAATGCGCTAGTTTATCTACTGCAGAGTAGGGTACTTTCTGTACTAGTCAAAATCTCGAATTTTGGGTAAGTTAAATTGGTTTGGGAACCTCCTGATCGGTTATAACTACTTTTTCTCTCCTTCATTGACTATATAAGGAAGGTAGAAGGGCCATGTGAGGGGACCAAGCCCATAACAATGTTATGCTGGACGAATGGAGACCCTCATCCCCCTCTCTTGTGCCTCAGTTTCTGACAAACCCTAGCACTACTGATTAGAGGTTGGGATCCTTGGAGAACAGGAGTAGGAGACCTTGAATTTAGGTTTCATGAAGTGCCAAGCTTGAAGGAAGGTATAACTTTATGTACTTGATTTATTCATTAATAAAGATCAAACATTCTTCCTTTTCCAAATATGACCTATTCATGTGTGTCTCAGATTTGATTACAGTTTTCTTATAGTCTGATGTCTTCTTCCGTCATGAATATCAGTCTTATATATGTAGTCAAATGTATTTGAGAAAGGTATGAAGTGGTTTTTCAGGTGTGGGCATTGCGATACTAAATAGCATTGAAGAGCAAGGAAGAAGAAAGCTAGGATCAACCTTCTAAATAAGGTGCACATATCTGTAACCTTAATCTCTTCACTTACTTGTTGTACTTGCAGAACATTTGTAGGTCTATCTTTCATACCTGTAAGTTGATAGTTTCTCCAGTGAACTATAGGTGCATTTTCCTCATAACAGAATGGCGACTCCATTGGGGAAAGCCAATATACTTAGGGGTATCCAAGGTCATTTCTTCAGTTTTGTTTGAAGGTCTTTGTTCAATTTCTTGATTAGAATCAGTTATTAGGGTTTTTTGACCCTCCTTGGCTCTTACAGACCCTTCCCAACCCTTGCAAACCCTTACTAGCTCAGGTGTGGGGGGTTTTAACCCCATTTTTTTTACTTTTCCCACCTATGTGCTACTGTTGTGCAGCACAGCAGTGCATTCCCCTATTATGGGTGTTGTTCTACCTCATACATAGTAGCGCACACCTTTTGGGATTGAATTTTGTAAGTCTTAACCTGTTTTGGGGGGCTGTGGCTGCATTTTTTGGGGTCCCTGATGACCCTAGGTCCGAGTTAAACCAATGTAAGTGGTATCTTATCCTTGTACTAATCCTATGTTCATGATTTGAACCTTATTTGATCAATTTGGTCTTGTTTGGAAAGTTTTGGGTCTTGTGGACCCAAGTTGGGGCGTTGTGGACCAGTTTGGCGTTTTGTACCTTGATTTGAGTCGAACTGAATCTACTTGCTCCATTTCCACTGGATTTGAAACCTACTGAGTCTAATTGACCCTATTTGTATCTATTTGAGTGAAATTTCTCTTTAGATTGGTTTCTTATCCTCCCTTATACTTTTAGTTTTCTTTTTGTAGTGAAAGCTCAAGTGTCTTTGCTGCTATTGAAGACCTTGTTTGCATTGTTTATGTGCAGGCCTAACTTTACCAAACCATACTTCTTTGTAGGTCATTTTCTTTGTTTGGTTCTAAAAGTAGGTTTCGTACACTTTTTCCAATGGTTGGCATGCTTACATCAATAAGAATTTGAAAGTCATATTGGTAGCTTTTACTGTTTCAATAAGGAAACCTGAAAGTTCTTTGCTTTTGCTTTGATAGTAGGTTACTTTTAATTTCAGTTTTTGTTTCTCACCTTTGAAAGCATAAAAATTTTGATTTATCTTCTGAGTAGAGTACCTTGCAAGTGGCTTAAAGGATTTAAGAGTGCTTTGCATCAAAAAGAAGAAATTTTTCTTTTGCATACTTATTGGTTTGAGTAGCTACATTCTTAGGTTTTGAGTTTAATCTTGTACATTTAGACTTTATTTTTATCTTTTTTGCATTCGAAAAGACTAAAAATTTCATTTGCACATGCATTCTAGATCGTATCTTTAAGACTTGCATTGAAAAGAAAAGATTTGTTTAGTGGTAAATATTTCATTTCAGTACTCTATCTCTATTATAACCACTCTCACACACCCACTACTTTTTTGAGTAAACAAGTAACCTTCAAAATGAACCCTAATAAAATGTACTAGTAACATTTTCTTTTCTAGGTTACACTATTCACCAACTAGTCTTGGTTAGGATCTTGGGTTTAAAACACCTTAAACCACCCAAGATCACACATTACGCAAAAATCGTAGTTCGACTATCATAAGTAAACCCACCTCATTCAAAGCTTGTCTGGGATCTATGCAGTAGGTCTTGTGAGATCAGATTGTTGGGAATACACCTCACATAGGTGATGGTGGAGGGTTATATCTATTGTACCTAGGACAGACGTGGGATGAAATCCCTTGCAGGTCTTTGGGAGGGTGGTTGGGTGATTCCAACGCTTGCACCCTTAGTCATTGTATTGTGGACCCCAGGTAACTGTTCTTCATCCTTCGTTGATCTGTTTTGGGCCCTCATCATCCCAGATGCTTCTCTGGAAGGTATCTGTTTGCTTGGTTTGATTTACCTAGGACCTTTTCTAGGGGTGTGCTCTTTCTGCTACTTGTCTTAGTTTACCTTAAAGAAATTCTTGTTCATTTGAGAAAGAAACTATGTCTAGCATTTCAGCGAGTGCCAATCAAGGTACCCCTATTCCGGGGGATCCTTGTGCTGTTCCATTCATTGGAAACATTGATACTCCCTTAATGGCTACTATGAATCTTCTTGGATTCACTATAGGGATGCCGGTTTGGTTGTTCTCCACTCTGAATGCCTTGCATGCTCCTGATGCTTCATTTGTAAGCACCTCAAATCAAGAACATCAAAACCCTATTCCTTCTTTGGCAGTAACATCTTCTCCTCCTCCTTCTACCTCATGTGGCGAAAGTAGCAATACTAGTAACCAGCAGTCTAAAAGGAATAGATGGGGAAAGAATAGGAAGAAGATGCCAAAACAAGGGGGCAGCAACCTAGCCACTGTAAGTCATGCTGTGGGAAAGCACCCTGCCTCTGCAAATCATGCAGGGGGCACCTACCCATCCTCTAGAGGTCATGCTGGGAGAAAACTTTTAGTCACTGAAAATCACATTGAAAGTTTGTCTTCAACCACTGTCAGTCATGTTGAGGACACGTCATTGATCACTGCTAGTCATATTAATGACAAGTCACCAGTTCCTGTGAGTCATATTGGAGACACCATATCAGCCAATACAAATCATGCTGAGGGAGTTGACATTGTTGACAAACCCAACAAACATAAGTATAAGTTCCCTTGCAAATTTTGTGAGGGAGACCACCTTACTTACTTGTGCCCTGTACTTCCAGAAGTGCAAAAAGTGTGGTCTGTAGTTCAAAAGTCTTCTGCTTCTGAGAAACTAGCCACTGTAAGTCATGCTGGGGGCAAGCTATCAGCCAATGCTAGTCATGCTGAGAGTACTGATGTTGTAAAGGATTCTAAACCTATAGGACGGAAACCAAAGTTCCCTTGTAAACTTTGTAAAGGAGATCACCTTACTCACCGATGCCTTGCCATTCCAGAGGCACGAAGAGTGTGGTCCATGTCTGAAGGAACCTATGTTCCTAATTTGTCTATAGATTCCCTACAATCAAATCAACCTTTGGTTGATAAAGTTGTTGAACCAATGCAATCTTTGGTTGACCCCACTCTTCCTTCGGAGAGTGAAGTGATTGAATCGATGCAATCTTCAACCGATCCCATCAATCCTTTGGAGACTGATGCACCTGTCCCTGGAGTCTTCTGCATTACCAGTTTGGATGTTCTTGAAAAAGGGGGTACTTCATTTGTGCCATGTGAACCCCTACCAAGCCCTAGGATCATTTCCTTTGATTGGAATAGTCTAGCTGAGCCTCGTCTTCCTTCTTCGACACCTTTCCAGATAAAGGTTGATATTGGGAACCATACAGTTGATCAATGCATTGTAGATGAAGGAGCTTCTATTAGTATCTTATCCACTTATGCTTGGAGAGATTTGGGTTTCCCTAATGTTATTCCAGCTGTTAATTGGTCGTTGACCTTCGATAAAAGACCTAGTGAACCATTCAGATTCCTCCGTCAGGCACCTGTTACCTTGGGTGGAAAAATAGTCTTAGTTGATTTTATGGTTTTAAAGGACCCTGTGGACTTTGATATGATCCTCAGGAGTGATTACGTTTATGCTATGCATGCTATGGTGTCTACGCTCTTTCGTGTGATGCATTTTCCTCATAACGAAAGCATCATCACTATCGACCAGCTTGCATTCGTAGATCCTCCTTATTACCCAACTGCAGACCAGTAAGATCCCTCGTCATTAGGCACTACTATGTCACATGGTGCTTATGTGGCATATTGTTCCTTGAGTTCAACTACTACTAAGAAGAAGTCTTTGAGTTCATGCTTACCTTCTCGGGACTTAGTCCCAGCTTTTGACCAAGTGACACCTCCATTTGAATGTTTGGATATGTGTTCTATCTGGGACGATATACTTCCTTCCGATGAAGTTTTCCTAGATTCCATAGTATAGTCTACCATTCATTTGGATGTTTATCCAGTCGCAGTTATTTCCAGCCCCGGTTTGACCTTAAACTCTGATCTTCCATCTATTGAGTCTTTCAACTCTCCTATAGATCCGCAAATCGGTGTTCCTATTGAGTTTGATTCTGCTTCTAGAATTTTCAACTCCTGTGATGATGAATTTGTTTCTGCAAATTCCATCATGTCCTTCAACTTTGATCTTCATCCTGAGGTTGATCTTGTTGATTGTAAGTCCTTGGGCTTGGGTACCATAAAGACTTCATTTGAAAACTCTCCCTCGTTTATGCCTGTTGTTGATGATAGTGAAGTTGAAAGTATTTCTACCACAGTGACTTGTATCGGGTCTTTCTTTACATATGTTTTAGATATGATCTTGGTACTAATGTTTTTTGGAGACAGGATTCTTAGCTGGATCTATACTTGCTTACTAGTCATTTTCGACACCTTGTGCGACTATGTTAGGTATATTCAGAATCTTGCATATAGGTTTAGGCTTCCCTGCTGTTATGTTGCATTTGAACCGCTTGCCATCCGAATTCACCATAGGGTCGAACCTGTTGGATATTGGTGTGTTAGACATCTCTTTATGCATTTTGCACTAGTCTGACAGCAGAGCCTACCTAACATGGGTCACCCTAGTCAGCACCCTTATGCCATTTTGGTGCCCATGTTGAGTTTTTCTCATAGGCTCGGGAGCCTTTTTAGATTTACCATGACTTTGAGAAGAAGCCTCATATCTTTCTTCCTCATATATTTCTTCCCATCCTTGATAAGGCTCCCATGTTTGTGTTTAAGTTGCATATGCATCTGTTATGATCCCACTTGCGCTAATGAGCTTGATGCCAGCTTCCACACTTTTAGCTCATTGTATAAGCCTCCATCTCTAATCTCATTTCTGCTAAGCCCTGTATCATTTTGCCTTCGCAATTTGACACCTTTTACCTGGAGGAGACACACCATGAGTGTCCTTATCTTTCTCATGTTCCTTGCATTGGGCATAGCTTTGTTCCATGCGCTTGGAGCTAGTTTCGCATGTCCCTAACACTCGTCTCCTCCCACTTCGAGCATTCTTCTTTTACTTCGAGCTCGTTAAAAACAGTAAGTAGGTTATGAGCAGTCTTCCACCTTCTCTTCGAGCTCGTTAAAAATAGTAAGGAGGCTATGAGCATTTCTTTCATATTCACTTCAAGCTCGTTAAAAATAGTAAGGAGGTCACGAGTTTACTTTTTCGGGCTCGTTAAACCTTTACAAAAAGATCCCTATGGAGTTCTTTTAAGCCCTTTTCAGACTCCTCAAATAGGAAAAGTTTTCCGAGCATAGTTGTCTTTTCGAGCTCGTTAAAATAACTGAACTGGCATCCACTTAGGTATATAGTTACCCCTTTTCCAGGCCTTGATGGATAATTTATGGAAAAGGTATACTCTAAGTATACTCTGGTATGTGCTAGAAGAGTTCTTCTTCCTTTATTTTACACTTTTTCAGGGAAGGAGACTAACTTTACGAAAAAGGACATTTAGAGTCGTCTTTAGGGTTTTCAGACTCTCGAAATGTGAAAACACCAAGCGAGCATTCACCTACTCAGGCTCGATGTGAAATCCATGAGATGGTTGATAGAGGACTATTTAAGTTTTTCAACTCTATAAGCAAGAAAACACCGTTGAGCACAGACGAATCTGGGCTAGATATAAAATCCACGGATAGGTGTATGGAGTTTTCTTCTAGGTTTTTCAGACTTATTAAATATGAAAATACCGTCAAGCATGCTTTAGTTCTTTGTCCAGCTTGTTAAAAAATGAAAAAGGAAAGGGAAGGGAAGAATGTTAAAATATCTTTCAATATGATGGCAGCAAGTCAACTATCTCCTTGAACAAAGTACTTGTTTTGAGTCTATCAAACAAGTTGGGTTCTAGTGTTGGCCTTAGGATAAACCTGATCTTAGAGTTCTTACTCCTCCATTTGGTTAGTCTTCCAATCATATGGAGAATCTGTTAATGTCTCCTACATTGCAGATTTGCATCGTGGTCTCTTTGTGTTAAAAGCTTCCTAAGTCACTCTTGTGTTGTGCTCACTATTCAAGGATACAACCTGTGTTGGCCATTCTACAGTTTCCTTGACCACATGCGTCGGCCATTCCTTGGTGTTAGTATGTTTCATCTTGTGTTCAATCCTACTCCAAATCAGCTCATACCTATTGAGTGTCCCTCGTGTTGGATGATGGAGGATTCCTTAAGGCCTCCCTTCCAATGAACTTCTTCCCATCGAATTCAACTCATTGTGCTCTGGAAATGAAGTTTAGAGCAATAATGTTTACGAAGTGTGACAGAAGAGTTCCTAACAAGTTTTCAATAGTCTCCAAATGTCTTAATGGATTTAGAGAAATAATATTGAAATGTATCCGGGTGAGATCTCTTCAGTTATAATCTGGTTTTCATATTAAATCGCATGTCTGCTATACTTATTTTCATTTCCCATACTATTGATTTCATACTTTGAACATTATATGAATAGGGTCATATTTATTATGATGACTTGACTGAGTCTTAAAGGTTGTGAGCTATGTACTTCATGCTCTATCCTATGTTTTGAAAACTTTATATAATTACCATGTTGTTTCTATTATATGCAAACTGTATGTAAATATCATACAAATCCCTTAATGTATCGACTTTATGCAGCTATTGTGCATGTTTCTATTGTGCAAGAACTATATGCAAACTTCTATGCATATCCTATAGTATAAACTATATGTCACTTTACCATATGATTCCTATATTGTAAAGTATATTACAAATCCTATGTAATTCTTATAGCATGCATCTTATCGTAGTTTCTAATGCATATAAAATATATGCAAGTTCTATTTAATTATTATAGCATATAACTATATGCAAAGGCTGGTGCCTTAGTTCTATATACAAAATAATATAACAATGTGGGTATCGTTATGAACCCTTTCGAAACATGTGTTCGGTACCTAGTGAATTGATACCATGTTACAACTATGACTTACCAATACCTATGTTATGACAGGTTTGTAATATAAATACAATGTAACAATGTGATGAAAACATGGTAATAAATAGGGTAGTGGACATGTGCTAGCAGGCATTCGCATCCAACCTTGGCATTTAAAGCTCCTATCTACTAGCTTAGTGGAATATCACCGTGGCTGCCATCATGGTTCTTAACACGTGAAGGCATTCTGAATAAGCAGTCAACATGGTCGATTTGTAAGTGCTTTAGTTTGAAAGTTATCCTAGCTGGTCTCCACGTTGGCAATGATTATTAATGTTGTCATAACCGTGATGATTGCTTGGGGATACGAGGTGCTTGATGTGTGATCTCGACCATTGATCTTCTTTGGTTCTTGGGCTTTGGAACTTAACCCTAATCTCCACTACGTTTCATAGTTATTGTTTCCTTTGGCATTCAAAGTTTGGAGAGTGGCTTTGTGGAGAGGCCGAAAGGCCTAAGAAACTTTAGGGTTTCATTAGCAGGTATCTTGGAGCTTCTCTCACGATTCGAAACTGTGACCTGTGGGTGTTTTTCTGATACTTGTAACTAGTTTAAGAGCCGAGCCTTTTGTGAGAGTTTACAACAATTAAAAATATGTTTCAAGGTTCCAGGGCTGATGGTAATCTCATGTGTAGGTTGAAATGGTACAAGGGGGCTTCATTAGAAGGCAATATAATATCACGTTCATTCATATTGGGGTATTAAATAATCATGAAAACTTAAAAATTATATTGCTTATATATTAAGAGGCAAAGGGTTTTTTTATTTAATGTAACAATACAAAAATACTTTGGGGTCTTTTATATTGGCAGGCTGACAAATATCTTCCAAATGAAGATGGCGGGATCATGGCCAGATGAGAAATCGGGTTGAGGCAAGGCTCGGGCTTACCAGTACGCAGGGAAATCGTGTCTTGAGGCATGCTTGAGGACAGGGGTTTCTTAGTGAAGAGGGTTGTCAGTTGATCATAGTCGAGAGACAATGGTCATTGAAAACCAGTTGTTACCAATAACACTCAGCCAGTTGTTACTAATAGCCTTGGGAGGATCTAATCCTCCAGATCCTATTATAGGCCCTCAATAGGCCTTGGGGGCTTGAATACCCAACCACTCGTGCCTATTACAGGCCTTACGATAGATTTAGTCAACCTCCTAGAGCTTGTTACAGGCCCTGGGGGCTTGGATACCTAGCCCACAATAGGCTTAGTCAGCAATTGGGGAACTGCAACATGCAATCTAAATGTTGTACTATGTGCATTGGCTCTAGTGACATACAAGAAGTGATCTCCTATCTCTTCATTAGACCATTAGATGTTGCAAATCATAATTATATGTGTTTGCATTTATTGCATTGTGGGTGAAGTAATGTGCATCTACAATATACATCGAAAGAAGCAAGGTGCATTGTAGAATGCATGTGGGGTCATAAGAGGGGTATCATATCAATATACTAGGTACAAATATAAAGGGGTATAAAAAATGTTAATGAAAAAATTGATACATACAATATCTAGGGAAAATAGGGTTTTTTAAAAATTGGGCAGGCATATTGGGAGGGGTTAAGAAAAACGATTTTGGAAGGTATTTTCCAATATTTAGTGAAATTAGGGGTATTATTTCATATGCCACGAACGAACGTGCTATGATAGCGGTTTATTGAGTGAAGCCCCCGTGAAATGGTAGTTCTATTAGTTTTTTTCAACCTTTGTTGCATTCAATGGTGAGGTGCTTGCTACAGTTACACGGTGGTTACAACGTCACTGATCTAGATATAGCTATTTTTTAAGGCAATGTTTTAGGTTCGAAACCTGAATCCTTCTAATTTGTTTAAGAGTTATAGTCATTGTTATTTCGCCTTACTGAAACTTCTTTCATGTTACTTGTTTGACCATACCTTATTTGTGTGGCAGGTTCCTTCGATATTCAGTTCCCAAGCTTGAGTTTTGATAGCTGGCAGCTGCAATGGAATTGGTAAGCTTCAGTGGTTTCCCTGATGCTTCGGTTAGGTGACTATTGGACCTTCTTATGTTCTTAGCCGAGACTTCATTCTTATTGCAAAGTTGTGGAAAGTGACCACCATTGCAATGTTTGGGAGCTGACTGGTAGCTTGGGGATGATGAAATCCTCAACCCATTCGGCGTTAATCCCGTGGTGTTTTTTTTTCGCATAGATAATTTGTATTGAAAAAGACATAGTAGAAGTTTACCCTCGACTATTCTAGTTAAACAATGATTTTAGTTCCTGCAACTTGATAATGTTTATGTGTTGTTGAAACTGTGAGCCATGCTCCAGGTTATGTGATAAATTAATGTTTTGAACTATCGTGTGTTTATGATCGCTAAGTGCCAAAGGTTTTAACCTTGTGTTGTGCAGTCAAAACCCTAGCCTGTATGTTTCAATGATAGCTTTGATCATTATGTGTTGATTGATATCAATGTTATCATTTTTTTTGGTGATGGCCGAGAGCCAAAACTCAATGTTTTAATTTGCAACTTTGAAACCCTAACCTACTCGGTTCAGGAGGTGACTTTGGAAATTATGAGAGGTCGAACTTGAAAATAAAATCTAGTGTTCGTATATTTATATGGTTTTGCAGATAATGTTTACAATAGGAAAGTGATACTATTGTCTAATGTTGATGCTGAGATACTCCTTTGTTTTAGTCTTAAGCCATGGATAAGATAATTTGTTTTTGTGACTGTGTTTTACAATGTTGAACATGTATCCTATATCTTATTTACAACCTGATGATACCTGGGTCAATATTTTTTTTCTTCCAAGAGTCTTGAACCTGAAATTCGTTATGTAAGAAAATGCCTTCAAAAAGGTCGAACTCTGTTTTTAATTATTTGGTTTGATAAATGTTGTAGAAATTCTAAATGTTATGTGTGTTGAGTGTTAACCGCAATGCTAAAGTTTGTGATAAGAATCCATCTTAAGGATAAAGGTACTTTGTAGCTGGTTTGTATAATTTGTGATGTCTAATTTTTGTAGCTGTTATAAATTTATACCTGTTGATGCATTTAAAACAATACAATGTGGAAACTGTAATGCGTTTAAGGATTGATAAACTATTTTATGGTAAACACTTATAGTAAAAAAAAAGTTAATCTATACTAAAACCTAGATTTATGCAAAACCTAAAATTATTCGAATCTATGTTATTTCTTCTCTGATAAAAGAGAAAAACTATTCTATAGCCTACACAGTAAATATGAAACTAAAATATTATATGTCTGATAATATAATATATTGCTACAACTTATAGATTATAATAGAGAAATAAAAAATGACAGGGTTATTTTAAATAAAAATAAAGAAGGAAAACTTATTAGAGTTAGCCTATTCATTCATGTAATATTCTACCTATCATTCAACTGATTCTAATTCTTCCTCCCTATACTAGAGTACTATACAGAAAACAGTATGGAGAAAAATACAGTGGAGGCATTTTATCAATTCATAAATCTATTCAACAGTTTATAAATTCCTAAATAGTTCAGAAAATCACATTTAACTTTGGCATAATGTAGACTAACAATTTCAAGCTAATGAAATACTAAATCAGTGATTCCAGAAATAATTTAACTATTTAGGATTGAAGATAACAAGTAAAACATGTAACTGTAGATAGGGTGGACAAACACCCAAGGAGGCATGTTCCTCCCAACCTTCTCCAAAAGAAGCAGCCAAACTACTTTCCTCCTTTGGACCCCCAAACCTGTTAACTGAACCACTAGGTAGATGGACTCTATGTAGAAGAAGGGCACTCAGAAATTGTACAGGAAGCAAACTATTAAGACTTGCTCCTCAGCTTTTAGGTCCCTACACTCAGTAGTATAATATGTAGACTTACACCATGATCAAAAACTAGCATATCCCCTCATCGAATCTGTTGGGTGCAAGCAGCAAAACCCCAAGGTAAATTTCCTCGTCAGGAAAAGTGATGAACCTCAGTCCAAAATTCGATGGCTCTTTGAAAGATTGCCTAGGTCTTTAGTGGTCAGTTTTCAATTAATGATCCTCAAGCTCCAGTCCCATCTTCCAGGGCACTAAGACCACAATTCAAGGGAGTTGTCCCATACCAATAGCTAGTTACTTTCCTCATGAAGCTTCCATTTGTCCATTTCCTTCTACCCCAGATTCCATTCCACCTATTGGGTTAGTAAACACTCTTTCAACAGTCCCCTTAGGTGTTTGTCTCCTATTTAATTTATTTAATAATAAAATATTGTGCAAATTACAGTCATCCTTGGACACTTGTCCAATATAAATCTTTACAATAAAAGTTAAGATAATGTTTCCAACATAAAATGTTTTTCAACAAAAAGGGGTATGTTACAAACACCCCTACTTAAGCTTAAAATCGTCCTCGATGTTGTGTATTCTTCATCAGAGCCTCCCTGGAACAGTACTAGATATGTTGCTCGCATGTTACTTTCCAGTTCCCAGGTAGCTTCATCAGGGCTAAGGTGCTTCCATTGCACCTTTACCTGCCCTATGGTATGATTCTGGAGCATAATTTACCTCCTGTCGGGAATACAGTCCGGTTCCACCTGAAAATCTCCTTCAGGTTCCACCTGTATGCCATTCCAATTCAGCATATGAGTAGCATCATGCACATACTTCTTTAAAATAGAAATGTGAAAGACATTATGGATTCTTAAATTAGATGGCAAATCCAACTGGTATGCAACAGGACCAATCCTTGATAGGATTTCAAATGGTCCATAGTACCTTGGTTCTATTTTAACACAACTCCCAAGCTTTAAAGAACTTTTCTTGGGTTTTACCTTTACAAAAACATGATCTCCAACCTGAAATTCTCTTTCAGTGTGTTTCAGATCTGCATAACTTTTTTTTTGATCTTGTGCAACGTTTAAGTTGCCTTGAACCCGTTTCATGGTTAGCTCCATTTCTTTTAACAAATCTGGTCCTAGCATTAATCTGTCTACAGGGTTATCCCAGGAAATAGGAGTACAACATTTTCTTCCATACAAAATCTCAAATGGACTAAGTCTATCAAATGCTTGATAATGATTATTGTATGCAAAGTCAGCTAAATGCAAATAATCTTCCCTCTTAGTTGGCTGATCTTTAACATACATTCATAACATGTCTTCTAAAATTTGATTAACCCTTTCAATCTGTCCGTTAGTTTGTGGATGGAAAGCAGTACTGAAATTTAATTTAGTATTTAAACCCTTAAACAATGTTGTCCAGAAATTTCCAGTAAACTTGGAGTCTTGATCATAAATAATTACCTTTGGAATTCCGTGTAAGGGAAATATTTGTCTCGTGAACACATCTGCAATGTTAGTAGCTTTGAATGTAGTCTTAACAAGAATAAAATGAGCAGATTTACTAAGTTTATCCACAACAACCATTATTGAATCATTATGTTTCTGATTCTTAGGTAAACCTGTAATAAAATCAATACTTATAATCTCCCACTTCCATTTCGGAATTGGAAATGGCTGCAATAGGCCAGCTGGATGTTGATGTTCAGCCTTAATGGTATGGCATTCAAAAAATCTAGCTTTGTATTCAGCCACTTCATTCTTCATGTTGGGCAAAAAATAAACCTTCCTTAACATAGTTATCATTTTCTGACAACCTGGAATTCCTAAATAAGGACTTTTATGCACTTCATCCAAAATCAACAATTTAATTGTTGACACATTAGGTATATAAATTCTGTTTTTATATGTCATTAAGCCTTTTTCATTAATGCTGTAATCTGTTATTAAATTTTCGGATAAATTTGCAACAACCTTATCATGCAATTGTTGATAGTTTTCATCTTACTTAATTCCTTCTTCAATTTGATTTTCCAGATCTATCTTAAACATGCTGATTGCTGCCACAAAACTTAATCTGGCATTTCTGGTCAAAGCATCAACAACTTTGTTCTTTTTTCCCTTAATGTGTTGGATTTCGAAATCATACTCACTAAGGAAAGCAAGCCATCTAGCTTGCCTTGCGTTTAGATTTGTTTGATCCAACAAGTATTTTAAACCCTTATTATCTCTCATTAGTGTAAATTTTCTTCCAATCAAGTGATGGCGCCACATTTTTGTTGCATGTATCATGGCTGCCAACTCAAGATCATAAATTACGTAATTTTTTTCGTGGATTTTTAACTTTCTAGACTCAAAAGCAATAGCATGACCTTCTTGAGTTAAGACCCCACCAAGTCCATCGTTGCATGAATCAATGCATACAACAAAGTCTTAAATTGTTAGGATCAACATTTTTTAAAATGGGTGCAGTTGTTAATAATTATTTTAACATATTAAAACTTTCTTGGCATTTTTTATCCCATATGAATTTATTGCCCTTCTTCTTCAAAGAAGTGATGGAATTTTCAATTCGTGAGAACCCTTCAATAAACTTTCTATAGTAACATGTTATCCCCATAAATGACCGAACGTCAGTTACATCTTTAGGAACAGGCCACTCGTTAATTTCTTTTATCTTATCAGGGTCGATGGAAATTCCGTCTTTAGAGATTATGTGACCTAGGTACTATATTTTAACTTATTAAAAGTCACATTTGTTGAACTTAGCATAAAGCTAATGTTCTCTTAACACTTGCATAATTATCCTTAAATGTTCGTCATGCTATTCTTTAGTTTCTGAGTAAATTAGAATATCATCAATGAACACCACTACAAAATTATCCAAATACTTATACAGAACGTTGTTCATTAAACACATGAACATTGTCGGTGTGTTAGTTAGCCCAAAAGGCATAACTACGAACTCGTAATTCCCATATCGCGTTCTGAAAGCAGTTTTGAATATGTCTTCATCTCTTATTCTAACTTGATGATATCCAGATCTTAAATAAATTTTATTGAATATCTCATCAATGCAGCGCAAGGGATATCGATTTTTAATTGTCATTTTATTAAGTTAATGGTAATCTATGCACATTCACATGGTTCCGTCCTTATTTTAAACAAAAATAATTGGCGCTCCCCAAGGAGACACACTTGGACTTATGTAGTTTTTATCTATTAATTCCTTCAGTTGATATTTTAGTTCATTTAACTCTAGAATATTCATTCTGTAGGGAGCCTTTGAGTTTGGTACCGCACCCGATACTAACTCAATGGTGAAATCAAGTTCCCTTTTCGGAGGTAGTATTGGAATCTCTTTCGGGAATACATCAGAAAAGTACCTAAGGATGGGTATATCCTCTAATTTTAACTTATCTTCTTTAATTGAACATTCATCATTAATAACATTAACAGCAAACATTTTACAACCCTTTCTTGTAGCTCTCTTAACTTGTAAAGCAGAAATTTGTCATACAGAAATCTTCCTATGAATTCCTTTTACTGTTTCATTTTTTCCTTCATTATTCAAACAAGTAAAAGATTTCTCTAACAATTAAGCACTACTCTATGATGTTCAATCCAATCCATGCCAATCAACAAGTCATATGCCCCTAAGGGTAAAACATTCAGATTAACTTGCATTTTCAGCTAACTCATAAATACATCACAACTTTTGACAAAGTCTGTAACCTTTCTTTTAATGCCTGTTGCTAGCTGAACTAACCGTGAATTATCAAATTTCTCTATATTTAACTTGCAACTTTTCACTAATTCAGGTGAAATGTAACTCAAACTTGCACCTGGATCTATTAGAATGGAAATAGATTTGTTGTGTATCATACCTTTGATTTCGACCATATACGTTTGATGATCTGCTTGACAATTTTCTAGTGCTGCATTTATCCTGGGCATCTCTCTTGGTACATCTCCAACTGTAGGCTCTACTTGTATGGTGTGAATGTTGTTGGTTGTCTTTCTGTTGCATAGGCATTGAGCTCTAGTATGGGGTCCACCGCAATCATAACACTTCAAAGGTGCTTTCTATTTAGCATATCTATTATTGTTATTATTATTGTTGTTGTTGTTATTACGCACATTCCTTGCAACAGTAAAATTCTGTGGTGCATTACTCTTATACTTATTACTTGTAAAATTTATGTTATTAAAGCTTTTCTTAAAATTTCCAGAATTATGATTAAAGCTTTTCTTTCTATGCTCAAAATGATTTGGCTTGTTACTTCTCCAGTCAGATATTCCTTCTCTTTTTCTGTTTTGGTCAAAACAGAAATTAGCTTTCCTCATAGCCTCTTCCAAAGTTGAAGGGTTATCATACTCGGTCCTATCTTTTATGTTGAAAGGTAGACAACTTAGAAACATTTGTAGCTTAGAATTCTCTTTGACCATGTAAGGCACATACCTCAACGAGCTAAGGAACTTGCTGCACAACTCCTTCATACTCATAGTACCCAGTTTTAAATCATAAAATTCCTTGGATTTATCTTCATAGTACTGTTCTGACAGAAAAATTTTCTTAAATAAATTTTTAAACGTACTCCAGGTTATGTTTCTTTCTTTTATGTTCTTAATTCTTTTAAGATCCTGCCACCAAATATCTGCCTTTCCAGTTAGATTGTAAATAGCCATCTTGGCTTTTAGCTGAGAAGAGTAATCGTAAATATGAAAATATTTCTTCATTATAGACAGCCATGCTTCAGCTGTCTCACCTTTTTTCAGTTTCGCCATTAAAGGTTGGTGGCTTAATCTTTTTAAAATCTCTTGTAATTTGTTCATGATGCTTATGCTTCCTCTTCTTAGAACAACAATCACTTTCACTGCTGTCATGAATAGAATTATAATTACTTTGATCAGATTCAGATGAAGAGTAATTATTATTTTTGCCATTCTTTGCTTTCTTACGCTTGTGTTTGTGAGACATTGTACCAGAATCAGAATTTACTTCTGATTTCCTTCCTCTTTCCTCGTTATGGTATTTCTCCATTAAAATCTGATTTAACTCATCCTGTGCCTTCATAATTCATTCATTCTCTTCTTTGATGGTCCTTATTTCATATTTTAAATCTTTTACAGTACATAGCAGTTCAGAAGATTGATTATTTAACTCTACGTAAATTCCTTCATTACCATTATTATGTGCGTTGTTATTATGTTCATTATGTTGAGGAGATTTGTCCTCTGCTGATTCCTCCGGTATATCCATACCTGCAATTTAAACGTTAAACTGTTCTGTACAGAAACAAAATTTAAATAAAGTTAGTAACTAATTTTTTTTCTGTTTTATTTTATGTTTTGCGCACGTGAGCCTATTTCAGGCATAGAGTTTGAACTCACGCTCTAATACCATTGAAAGTCATTTTGATACATTCTCTCCCGTTCCTATTACATTTGATACATTTCCTTAGAATCCTCAAGGAGAATGGAATTAGGTAGTTTAGTTTAGTTTTGAGTATTTGTTAAATGTGTGAATAGTTTAACTATTGAATTTATATGTAGTTTATAATTTTGCTTTAAGAAATATAGTTTCTTGCGTAACATCCCAAAATCTCACAAAAATTTTAAAAATTTCAACGTAGCTTTTAATGCATATATTACTGTGCGGAATTATAATAAATGCTTCTATGTTGTTATGTTGTACTAAATGTTTGTAATGATCATAAATGTATTGTTTTGCAACATGATAATTAATATCTACATTTCGATGCTATTGAATGTTCTTCTCATCTCAGCTATATTTTTACATTACTTATGTCAATGTTCAATCGATATAATGTTTATAAGTGCTTACTATTGTTCTAATTTTTTTTTATGAAGGGGTCCTAAGGGTACCCATAGGCTTACTTAGCATTCATGCTAAAGTATTTGAACCCTCATTTTCGCAGATTACAGGTAAGAGCACTAATGTTTACGAAGTGTGATAGAAGAGTTCCTAACTAGTTTTCAGTGGTCTCCAAATGTCTTAATGGATTTAGAGAAATAATATTGAAATGTACCCAGGTGAGATTTATGCAGTTATAATCTGGTTTTCATATTAAATCGCATGTCTACTACACTTATTTTCATTTTCCATACTATTGATTTCATACTTTGAACATTATATGAATAGGTTCATATTTATTATGATGACTTGACTGGGTCTTAAAGGTTGTGAGCTATGTACTTCATGCTCTCTCCTATGTTTTGCAAACTTTATATAATGACCATGTTGTATCTATTATATGCAAACTATATGTAAATATCATACAAATCCCTTAATGTATCGAATTTACGCAACTATTGTGCATTTTTCTATTGTGCAAGAACTGTATGCAAACTTCTATGCATATCCTATAGTATAAACTATATGTCACTTTACCATATGATTCCTATATTGTAAACTATATTACAAATCCTATGTAATTCTCATAGCATGCATCTTATCATAGTTTCTAATGCATTTAAACTATATGCAAGTTCTATTTAATTATTATAGCATATAACTATATGCAAAGGCTGTTGCCTTAGTCCTATATACAAAATAATATAACAATGTGGGTATCGTTATGAACCATTTCGAAACATGTGTTCGGTACCTAGTGAATTGATACCATGTTACAACTATGACTTACCAAGACCTATGTTATGACATGTTTGCAATATAAATACAGCGTAGCAATGTGATGACGACAGGGTAATAAATAGGGTAGTGGACATGTGCTGGCAGGCATTCGCATCCAACCTTGGCATTTAAAGCTCCTATCTACCAGCTTAGTCGAATATCACCATGGCTACCATCGTGGTTCTTAACACGTGAAGGTATTGTGAATAAGCAGTCAACGTGGTCAAGTTGTAAGTGCTTTAGTTTGAAAGTTATCCTAGCTAGTCTCCATGGTGGCAATGATTATTAATGTTATCATAACCATGATGATTGCTTGGGGATACGAGGTGTTTGATGTGTGATCTCCACCATTGATCTTGTGTGGTTCTTAAGATTTGGAACTTAACCCTAATCTCCACTACGTTTTGTAGTTATTGTTTCCTTTGGCATTCAAATTTTAGAGAGTGGCTCTGTGGAGAGGCCGACAGGCCTGAGAAACTTCAGGGTTTCGTTAGCAGGTTTCTTGGAGCTTCTCTCATGATTCAAAACCGTGACCTGTGGGTGTTTTTCTGATACTTGTAACCAGTTTAAGAGCCGAGCCTTCTGTGAGAGTTTATAGCAATTAAAAAGAGGTTGCAAGGTTCCAGGGTTGATGGTAATCTCGTGTGTAGGTTGAAATGGTAGTTCTCTGAGTTGTTTTCAAACTTCGTTGCATTCAATGGTGAGGCGTTGGCTACAGTTACACAATGGTTACGACATCACTACTCTAGATATAGCTATTTTTAAAGGTAATGTTTCAGGTTCTAAACCTGTCTCCTACTAATTTGTTTAAGAGTTGCAGTCATTGTTATTTTGCCTTACTGAAACTTATGTCATGTTACTTGTTTGACCATACCTTATTCGTGTGGTAGGTTCCTTCGACATTCGGTTCCCAAGCTTGATTTTTGATAGTTGGCAGCTGTAATGGAACTAGTATGCTTCGATGGTTTCTCTGATGCTTCGGTTAGGTGACTGTTGGACCTTCTTATGTTCTTAGATGAGACTTCATTCTTCTTGCAAAGCTGTGGAAAGTGACCACCGTTGTAATTTTTGGGAGCTGACTGGAAGCTTGGGGAGGATGAAATCCTCAACCCATTCGGCATTAAGCCTATGCTATTTGTTTTCAGCGTAGATAATTTTCAATGACAAAGACACAGTCGAAAGGGTTTACCCTCGACTATTCTCGTTAAACAAGGGTTTTAATTCGTGTAACTTGATAATTTTTACGTGTTGTTGAAACTCTGAGCCATGCTCCAGGTTATGTGATAAATTAATGTTTTGAACTATCGTGTGCTTATGATGGCTAAGTGCCAAAGGTTTTAACCTTGTGCTGTGCAATCGAAACCCTAACTTGTAGGTTTCAATGGTAGCTTTGATCGTTATGTGTTAGTTGATATCAATGCTATTTTTCTTTTTGTGATGGCCGAGAGCCAAAACTCAATGTTTTAATTTGAAACTTTGAAACCCTAACCTACTCGGTGTAGGAAGTGACTTTAGAAATTATGAGAGGTCGAACTTGAAAGAAAATCTAGTGTTCGTGTATTTATATGGTTTTGCAGATAATGTTTACAATAGGAAAGTGATAGTATTGTCTGATGTTGATGCCGAGATACTCCTTTGTTTTAGTCTTTAGCAATGGATAAGATAATTTGTTTTTGTGACTGTGTTTTACAATGTTGAACATGTATCCTAAATATTATTTACAACTTGATGATACCTGGGTTAATATTTTGATTCTTCCAAGAGTCTCGAACCTGAAATTTGTTATGTAAGAAAATGTCTTCAAAAAGGTCAGACTCTGTTTTTAATTATTTGGTTTGATAAATGTTGTAGAAATTCTAAATGTTATGTGTGCTGAGTGTTAACCGCAATGCTAAAGTTTGTGATAAGAATCTATCTTAAGGGTAAAGGTACTTTGTAGCTGGTATGTATAATTTGTAATGTCTAATTTTTGCATTTGTTATAAATTTATTCCTGTTGATGGATTTAAAACAGTAGAATGTGAAAACTGTAATGCGTTTAAGGATTGATAAACTATTTTATGGTAAACACTTACAGTAAAAAAAATAGTTAATCTATAATAAAACCTAGATTTATGTAGAACCTAAAATTATTCGAATCTCTGTTATGTCTTCTATGATAAAAGAGAAAAATTGTTCTATAGCCTACACAGTAAGTATGAAACTAAAATATTCTATGTCTGAGAATATAAGATATTGTTACAACTTACAGATTATAATAGAGAAATAAAACATGACAGGGTTATTTTAAATAAAAATAAAGAAGGAAAACTTATTAGAGTTATCCTATCCATTCATTTGATATTCTACCTATCATTCATCTGATTTTAATTCTTCCTCCTTGTACTAAAGTAATATACAGAAAATAGTATGGGGAAAAATATAGTGGAGGCATTTTATCAATTCATAAATCTATTCAACAATTTATAAATTCTAAACAGTTCAGAAAATCACATTTAACTTCTGCATAATGTAGACTAACAGTTTCAAGCTAATGAAATACTAAATCAGTTATTACAGAAATAATTTAACTATTTAGGATAGAAGATAACAAGTAAAACCTGTAACTATAGATAGGGTGGACAAACACCCAAGGAGGCTTGTTCCTCCCAACCTTCTCCAGAAGAAGCAGCAAAACTACTTGCCTCCTTTGGACCCCCGAGCCTGTTTACTGAACCACCAGGTAGATGGACTATGTGTAGAAGCAAGGCACTCATAAATTGTACAGGCAACAAACTATTAAGACTTGCTCCTCAATTTTTAGGTCTCTGCACTCAACAGTATAACTCTGTACTCAGCAGTATAATATGTAGACTTACACCATGATCAAAAACTGGCATATCCCCTCATCGAATCTCTTGGGTGCAAGTAGCAAAACCCCAAGGTAAATTTCCTCGTCAGGAAAAGTGATGAACCCCAGTCCAAAATTTGATTGCACGTTTAAATACTGCCTAGGTATTTAGTGGTAAGTTTTCAATTAATGATCCTCAAGCTCGAGTCCCATCTTCCAGGGCACTAAGACCACAATTCAAGGGAGTTGTCCCATACCAACAACTAGTTACTTGCCTCATGAAGCTGCCATTTGTCCATTGCCTTCTACCCCAGATTCCATTCCACCTAGTGGGTCAGTAAACACTCTTTCAACAGTCCCCTTAGGTGTTTGTCTCCTATTTAATTTATTTAATAATAAAATATTGTGCAAATTACAATCATCCTTGGACACTTGTCCAATATAAAACTTTACAATAAAAGTTAAGATAATGTTTCCAACATAAAATGTTTTTCAACAAAAAGGGGTATTTTACATCTTGTTTCCATAGTTAGTTGTCAAATGAATCCTTTCATAGATAGGTTTCTAAACTTTTTTATAGCTGTTACTTTCTCATTCTTAGGTTAGAGTTTTAATCATTCATCAGTAGTTTCCATTTTCATCAAAGTAGTTCTGTTTTTTATTAATTCTTGCTTCTTAGAATAGTATTGTTGTTTTTATCTTTTCAGTTATTGTCCATAGTCTGGAGTAGTATAGATTGATACTATTCTAATCTATTAGTTTAAGTTAGGTTTAATCAGTTTAGTAGTGTATTTTTTAAGTTTGACTCAGCTTTTCATTTTGAAAGATCTTTCAATCTTTTCATTATTAAACATTTAGAAGGTCAGCCAAGCCAATATATTAGGTACCATTCTACCTCAGCATATAGTGTGCTGCAACTCTAAGATTACCAACCCTAGTCGATAATTAAATATTTGGTGATTCCTTAAGACAGTAAATACACCCAACAGAGGTTGAACATGTACTGAATGATTTTCACTCAGGAGCATGTGGTGATCATCTTTTTGGGATGGCTACAACTTAGAAAAATTTATGCGATGGATATTATTGGCCTTCCATCTTCAAGGATTGCATTGAAGCGGTCAAGAAGTGTCCTCCTTTCCATTGTTTTCATCACAAAAACTACTCTCATCCCACCCCACTACATCCAGTTATTGTTGTTGGTCCCTTGTCCAAATGGGGCATCGACTTCATGCACTGTAATCCTACGTCAGACAGGGAGCATGGTTATGTTATTGTCGCAGTATACTACTTTACCAAATGGGTCGAGGCTATGCCTACATACAAAGAAGACGACACAACTGCTACACTCTTCATGTTTAACCACATCATTGCACGATTCAGAGTCCCCAAAGCCAACATCACTGATCATGGATCCCATTTCCAAAACAAGATGGTGGATGAATTAAGCACCATACTTGGTTTTAGACATGATATCTCAACTCCTTACTACCCTCAATTGAATGGACAAGTAGAGGCCATCAATAAGGTATTGAAAACCATGATTCAATGGATGGTAGGGTCACCTAATTCCAACTGGAACGCTATGCTTTTTCAGCCTTATGGGCGTACATGAAATCCTTCAAAACGGTCACTAGATTCACGCCTTTTCAATTGGTCTATGGACTAGACGCAATACTACCAATAGAGTGCGAGATTCTGTCATTGAAACTCACTGTTGAACTCTTACCCAACACCACCGCCAAGGAAGAACGCTTTATATACATGGAAAAAATCGACAAAACCCACCGTGATGATGCTCTAGCCAATGAATCTCATAAGAAGTGCATCAAGGCCCAATAGGAAAAATCATTCAAACCTCTTATCTTCAACGAGGGAGATTTGGTCCTTACACACGACCAAAAACATGATAAACTAGGGGCAGAAAAACTTGATTCCATTTCGCACGGTCCATATGTAGTTAACTGCGTGTTGGAAAAAGGAGCATATCAACTTGAGGACTATGACATAATATCTTTGGGGGAGCCTTGCAATGGGCTCTACCTAAAGCGGTACTATGCCTAATGATTTTATGCATTAATACTATGTATATATTGTACATGATGTGTGTTTTGTGTGGTGTGACGCTTTACTTTGAGTGTGTTAGGATCTTGTCTTTACGCTTATACCATGTTCTTCCTGGATGTGAATATGGAAACGTGTTTTGTATTTGCATACAGCGCCAGCCGAAATACTCGTAGCCTCGCTTTGACAGCATGGGTACTCTATTCCCCTACCATAGATCTCATTATTTTAGGAGGAAGTTGTCTAGCATATGCAACCAACAATTCTGTTGAGTATCATGCGGTGATTAGATTGTTAACTAATGTTGTTTCCCTGGGTATCGACCACATTATCATCCACCTTGACTCACAATTTGTGGTCTCTCATCTCAATTGTGTCTATGCTATCTGCGACCCTATACTACTTAGTCTATTTCGACAAGTACATCTCTTGGAGAGGTGCTTCAAGTCCATTCAATACCTGCTTATTCCTAGATACATGAACACTATTGCTGACTCCTTGGCTAATTTCATATTAGATTGGTATATTGCACATTCATAAACATTCTATCAAACAGATGTGTAAAAAATGTCATAACATGCAAATTATCTATAGTGTAATATAAACATGCACTAGATCCCATAATCATTAATGAAACACAGTATATAAAGCCGTGATTAGTGTTTTGTATATATATATCATCATGTCGGTATAATACAAAAACTGTAGTACTGGTACAAAATATGAAGCATATGAGCTTTCAGTAGGTCATAGATACAAAAATTCTGAAGCTCGTAGCTTTCAGTAAATAGACATCATGTATGAACTATCCCTAAGGATGCTCATGATAGAAAATAATAGCTCAGGCTACTCTATGGAGCAACCAAATGAAGCACCCAGAAACTCTAGATGTATGGTGCTAGTACTCACGAGGAGAATCATCAATGGTATATCCACCGTCGTTCTCTAGAGGTTCTCCTCCATCTCATCTAACTCCTCTATTGCATCCCTATTTGCAACCCCTATATCTCACACTGCTCCTCTCCTCTTGATGGGAGAAGACTCGGCTAGTCGAGATGGACCAATATCTACATCAAAAACAAGTATGAAACACCAATACTACTCAAAAACATAAAAAAACTATAAAATAAAAAAAACAAAAACAGAGTTTCGCTCTTACGTAGGTTCCCCCACTGCTCACCCTTAGGTAGGGCCAAGTCTGGATCACCTCTGAAGTTTGTAATAGCATCTGGATAGTCTTTGATCATGAGGAATTGTCTGCATAACCACATAAAGAAGGTTGTACCATAGCTAATTATGGTACCCTTGCCTCTTGTTGGGCCATAACCTAGGAACACTTGAAAATGTGAGGATCTCGTGGATCGAGATCCTCTATCTAGTCCTGTGGCCTCAATAGTGGGACCCATTCCAAGAAGAATGAGACCATGATCGACCCATATCCGAACTGTTTTAACTCACCTCGACGGTACTTGGTGAGTTTCTCTCTGACATTGGTGAGGAGCCCCTCACACCATTTGAATATTGTAGGTGCCATGCACTCAATGGCATAGAGCATGTGGGCCTTGGTGTCCTGATGAGGAGCTCTTATCCCCACCACCCTCTCAATAGTGAACAGGTGTTAGGCCTCGCCCAAGTAAGCCAATTTTGGATAAGACAGTTTTTGGAGTTGCTAGGATACAACGTAGCGAAACATCGGCAGAGTAAGAGAGTCAACGCTGCAAAGTCACTGCGCTGCGGAGATACAGCGCCACAAAGTACAAGTTCTACGAAGATTTGGCAAGGTAGAGTTTTGGAAAGAAAATGGTATAAATTCTGGTGAGACCAAATGACAGTCTATTTTGGTTAAGATACTCCATGATTCCCAGTAGGAGGGAAAGGAGTGGCAAAGAAGGAAAACGATCTGTCGCATGAGCAAAGCCAGCACTATGTGAACCAGTCGCATGAAGTCGTTAGAGAAGGAACTGCGAGGTGAAAGAGACCCGTCGGCATGTGTTCGACAGAAGGGCTGAAAGCGACGTGACCACATGTAGAAGGATGGCCATGACAACGAGTTGCTATCAGAGCCTAGCATTCCTGTTTAGTGGGGTAACCGCACCAGTTTTGGGGAACCTTAGGGTTTTTGAGCCCATCATGAATGTAAAGACGTGACCTAAGGACACGGTCTATAAAAGGGCATATTTTGTAAGGGGAAGGGTTAGATTTTGGTTGATGTATGTTGAATATCGATCTATGTTGAGAGACTAAACTATTATAAAAAGGCTCTGCAGCTGTGTGCGCAGTGACCTACTGAAGAAAGAAGAGAGTCTGTAGTTGAGTGTGCAGACTAGAACTGTTGTATCCTTCCCTTGATAATATAACAATAGTTCCTGTGGACATAGCTCCCATCCTGGAGGTGAACCATGTTAATTCCTTGTGTTATGTGATTGATTATGTGTTTGCATTTATGTAATTGCTTATGTTGAATGGTTAAGATCTTGTTTATGAGTCCTTGTGTTCTTGATTTTATATGTATTCTCCATAAGGATAAATGACGGGGATAATATGTTAAGTATCAACATATGTGAATGAATGATCACACAACTATCTCTAAGTCAGATGACTGCATAAGTTGATTGGGTAAACACTTAAGCCACTGAAGTCTGTATATTGCGATTCCCTGAGCGCAGCACCGGAAGTGCGCAGTTATAGTGTAGTTCATTGTGTCGGATAAGCTTACAAGGCTTACAGTGTAAGATTCTTGTTGAATGTATAAACTTACACTAAGTCAAGTTTATTGAATTTGGGTGATTGTCGAAGAGGAAGTGCAGTCCTAAGTTGCGTTGTCCTGTTGCTAGGTGACCATCCCGCATCACACAGTCCTCGAATGTGTGATAGTATAAGCATTAACCGTGAAGCAGGTGAACTTTGCATTGTCCACCATTCCATTGAAGCATGCATCACCCAGTTGTGGAAACCTGATTCCATAACCTCCCCATAACTTCACCTCGGCTGAGACCTCAGTCTGCTTGCAGACTGTTTCCGAAAGGGCCAATGGAAAGGGGTTTTGTTGGTTCCCTGAACTACGTAGAACCTGGGTCTATCTCTCTGAATTTAAAGGACATATCTAGAGCCAACAAATTGTTCCATTTCTGCAATTGAACTGGTTATGAGCACTGAAATTGGAATCCCAAGAAAACAAAAATATGTAACTAGGTGGACAAGACAAAAAGAGATTTTGCTAGAAAGGAGAATAGAAATCCACGTCTCTCTGACATAGAGTGGTTACAAAAATACTTGTGGAAGGATATTCACGACAATTTTTTACAACCTTTGGAAATGAGTTTCATGAGTGGTTATCAAGACTCGTGGAGCGAAAGAACTATTTCCAAGAAGGATCACCTACTGACTAGAACCCAAAGCTCATTCAGAGGCTTAAAGCAGTAGATAGTCCACTATCACAAGTAGTCGACTTTTGGGTTGATAGTACTCTAGAAGGATTCATGATAGAGTTCGCTATGGACACCCTGAAGTGCTATAGCACAACAGAAGCCGAGTTCTTAAAAGGTTTCAGAGGTAAGTACCTCAACAATCTGATTTTATATATCAAAATGATTTTAGCTGAGAAAGGAGTCTTAAGAATGCAGTAAGATTCATAGTTGTTTTGAGTCTGTAATGGTCGATAATACTTACACTGATACAGAAGAAGAAATTCATATCTTAAGAAGTGGTAAAAGATGTAAGGTTAGTACTTAAAAAAACCTTAAAGAACATGAACTCCGCATAGAAATTAAGTTCCAAGTTGAGACTCATAGACATAAAGCACCTCCCTCAGCTACCTATCAACCCATTACACCTCAAAACCCTCCATTTTCCAATACTATGCCTCCTATTCCACAGAATCCACCAATTCAAAATCCTCCATTTGTTAATATTTCCAATCCTCAGACTGTCAAAACTAGTAACACCGCAGGAGTGAGTACTCAGAACACTTGACGCAGTAACATCCCTAGCACCACTTAGACAACAGCCTCGAACACTGTACCACCTAGAACGAGAATGACTGATGATATTAAGCTGTTGATATTTAAAGGAACGGGTCTAGAAGACCTTGAGCAACACTGTTTTCTATGTGAATCTTTGTGGAGCATCAAGCAAGTTGTGGAGTGTCAAGCAGGTCCAGGATGATGTTGTTAAGAATGCACATCTCATCACTACATTCAGAGATAGAGCATTAACCTGGTTCATTAAATATTCGATTGGATAGAATAGAACCCTACCAGAAATAAAGGCTTCCCTCTTAAGAGAGTTCAACAAACCGAAATCTGAATCACAATGTATAACAGAGCTAAAAGAGATTAAAAAAAACAACTGAGTTAGTATGGGAATTTGACCAGAAGTTTAAAGCACTATTAGACCAAGTAAGTTTCAACATTGCACAGCAACAGCACCAAGACTAGTTCATAGCCGTGATGTTGCCACATATCAAAATGCCATTGATGCAATAGAAGGTTGCATCGTAGACATAAGCATTAGAGATCGCGATGAAGCTAGAAGCTTCACCGATAGGAGAAACAATTCAAGGAATTATCCAGATCCAAAACCAGTTAGAAACCTTAACGTTACAACTCCAAGACATTAAGAAAGGAAAGGAACTTAAAGAATAGATCCGGTGTACAAAATGTAGAGCAGAGGGACACTCAAAAGAACACTGTCCATTTTTCAGAGACTACATTGATAGTGGAGCACTGTTGAGGCCTCGAGTGTGCAGGTTAGTCCAAGGTGTTGGAATGGTTCCAAGGCTCCCAACAGAGAAATAAAACCCAAGTTGAAAGCCTTCGAAAGACCCTACGCAAGGGTAGTTCTATCCCCAACCTATTTGGTATGGTGATCTCCCACGGATATTCAGCCTCCACTGGCACTCTAGGGGTTGGTGATTTGATCATTTGGATTAGTTTTCCATTCAAAGAAAACAAGGGTGTGAAAATGGTAAAGCTAACCTAACCTAACCTATTTCAGAAGAGGAAACTAATCTAAGTTAATCCTATTCTAAAAAGAAAGATTGATATTATGCAGATCAACCTTGAGGTATGATGAACAAGTAAATTACCACCTTCAACAGAAATGTCTTTGATGTGTTACTTATTAACTTAAATCACAATCCATTAATGAAAATTAAAAGACAATAATTCAAGTGCTTAAGCCAGTTCAAGATTTAATCTCTAATCATTCTTTCAATTGAAAAATAAACCATGATTATTGTGTGCAATGAATCATTTGCAAAAATAGAAAATGAAAATATTAATATTGAATAAACTTAATAAAATACCTCACAGCATCAATCAGTCATACAACGAAACCAATATAACAGATCCATACACAATATATATATGCAAAATGATATCATTCACTGTAGACGACAATCTGAAGTATACAACCAGTAATTCTCAAATAAACTTGAAGAATAACAAGAGATATATCAAAATATGACTTTCCTATATTAAAAGATTCTAGTATAGAAATTACAAAAGCTCTGATGAACAGAGTATCCACAGCCCTTTCTCCTGTTGATGTGTAACTCCAAAATTCCCAACCCTTAACTACGAGAAGCACTGCTCCTTAAATAGGATTACAAAAGAGTGCAGGTGAAAATTCCCCATAGGTAGGGATCACAAAAATTCAAATTCGACTATGAATCCAGAAAGTCATGCCATTTCTTAGCTTACACAATTTTCATCACCCTTCAAACAAAATGATTTCTTGGGATCCATCCTCTAATTAAAGGAGATCTTCACGACATAGAAAAAACTCAATACTTAATTGCTGACTATTAGCAACAAATGGTTTGGCTTCTAGAGGATCTTTCGTGCGAACTTCTGGATTATGAACGACATCCTAAAAAATAGAGAAATTCGTCAAGGGATCCACCTCAGAAGGAGTTGGAAGAATATCAGGTTCTTTGTTGATTATAAAATCCCGTATAATAGCAGTATCTGGATCAGTTGGCTCTTTCACTCGTGTATGAAAGGATACTGAAATTAGGGTCTTTGGTAAGGGAATCCCTCTGTGTTGTCTTAGACTGGGTGTTTTTCAACATGGCGACTGAAAACGTAATATCTAACAAAATAAAAGAATTTCAAATCAATTAAAATTAAAACGGAAAAGAAAACCCAATAAAAAATGAAAGGATAATAGCACACTTACCTGAAATAACTGGAAAGCTAGCACAAATCACCCTTAGCAACAAATTCGCAGTAAAAATCGGCATAGTGTAGTAATTTCGATAATAAAAATGCTAAAAGAAAAATAGAAAAACCCTTATTTAAGACGAAATCGTGATTGTGCAATCGGACTGGATGAATGGCTGAGATTACCCGAATCAGGATTTGGGATTAGGCTGTTGGTGCTTTATTCACAAAGTTTAAAATGGTTCCCAAAAGCCGCAACCCAAAAAGTCGGGTTCCGGTTATAGGATTGGACACTTGCAAAACATAACGAGAAAAGCAATTCCCGAAAGATGCAACCCGAAAGATCCGGTTCGGGTTTCAGGATCGCAATCTAAAAGATAGACGTAGAACAAATTCCCGAAAGCCGCAACCCGAAATTCCAGGTTTGGGTTTCAGAAAGAAAATAATAGTAAACATAAGCATAACCTTTTCCTGAATCCTGAAACATGATGTTGTCAGGTTTCGAGTTTCAGGAACACAAAAGATAAAAATAAAATGGAGTCCCAAAAGCTGAAAGCCGCAGTTGGGTTTCGGGTTTCATGTTTCGGGATTGCATATCCCAGAATTATTAAAAAGAAGAACCCGCAGCCCGCAACTATCGGGTTTAGGGTTTCGGCTTGACACAATTGGAAAACAAAGAAAATGAAATCCTGCAACCTGCAACTGTCGGGTTTTGGGTTTCGGGTGTGCAAACTTTCCAGTTTCGGGTTGGAATAAAAAAACAACAAAACATTCAAAAATTAAGGTTTTCTCCAAACCGAAATACTTAGAAAAGAAATTGAAAGCTTGGTAAACAGGCAAACCAAAAGTATGGGTAAGGGGTCTTCAAGATGGATCTCAAGATTTGGTGTTTACAAAAGAACTTACCCAAATGCTTTTGCGTTTATTTAGAAAAGGGGCTCCCGTGCTTCAATTAAGCATGGAATCTGTTGTGGCCAGAAGAAATGGCGACTAGCTGGGATGAACCAGTTTTCTCTGCAATAAAAAATTCAACTAAAAAAAACATGTCAGGCAACCAAGACCACCCCAACCTGAAGTTTTAGAAAACGTTCACCAAAGGAACAGTTGATAAGCAAGAAGGATAAAATTAATATACTTCCATACATGATCATGTTAAGGTAATGCTAATTGGATAAGGAAGCTATGAGAGTCTTTACCTTCATGCAATCACAGAGTCCATCTTATGTTAAACCTGGAAATTAGCTTACAACTGCTCATGGATATCCCAATTACACATCACCTTGATTCATTTAAGTTTATTTATTTATAATAGTTCACTTAGCTATTTACATTCTTCCTCACATTTTTTTTTTTAGATAAAAAAACATGGGTGTAAGAACTTGCAGACATAGGACCACTACCCTGACTTGGTGATCAGAAAATAGCAATGCCATTCACAAGCTTGATCTAGAAACTAAACAAGCCAACTCGGTAAGGAGATTCCTTGTCTTCCAATTGTGACACTGAAAGCAACTATCATGGCTTGGTGACCATATGATGATAATTTCAGTCCAAGGTCAGACCCATGATAATGGAAGGGATGGCTTGTGATAAGACCCCCCTGTTCCTACATTCAGCTAGTATCTTACAAACAAAACTAAAAAATTTATTGAGTTGTGAATTAAAAGGCACTACCATGGCTTGGTAATCATATGATGGTAGTGTTACTCACTAGTGCTTTGCAGAGCATGAATGGACTGACCTGTGATAAGATCTTCCACCTCCCAGCTGACTGAGAGTCATCTTCCAAGTGTGGTGGCTTGATGTGAACATGTCATTCCACTATACCACTTATGAACCTAATGGGCTGGCTTAAAAGAAGACCCCCCACGTTGTAATTTACATTTATTAGGAGGATTATTATCAAGATGATTGTAAGAGGATTCCAGAGTGGATAAAGCTAAACAGGTTATTATGATATGTTGTTTAATCCATGAAACATGAGATAAGAAACTTATTCACCCGCTGAACCTCAATTAAACAAAATGACATGTGTAAGATAATGACCAGGATGAAAAGGTATCAATTGAAGTCTCGCAAATACTAATTGTCTAACCCTTTGCTAAGCAAATTCTGACATAGGTTGAAGAAACTGTAGTTGACAAATAGTGCTAGAATATCAATTGAACTGGTTATTGAGAGAAAAACTGACCGTTAGGAATTGCCATATGTGTGGGATTTATTAAAACAAACAAATGAAAATAATCATAGAAAATCAATAAAATTAAGAAAACATAAATCACACACCACTCCTATGTACAAATGCATCAGATTGATCAAACAAAATACTTTTTGAGAAGTGAAACATTCATTGGATAGGTGTCCACAAATCCTTCTAGTGTTTGTAATCGAACTGTACCAGGGCCAATCTTTTCTGTAATAATGAAAGTCCCCAGCCAAAGACGTTGAAACTTGGTATAGGCATATTTGTCTTTATGCTATTTGTCCCATCTCAGGACCAAATCTCCAACATAAAATTTCCTATCAGATGATGATTTTTCATCAAACCATCTGTTGATGATGATATAACTTGTTTTTAGTTGTTTCCCTGTCTTCTTCCAGTTTGAGTAAAGTATCAATTCTGTGCAAGACTCAGTTTGGAAAGAATTGTCAACACTCCTTAATTTTGAACACCATTTCTCCTCCGCCTATTATCCCCAAGGGAACAGCCAAGTCAAAGCTGTTAACAAAATTTGGAGGACCATCCTCTAGCGTACTGTCGACAGACATAAATCCAATCGACATCATATGCTTTTTCCTGCATTATGGGCTTACCACACTTCCACCAAAACCACCATCGGTTTTACCCCTTTTCGTTTGGTTCATGGGGTGGAATCTGTCCTCCCCATTGAGTTCCAGATACCAACATTACAAATTTCCATAGAACTCCTCCCGGATACTTCGCTAATTGAAGAACACTTACTTCTTTTAGAGTAGGCTGACGAAGATCGCCGTGCAGCTCTCCAAACAATAGAAACTGCAAAGAACAGATCAAAACTCCATTATGATAAACATGTTCACCCATGAGCATTTAGTGAAGGAGACCTTGTACTCGTTTACAACCAAGCCCACGACAAAACGGGAAAAGAAAATTTCCAAACCATGTGGCAAGGCCCATACATCATACACACTTGCCTTGGACATGGGACATACATTTTGACCGACTCAAAAGGAAACCCCATGCACAACCCCCGTAACAAGTTGTACCTCAAACAATTCTATCCATAAAAATATTTTGGACACCACAGTCCTTATTGTACAGTTTTTTCATTTTTTTCACTGTAAACTTCCAAAACCTTACATTTTCATTTTTTCTACATGAACCAGATGGATCCTGTTCCTCTCTACCATATCGTCTTTGCCGATGGTGCAAGTCATTGGTCTCCAAATCTCTCCTCTGCAGCTTGGGTACTTTATTCCCCTTCACACGATTTGATCCACCTCGACGGAGTGTGCATAGGTGCTGCCACAAATAATAAAGTTGAATACGATGTTGTCAGTGGTTTGTTGTCCACTGCTCTCCAAATGGGCATAGGTCACCTCAGTGTCTTCTTGGACTCCCAGCTCCCTGTTTCCCAACTTAATAACTATTACTAGGTACGTGATCCTTGTCTATTTAGAAAATTCTTGTGCACTAAACAAATGATTCAACACTTTGAATCCATCTCATTCACTCATGACCCAATAAATCTAAATAGTGTAGCAGATCAAATGGAAAACAACATTCTAGATTGGCACATCAATCAAAACATGTAGGACATCACAACATGCATCACATAGGCATCAAAAAATCAAATAAACACACTAAATAAATCATCATAACTTTGCATCCACGTGCATAACATTTGCCTCCACAGGCATACAAAAACAATAGTATTGCATCCACGTGCAACAAGACATAAAAGCAATGACAAGATGTGAATCCATGTGCATACACGACTGTATAATCAAAATGCATCAACATGCATAAATATATATATCATCATATAGTCATAATGTCAAGGAGTGCCCTCAACACCCAAATATATAAAAAATACACCAGTTGTACAAAGCGCATATCAACAAAAATGTCCCCATATGCTCATCAGCATTTGGGGGAAGGTACAAGATAACCTAATCATCATCATCACGGTCAGCCGCCTCCTCTAGCTCCTCCTCCTCTGGATCATACTGGTCTCGACCTCTCATCTCATCTGCCATCATAGCTACCCTCAGTAAAATAGATCTCCAATCACGTGGAGCATTGAAGCAATGATCTAGCACACACTGATCCAGGTCTCTCCAACCATCATCTGGTACATCACCTAGCAGCGCCTCTAAGGTATCACGTATGTCCTCCAAGCCATCATCTCGATGATGCACAACTACTCGTGCATGAGGTGGGGGGGACACTACCAACGAAACTGCCACCACCATCACTCATCCCCTACGGCCCTGATGATCCAGTGGAGGCCGCAGACCAACATCTGCCATAACCCACAATGAAACAAGTCAGTATCAGTAAAGACACAAAGAACCATCATCATCTGCCCCCCCCGACAAACGGTGGGGCTCCTGTGCACCAAGCTCCCGCAAAACACAATCCACCACTGCTTGCATCTCTGACTCTCGCATCTCTGAGACACTCAGTGCGCTTTTTTGCACAGAAGCCCCTCGAACACAAAATCTCTCAAGGAGATCCTCTATATCCATACCATCCAGAATTTTGGGCTGGGTGTCCCCTATCTCACCCAAACGGGGCAAGCCAGTAAGAAAATACACATCAGACAAGGTGAGGTCCAGTCGCTCACCTTGCACAATGAAAGCTAGCTCCTCCGGGTCCCAGAAGCCAATCAACTTGTTCAGTAACTCCCTGACTGAACGCATAAGCAGAATCTGCGTGAACTTCAGTAGTCCACCCAGAGTTAACGTCTCCCGCACATGAGGACTCACCTGAATAGTCTCCATCAACTCCTCATCAATCTCCCTCTCCCTCCACGATGCATGTGGCCTCCTCAGCATCTTGCCAAACCAACACAAGAAATTTTTTAGAAAAATATTAAATAATTTTTTCCTAGTCAGTGATCCACATCGCGACTTTGGGCACCCATAGCCATGATGCACATCATGGCTGTAAGCCCTCATAATCACGATTCACATCGTGACTATCAGCCCTCACAGCCGCGATGCACATCGCGGCTGTAAGCACCCACAACTTCGATGCACATCGCGGCTTTAAGCACACATAGTCGCGATGAACATCGCGGCTGTAGGCACCCACAGCCGCAATGCACATCGTGGATGTAGGACCCCACAACCGCGATGAACATCGTGGCTGTAAATCCCATACCTGTGATGTGCATCGCATAAAAATGCCCAAAACCCATGATATTCCACGTTGGCAAGCCAATGTGGAATATTCGCCACTTTTGAGACCCCAATGCTCACCAAAAAGTAAATAAATTGATAGGCTAAGGAGAATAGGATTACCTGAAACTCGCGGAATGAAAAACCAACGGTCGAATCTCTCGTAAATGAAGAAAACGCTCTAACTCAATCAAATTACTCTATGAAACTCAATGGTGAAAATGACACTTGTCACATTGGGTCCACTTGCTATTTATAGAAATTTGGCCATTTTTTAAACCACTATTCCGGAGTCATACGACGTGAGTTTTGTGAACCGTTGGTACCATTGGAATCAGCATGGAAAGAAATTCATGATAGTCCACTCCTTTTCTCAATTCCACTGGGTCCCATTACAGGCATTTTTTCACATGCCACTCATTTCCTCGGTTTGCATGCCACATCGGCTGTTACCCATTTTTGATGATCTTTATATAGCCGGATTTAGTTTTCCACGCCCGTGATGATGCTTGAGATCATTTCTCACCCTCACCCCCATAATTTTTGGGAATTTTTTCAAAATACCTCTCATTGCCTCGGTTTGCATGCCACATCAGTCGCTACCCTTTTTTTTTCTCACACCACCGGATTCAGTTTTCCATGCTTGTGATGATGCTCAAGATCATTCCTCGCTCTCACCAATACCTGTTTGTTCGGTATAATTTTATCCCTTTTTTGGGCCGAGCAATTCTTTTACGAAAAAGGCACTTAGGGAGTTTCTGTTAAGATCTTTTATGACTCCTAAAACAATGAAAAGATCACTAAGCAATATTGCTTCCTTTCATGCTCGCTAAAAGTATCTTAAAATGCGTCTACCTGGTATAAGTTTACCCCTTTTCTGGACATTGTAGACTAATTACGAAAAAGGAATACTCTAGTCACATCGGCTAGAAGAGTTCTCCACTTGCATCATTTTATGCTTTTTCTGGCATTGGAGACTAACATATGAAAAAGAACACCAATGGAGTCTACTTGCCGCTTTCAGACTCTCTAAAATTGAAAGAAACCACAAGCAATTACCGTCTTGGGCTCCTACAAATCCACAGGACGGTACTCCTCCACCAATTCAGAGTCTTCTTATTGTTTTCAAACTCCTTAAAAATGAAAGCACTCATGATCATGAACAGTCTTGGGATCGAATAAATCCACAGGACAGTACCATTTTAGAGCAAACTTTTATCCCTTCTTGGAGCTCATTAAAACTATGAAGAAGGACCCAACGGTGCTTTTCGGCACCACAACAAATCATGTCTACTCATATGGCAGCGTCCCCATTATGGTCTCCTTTGTTCAAATTATTCTGCAGTATGTCACCCTAAGAGTCTCCCAATAGCATCCATCAGCTTGTCCCCCCAAATTCACTTCAATTTGCAATACATACCCCCAATCCCTTAGGCTATGAACCTCACACCTAAAAGTCAGTTTCCTATGCTGCCAGGTCAACTATGTCATCATGCTCTGAACAAAGGAAGTTTGATTCCACCCACTCTATGACCCCAATTATTCCCCATCCCCACAGTATGCTAGTCCTACCATCAGTACCATCACACTTCAATTATACACCTCGCGCTCCTATCAAGGAAACAGCATTGCCTTGGTAGTCTCCAGTCTCCCCCTGTCGATGCCAACCAAAACTATTCCAGAGGATAGACCCAGAGGTCCCTATGCCTTGGACTCATCACCATTAGTGATGAGTTCCTACGGATCATTTTGAAAGGAGTCCTCAGTGCCTCTCCAAATGATTGTTTCTCACATGCTCGGCTTCAACACCTTGATTGCCTCATTGAGACTCAGACAGGGTATCGGCCCTTTTAGTTATTTGTCGAAGACCTCAGATATCACCTGACTCTACCACATTTGAGAGTCTAATTGATAAAACAACTAGTGACACATTCCTATGGATATCCGGGTTGTGCTTAGTGACAGTTTTCAGATCTACCCCAGTTGTATACTCACTCGAGTATACAGTTACATAGCCTCACAATCGTTGAGTCCCTACAGATGTTGGACACCTTCAGATTCAGTAGATCATCAACCCTTCTGATACTTTATTCAGAATGGTTGTTTCTCTTTTCCAGTGTATCAGTTATTCAGATCAGTCATGGTATGACCATGAGTATGTCCCGACATTGTGTCCCCTCTGGACCATCATGATATACCAGCATATTTTTATGTATTATTCAGGTCCCCCTTCTTGGGCCTAATTGTTATGTATATGTCTTGATACGAGCATGGGTATGCCCGCCTCGTCCACTATTAGAGATTATTCCTCATTCCTTTTGAGGCCATGTATTTTTTTTCAGTTTTTGTAGCTTCCAAAGGGTCGTTGTTCCAGTCTCCAATCGGTCTCTTCTCTTCTCCAAGCCCTAAGAAAAAGACAAAAGAAATATGATGTCTATCGGCCATACGATGAACTCCTGCCCTCACACATCAGGGGGCAATATGTTAACACCCAAAAAATGCTCACTATCTCATTCCCTTATTCACATGACCCATTTGTCCACTTTCTCCACCATTTGAGCCTCTAAAACCTTGAAAAGGTCACCAAAAACACAATAATACACCTTTTTCCCCTCAAAATATGTATTTTTACTCAAAAAACCCTCAAAAGGGTCCAAAATTCCCAAAAATCAATTAAAAGGGAATAATATTCAAAAAATGAAAAGAGGGAAAAAGAGACCTAAACAATTTTGGTCAATACCATTGGTTTCTTTAAACCATAATGGTATTTCCCATCACCAAAAAACTGTAAAAAGGTGATAGGGGCTCCTCACTATTCATCCACATTTCATCCTATCCTTATGCTTTCAAATTCCCTTTGAGAGCCCTTGCCTCCCATTTCGAGTTTGAAGATCCCCATTGAAGCATTGGAGAAGAAGAGACCATTGGACATTGGAGCTGCTCAAAACTCAGCATCCTCACCATTTGAGGTAATACAAAAGATCAAATCTTCTTAATTTCTTGTTTTTCTCATAGATCTTATTGCTTATTGTTCTTAATCTAGAATCCTTTGTTTTTACTATTTACTTCCATAGATTTATTGTTTACATTTGCTTATTTCCATTTGCTTTATTTGAGGACTGCTGCTACTAGTTAGCAGGTGCATCCTTGCACATGCTTAGTTGAAAAACCAAGCAATAAGGGAGAAGATTCATCTTCTTGGACTTGGACATACTGAGCTAAGTGGAGTGAGGGGATGGTGTGATTGGAAGGAAGAACAACTTCCTTACCATAAGCCAAGCAGTAGGGGGAATTTCCAATTGCTGCCTTTGGTGTGATTCGATCTTCCCAAAGAGCATTGTACAACTGTGTGTGCCAATCTCTATGATGAGAAGCTACGGTCTTCTTCAGAATATTGATCAGATTTTGTTAGAAGACTCAGATAACTCATTACCATGTGGGTAGTAATTGGCTGAAAATTTCAACATAATCCCTTTTTCAAGGGCATATTCAGTCAAATCGATTGAGGCAAAGTAGGACGCATTATCCAAAATGAGATACTCTGGGGCACCAAAGCGTGTGGCTATATGACTGTCAAGAAAGGAAATTACTTGGCCAGCAGTACATTGTTTAAGTGGGACTGACTCTACCCATCTGGTAAAGTAGTCAGTGGCTATAAGGATGTATTTTTGTTGCAAAGAAGAGGCAGGGTTGATAGGTCCAACAAAGTCTATTCCTCATTGTTGGAATGGGAACTGAATAGTGACTGGTTGAAGAGGAAAAGTAGATTTCTTGAACTTTCCTTTACATTTCTAGCATGGTTTGCATTTCCTTACATAAGCATATGTGTCTTTAAACAACATGGGCCAATAATACCCAGCCCTGAGTATCTTATGAGTTGTTGTCTCTCCCGAAAAGTGGCCTCCAGCAGATCCTGCATGAAATTGAAAGAGGATGTTATCAATTTCATTCTTTTCCAAACACCTAAGGAAAACTCCATCATAATTTCTTCTAAACAAGACTTCATTAATTAATTGATAAGGAACAACCTTCAATCTTAAGGCTCTATGTTTCTTAAAGTCTAGGGTTTTAGGGGCAAACCCATGGTTCAGAAAAAATTTGATATGGTCATACCACTCGGACGTAGGGGTATGAATGGCGTTGATAGAACTTGTTGGAACCTGTTCTTCTTGATCCCATTCAATCTGCTGCTATGTAGGATCATTCAATTGCACAATAAGCAGGAAGAGACCTTGGCCTTTGACAATTTTGGTTGGTCTGATTTCAAGATCATACTCTTGCAAGGTTGTCATCCAATGAGCCCTTTTTTCTCCCAACTCTTTCTGGATCAGGACATTCCTGATGGCAAAGTAGGGTACAATGACCTTGGTCCGAGATTTCAACAAATAAGGCCTATAATGCTTGACAGACTTATAAACCACGTAGGCCTGCTTGTCGATTTGGGAATAATTAAGCTCAGCTCCTTTGAAGGTCAAACTCATGAAAGATATTGGAATCTCCATGTCATTGTCATGCTTCTGCGTTAAAACAGCTGCATACGAGAAGTCAGTAGCAAAAGTATACAAAATGAAATCTTTATCAAAGTATGGGGACATTAAAGCAGGAGCTTTGGCTATGGCCTTTTGGATTTCAACGAATGCATCTTTCTATTCTTGTGACTAGGTAAACTGTACATCTTTCTTAACTAATTGTTGTAAAGGTTTAACTATCTGTGCAAAATTAGGTACAAATCTACGTACAAAGTTGATCTTACCCAGAAAGGACTCGATTGCTTTGCGCGATCCTCGCAAGTCAATTTTCGAAATAGCATCAGTTCACTCAGGGTCAATAATCATACCTTCCTTCGACACAATGAAACCAAGAAGCTTTCCTTCTGTGACCGTGAATATGGATTTCTTCGGGTTTAAGTAAATCCCGTACTTCCTGCAATGTTCAAAAACCGGTTTCAGAGCAAAAAGATGTTCATGTCGCTTCTTAGAATATATAGTAATGTCATCTAGATAAACTACGACAAAATTATGCATCAAACCCTGGAAAGCTATATCCATAGCTCTTTAAAAAGTGGCTCTTGCATTGATTAAACCGAAAGGCATCCGCTTGTAGGTGAAAGTGCCCCAAGGGGTTCTGAAAGCAGTTTTCAATTGATCATCCGAGTCAACCATAACCTGGTTATACCCTGAAAAACCATCAAGGAGTGAGAACATCTCTGAACCTGCTACCTTTTGCAAAATCTTCTCCATAGGAGGAACAGGATAATTGTCCTTTTCAGAAGCCTGATTTAGATTGCAGAAATCAACACACAGTCGAATTTCTCCACTTTTCTTTCGGACAGGCACCAAATTGGCTATCCATTGTGTATGCCTCACCGGGAAAATAATTCGGGCTATGAGTAGCTTTTCCAGTTCTTTTTTCACAGAAGGTTCTAAGCTGGGATTCATTTTGCGTAGCTTCTGTTGATATGGTTTCACTTTCGGCTTCATGGGTATGTTATGGTACATGATGATAGTGTCAAACATTTTCAATTCATCATAGGTCCATATAAAGACATATTTGTATTCTTTGCACAGCTTAATTATAGCTCTTCATTCTTCAGGTGTGCAATCGACTCCCAAATTGATAAAACGAGGTTCTTGCTCAATACCTAAATTAACTTGCTCATATTTAAGCAAGGAGCTCTGGGTTTTGCAATTCATTTTATGTCTAAATTTGTCCTGCAATTGTAGAACTTCTCCAAATTGATTACAGACTTAGGGATGACATTCGAGGAATCAGAGAGAGAATTTTCATGTTCGGCCTCGTCTATAGCCATATCCTGGAATGTATCCTGGGCTGTCAGAAAATCAAGTATCTGTTGATCGTCGTCAAAAACTTTCCAATTGGTTACGTTGTCTAGTATGGAAGGACTGTACATAAGTTCTATTGAGAATGTTTGAGGAGACAGGCCCTCTGGTGGAATCAATCTGGATGTTGTATTTTCCAACAAGTCAGCATCGAAATTTTGAGATCTAGGAACTGAATTAATATTGAATGCAGTAAAGGAACTAGTAAGAACTCTTACCAATTTCTGATAATTCATCAGGCGGGGAGATAAGCAGTGTATTTTATTCCTCACCTGTTTGAAAATGATTTATGAATCCCCGAAGCATTGGATTATCTGCACTTTCATGTCAATAGTCTTCTTAAGTCCTTACATCAGGGATTCGTATTCAGCTACATTGTTTGTGCAGTCAAACTCCAAACTGCATGCAATCATAGTTTTCGTTCCTCTTGGATCTATGAGAACACACCCTGCACCAGCTCCATCCTTAGATCTAGAGCCGTCAAAAAACAATGTCCAAGCAATAGGGCTAATCTAAAATTTGTATTTACATTAAAAATATTATGTACAGTGTCTCCTAAGAATGGAATAGAGGTGAGATGAGTTATCTGAGATTCATTCTGCGCATTCTCTTGTGGTGAAATGTCAGCTGGTAAGTCCCCAAAGAAGGTATCAAAGGTAAAATGCTCAATGTGTGTGTTGAAATAACCTACAGGCTCACTTGAGTCATTTAAGTCTATGACTGTCTGTTTCATGTAAGGCTCCCTACTGATCTTGATCTTGTTTGGATGTCCATTGTAGGATAACCACAAATGGGACCAGTCAGTAGAAAAATAGCCTTTTATATTTTATGACCAGTCTCTGCGGAGCCACATACCACATGCTTATGGGATGTCAGCAATGACTATGTCAATTGTTTGGTGGATCCGAGGATCTACCGACAATGTAAGTAGAACATTTCTAAGTCTCCCTACCACTTTGACTTTAGATCTGTCAAGTTGTACTATCTGAGTGGGGCAAGGTTACCATGTGGCATTCAACTTTCTACAAATAGACAAAGGCATCACATTTGATGAGGCACCAGATTCTATCATGCAGTTATGTACGTTTCGGTTGAAAATCTCAAAAGTAAGCAGAAAAGGAGTTCTTTTGCTTCCAGACTTTTGATCATCTGGTTTAGTGAAAGATTCAAGGTTGTTATTGTTTGATTCTCTTGGTTGTTTTACCACCATACTTTTGGGTAAGGTATCCCTCATGGAAGGGATTTTCAACAATTCAAACAAAGAGATGTTTTCCTTAACTCTTATAAGATCTTCAACTAGGTTGTACTCCATTTTGGGGATGACTGTGTCCTTCTGGGAAACATTCCTGCCTTTATTAGGAGCTGGTGTGGAGGAGGAAGGTTCTTGAGGGGGTTGAGGCCTAGACCTTATGTTGTAAGGATGTTGAACATTGAACACAGTCTCAGGTTCTTCTTCTTCTTCACACATAAGAAGTTCTAAAAAGTAACTTACAGTGTCAATTTGTGGATCTTCGTGTTCATCTTCTTCTCCTTCAGGTAATTGAGGATCAGGATCGGTTTGATCATTGGAAACTTCAGGGGTGTTTTGAGATTATGCTGTTAAGGCTCTAAAAATAGAATAAATTTCTTCATTTGTCAGGCCTTCTGTTGAATTAGGAGGTGGTGGATTTAGTAGAGGTTGATAAGGTCTCCTAAAAGGTGGCCTTATAAAACCTCTATTCTGGTTTTGATTTTCATTGTTTGTCTTCTTCAAATCAACCATCTCGTTTGACATTTTCTGAATGAACTTTTTCATATCAATCATGTCAAATGGATCCTTGTTTTGAGCAGTGGGTTTGGGAACATTGTCATCTCTTTTCCTGGAAGTGGAAGGCTATTCTTCTGAGATTTCAAGACTATCCTTCAAACAGAACATGTCCTTTTCAACTTGTATTGATTCCACAAATGCTTCTAGCAAATTGTCTTTGTGTGCTCGTTTTACCCATATTGAAATAGGTACAGGTAGGCCTTTTTCATGGTAGGATACAAACAATTCTTCAGCAAGAAGAAGGTTGATGGGAATTCTATTATTTAGGTATGAGAACCTTTGATTGAAATCTTTAACCCTTTCTTTTCCTTTGATCTTCATGGAGGATAGTTCCAAAACAAGATCCTGTGGTGTTTTGTCATCTCCAAACTTTTGGATGAATAATTTTTCAAACTCATCCCAAGAAACGATAGATCTTGCTAGTAAGGAAAAATACCATGTAGCTGCCTTTCCTTCAAAAGTATAAGGAAAGAGTCTGCAGACCACATCCTCATGAATGACACTGCTAAGTCTAATAGCCTGCATGAAGGTTTTAACATGATCTAGTGTAGGTGACTTGTCATCTGGATTAAATTGGGTACCCATTTCTCATGGTTTTTGGGTAATCTTTGTTGGTCTCCAAGTACCCATACCACATCTTGGTCTAACCAAGGTCTGTTTTGGCCTTCGGTAGCCATCAGTGGTTATTCTTCTTCTTCTGATGATGATGATGATGAAGAGCTTGAAGAATGATCACTGTCTGAGTAAGATGATGAATATGAAGGAGGAGATGGTGGTGGTCCACTGGCTCCGAGTTTTGGTTGATTTGGCGCTTCCTGAAAAAACTCATTGAGGTTATATTCAGGAGAACCTAAACGATCAAATGTTTCTTGGTGTTGTGTGTTTTGATCAGCTGTCTATTGACATTCACTATTGGGATCAATTGTGTGTTGGGTTGGTTGATCACAGGTCTGTGTAATCGTGTTTCATTGACCCTCTTGATCAATGTCCTTTAAAATTTTATCTAAATTGATAGCTGCCAGACCACGGCTTTGCTGAATCGTGAGCCTTTATTCCACTATAGCTACACTATCATGGTACTTTTTCAAAATCTCTTGAAGGGGGATTGGTCCTCTGGTAGGGGAAATAAAGAAAACGTCCTTTTTATTTTCCTGTTGTGCTACAGGTGTAACAGGAATCACAGTATGTTGGATAGGTGTAATAGGAAGGATTGTAGTTTGTAATTCAGTGGGTTGTTCAGAGCTTGAATCCCTTGATTGGATTCAAGTTTGAACCATTGAAGTACTTGCTGGAGGAGGTTTCTTAGTAGCTTGTTTAGGCATGTTGTACTAGTGTCCCTCCTTCTAGCACCATTTGTTGAGGCCTCGGGTGTGCAGGTTAGTGCAAGGTCCTGGAATGGTTCCAAGGCTCCCAACAGAGGAAGAAAAACCAAGTTCAAAGGCTTTGAAAGACCCTACACAAGGGAAGTTCTATCCCCAACCTGTTTGGTATGGTTATCTCGCATGGATATTCGGCCTCCATTGGCACTCTAAGATTTGGTGATTTGATCACTTGGATCAGTTTTCCATTCAAAGAAAACAAGGGTGTGAAAATGGTAAAGATAACCTAACCTAACCTATTTCAGAAGAGGTAACTAATCTAAGTTAATCCTATTCTAAAAAGAAAGCTTGATATTGTGCAGATCAACCTTGAGGTACGATGAACAAGTAAATCACCACCTTCAATAGAAACATCTTTGATGTGTTACTTATTAACTTAAATCACAATCCATTAATGAAAATTAAAAGACAATAATTCAAGTACTTAAGCCTGATCAAGATTTAATCTATAATCATTCTGTCAATTGAAAAATTAACCATGATTATTGTGTGCAATGAATCATTTGCATAAATAGAAAATGAAAATATTAATATTGAATAAAGTCAATAAAATACCTCACAGCGTCAATCAGTCATACAAGGAAACCAATATAACATATCCATACACAATGCATATACACAAAATGATATCATTCACTATAGATGACAATCTGAAGTATACAACCAGTAATTCTCAAATAAACTTGAAGAATAACAAGATATAGATCAAAAGATGACTTTCCTGTATTAAAAGAGTCTTGTACAGAAATTACAAAAGCTCTGATGAACAGACTATCCCCAGCCTTTTCTCCTGCTGATGTGTAACTCCAAAATTCCCAACCCTTAACTACAAGGAGCACTGCTCCTTAAATAGGAAATTACAAAAGAGTGCAGGTGAAAATTCCCCATAGGTAGGGATCACAAAAATTCAAATTAGACTAAGAATCCAGAAAATCGTGCCATTTCTTGGCTTACACGATTTTCATCACCCTTCAAACAAAATGATTTCTTGGGATCCATCCTCTAATTAAAAGAGATCTTCATGACATAGCAAAAACTCAATACTTAATTGCTGACTATTAGCAACAAATGGTTTGCCTTCTAGAGGATCTTCCGTGGGAACTTTTGGATTATGAACGACATCCTCAAAAATAGAGAAAGCCGTCAAGGGATCCACCTCAGAAGGAGTTGACGGAATATCAGGTTCTTTGTTGATTATAAAATCCCATATAATAGCATTATCTCGGTCAGTTGGCTCTTTCACTCGTGTCCAAAAAGATATCGAAATTAGGGTCTTTGGTAAGGGAATCCCTCTGTGCTATCTTAGACTGGGTGTTTTTCGACATGGCGACTGAAAACGTAATTTCTGACAAAATAAAAGAATTTCAAATCAATTAAAATTAAAACGACAAAGAAAACCCATTCGAAAATGTAAGGATAATAGCACACTTACCTGAAATTATTGGAAAACTGGCGCAAATCACCCTTAGCAACAAACTCGCAGTAAAAATTGGCACAGTGCAGTAATTTTGATAGTAAAAATGCTAAAAGAAAAATGGAAAAACCCTTATTTAAGATGAAATCGTGATTGTGCGATTGGAGTGGATGAACGGCTAAGATTACCCGAATCAGGATTTGGGATTGGGCCATTGGTGCTTTATTCACAAAGTTTAAAATGGTTCCCGAAAGCCGCAACCCGAAAAGTCAGGTTTGGGTTTAGGGTTTGGACACTTGCAAAACATAACAAGAAAAGTAATTCCCGAAAGAAGCAACCCTGAAGCTCGGGTTCGCGTTTTGGGATCGTAATCTAAAAGACAGACACAGGACAAATTCGTGAAAGCTGCAACCCAAAATTCCGAGTTTGGGTTTTAGAAAGAAAATAATAGTAAACATAAGCATAACCTTTTCCCGAATCCCGAAACGCGACATTGTCGGGTTTCGGGTTTCGGGAACACACAAAAGATAAAAATAAAATGGAGTCCCGAAAGCCAAAAGCTACAGTCGGGTTTCAGGATTGCATCTCCTAGAATTATTAAAAGGAAGAACCCGTAGCCCGCAACTATCGAGTTTTGGGTTTCGGGTTGACACAACCAGAAAACAAAGAAAATGAAATCTTGCAACCCGCAACTGTTGGGTTTCGAGTTTCGAGTGTGCAAACTTTCAGGTTTCGGGTTGGAATAAATGAACAACAAAACATTCAAAAATTAAGGTTTTCTCCAGACCAAAATACTTAGAAAAGAAATCGAAAGCTTGGAAAACAGGCAGACCAAAAGCATGGGTGAGGGATATTTAAGATGGATCTCAAGATTTGGTGTTTACAAAAGAACTTACCCAAATGTTTTTGCATTTATTTAGAAAAGGGGCTCATGTGCTTCAATTAAGCATGGGATCTGTTGTGGCCACAACATGCACCAAATCCACTAAATCAGCAGCAAGGGCCATGGTGTGAAATCTGTCGATGCAAAGGACATCGACCAGAGGATTGTTATTTGATCCAAAAATATGTCAGAACACCTAAGAACTTGTATTGTAGTTTTTGTAAGTCAGTTGGACACGATGATCCCAACTGTAGAGTATACGACCTAATGATAGAAAGGAAGCATGATGTTTACAGAGTTCAAGAACAAACACCGCAGCACCATGATAACGCATAGTATGATCAAGGCGCATACAGAGGCCATGGTGGATTCCGCGGAAGAGGAAGAAACACCAGACAAGGACAAGGAAGAGGAAGAGGTGAGATGATTTGTTATAACTGCGCTCAGCCTAGCCATCTTTCTGGAGACTGTACAAACGCTACTACTGCATGTAGATACTGTAAATATTTTGACCATGTTATTGAAGCATGCATGATGTTGCAAGCGAAGATGCAAGAAAGAAGAATAGAAGCACCAAACCATAATGTTCAGATGATCACAGCAAAGAAAAGAGATCCAAACGTCAATTTTATGACACGAAGTGGTACTGTGACAGGAAAAGAGAAAGAACTGGAAGCTTCATCTTCTGTAGAGCACCATGCTAAGAAAACACCTACTGATACGGTATGGATAAGAAAAGATACTGGGAAAGCACCTGCTTTCAATCTAGGAAGAAACAAGGAAGTCTTCACAGAGGCAAGGGAAAATTTCAAAGAACCAACACTTGTAAGCCTGAGAATCCTATTGCGAAGTGAAACGCCGCATATGAAGGATATGCCAACAACGTATGATCAAACAGGTACTACAGAAGAAATGGGGAGTTCTATTGCGCAATTCCTACAAAGATGTATGAATATGCTGAAGATCAAAGATGTTGTGGTGGAAATACAAAATTTGCTAAACCACTACGAGCAACATAGTTGCACAAGTAATTCTCATAGTGCAGTTCACCACATCAAAATCCATAAGAGAATAGGCTGAGAAATGAGGCTAAGTGCACAAATTGGAGATTATGAGATGGATGAGATCATCCTTGATTTAGGATTTGAAGTAAATGTCCTGACCAAGTAAACATGGGTGCACATGGGGAAACCAAAGTTTTCATGTTCACCCATACAGTTAAGATTAGTGAATCAGCAGAAGCTTATACCCTTTGGAAGTCTAGCAAATGTTCTTGTGGATATTGATGGAGTAATCACTTCAGCATACTTCAAGGTTATTGAGATCATCAATGACAGTAACCCATATCCAGCATTATTGGGTATAGAATGGGCGATGGATAACCTTGCAATCATCGACTTAAAGAAAAAACATATGATATTTGAAAGGGCAGATATCAGGGTCATCACACTCTTGGACCCATTACAAGGACCGAGATACACTGAGCCGATCAGAGAAGAATGTAGATCTCATGATCTAGATCGCATCTATAAGATGACAGCAAACCACGCCGGCTACATCAATCCTACAGCTGATGGAACACTTAGTTGGCACTGCAACAACTCTTGCTTATCCGACTCTGACATAGGATTGGAGAATTGGCAAGGCCGACTGCATGAAGTATCTACAATAAGATGCATGCAGATCACCAAATCTCTACCCTGGAATGGAACTGAGGTAATTCAAATTCCCACTTATGATGGTTCAAATAACGTCTATACATTTTTGCAAGAGTATACTATATCAATTTCAGCTGAACATCGCATACTAGAATTGGATATAGCACTCCGTGCTCCACCTTCCAGATGGTGGGCCGTGCATAAGTAGACTTTGACCACATGGGATCAGTGCAAACATATGATGCAAATTAGATTCACAGAAAAAGATGCTTTGACAATGGTAAAGTATAATGGACAAACATATACGAGGGATCACATAGAGACTTGTTCACAAGCATGGATAAACAAACCACAGACAGAATGGGTTCATCTCTTTTTGCACACACTAGAGTAGATTCCAAAGAATTGGTACACAGATGTAGAGCTTCACAAAGGAACCACATATTGATCTTGTCAAGCACTCTATTTGCAGATAAATTAATATCAAACACACAGAGCATATGAAATTTATTGTCAACCCGAGAAAGTCTTTTTATTTCAAAGGATAAGTGCACAATATATGCTTAAACACAAAACCATTAGAAGTGAATACTTTTATCTTCTATCATCCATGTTCATCCCAAGAATCTATGCAATCCCAATTGCCTTCTAATTGCTATACTATAATTCTTTTCTATTATGCATCAAGAAGAAATAATATCAGATCTAATCAACGATTGCAAGAAGGAAATCTCATTCGTATTCTAAAATAATCACTTGTCTAATCTAATCAAGCTGGAAATCATAAAGCATGAACTGAACATTACTCTAGAATTTCAAATGAAAGGAACTGAAGCAACTGTTCTAAGAAACTGAATTGTGAAATAAAAATCAATCAACACATAACAGGAAAGCGAAATTGTAAGAGCTCCTGGGATCACGTCTCAACTGTAGGATGAACACGGTAGTGTGAACAGAAATTGAAATGTGTAAAGCAACCCTGACTCAGTCGACTGTTATTCTATACCATTCACCAATCTCACAGAAATGTAATCTTTTACTGAGAAATCCACACAATAAATATTGCTGCTGCGTACAAAAGAAAGAACAAAGCATCACACAACAGGAAAGATAAAATCCTAATTTAACTCAGCAATCTCTGTGGAAGACGGGCCCAGTCTTCACACAGAGACGCTGGTCGAACAACACCCTTTTTAACTCAGAAGTAACCCCTTATATTAACAGAAGAATGAGTACACAGTTGACTTGGCTGCTAATACAAAATAAATTAATTGTTTGCTGTCCACCCCCTGGGTCGAGGCAACTTCCCATATTTATACATACAAATTGTAACATCCAATCCTATAATTGGGTAGCCATGAAGATCTCTGATCTTCAGGCGCCCCAAATAATCTAGCTGTTACAATGCGTGGCAGAACAGAAATATCCAAATATGAGAGAATTATTAATTGCCCCAGGAGTGGCGGTCCTTTCAGCTCACAGCTAAACTCGAGCAGCAACACACTTAAGATAGCAAATTCTATTACAACTTCCCTGTCACGACTGTGTCTTGGTGGATGATTCGAGCCCCAAGGAACCTTCTACAAGGAATGAACGTCCCTTCCTTCATGACTTGTTCATCTCTGATCTTCCTGCATTCTATTTGTCTCAACTACCTTCATAAATCGCATCATGTTAGCACAATTTAAGAGATGCACAGCTTTAATTATCACAATCATAAGTATTAATACAATAAAACAATAATCGGCCATACCTTGGTAATTTGGAGAATAAGATAAGGACAATAAGTCTAATTGCCAAGGTAATTGGTGTAGGACAAGGGCAGGGAAGATGATAAATGATGGTCAAAAAGGGCCAATTCTGGGCTCAACATCTCCCCCCAACTACCCTGTTGCATGTCCTCATGCAACAACCTGCATCTGAATCTTGAACTGAGCTCTGTCCAGGAGAGAGGAAGGAATGTAGGGAAATCAGGCATCTCATCTATCCTTTGAAAGGCTTCTGTGAGTAACCCAGCATCTTCCAAATTCACTGTTTCCCTTCCACTGCTACTTGCTGATATCTGGGAATGCACTTGGTGTGGTGGGAATCTTTCTGCAGTCTCCTTATGATATGCCTGGGGGAGTTGAAAAGAAAATCTCAATCTGAATCCAACTCAATGACATCTCTAGGAGGTGGAAGCACTGGTTCTTGTGCGACAGTGTCTTCCAGCGCATCTAATTTTAGCAGGAGAGTTGCTGGTTCTTGTGTAACAGCAACATCCCTTAAACCTTCTTCAGCAGCTACCTTTATTGCTTTTGGAGACACTGGTTCTTGTGTAACAGTGTCTTCTTTGTCCTTCTCCTGCTGAGACTGGATATCCTTTTCAATTTGCAGCTCTTCCTCCAAGATTTCAGTGTCACCTAAGCATGGTGTCTGTACCTGTTCATCTTCACTCCACTGTGTATCAGGAATGATATCCATTCCCAGGTTATCCTCCAACTGCAATTCAGGAGTTCTTGCTGCAGCTTCCAAGGATATTGGTTCTTGTGTAACAACATCCTGGCTTACCTCTTCATCCTTCTTTTGCTGCAGCTCCTCTTCTACGAGTTCTGTATCATGGGAGTCCTCTGGGGTTACAACCCAGAGTTCATCATTAAATTCCAGAGTATCCTCTGTCCCAGCTTCTTCTCCTGTCTGCTTGGCCGGTTGGACAATTATATTCAGGGTTGCTGGTTCTTGTGTTGCAGCATCCTGTTCCAATTTATCACTGTCCTATCTTTCCGTCTCTTCTTCTAAAATTATTGTGTCCTGGGAACATTCTGGGGTTACAGCATAAAATTCTTCACTAACCTCCAGAGTATCCTTCGGCTCCATGATCTCTGTATCGTGGGAACATTCTGGGGTCTCACTATATTCTTTTATAAGCTCCAGAGCATCCTTCATTCCCAGTTCTTCTCCCATCTGTTCTATAATCTCTATGTCGTGGGAGCATTTTGGGGTTACCATACATTCCTTATAAATCTCCAGGGCGTCCTCCACTCCAAGTTCTTCTCCCATCTGTTCTATAATTTTTGCATCATGGGAAGTGGCAGCTGCAGCAAGAATGTTTAAAAGTGCTGGTTCTTGTGTGACAGCACCTTCTTTTTCCACTGCTTTCCCTTCTGTGGCTACAGGCTGTTGTGCTGAATAAGTGCTAAGTAAAATTTTATGGCCTGCTTCCTCAAAGATTTCCCCACAGGTGGGGCAGAGTATTCGCTCATCCTTTTCTCCAGCTCCAGCAGAAGCTGATTCCTCCACTTGGTCTGCAGCCTCTATTAATGTGTACATTTTTCTTCCACCCTGCTTTCTGCAGGTTTCTTTCCAAGTTTCCAGCTCTCTTCTAAGTGCTTGGAGGTCCTCTTTCAGCATTGCATTCTCATACAAGAGTCCCTCAATTCCAGGTTCTTCCTCCACTGGCCTTTGTGGAGCATCCCTCGGTCTTGGTGTAAGGATTGGGGGCTCAACCTGTGTCTCTAAGGTTGCCCATTTTTTTCTAGCTGCCTCTGCTGCTGTGATTGATCGAGTTCGTTTCCTTCTGATTGGTGCTACTAAATCAAACTCATTGGTGGCCCTCTTCCTTTTCTGTGGCGTTTTCTTTTGTGCCTTTTCTTTTTGTGGTGTTTCTTCTTGTGGAGCTGGAATATAGGGGGGAAAAACTGAAGTTAAAGGAATATTTCCCTGCCCCCCATGCTGTTCTTCTTCAATAACAGCTCCTTCTCCTACCCACTCAGGTGAAGACTCGATTGTGACTAGCTCAATATCTTCTTCCATTGCTCTAGCTCTGTCATCTTCAGGTTCCATTGTCGCAGCATTTGATGCTACTCCAATTTCACCTTCTGCTGTCGGAGCTGCCCTGTTATCTAGGTTTTCCATGAAGGTTTCATCTACATTGTCGCCTGATGGCTCTGCTTGTGCTTCCCCTCGCTCTCCTTCAAATGCAGTGTCATCCCCCACTGGTTCTGCTTGTGCTGGGGATTCATACACCTCGAATGGCTCTGACTGTGCCCCTGGTTGTTCTTCCTCTGTGGTTTTACTAACCCCGGATGGTCCTTCCTGTGCCCCCAGTTGTTCTTCTTCTACTTCATCCCTCCCCCCAACTTCACTGGAGGAACTCCGGTCCTCCTATTGTGGTGGAACCTGTAATTGCTGCAATGGGATGACCCTCAAGGGAACAGGTTGCTGTGGTCGTGTTATAAATTGTTCCCATGTTATATTATGTTGGGAAAGGGTTCTTACGATAATTAACTTAATGAGGCCATGGTGGGTGAGAGAGGACAGTGGGTGCTTTGCAGACTGAACAAATGTTGCCATATGACGCAAGTTGTGCAATAAATAAAATGGAATATTCAACAAAATGCCATGGCGGAGATGAGAAAGCAAAGGAAGTTCAGAGTTATACACAGTTTGGTATCTACCTTCGCAGGTAATGTATTTCTTGAGGAATACAGCAACCTGGTCCCATGGCTGCGGCAGTGAATTCAGTGCAATCCCTCTCCTGGATGCTTCAACTTGCTCCCCTGGAAGTAAAAATTCTTCTCGTGCAACCGTTGCAGGGACTCGACGGTTAAACCAAGGTTTTCCCACCATCGGGATAGCTGTAACCTCGGATATAATGACCTCAGAGACATCTATACACAGCCCCCACACCGTGGAGTGCATTTTAGTAAGATTCAAGGCAAATTGCAGGGCTGCGTCCCGATCGAATCCGTCCAATCGCTCAAAGAACTCGACCCAGCCAGCAGCTTGAAAAATGGCCAGAACTTGCAGATTCCGTCTGAGTTCCCGGGTATTGAAAGGTTCATGGCGAACTGGAATGCCCATGGTCCTGGCTGCAAGATGAGACTGCTATTCGACAGATTACAGGATCCCAGAATGGAAGTTGCCGCACAGAGAATGCACGAATCGTTGAGCGGAGACGTTGAGCGAATGAGCTAATTCAGAAAGTTGAGCACAGAGAAGCGTTTAAAATTTCCATGCCAAATTGGGGAAGGTGGCAGTTATTAGTATTACGTCGTACGAGGGAAAGGTTTAATCAGGTATAAATGGTGGTACGAGTGAAGGTACGTCCAATATCATTTAAATGATATCAATTCTTAATCACGTGATAAATGAAAGCCATACCTCATAAAACTGTGCGTCGGAAGGCTGCGGAAACTGGTGGAGCATGCAGTTGATGACGTCACGAAGCCGAACGCGTGCACAGTCAGACGTGGGATCATGATGACTCGGATAAGGCACTAATTTCCTTCGCTGGTAAAACACAAGCCATCGCGTCCTCGGGGTTGAAATGATGAGTTCGCCGGCATGACTGGGATGAATCAGCATCATGATTAGCAGATTGCAATGATTCTTCTGTTAACACGGGAGTTACCACTGCAAGTTTCCAAAGAAATGATAGCGCGGCCGATGAAAAAGCTATTGCAGCTGGCGGGAAAGAAGTTGTAGCCACCGGAAACAAATTCACGGCAGCCGGAAAAAAAAAAGAATTTACGATATCAGGGAAAATTTCGGCTGTCACGAAAAAGTTTTACGGCGGCGGAAAAAAAACATACAGCTGGCGAGAAAATTTTTACGATTATGGAAAATATGTTGCAGCGCTGGAAAGAAGTGGCAGCTGCAGGGAAATGATGTGGCAGTGACTGGTCAATGAGGTGGTAGCTGCTGGTGAATGAGGTGGCGGCTGCGGGAAAAAGATGTTGCAGCTTTCGATGTTGCAGCCGCCGAAGTTGCAGCCACTGAAGTTGCAGCTGCCGAAGTTGCAGCTGCCGGATTTGCAGTTGTCGGAAAAGATTGACAGCTGACGGAAAAAGGGCATTTCGGCTACCGAGAAATGAAATGGTCGTCGCTGGTAAATGAAGTGGCAGCGGCTGGGAAATGGAGTGGCAGCTGCGGAAAATGAGATGGCAACCATGGGGAAGATGAGGTGGCAGCCGCGAAAACTAGAGTTGCAGCTGCCGATGTTGCAGCCGCTAATGTTGCAGCCACCGATGTTGCAGCCGCCGATTTTGCAGCTGCCGAAGTTGCAGCTATCGGAAAAGATTGACGGTTGATGGAAAAAGGGCATTACGGCTACCGGGAAAAGGAGAATGTGGTCGGCGGAAAAGGATATACAGCTGCCGAAAAATATGTTGCAGCTGCCGGAAAATATGTTACAGCTGCCGGAAAATATGTTGCAGCTGTCAAATTTTTTTTTTTTTTTTTTTTTTTTTAAAAGCAAGGACGGCACAGGGAGATTTTCATTAACGGGCCCAAACTGGTCGTTCTCCTAGCGCTTCCCTGAAATTTTTTTTTGAAAGACAACAGCAAGCAAAGAGATCAAATGCAAAAAAAAAAAAAAAAAGAAAACAACAACTATACGCTACAGCAAGAAATTATTTATGTACAGCAAATACAATTTTCGGTTTAAGGTTTGGCAAAGGTAGAGAAAAGTTCCTGCTCTGGTGCCATTTGATAGTCTGGATCAGCAGCAATCTGTGAAATGAATGCGTCTTTCGAAATGGGCTTCCGATACAGTCGCAGTCTGTGGCCATTAGCAAGTAATGGTATACAGTTTTCATCAATGGTAACCAGGCGAACAGTGCCGTTGTCAAATACCCTGTCAACCAAATATGGACCCAGCCATCTTGTGCGTAATTTTCCTTTAAAATCCTTCTTGAATCTGGAGTCGTATAATAGTGCCCAGTCTCCTTCACGGAAGATTTTCTTTTTGATGAATCGGTCATGCCAATTAGATCTCTGTTGCTAAAGCAGCACAGTCTGGTATACTGCAGCTAACCGTTTCTCATCCAATTCATTTAATTGATTCAATCTTCTTTTCTGGGCTTCTGTTACATCCAGGTTCATTTCAATGGCTGTTTTCAGGGTCTTGATCTCAAATTCAATTGGAAAGATGGCACTCTTTCCATATACCAGATCATAGGGAGAAAAGCCCGTGGTGTTGCGCCAAGTCGTGCGATATGCCCACAGTGCTTCTGGAAGCCTGTCAGCCCAATCCCTTCGATGGCTTTTAATTGTTTTAGTAAGGATTTCTTCGATAACTTTATTAGTGATTTCCACCTTACCATTGGCCTGGGGATGATAAGGTGAAGTTATCTTGTGCTGCACATGATACTTCCGGAGCAAGGATTCAAATTGGTGTGAAATAAATTGTGGTCCCCCATCAGTAACTACTTCCTTTGGTACCCCCAAAACGGGTAAAAACTTCACTGTACAGAAAATCAATCACCGCCTGGTCATTTGCCTTAGCCAAAGCTACAGCTTCTACCCACTTGGTCATGTAATCTATACACACCAAAATGTAAACCTTCTGTTTGGAAGGAGGGTTGATAGGACCAACAAAGTCCAATGCCTATCTATCAAACGGTTCTAGTACCACCTGGGGCTGTAAAGGCATCTGATCTGTCTTATTAGGTTGGCCCATCCTTTGGCAGCTGTCACAGGACTGAACATATCTTTTAGCATCTCTGAATAGTGTCGGCCAATAATAGCCCATCCGCAACGCCTTATGCCCTGTTCTTTTGTCTGCAAAGTGTCCTCCGCAAGGTTCATCATGACAGGCCTTTAGTATATGAAAGATCTCATCTTCCCTTACACATCTTCTAATCTCAAGATCAGGTCCTGTGTAAAAGAGATGGCCTTTGAGCCAACAATACCTGGCACTTTGCTGAATAATTTTTCTTTTCTCTCGTTTAGACATATGTGGCGGAAGCTTCCCTGCAACCAAATAATTAGCAACGTCTGCATACCAGTGTGAATGAGCTGAGAGTGCGAATAAATGTTCATCCGGGAAAGCATCCTCAACAGGTGAACTGTCATCACTGTTAGTAAATCGTGATAAAAAATCAGCAACAACATTTTCTTTTCCAGGTTTATCTATAATAGTAATATCAAATTCCTGCAATAATAAAAGCCACCTAGTTACTCTGGCATTAGTGACAGGTTTGTTCATTAAATACTTAATGGCAGAGTGGTTAGTATGCACAAATGTAGGATACCCAGTAATGTAATGCCGGAACTTATTAATAGAATAAACAATAGCAAGGAATTCTTTTTCAGTAACAGTATAGTTTAGTTCAGCAGGGGCTAAGTTTTTACTAACATAATAAATAGCATAAGGTACTTGACCATCCTGCTGTCCTAGTACTGCTCCGATGGCAGTATCAGAAGCATCTAAAGAAATGTGGAAAGGTATGGTCCAATTAGGTCCCCTTAAAATAAGGGCTGTGGACAGTTTCTCTTTAAGCTTATCAAATGTTGTCTGGCATGTTGTACTCCACACAAACTGTGCGTCCTTCATTAACAATGAAAACAAAGGAGAAGCAAGTTTGGAGAAGTTTTCTATGAATCTCCTGTAATATCCAGCATGTCCCAGAAAACTTCGCACCTCTCTCTGAGTTGAAGGAGTTGGTATAATTTTTATCACCTTAATTTTTGAAGGATCCACTTGAATACCATCAGTAGAGATGAAATGTCCTAATACCACCCCCTCACTCATCATCATGTGGCATTTTTCAGTGCTTAGTGAGAGGCGAGCCTGTTCATAGCGAGTTAAAACTTTCTTTAAATTTTCCAGTGCTTCCTCAAAATCCTTGCCATAGGGAGTAAAATCATCCATAAAAACTTCCATGCTATCATTAACCAATTCAGAAAATATACCAATCACAGCTCTTTGGAACGTTGCAGGTGCATTGCACAAGCCAAAGGGAAGCACCCTGTAGGTGAATGTTCCCCAAGGGCAAGTGAAGGTGGTCTTATCCTGATCCTCTGGAGCAATCTGGATTTGATTATACCCACTGAACCCATCCAGGAAGGAGAAGAACTTCTTCCCTGATAGGGTATCAAGTACCAGGTCAATAAAGGGCAGAGGAAAATGATCCTTTTGTGTAGCTTTGTTCAACTCCCTATAATCGACACAGACTCTCCATTTACCATTTTTCTTGGGCACAATTACAAGTGGGGAAACCCACTCACTATCTGAAATAGGATAGATAAATACTGCTTCCAAGAGTTTCTGGATTTCCTCCTTCACTATATCCCTCAAATTGGGGTTCATGCGTCGTTGGGGTTGACATACAGGCCGGGAGTCATTTTTAATATAAATATGATGAGTGCACAGACTGGAAGGAATACCCTTCATGTCTGTATACTCCCAGGCGAATGCCCCCTTACGTTCCTTCAAGAGATTGGTTAGGCGCATCTGTTCTTCTGAGGAGAGACCAGGGTTGATGTTCAAAGTTCTTCCAGGCTCTACCTCAATAGGAATGCTTCTCGAGTTTTTCAAAACTGGGATTATGTTTGTGTCATTGACTAGTGCTTCCTCCGTAAGCTGTTCTTGTTCTTCCTTACCGAGGGTACTGTTCAGGAGTTGATAAACTTCCTTATCTACTGAAGCAGGTTTGCTAATGAAATTATTAATGGCATCGTCTTCTGTTTCGTTTTTGAAGGTTAGTGCCTTCCCTATTGTTAGTAATGGCTGAACATCTTCCTCCCCTTCCTGTTCTATCCAAAGGGAAGTTTCAGTTTCTAGACTCGGCCGTGCTGGAGGGTACAGGGTGAGGTTTTTGGTTTCCATACCATCAGATATAGTCATAGATCCTGATCGACAGCTGATGCAAGCATCAGCTGTAGCCAACCAAGGCCTCCCCAAGATCAATGGGTGTCCCCCCAGCTGTGATTTTGGTTGTAATACCAGAAAGTCGGCAGGATATTCCCATGAGTCTACTGAAATGACAAGGTCGTCCAAAATCCCTTCGGGTCTGATGGTGGATCTGTCTACCAATTCTAAGATGGTAGGGGTCGATCTAATATTGGTAAATCTGAGCTTCTTTACAGTCTCCATTGTTATAACATTGATCGCAGCTCCTAAATCTACTAGTACGTTGGGTATCTGCGTTTCTCCTATGTGTACAGTGACAGTAGGATTGCCGGGATCCTCATACTTGGTTATAGGGGTTTTTCCAGTCATTAAAGCAGATAAATTCCCTATGACATGAACAGTAGGAGGATCTCTGGGTTTCCTTCCCGGTCTTTTAGTGCACAGGTCCCGAACAGTTCTAGCATAAATAGGTACATCTTGAAGAGCTTGTAAAAGGGGAATCTTAACATAAAGTTTCTTCAATTCTCCTAAGAGATTGAACTGAGGTTGCCCCCCTATTTTTGGCAGCATCAGTCTCTCAGGATATGGTGGTTGCCTTACCAACTGGGTAGGCTGCGTATTATCCGAATTATCGTTTAATGTTTCAGCCGTCCCATCTGAGGGATGCTCAGCACCTTCAGTGATAGGAACCGGATCAAATGGATGCTGGGAACTCTCTTCTCTGTCATACACAGATGATGGAATATTTTCTGAAATTACACGTTCTACTATCTTCCCAGACCGTAAGCGGATATCATTACAAGGTACAGAGGAAAGAGAGTAGGCCGGCATATTGAGAGCTTCCAATTGATGGACTGCTTTATTATTTGGGTTAGGGTTAGGTTGGGCAGGCAGCTGAGGCCGTATTGGTATGTTAGGAACAGGATTATTTTGCAGCTGCAGCTGCGACTGCTGAGGTGGGTATTGAGGATATTGATGAAATTGAGGATATGGAGGATACGGTAACTGTTGAGGTGGAGGTGGTTGAGGAAACTGGTTCCCAGGATGGAAGTTCCTCCATCCAGGAGACCATGAAGTAGGTTGATGTGGTGGCTGTGTCCAAGGACTCCATGAATTATAACCTTGCATCGCAGGTTGAGGGGAATTCCACTGAGCATAATTTGAAGGGAATTGTGTATTCACATTTTGCATATTAGTATTCCAATTATTCAAATTATTCAAAAATGGAAATGAATCGGGAGACATACCTTGATTTCGGGGCTGCCAGGGTTTCTTCTGTGCAATGAAGTAGGCTGAATCCACCTCTGGAGTTGATGCCTGCAGAACAGCCTTCACTTGGGGCAATGTGGGACATTCTTTCATATCATGGTTTAGATCGCACAGTTGACACACTTGTATTTTGTCAAGAGGGCATTATTTCAGTGGATGAGTCTTTCTACATCGGGGACAAAACACACCTAGTGTGAGATCCTCCACTGCCTGTCTTTGCTTGGCCTTCAAGACATCAATCTCTGAAGAGATAGAGCTCATCATTTCTGTTTTAAAATTTTCAAGAAGATTGCCTATCTCCGCACGTGTAGCTCCCCCATTGGATGACTTCTGAGTTCTGTCGAAGACATCACGTTCCATCTTATCTCGTTTATTCTGCTTGTTATGCCTAGAAGATCCCCTGGAGTATCTCTTACATAATTCCACAATTGTCTCAAAGGGTTCTTTAGAGATATCTCCCTTTCCTAATAAATTTAGCATGTCTAAACAATCGTCCCTGATCCCTCGAAGCAGGATTATCTTAAGCACATCTAGTCCCATGTTCGTCTGCCCAGCTCTCTGCACATTGTACAGCAACCTCTCTACAAAATCCTCCAAACTTTCATCCTCCTTCTGTACCATCTTGAATAACTCCTCCCTTTTGTCCCTGGTGTTGCAATATTCTTGATATTTTTCTAGGAACACTTGCTTCATCTTATTCCAATTAGCAACAGTTCCTCCCCCAAGGCTCATGAACCATCGTAATGCATTGTCCTTCAGGGTGGCAGGAAAAAGCTTCAACTTTTGGGCATCTGTGACATAATCATAGCTGCGACAGAGGATATCGAATTCAAAAAGGAATTCGTCTGGATCTTCTGCCGCCCTGCCATGGAAGCGAGGCAACACCGACGGTGAGATGTTTTTCATAGGAGCTGTCCCCTCTAGCTGCTGTATTGGGAATTGCAATGTAGCCATAGTTTCTTCTGGCGGGGAATCATCTTCATGATGGTATTGTACCACTGCTTCTTCCTCTTTGTTCTCATGTCTGTTATTCATCCTTTCTTTTGTATCCTCTCCTTCGTTTGTTCCTTTGTTCCTTACCTCAGTTGTAACAGCTGCGTATTCTTCAGTTGTAACAGCTGCGTATTCTTCAGTTGTAACAGCTGCGTATTCTTCAGTTGTAACAGCTGCGTTTTCTTCAATTGTAACAGCTGCGTCAGCCGTTCCTTCTTTAGCAGGGGTATATGCAGGAATCACAGCTGCTCCTGTATCTTCTACTGTAGATCCTGATGCTGGCGCTCCAGGATCAGCAGGGCCTCTTTTGATAGGAGTCTCCCGTTGACGAGATCTGATAGCTGAATCAGTTTTGTCAACAAGGTCATCGATGAATGTTCTTCTACCCAGCGGTGGACCTCGACCACGACCCGAACCACCTACACTGTTAGTAATTTGTGGGGTTTTGGGGGTTGGGGGGTGATCGCGTTTTACCCTCCTCGTATTCATGCGAAGCAGATCATTTCAAAAACAAACAAAAAGACTGTCTAAAAGCAATTATCAGATGCAACTAATGACTAGTGTTTAATTTTCATCCTTCCCTGGCAACGGCGCCAAAATGTCAAGCACTCTATTTGCAGATAAATTAATATCAAACACACAGAGCATATGAAATTTATTGTCAACCCGAGAAAGTCTTTTTATTTCAAAGGATAAGTGCACAATATATGCTTAAACACAAAACCATTAGAAGTGAATACTTTTATCTTCTATCATCCATGTTCATCCCAAGAATCTATGCAATCCCAATTGCCTTCTAATTGCTATACTATAATTCTTTTCTATTATGCATCAAGAAGAAATAATATCAGATCTAATCAACGATTGCAAGAAGGAAATCTCATTCGTATTCTAAAATAATCACTTGTCTAATCTAATCAAGTTGGAAATCATAAAGCATGAACTGAACATTACTCTAGAATTTCAAATGAAAGGAACTGAAGCAACTGTTCTAAGAAACTGAATTGTGAAATAAAAATCAATCAACACATAACAGGAAAGCGAAATTGTAAGAGCTCCTGGGATCACGTCTCAATTGTAGGATGAACACGGTAGTGTGAACAGAAATTGAAATGTGTAAAGCAACCCTGACTCAGTCGACTGTTATTCTATACCATTCACCAATCTCACAGAAATGTAATCTTTTACTGAGAAATCCACACAATAAATATTGTTGCTGCGTACAAAAGAAAGAACAAAGCATCACACAACAGGAAAGATAAAATCCTAATTTAACTCAGCAATCTCTGTGGAAGACGGGCCCAGTCTTCACACAGAGACGCTGGTCGAACAACACCCTTTTTAACTCAGAAGTAACCCCTTATATTAACAGAAGAATGAGTACACAGTTGGCTTGGCTGCTAATACAAAATAAATTAATTGTTTGCTGTCCACCCCCTGGGTCGAGGCAACTTCCCATATTTATACATACAAATTGTAACATCCAATCCTATAATTGGGCAGCCATGAAGATCTCTGATCTTCAGGTGCCCCAAATAATCTAGCTGTTACAATGCGTGGCAGAACAGAAATATCCAAATATGAGAGAATTATTAATTGCCCCAGGAGTGGCGGTCCTTTCAGCTCACAGCTAAACTCGAGCAGCAACACACTTAAGATAGCAAATTCTGTTACAACTGCCCTGTCACGACTATGTCTTGGTGGATGATTCGAGCCCCAAGGAACCTTCTACAAGGAATGAATGTCCCTTCCTTCATGACTTGTTCAGCTCCGATCTTCCTGCATTCTATTTGTCTCAACTACCTTCATAAATCGCATCATGTTAGCACAATTTAAGAGATGCACAACTTTAATTATCACAATCATAAGTATTAATACAATAAAACAATAATCGGCCATACCTTGGTAATTTGGAGAATAAGATAAGGACAATAAGTCTAATTGCCAAGGTAATTGGTGTAGGACAAGGGCAGGGAAGATGATAAATGATGGTCAAAAAGAGCCAATTCTGGGCTCAACAGATCTATTTTAATTGTGAACTTCGAGAGAACTTTCAGTTTTGAAGATGATTATATAAGCATAAATGAGACTCTGCGGGTTATTAAAGAAAGGATATTCAGAGAAAAATGCCCAAGTACAAATGAGGCATTAGAGGTCATCAAAGACAAGATAATGGAAGACGTAAAGGTACCTATGAACCTACAACCAGAATGGGAAGGAATGATAGAACATGCCCTTGAGTGTTATAACCTCGTTGAAGATGAAGAAGATGCAGAGGAAAGTGATGAGGAGGATCCGCGTAGTTTTAATATACCTGAGTCAGAAGGAGCGCGTGATGTAGAGGGAAATCCATTAGAAATTCTAGACATGAGCAGCCCTGTCAAGATGAAAAAATTTAACATTGGCACAAGCGAAGAGCCAAAGTTTGCATCTATTGGAGACTACTGGGATGATGAAACAGTTGCACAAATTGCAGAACTTCTACATGAATATCACGATGTATTCCCAACAAAGTTTGTTTAAAGGAAAGGCGTTTTGGGGGACTTGGGAATGATGAAGATACCTCTCAAGCCAAGCATGAAGCCCATCAAACAGAGGCCTTATAGAATGAATCCTAGATCTAAAGAAAGATTCGAGGCAGAACTCGACAAAATGCTTGATGCAGGGATCATTGAACTAGTGGAAGAATAAGAGTTTTGGTAGAATTTTTCCCTACGGATAAGTCAAAATTCTCTTAAATTAAAGCAGATTTCTAACTGACTCTAAGATAAGACAAAACTAAACAAATGCTACCTTGAATTTCCTGAACTAAATTTCACAACAAGATTACATGCATTCAGAAGAGATGAAAGACATAACTCACCTTTCAATTCGATGTTTGTCCCACTTCTAACTCTCAATCTCAAAGCTCCAATATAGAACCTGTTGAAACCCAACAAGGAACAAGCATACAATCTTCCAAATACCTTGAAGTAAAGATTAAATTCAAATCTGAACTAGATACATTCCATGTCAGAAACTTATACTATACACATGAAATGGGAAAAACAAGACAAGTTATTTTTATTACAAACTTGAAGAATGCTTACAAAGGTTGCTTGATGTCCAAGCCAATCCTCTAGCTCCAAGTGCTTCCTCCTCTAGCTATCTCCACAAAGTTGCAAGATCATAAGTTTGGTATCTCCAAGAGTCCTCCCCTTTTCTCATGGAATGCCTCTCTCTTATAATGTGTGGTAGGGTTAACCAACAAGAGAGAAGGGTGGATCTTGGGAGAGTTACGTGGATCAGGCCTACTAATCATAGAAAGTGAGTTAGGATCGAATCAGGGACCCTAATCCTCAAAAAACTCTCGAAAATCAAAATCCCATAAGCCATGGCAAAAAGGATAAAAAAAGTGTACTGTGCCTCCAGAACAGAGCATAACGTGGTACTACCGCATAGCAGGATAAAAGCATAGCACGGTAGTACGGACTACCACACACCTAATATGGAGCAAGGCATGGTAGTTAGGGTAAATGAAGTCTCAGCTAGGTTGAATCTTGACAGGGTGGATTTTCCTTCAAGGATCACTCATCATTTTTCCCTTCTGGATGTTTTAAGCAGTAGGGGAAGTGTCGTCAACTCTTTTTGTGGTGAAGATGCGACACTGTGGAATATGGAGGTATAACAGATACCCCCTAAAGTGTGAGTTCAGAAGGGACTGATGGCCGAAAGAATTTACAAATATTGTGCAGAGATAGCATCGAGGAGAGCAACAAGGAGCTGAAAAAGAAACAAGATGTTAGATATACCACCGAGGCGGGCATCCCCATGCTCGGAAACAAATGACTCAAAGCATGGCTGCCGACCAATACATTGCAGATCCAAGAGTATTGAGATGATATAGACTGTGGACAAATCATGGCTACTATGAACAAGCGTAGATCCATAACAGTAATGACACAATCACAACCAATACAAAAAGTGGATCTGTGTGACAATACAAAGGATATCTCCAACGCAACCTGGACGCAATCAAGATACAAAGGTGCACCCAGGGTCTTCTACCCGATCGCGAATGATACGAATCTAACCATGTGATTTCAAAGTGTTGAAGTCGAACATGGTAGAAACCATTTGATTACCAGTCAATGATGTGAACCGTTAACAAATGCGAGGTGAATCACCAATGATGACGATGATCCCCAAGGTATCTGAAGTACATCTCAAGGAAATGCGAATAGATGAGTTGATGTCGAGAATTCGAGAGATTGTTCGATCAGAGGTCAGTGATGTAAACCTACTGTCGAACATGAGGAAACCTGCCATTGAGGCATGCAGGTACCAAGGTACAACTGGTTGATCTCTAAGTCCAATTCCCGGATAGTGATTTGGCATCGACGGGAATAGACTCGTCGAAGGTGGGCCATAATGATTCCCACATCATCGACATGAAATCAGAGCGAACGATAGTATAAGATGATGAAACAATGGACTATGTACTGACACAGCGGAGGCCTGACACAATGAACGACTCTGACAATGCAACCCTTTGAACATATAATGGCATGTAACAGGACTTGGAAGCAGGGATTATTGATAGTAGAGGATAGACACCGAATGAGTAGGCTCGTGGCTAGAGAGACGACTCAGGATGATGACCATAACTCAGTGAAAAATAGATACCCAGTATAGACAAGCGACAGACACATGCCATGTTCAAAGGTAACGACTGACAAGCTACCAAAAAAAACTTGACTTGTTCCCCATATTCCCCCAACATGATAGACGAGTACCTCTTTGTTGTTTTACGAGCTTGAAGAGGATAATAGATGCTCAGTATAACTCATCTCATAGATGAGTCCAATCTCACATGTTTTACGAACCTGAGAGAGGAGGGGTTCGTCCCAAAGTGGGTCCTTCGATGTTAAATTTTAACAAGTCCAAGGAAGGAAAACTCGGTAGTTTTTCAAATTTAGAGAGCCTAAAAAACTCAAAGGAGGCTCGACAGTGTACTTTTTCGTAAATTTAGTCCCTCGATCCCGAAAAAGTGTAAAACAATTCCCGAGAGAACTCTCCCAGCCAAAATTGACTGAGGTATACCTTTCTCGTAAATAGTCTAGACGGGCCGAAAAAGGGGTAACCTATCACCGAATACACGACCTTTCAAATACTTTTACAAGTGTGAAAGAGTCAAGATCACTTGGCAATCTTTTCAATTTTAGGGAGTCTGAAAAGAGCTTAACTATGGACTCCAATGGTCTTTTTCGTAATTTTTAATTATTCTGGTCCGAAAAGAGAATAAAATACAACCAGGATAATATTTTCCTCATCATTTAATGAGCATGAGTAAAGCTGACCGAACTCGACACCGTTTATTTGAGTTTGACAAGCACAATATGGGTGTAAAAGCGCTTGGAATCTTTTTCAAGTTTTAATCCAGAGCACGAAAAAGATAAAGTAGGCTCAAAATGAAGGTCAAACAATAAATGAACGCCAGTGTGAAAATAACGTCTTTAAAGGAGATCCTGTCAATAAGTGCTCATAAAACCAGATATTACTAATGTTAAATGGGTTTTATTTTAACTAGATAAAATAATGAGTAAAAAATGAGTGAAAAAAGCTATATAAAGGATGGGTAAAAATAGAAAGTTACCATTTCACTTGTGCATTTACCAAAAGAGGAGATTTTACCCATTTGAGGAGCAAAACTTCAAGAGTCCATATCTGGAGATTTGGGGCACCATTTCAACAATCGTCTGCGTCAGGTAAGAGCTTTTAAGCCTCTCTTTCATTTCATGTATGAATAACTTGTTTTCAGTAGGGAAAAGCAATTTTTTGGGCAAGCCCTATTGGGCAAAAATCGCCCTTCACATTACCGTGCGGGGGCCATATCGGGAAGTGCGGTACTGTGTAAGAGTACCGCGCTGTGAGGTTAAATATAGGTGCGATACTATGCAGTACCGCGCGGTCCAATTTTACCCAGGCGCGATAGGAGCAAAAATTAAGATGAAAAAATCATTTTTCCTTAAATTTTTAACTGAGATCAAGTTGTTAAATAATTACTGAATGTTTCCCATGACCTTTTGTAGGTGTTTGAAACTTGTTTGGAGAAAAATGGTCCATTGGAAAGAAAGAGAACATGAAGCGGATGATTTGGAGGCTGAAAATGATGAAGATACTTTGACTGCACTGCGGGAATGTGGTATGTTAAAATTCTTCAAGACCAAGGGAATTCGTAAGCAGGCAAAGCTTCTTACCCACATTATTCAAATGTGGGACCCCGATATTCAGGCTTTCCAAGTAGGAGAACACATCCTCGAAATTCAACTCGAGGACATTTATTTTCTCACAGGCCTCTCAAAAAGAGGAGCTCGGGTGAATTTTACTAGATACCTAGCCTCGGAGACGAGCATAGATGCTTTGATTGCTCGTTACTGTCGTCAGGGTTCGGGAAAGAAAAGTGGCAAGGTGGTCATCAAAGACATTATAGAACTTCCAATAAAGACCGTATTGTTCACCATCACACGTGCAGCAGGAAGTATGGGTCCCCATCAGGCGTCCCGTACACAGATGAATCTTGTAGTGGACTGTATGGCGGGAATGGTATTCAACTGGTGTGAGATGGGGTTGACCAATCTCAAAGAGAAAGTGAACAAGTGTAGGCTCAGAGAGAATTCCCAATTTGGTTATGGGAGCATCCTAGTCACCTTCTTTTTGGTGAGGATGCCATTGTTGTGCCCACAGATAGCTATGCCCCCCCGTCCACCTACCGAGCCATGGATGGCTCGATGGAGTGATTATGTAGGACGTCTTGGGGGACCTTAGCGTTTGGCTTGTGGTGAGGATTTCTTCTCATGACTCGAAGAATAGATAGTGATGATCGATGACTACCCCTATGCGGGGGTGGACTTCCGTGAGGACATCGACTTGGCACTGCCGGAAGATGAGGATTGGGACAACTCAAGTATGACCTTCATGTACATATTTTTCTTTTTTGAATAAATGATTTTTATTTCTTTTTAGAATGTGTAAAAGACCTTAATGTATGTATGTATGTATGCATGTGGCAGATCGTGGTCCATGGAGACCAGCTGGGTACTTGCCACTACGTCGAGGTGATGTTGATAGCCAAGCTTCTTGAGGCGAGGAAGAAGATGAAGGTGAAGCGGGAGGGGTCCAAGAAATAGAGAGGAATTTGCAAGGTTTGAATCACGGTATTCTTGCTATGAGGGTGGATGACATCCCTTTGCATCTCCAGTGGCATACTGTAGGTGTGCCTAGGCGTATTGGCTGACTCCTTCGTAGGGTGGCTCGAGCTGTAGTGTGTTATCACCAACAGCATGAGGAATCTTATGAGGGACATGATAGATCTCCTAGATCTCCCTAGATGGCAGCTTTTATCTTTTTGCGGCATGTATACGATATGTAGGCTTTGAGAGCCAAATTTTTGTATGGGATTTGGTCCCAAATTTTGTCTTTAAAACACAAACTATATGTATTTGGAAAAACACTTTTATATGCAGTGATTTGGACCTATTTTTATGATCTATTTATTTACAATGACTTGTGTGTTTTATTTTTTTTTGTGATATGTTTTTATGTATGAGCAAGATGCCAATCCAACATGTAATTAGCTAATGAATCAGCTATACAATTGAATTCTCTTGGTACGTGTTGATATGAAATAAAATTAAAAGATCGTTCCAAGAGGCGTACCCTCCGAAATAAATGAAGTAGGATAGGATTGCGAACTGTGTAAACACAATTCAGATGAGAAACCACGAGTTGGGAGTCTAAAAAGATTGATAGGGAGTCAATTCCGAGTGAAGAAACCTCCGTCAAGAGTCCGATGACTGCATGGTACTCTGCGATATTGTTGTTTGCAAGACCCAAACAATTGGCTCCTGAAGATATCAACTCGCCAGTGCGAGAATGGATCACCCATGCTGTGGAAGCGAGATTCTAGGTATGCCGGCTTGCACCGTCGGCGAATCCAAAGTAGGCAGACATCTGCGCATAAAATCACGAGTCAAAGTAAGAATGGATACATGAGGTCCATGCGCACACCAAAAAATGAGAAAAAATAAGCTAAGTACATTATGTACAAACAGTAACCCACGTAGGGCAACCTTACGCATAGAAGCGTTTGAGGTATAGCCCATTACGGGGCCATGCCAATGGTGTGCCATCACAATCGATGAGTTCATAGGCTCCTTTCTCCAAGACATGTTTTACAACAAAGGGGCCGTACCACATAGATTCTAGTTTTCCTTTTCCGAGTTTATCATGCATTTGATCATATGTGAGTACGAGGTCACCTTCATTGAAAATCTGAGGTTGAACGGATTTGTCATATTGAGCTTTGACGCATTTTTTATGAGCTTCGTTGGCTAAAGCAGCGTCGCGGCGGGTTTCATCTAGCTTGGCTAGGTATAGAAACTGTTCCTCTTCAGAAGTGGTGTGGGGGAGTAGCTCTATGGTTATATTAAGTGATGGAATTTCACATTCAATAGGTAAAATGGCTTCTAGGCCATACACCATTTGGAATGGTGTAAACCCAGTAGCACTTTTTACTGAGGTTCGGTATGCCCATAGTGCTGAAAATAGAGCTGAGTGCCAGTTGGATTTCTGAGTACCCACAATACGTTGAATCATTCGTTTCAGGACTTTGTTAATGGCTTCAACTTGGCCATTGGCTTGTGGGTAGTACGTGGTTGAGTTTTCATGGTGAAAACCCAACTTGGCACTTAGTTCCTCGATCATATGGTTCCTGAAGTGGGAGCCATGATCGATCATAATGGATTGTGGGACACCAAATCTAGCTATAATGTGATTGAATATGAATTGTGTTGCTGTTTTGCCGTCCTCAGCATAAGTAGGCATCGCTTCAGCCCATTTTGTGAAATAGTCGACAGCTACTATAACATAGCTATGCCCCCCGGCTGAAGTGGGATGACAGTGCATAAAATATATGCCCCATTTAGAAAAAGGGCCGATGGCAATAACAGGATGGAGTGGAGCAGGGTGCGAGCGTGTTTTACTATGAAAGAATTGACATGGTGGACACTTCTTGACTGTTTCGATGAGGTCTTTGAAAATTAAGGGCCAGAACTATTCTGCTCGCAGTATTTTCTGGGCCAAAGCCATCCCAGAGAGATGACCACCACATGCTCTAGCATGGCAGTCTTTAAGAACGCGTTCCGCCTCATCTAGGGTCAAACAACGTCGAAGAATGGTGTCGACACCACGTCGATAAAGAGTATCATTGACTATGAGGTAGCATTTGGCGTGATGTCAGATGCGTCTATGTTTATCGTGAGTGAGGTCGGGGTGGAAGCGTTGGGTTTGGAGATACAATAGAATATCTCCATACCATGGATCAGACATGCTAATGAGGAACAACGATTCATCAGGAAGAGAATCGATGGGCTCAGATTGCTCAGTAGCACGGGGCAAGTTACAAATCAACTTGGCAAAGACTAAAGACTTCTTGGACTTGGCTTTAAAAAATTCCAAGTCAAACTCTTGAAGGATGACGATCCAACGAGAATATTTTCCCCCAAGCACTTGACGCGTGAGGATATAATACACTGGATTGAAATCGGCTATGACAGTGGTCCGGCGGAGTAGAATGTAATTGCGGAATCTCTGGACAGCAAAAACTATTGCCAGAGCCAGTTTTTCAACATGTGAATAATGAGTTTCAGAGTCGAGAAGACTCTTAATAAGATAGTATACCACATGTTCTATGTCGTTGTGGTCTTCCTGGACTAGCACCATACCGATGGTGGAAGTCGAAGCTGCGAGATAAAGAATGTAATCCCATGTGTAATTGGGGGGTTGGATCACATGATCTTTGGTTAAGGCTGCCTTTAGATTATCAAAGGAGCGTTGGGCTTCGTCATCCCAGATAAAGGGAACGTTCTTCTTGAGAAGCCTCATATAGCCTTTTGTTATCTCGGAAAGATTACATATGAAACAGCGTAGAAAGTTTGCATGCCCTTGCAAACTTTGAAGTTCTGGAATGTTTGTGGGGGAAGGCAGGGCTAAGATAGCTTCTACCTTCGCAGGATCTAAGCGTATCCCACTTTTGGAGATTATGAATCCCAAAATTTTTCCAGCTTCTATGCAAAAGATGCACTTATGTGGATTCAAATGTATATTGTAGCGACGGCACCTTTCGAAAATGGCACTTAAGTGGTCAGCATGGTCTTCCCGGGTCTGAGAGTGAGCGGGAAGATCATCAAGATATCGTTCTACAATATGTTTGATGGCGTGAAATGCGTATGACATCGCCCGTTGGAAAGTTGCCCCGGAAATTTTAAGGCCAAAAGGTAACTTTTGATATGCAAAAATCCCCCAAGGGCAGATAAAGGTTGTTTTGTGCTGGTCGGCTGGGAGGATATCGATCTGATTATAGCCAGAAAAGCCATCCATAAATGAAAAGATGACACTCCCGGCACAGTTATCGATAATCTAGTCGATGAACGGAGTTGGATACTTGTCCTTTGGACAAGCTTTGTTCAAGTCGCGGTAATCGACACAAACTCTAATCGTTCCCTGTTTCTTAGCTACGGGAATGATGTTAGATACCCATTCTGTCAATGGGATAGGGTAGATAAAACTAGCATGCAAAATTTTTTCAACTTCTGCTTTAATAGCGGCTTCCTTACGAGGATGGATGGGTCGAAGTTTCTGCCGAACAGGTCGGGTGCCAGGGAAGGTTGGAATTTCATGGACCACAATCGAGGGATCTATTCCTAGCATTTCTTCATAACTCCAAGCAAAAACATCGCGGAAGGTTTTGAAGTAGGCACTACAGAACTCCATTTCGAGGGGAGTACATTTTTTGCCAATATGTATGTTTTCCACGATACCAGGCTTCACTGAAATATCTATGGGAGTGGTCGCCATAAGGTTAGCCAAGTTTCCATCGGAAAATACTTCATTGAGGGAAGTGGGGAACTTGGTTTGGTCCATCCCAAGTGAAGTATTGGGTTTTATATCAGGCTCAAGTGTCTGAATGGTGGGGAATGAAGATCGATGATGGAAATCTCCCCATGGTGGCTCATTACCACACATAACCTCCATAATTGATTCATCGGTGGGAAAAATCAAATTGAGAGGATCGATAAGTGGTGGGTATGAATGAGTCTCAGACGAGAGCTGTGCCATGGTGTGATGGGTAGAACAGTCAACCCAATCGGTGGCTGATTGGATCGCTTCATAAGCTGCGAGGTTTCTATTCAAAGGCATAGAGTTGTGATAGTCTTCAATCTGAGTGGGACTCAGAATCACCCATGAATCATTGGAAGGGGTGACATTTGATGAAATCATGTTGACTAGTTGAACATGGGTCCCCAGCTCTGGAAAAACTCCAATAAGGGAAGAATCCTTCATGAGACCAACACCAATGTCTTGGAACCGGTACCGAGGTTGATCCAATAACGGGACGGTGTTGGCAGAGTTCGGATGAGAGTCTGGGATACAGTAATCCAGTTGATCAATGGTGACAATTTTCCCTTCATGAGGAAATTGCACAATCCGAAAGACTGTAGATGCTATGGCGGTCATGGTGTAGAACCAGTTCCGACCAAGTAGAAGATTGTAATCTAATGGTGTGTCTACGACTTCAATGTGTACGGATACTATTTTTCCCCCCAGTTCAACACCAATTGAGGGAATGAGTCCATAAGGTTGAAAACCGTGTCCATCAAATGCCCTGAGAGTAATGGGAGAAGTCGTGACTTCGGGTGAGCCTAAGACTCTCCAGCAATTCAAAGACATGATCGACGTGGAGGCACCTTCATCTAACACAGCACGATGAATGCTATTTCCATGGATTTTTGTATTAACCTGGAAGGATAACTGGTGAGAAAGCCAAGGCTTAGCATGTTCCAAGTTAAACATAATAGAGTTTGAAGTATATGGGTCCATTGCCCCCAGTGCTGAAAGTAAGGTTCTATGCTGCATGGGGCAGTGTTGAAGAACCTCGAGAGTCAACATGGCGCAAGGTGCTTGAGCTAAATCCTCAACAATGTTGTAATTTTGGGCAGCTCGTGCATTGGGATTAAATGTCGCCTTTCGTATGGTGCCCTTGGGTGGGCGTAGCACTATGTCCGTAAGTGGTGTCTCGATATGGAGATGGCCGGTAGGGGGAGGGATAGGAGTCAGATCTTCAACAGGAGATTTGCCTTTGGCTATCTCGGATTGTTTGTTTGAACTTGGAGGGTTGTCGCACGTTTTTGAATGAGTGGTTATATGAATCTCCTCATTACTCGTCATCAGGATTTCGCGATTTGTGGACGTCCCTCCGCGAGTTGGGTTGGTTGAGTTGCCCCCCTGTGGGGTTTCTTGGGAAACCATATGCTGTTGCTGTTGGGGGAAAGGGTCAGTTAACACTGCTGGGGGAGAGGATCCTTTAACGAATTTGTTGACCTCGTCCTTGTAGGGACAGTCACGCGTGTAGTGATCGTCTTGACAAATTAGGCAGGGAAATTGAGCCTTTCGACGTGGTTTTTGGTCGTTGTGGGTGGGTTGTGGCTTGGGGTTCTCCTGCTGGTTCTTCTTGGATTTACCACAATTGTTTTTCGTCTTTCCTCTGGATGGTTGTGACATAGATTGAACTGCGTTCACTTTGGAGGGAATAGCAGGAGAGGCAGTAGCTTTTGAAGCAGCCTGAGGTAGAGCGGGGGAAGCAAAAGCTTGTTGTCCCGTCGAGTTGGTAGTAGGCTGGGCCTTGACTGAACCGACAATACCATCAATGGGGGGTTCAGTGGTAGGTTTCGTTGGATCAGTGGTAATGCGGGCGGCATGGGGAAGAAGTTCATGAAAAGTGTCGGATTGGGTGTATACCAAATCCATGTACTGAGCTACCGAGATGGCTTGTTCTTCTGTAACTGGCCCGCGCATAGCGATATCTCTGGCTATGGGAGGCAAAAAGGATTTCGTGAACCAATCAACAATGAGCTGATCTGGAATGGGTGCCTTGATTAACCTACAGCGTCGATGCCACTCATGGATGTGATTCGAAATATGTGTAGAAGTGGTTTGACGCAATGAGGTTAACAGTTCTGTTCCAGTCTCATACCGGATGGGGAGCTAGAAATGGGTCAGAAACTTCATAGCCAAGGTGTTGAAATCATGGAAAGAGTGTTGTGGCAGCTCGATGTACCATTTTTCTGCCGTGCCGGTAAGCATACGTTGGAAGAGCCGTAGTCTAATGGAATCCTCCATCAAGGAGTTGGATGAACACCAAAGATGGAAGTTCATTACGTGGTTCTTGGGGTCTTCCCCGGGCTTAGAATCGAACTTGGGAATGTCCGATGGAAGTTTGGCTGGAATGGGTGGCCAGTGAGGTTCATGCCATATGGGATCGTTAATAAGCCTCGACAAATCAGGTAAGTCTAGCGTGGCCAAAAAGGGAAGTTGACGATTAGTTTGCGGGTATGAGTAATAACCATGTGGTGCAGAGAAACCTGGGGGGCCATGCATAGCATACTGTTGCGTGTTATACCCATATGTGTTTCCCAAGGGGTACTGCTAGAAGTTATGTGGGTAGTAAGCCATTTGGTTAACCGGTTGATGGATGTTCTGCTGAGTGGGTATGGTACCCTGGGGTTGTTGAAACCCAAGAATGGTTGCTGCTCCTGGTTGGGGAAAAGTTCCTTGGAGTTGTTTTGTTCCAGGAATGTTACCACTATATTGAGTAAGTGGAGGGTTTCCCATATCAGGGTTGGGGGGTGGCTGCGACAATGGTGTCCATGGAAGGTTCGTTCCTACTTGAGGAGCATGTGGAAATTGAAGGGATGGGTTCCATGGAGTTGTAGCAGCCAAAGGATAAGGGAGGCCGGAGTTCAATTTGGGGGGAACCTGAGATTTCCCCCCAGTTGGGTTCCAGTTTCCAAATAGTGAGTACCCCCCACTCTATGGGATTTGAGGTTCCCAAGAAGGAAGTATACCTGACGGGGGATGTTGAGGATGAGGCTCGGTTGGAAAACCAGTATAAGGTTGTCCGCTGCCAAGTGTGTTGTACATACCATGCTGAGCAGATGCTGCTGGTTGGGAGGGTTGTCGGATGGAGCCAATAGGTTGTCCTCCAGCAGATGGGTTGGATGGCCCTATAGGAGGAGGTTGTTGACTAGGGACGGGGTTCCCAACAAAGGGTTGTCCTCAAGTTGGTTGGGTTGATGGCCCACCAGGACGAGTTTGGTTGTTAGAGTTGGGGACCATGGCAGTCGGTTGTCCACCTCCTAAGATGGTTTAGATAGTGGCTGAAGGTGAACCTCCGGTCAAAATGGAAGATCCAACAGTATGACTTGGTGTTCTTCCGTCGTTAGCCAAATACGATAGTGTCGATTGGCCAACGGTGCCAAAAGTGTCGATTTGTGGAGGGGGTCTTCCATATTTGACAGGCGAAGATGGAGAAAAAACTGGGTTATCCCTCATAGAATGTGTGCCAAAGATAGGTGATGGCAACAAATGTGGGGAATTTAACTAAGGGTTATCGGGGGTGTCGTCCATAGCATGTTCAATGATAGGAGGACCATCGAATACTGGGTTCGAGTTCATGTCCTGAAAAGGGTTTTGGGGATCCAGCGGGAACCTAGGTATAGTAATGTCTGAAGGTCCAGAGCCGTCTGCATAGGAGTGATGAAACTTTGTGCTAGACGGAATGTTGGGATCCCGATAGTCAGAAGGACGAGTAACAGGGGGATATCTAGAGGCTGTAGAGAGCATTTGCTCTGTGTCATGTTTAAACCATGTCGATGCTAACGGGGAATTCGCTAGACTAACCATACTAGACTGAATGGAGGCCATGATCTCATGTCCTGGAGGGAGGTGGGGGAGAGATATGGTACAAGGTACGTTACTGGAAGAACTGGTTTCCTACGGGTGAACGCTGGGTGGCATGGTGATAACAGGCAGTAGCTCCACCTGGGAAGTGGTAAAGCCATAATCAGGTTCAAAAGGTGTGTCAGGAAGTCAAGTATATTCAATAATTTCGACGTACCCACCTAGGAATGAAATCAAGCCAGGTATATCCAGGTCGGACCCTTCGGTGGCGCCAACAGATCTGTCTGTGTCATCGTGAAAAGTTTATGGTGGAAGGGAGGTGTTGACATGAGGTAGGAGGATGACCTCTGGTCTAGTATTTTGGGTTGTACTAGATTCAGCCGCTGTAATGTTGTCCACTGTGGTAGATATATCTGGAATAACAGTGGGTGAAGTGATAGTGGGAATCTCAGATATGCTAGTGGTTGCAGAAGCTGCAAAAGATTCTGAGACTGTGCTGTGAGTAACGATTACAGGCGGAAGTGAAGATGTAGTATGTATCGGTGGTGGAATGTTCCCTCGACCAGCACCGCGGCCAGGAGGAGAGGGAATGCATGATGCAGGTGGACCGGAGGTCTATGGCGGCGGTGGTGGTGGAGGGATTTTGCCCTGTACTCGTCGTGATCTTCATGGTGGTTCTGACATGATGGAAGGAAAATGAAAATAGGGGGCAGTTTCATAACAAAGAACTCAAAAACTCTAATGCAGCCGAGTGTGCAGAAGAGGAGCTAGAAAAAGCAAGGCTCGCAGTCCAAAAAAGCAAGCTCTAAAATCTATACTGAGACCGGTGTCCCAGTAAGTGAGCTGATAAAAAGAATGGCCAGAATGCCAACAAGCAATCACTAAAAAGAAAAATGACCCTCTATAAAGATGAGATAACAAGCAAACTCCTAACTAAGAGCTGGAGACCTCAACAAGCTGTATCCTTCGCAAGGGGATGAAATCCAAGTCGAACAATACAACGGGAGAGACCAATATGAGAAGGATATCCCTCTACAAAAAGGGATCCTGGGTAAAAGAGCCCTAGTAGAAAAGTCACTAAGCTACCTCGTTCATGACACGTTGGAAAAGGTTTTGGGCACTGCTGCCTTAGGGCTAAGTGGAGTGCGGCATTCCATAAAGTCCATCCGGTTCTCAATCTCGCGACCGTTTAACCCCTGAAAGTTAAAAACAGTCAGGAGGCCCCTCCACAAACTGGCTATGACTGTGTCAATAAATACTAGAGGATTTTAGTTCCCTAGAGGACAACAACTATGTCTCAAATGAAAATGACAAGGGGGAATTATTTTGATGCCTATCCCCGGTGTCCTACCTAACTACCAAATTCTTTTGATTTCCTCAAGTGAGGTTAATGTTGGTTTAGTTAGAGAGATTAATTTTAGTGGTTGTATTACTCAATCGGGTAAATTGACATGAAACTTGGTGGTGTTATGACGACCCAAACCATGCAAGTGAGAATGAATCGAAATAAGCCTTGTCTTCGATGAAAACTAGCTATAGAAGAGAGAGAGTTCTTCGATCATAAATGCATGACTTTCACAAGCAATTGAAAACCAAAGCAAAAAAGAAATTGTTTTCTTTTTGTAAATAGAGCCAAACTGAAACACTTCTTTCCAATTCACTGATCTTACAACTAATATGCTTCAAAAAATGAGAATTTCTGTGGCAAATTTCAATGGTTAACTTCCTAATGCACAATGATGCATTAGGAATGTTTTCCAATGATAACTTTCAATATGAATTTTAATAATAGTAATGGAAACAATGTGACTATGAAAACTACACAATTCAGTAACAGAGAACAGTGATAATGGTCTGGTTGTGATGGGAAGATTAAGCCAATGCAATCAAACTGAAGGGGTGGCTTAATGTGCCAATAATGCTACTAACTCACACAATAATCAAGCTCACAAAAAAGCAATAAACACACCACAAAGATTGTATAATGATCAGAATACTAACAGGCAACAGAAAACACCAGCTAAGGCAGAGAAAGGTGAAAAATGACTCAGGAAACCAAGCAGGGGAGAACAAATTGACTGTAGTAGACACTACTGCGTGGCAAAAGAAGATTACAGCACGGTACTACCGCGCTGTGGTCAATGCAGAGGGTGCGATACTGTTGCAAAGTATGGAAACGCGCAACTTTTGAAGAGAAAGATGAAACTTTCAGGGTTGTTGCAGACCCATAGGACTCACTGATCAAACAGGAAGAAAAAATACAGAGAGGAGGGGTGAATGAAGGTCAAAAAGACCAAAAATCAATGGTGGTTTGAAGAGAAAGAAAAAGTCACAATCAAAAGATGGATGACAATGAGCTCAATCAATCAAATGGGACTCAAACCAGTGGAGTCGCCATTCTTGTTTGTAGAATTTTTCCCTACGGATAAGTAAAAATTCTCTTAAATTAAAGCAGATTTCTAACTGACTCTTAGAGAAGACAAAACTAAACAAATGCTACCTTGAATTTCCTAAACTAAATTTCACAACAAGATTACATGCATTCAGAAGAGATGAAAGACATAACTCACCTTTCAATTCGATGTTTGTCCCGCTTCTAACTCTCGATCTCAAAGCTCCAATATAGAAGTTGTTGAAACCCAACAAGGAACAAGCATACAATCTTCCAAATACCTTGAAGTAAAGATTAAATTCAAATATGAACTAGATACATTCCATGTCAGAAACTTATACTAGAGACATGAAATGGGAAAAACAAGACAAGTTATTTTTATTACAAACTTGAAGAATGCTTACAAAGGTTGCTTGATGTCCAAGCCAATCCTCCAGCTCCAAGTGCTTCCTCCTCTAGCTATCTCCACAAAGCTGCAAGATCATAAGTTTGGTATCTCCAAGAGTCCTCCCCTTTGCTCATGGAATGCCTCTCTCTTATAGTGTGTGGTAGGGTTAACCAACAAGAGAGAAGGGTGGATCTTGGGAGAGTTAAGTGGATCAGGCCTACTAATCACAGAAAGTGAGTTAGGATTGAATCAGGGACCCTAATCCTCAAAAATCTCTCAAAAATGAAAATCCCATAAGCCATGGCAAAAAGGCTAAAAAAAGTGTACTGCACCTCCAGAACAAAGCATAACGCGGTACTACCCTGTAGCAGGATAAGAGCATAGCGCGGTAGTACGGACTACCGCGCACCTAATATGGAACAAGGCACGGTAGTTAGGGTAAATGAAGTCTCAGCTAGGTTGAATCTTGACAGGGTGGATTTTCCTTCAAGGATCACTCATCATTTTTCCCTTCTGGGTATTTTAAGCAGTAGGGGAAGTGTCATCAACTCTTTTTGTGGTGAAGATGCGACACTGTGGAATATGGAGGTATAACAAAGAGTGGATAAGCCTGATGGTTATCCAGGACAAGAATACAAAAGGAGAAATAAGAATCTATGTAGATATGAGAAAGTTGAATGATGCTTCTCTACATGACCCATTTCCTACCCCATTTACAGATGAAGTCATGGACAATGTTGAAGGAAATGAGGCCTACTCATTTACTGATGGATTCTATGGTTACCATTAGATTAGAATTGATTCAGTAGATAGGCATAATACCACTTTTTCCATTGAATGGGGATCACATAAGTATACAGTTATGCCATTTGGGTCGAAGAATGCACCTACTATTTTTTCCAGAGTTGTAGTAGCTGCATTCAAGGACTTTATCCATAAGTTCTTAGAAGTCTATGTTGATGACTGTTCTAACTTTGGTTTACTAAAGAACCATTATGAAAACCTAAGAATGATGTTTACTAAGTGCAGACAACATCAAATCTCCTTGAATTTGAAGAAATGTATTTTCTGTGTACCCTACAGTATACTATTGGGACACATTGTATGCAAGCAAGGTCTGATGGTTGATCCTGTGAAGATCGCATTCATTGTAAATATTCCAGCACCGAAATTGGTAAAGAAACTTTGCACAACGCTTGGGCATACAGGATATTACAGAAAATTCATCAAGGGTTATGCACAGATAACTGCGCCAATGGAGAAACTTCTTAAGAAAGAAGCGCAGTTCATATAGAACGCAGACTGCGAGAAGGGACTAGACACATTAAGGATAAAATGGTAACTACGCCTATCCTAGTCTTTCCGGATTGGAATAAGCCATTCCACATACTTTTTGATGCTTCATATATAGCATTGGGCATTGTGCTCGCTCAACCAGGTGAATTGGGCATTGATCACCCCATTCTATTTTCAAGCAGAAAGCTATCTTCAACTGAAAAGAACTACACAACCACAAAAGAGAAGGACTAGCTATGGTGTGCGCACTGCAAAAATTCAGGCACTATTTGTTGGGTGTGCACTTCTCCATGTACACTGAGCATTCAACTTTGAAGTATCTGTTCAATAAGCCAGTGTTAGGGGGAAGGATCTGTAGGTGGTTGTTACTATTTCAAGAGTATGACTTTGAAATCATTGTTAAACTAGGTAGACTGAATCTAGGACCTGGCCATCTCTCAAGGATTGAGTCAAGCGAAGAACCCTCTAATCTTGAAGAAAATCTGCCTAATGCTAGTTATTTTCCATACAGATAGTAGGCGATTATATAAAGACATTGTCGAATTTTTGACCACGGGATTGGCACCCACCGAGTTTACTATGTAGTAGAAGAAGCAGGTGGTATTTAAAGCAACAGACTTCACTATTATAGTAGGCCAGCTATAGAAGTTGGGACCAGATGAAGTGTTGCGCAGATGTGTGTTAGAGTATGAGAAGATGTTTATTTTGGTTGAGGCACACTCAGGTATCTCTGGAGGTCACTATGTAGGTAGAGCTACTACGCAGAAGATATTAAGAGCAAGACTATGGTGGCCGACACTACACAAAGATTCAAAGGAACATTGCCATAGTTGCGATGTTTTCCAAAGAACAGGAAAGCCATTTCGAAGAGATGAAATGCCATTAATACCGCAACTGACTTTATATGCATTTGATAAATGAGCAATTGATTCCGTGGGACCAATCAACCCAGCAGGAAAGAGGACTGGTGTGAGATACATTATCACTGCGACTTATTATCTCACCGGATGGGCATAAGCTAAACCAGTGAAGGAATGTAGCATAGTTACTTCCGTGCAATTCATCATCGAGAATATTCTTACTAGATTTGGATGCCCAAAAATTTTAATGAGTGATCAAGGAACTCACTTTTTGAATAGAACTATTGAAGCACTAACTGAAGAGTTCTACATCTACGATCAGAGGAGTACAACGTATCATCCACAAGCCAATGGAACTATTGAGGCATTTAACAAATTTTTGGAGAATGCGTTGACCAAAGTATGCAATACAAACAGAGATGATTGGGATCTGCGCATTCTAGCTGTTCTATGGGCATAAAGAACAAATTGTAAGAAGCTGATAGGCCATACACCCTTCAGATTGGTCTATGGACAGGAATTTTTGATGCCTATGGAGTATATTGTACCAAGCTTAAGAATTGTTGCATTCACAGACATGGCAGATGAAGAAACATTACAAGAAAGGCTTCTACACTTGGTTGGATTGGAGGAGGATCGCTTCATTGTAGGATTTCACCAGCAAGTGCAGAAGGACAGAGAAAAAGCATGGCATGTGTTGTTTAGGATTTTAACCTTATAGTGAGGAGAGACACTACCAACTTAAGCGGGGTTGATAGGTAAATAAATTTATTATATTGCAACTAGTTCTTACAAAGGAAAGAGATCAGGATATCGAAAGACATACCTTTAATTGACGGCTGGTCCTAGCTTTCACTGATCTCCTGCTTGATCTCCCATTTGATGAACCTGCAACACAAAGGAAACCTTCCTCAATGTATCTTGACTATATAAATATTGATGAATATTGAAATCAAAACGAGCATCAACAATAATCAGATACTAATCCAAATGAACATACAATCTAATAGACATTCGATTTGGGACAGGAAAGGTATTTCGACCTTTTTATTGTCAAAGAAACATGAATCAGTACAATATAGTTGACATGTCAAGATGTTTCTACAGCCAAGTCTTGGGGTCCTGCTCTTCACAGTGACTTGGGACTTTCCTCCAGTGTAACAACCCTTAATTCATTCTTTCTAGGTTTAGTTCTATCTAGTCTCCTCTCATGGATCATCCTTGTATTTATGGGACAAGGTAGGAAGTTGGAATTGAGAGGTGGTTGAATTGGGAGGTTGGGGAAGTTGCAGAACCAACTTCAACTAATCCCAATTTGTAATATTAATATATGTTTGGTTTCATCTTAAGATGTGCGCGAGTTTCTCAAGGCATAGTAGCGCACGGTATGCAACTTCACTATTTTACAACATGCGTTTGCAAATTCTCAAGGTGTGCGCTAGTTTCCCTTGAGCAAAGTAGGGCATTCTCAAGGTGTGCGCTAGTTTCCCTTGAGCAAAGTAGGGCATTCTCCAAGATGTGTGCTATTTTACTACCCAGATAGTAGCGCACATGTCAAAACATCAAGAGAAATAGGGAATTTCTCAGCTGAAGAGGGTACTTCTAGTCCAAACATCATCTAGGTCAACCTAGCTCTTCAATCTGTGTTGTCCTTTTGTGTGATCGACAGAGAAATGTGAGCATGGATGGAGAAGTGCAGGTTTGACCAATAACAGATGCCCCCTAATGTGTGAGGTCAGAGTGAAATGATGGCCAAAATACATTATAAGTCCAAGTCAAAGGAGGAGCAAGAAACAGCAAAACCAAGTCACAAAAACACCTGAAACAACGATCAAGGTCAGCGAGCAATTACAATCTTGACATCATATAGATGTGTAAGATGATCTTCGATACATAAATAGGAGATGTATATATAGAGCATGGCCATTTAAATGCAAGCGTGGATCCATTGCAAAATGAGAGATCATAGCCATAACAACAAGCTAGATCTATGTCTCATGAAGAGCCAAAATGAGTGAGGTTCAGTATTGCAAAGCTTGGGTGATAACACAAATATGGAGATGCTATCAAAGGCCCAAGGTCTTCATCCAAACAACCCAAGGTACAAACCCTAACCATGTGAATAAATGAGCTGAAGTCGAACATGGGGGGTATCGTTTGATTACCGGTCATTGATGTATACCGTTAACAAGCGCGAGGACTTCCATCGATAATGATAATGGGGTCCAAGGTACCTAGTACGATCCAACAAGTGTGAATAAGTGGACTTGAAGTCGAACACTTGAGGAACCTGTCGTATAAGAGACATTGATGTATTCCCATTTATTCAACAGCGAGGGAAACTGCCACTCATGACTGCAATCCCCAAGGTACTAACCAAAACACTAAACTTCGTTCCCAGAACATAATGAGCTGAAGTCGATGGGAAGAAGTCCATTGGAAGGGAGGCCTTAATGCATCCTCCATCATCCAACACGAGGAACACTCATAGGTATGATTTGATTTGGAGTAGGACAAGTAACAAGATGAAACAAACTGACACCAAGATGGCCGACACATGAAGTCAAGGTAAACTGCAGAATGGCCGACACAGGCTGTATCCTTGAATAGTGAGCACGACACGAAGTGACTTAGGTAGTTTTCAACATGAAGGGGAAGTGTTATAAGCCTGCAAATGTAGGAGACATTGACAGACCCTCCATATGGTTGGAAGAATAACCAACCAGGGGAGTAAAAACATGGAGATCAGGTTCACCCTGAGGCCAAAAACTAAAACCAAAGTGACATGAAAGACTCAAGTAGATGCTGTGTTCAAGGATATGACTGACTTAACTGCCTCTGAAACTGAAAAGATGTGATATACCCTTCTTATCCCTTATTCGTTTTGGTAAAAGAATGTCCTTCTTGTTGTTTTAATGAGTCTAAGAAATATAGAAAACTCAATAAGTCCAACCATGTAAACGTTTAACGAGCCCATGGGAGGAAGACTCAGGACCTTCTTCAGTGTTTACAGAGTTCAAAGAAGAGATAGAAAAATACTCTATAGTATTGATCTCTAGATTTTAGTATCGAGTCGAGATCTGTTCTTGCTCGCTAGTGTTTTCAATTTTAAGGAGTCTGAAAAACTTAAACAATGACTCCATACACTAACTCGTGGATTTTAATATCGATCCCAAGTAGGTTAATGCTCGTCGGTGTTTTCCTGTTCATAGAGTCTGAAAAATTTAAACAATCCTCTATATACCCTCTTGTGGATTTCACATCGACCCCGAGTAGGTGAGTTCTTGCTTGGTGTTTTCATATTTCAAGAGCCTGAAAACCCTAAAGAAGGCTCCAAAAGGTCATTTTTTGTATAGTTAGTATTCTCCCCTGAAAAAGTTTAAGACAATGAGAGAATAACTCTTCTAGCCATGTATGACTAGAGTATTCCTTTTTCGTAAGTAATCCGCAAAGGTTCAGAAAAGGGTTAAACTTATTCCTAAGCGGATGGACCTTCAATTTCTTTAACGAGCTTGAAGAGAGCAAGTCTGCTCGGCAATCTTGTTTAGTTTTTCATAGTAAAAAAAGAACTTAAAATGACTTAAAAGAAAGCTTCTAGGATCATAAGTTCATGACCTGACAAAGAATAAGATCTCAACAATCGCATTAGTAACTATGGACAGAGTTTCTCAATGAAAATATGATACTATATGCGTAAAGCATAATTACACATGTAAGCAAAACTAACTCTACAAAATGTACAGCTAAAAATACATGAAACAACATAGATGCCTAAGCATAGTACTTCTCCAAGTAGGGTCAGTTCCTAGGATCTCATCATGAGGCCGGGCAAAAATGTCATGGAAATTGTTAAAAATATTGGTATACGGAATGATTTCATCAGGAAAACAGTCTACTCCAATAAAAATGTTTTTCGTAACTCCGGTTTCAGTGGAAATGTTGATTGGAATGGTTCTTGATGTACTCGTCCTATTCCCTTAGGAAAAAATAGCTTGTGCAGTGGAAGGGATAGAGGACCAATCAACATTCTCACTAGGTCTCGAAGAGAAATCACCTCTCTCTATCAAGTTTAGAATGGGAAGTAAATAGGACCTGGGGTGTATACTATCTCGAGGGTGGTCCAGGCCTATCATGGCTTCCAAAAATGTTTAGTCAGAAGGAAAAAGCGTGTCTAAACAATCAAGAGAGTGGGTAGAGTCCATTGACCATGCAGGAGCACAGTCCATATTTGACTCAGCGGAGACCAATGGAGTCATAATATGTTCTATTACAGTTTGTTGTGAATCCAAGTAGGTTACCTCTGCAACAGGTACCGACACAACTGGTTCTGATTCCTTGAACTGACCGTGGAAGTCTCAAGCGAGGAACATTCCTCAGAACCAATAAAATTAACGGGAGAAGGTAGGTCAATATTGCCTATTAATGACCTATAGAGACCTACTCCCAAACTCTCAATGACTGGGCTGGCCTGATCAATCAATGGGATAGTTGAACCCGATGAAGTTTTGCCTTGGTCTTCCCGGAAAATGAAAGTTGATTAACTGTGATGATATTTCCTTCGTGAGGGAACACTATGATCCGAAAAAGAGATGACAGCACTGCCTGCATGGCATATGTCCAGCTCCTACCCAACAACAAGTTATAATTGAGTGGAGCATCTAGAACTTCAACCTCCATTGATACTAGCTTGCCCGCAAGTTCAAAATCAAATGATGGTAAGACTCGATGTGGAAGGAAAGATCTTCCATCGAAGGCAGTGAGTACTGTATTAGAGGGAGCTAACTCGGGTTCGCCCAAATCCTTTCAGCAAGAAATAGACATTACGCACGTTGATGCACCCTCATCTACAACATCTCGTTGAATTGTCATGGGACCATGGAAGAACTCTATCTGGAGAGCAACATGATATGGCAACCGGTACTTGATATCTTTCATATCAAAATGCGCAAGCATGGTGGATGAATCAACACTCTCAATCGCTGCGAGGAGTGCACTGCGTTGCAATGGGAAACTTTTTAGTACCTCCAAAGTAGACATGGCACAAGTATTTTGGGCTAAGTCCTCCACAACATTGTAGTTGGGGGCATCCCATGCGTTGGGGTTGTGCACATCCCGTTTGTAGACACGTTTCGATATCATCGCAATGTCTCCACTAGTATGTGAAGAGGAGTAGAGGATTCATGAGCATCTTTTTGCTGCAGATCCGGGGTATAATTCTTTGCTTGAGTTTACAATAGAGCATCTGAGTTAACCATATTAACGAAAGACTGATCAGGAGAGGTGGCACAAGTGGTGCCCCCAGCACTAGAGCTTCCAGAAGTTGAACTCTGTCCGTGAGGGAAAGGGTCTTTTAAGACAGCTGGTTTCTTCTCACAGATTAGCTTCTAGGCTTCTTCCATTAGAGGGCATTGACGGGTAAGGTGTTCCTCTTGACATAACTTGCAAGGGAACTTAGCTTTCCTTTTTTCCTTTTTGCCCTCCTCAGCATTTTGTGTGTTTTTGGGCTTTTGTTGGTTTCCCTCCCCTTTTTTGCCCTTTCTTTTGGGCTGTCGAGAGCCCTTTTGGTTTGTATGCACTTGCTATACAGATTCTATAGTAGAATAGGAGGATACAAAAGAAGTTGCTTCTGTAGTAGATTATTTGACTGACAAGGCATGAACCTACTTTGTCAAGGCATCAAATGATGTAGAATCGACTAAACCCACAATGCCATTAGCATATGGTCCAGGTTTAGGTTCACCTAAGTATATATTAGACCTCGGTGCATCAGGAATAATTTCATATAAAATACCAGACTGAGCATAGACCAAGTCCAACTGTCGGGTTCTCAAAATGGCTCCCTCTTTGGAGGACACCCTTGAAGTGGCAACTTCCTTAGAAATATAAGGAAGAAGAGACTTAAGATACCATTCTAATAAGAATGGTGGGGGGATGTCGGCTTTGATGAGCCTCTTTCACCTTTGCCAATCCTGAATATGATCAGATAGATGACTGGCTTTGTTCTGTTGAAAGGTCGACAGAAGGTCTATGCCGGCATCATACCAAACAAGAAGTTGAAAGTGGTTCAAGAAAACAATAGCAAGATCCCGAAAGGTGCCATAGGCAGCTGTAGTAAATTCGATATACCATTTGGCTGCAACACTTGTCAAAGTTCTTTGGAAGAGCCTTAACCTTACGGAATTGTCATTCGGCGAATTCAAGGAGCACCGGAGCTGAAATGTTGTAACATGGTCACCGGGGTCCTCACCAGTCTTACCTTCAAACTTTGGTATGTATGAGGGCAACTTAGTGGTAATAGGTCGCCATCTAGGATCATGATGCATGGGGTCATTCGTGAGCTTTGAAAGATCTGGCAAGTTCAAAGTTGCTAGAAAAGTTAAACGAGGTTGAGCCGATGGCATCTAGTAGACAGGAACTTGGTATTGGGAACCACCCATCGCCTGGTTCATGTACTATTGGTTGGGTTTTCCCCCAGCCATCGGTTGTGAAATGAAAGGATTGAAATTACTCCACCCAAAATAAAGCGGATTAAAATCCTGTGTGTTTGTCCATTATGGTTGGGTGTTAGCCCCGCCATACTGCTGGTTAAACATATTACCCCCTCCTCCAGCAAACAAAGAGAAGGGTATACTCCCTACGGGTATGTTCAATGGATTCACATTGTAACCTGCATAGGGGTTGAAACCAGGTATTGTTGTAACGGACGGCGCAATCATGGTACCCATGACAAGCATAGATGTAGAGGGCATCGATCCTACAGTGGAAGTGGAAGCAACAACTTGAGTTACACCCTGAAACTATTGTGTAGCAGAAGACTGAGTGAAATTCACTATGGGTATCCCTGACAAAGGGACATTGTTTGGTCCAAAAGTTGGGGTAGAAACTAAGGCAGATGTCGAAGCTAATGAGCTCGGCGTGCCTAGAGTACCAGCATTGAAACTAAAGGATAGAGTTGAGGCAGAAGCAGTCTGTGATGAACTCGGGGTAGCAGTGTTTGTGAAAGAAGGATTAACAATCCTTGCATCCATCGAAGTTGTGGGAGTTTGAGGAACTCCCTGCTCGTCTCCTAGGTTAGTCATAGTATAACCCGGTGTAAACAAGTAAGCACTATACTCAGGTTGTTGAAAATCTATAGGTACTAGAAGCGGATCATTTGGTCTAGTAAGAGGAGGGTTAAAACGAGTATTTAACTCTCTAGAAGTTAGATCCTCATCCGTGACAGTATCAAGACTTGTCGATCCGGGGTTCTGGGTTGTGGTTCGCCAAGAACCTCTGTGTCGCCCGTAAGTTCAAAAGAACCACGGGAATCTATCCTCTGGCACTGCGGTGGTGGTGGAAGCTCCACTATGAGTGGGGGGAGGTTTTGCAACCTCCGAGACCGATGAAGATGTTGGTCCTCCACAAATACAAAAAGTAGACTAAGTAAAAATCCTAGTGGCCACTACAATTAAGGGGCAAACAGCATACCACTAAAAAATTTCCTAACTAATCAAACCAGGAAAATAATGGCAAATACTCTCGAAAGCAAGTCTAGGATGATTAGGGCCCAGAACAGACTAACAGAGTATTGATGGTCAGTTATGTGGTGTCCTCTAGAGGTCCACTGGGTGCAAAGGTTTGAATCACCAAATCGCCCTCCCAGGATTACTACCAAAGGGTTACCTTCCACGTTTGTCCGAGGTGAAGTGGGAATAACTGCCCACTCTACTTGTGTAGAGCCCTAAAATTCTGATTCTAAGGATACCATCAATACAAAATAACCTAGGGGGACAGTCGTCAGCCTAGTCAAAACGCATGGGTAGTGTAGCAAATCCCGAAGTCTGAAAGGACCCCCATATGCAAGTCAACTCCAGTTTATGGATGAGAGGAAAGTGAGGGGATTTCCTCAACAATTCCAATCTCCCACGGCCTCGTGCTTAACTCTGATTTGAGTAGAGCATCCCAGAACTATTTGATAGAGATGGCTTTACCTAAGTGAAAGTCGTACTACGATTGTTGAGTAATGAAGCCAATTTTGGATCGTTTAAGGTGATTTAAGTATGAAACTCTAGCCTAAGCTAGTTGATGATGTGTATACCTAAAAAGAAAAATGTTGCTAATAAATTTTATTAATATTTCTTTTTAAGGGTTACTTGTTTGTCAAGGGTTGTAGTGCGGTGTGCGGAATGGTTTGTTATGAAAGTAAAGTGCATGTAAAGTAATGCTTTCAAATTCACAAAAAAAATTCTCTTTTCTGTTTATATTCTTTCAAAAGTTGAAAACTAGGCAATCCTAAAATCAAACTTCTTTTTGTAATTTTCTTTTAATATTTCAAAGCAAACTATGCTACCTCAAAATAATGAAAGACCTTACTACTAAGATACTTGAACAATTTTTATCTTTTCTGATAATTGTAAAATAAAGAGAACTTGTACAAAAGAAAGTAAGATCTAAATGTAAAGTGTGTGTACGACAAACATCTAAATGGCTCAAAACAAACGAATCAAAAGACTCGATGAAGACTTGACTTACCAAGTTTTTGCAAAAGAAAAACTTGAGGCTTGGAAACAAAGAGTAAAAGAAGCAGGGAAAAGAGACACTCGTAATAGAAAGGAAGACCTAAACAGGTTTCTCCTAAGCATCAAAACCCTAACAAAACACTACACCAATCAAAATGTAAGCAAGCGAACCAAGAATGACTTTAACAACACACGGACTCAACAGAAAGAAAACTAGAAAGATTTGACTTACTTGCACTGAATTGATAATACAATTAGAAAGTATCTAAACCAAGCAACCTTTTGAAAGCAACCCTAAGGATTTATACTTGAGGTCAAACCCTAATGGAAAGGATAAGACAAAGTGAAAGTGTGCTAAATGTTGCAATAGACAACTAACATTGAAAACACAGGTTAGTATGACTGCGACAAGCAACTAGGGTAAAAGTATGCAGCTATGTCCAAAAGAGAATAGTGCATGAACTTCAAAAAGGTCTAGAAAGTAGTAAAGACACTTAAACAAGTACTTAAGCAAGCAAAAACAAACTAAAAGACTCAAGAGAGGCCAACAAGACTCAAAAGAGACATGGAAGTCTCAGGGGTCATCCAAGAAGGAAAAGCAACAGGCTGGAAGTGGAAGAAAACCACTGAAAATAAAACCCTAACATCAAATTGGAAGACACAGGAAAATGCACTACTATGCAATGCAGAAACCACTGCACACTAGAAAAGATGTGCTATTTTTCAGTACACAAACCAGCGCTCATTAGGAAAGATGCGCTACTGTAAGTAGGTTAAACCAGCGTACATGTATCATGTTCAGATATCCACGTCATCTTTTTTAGGATCTTGCATGCAATTAGGGTTTGCATGCAAATTCTAGGGTTTGCATGCACTTTGCATGCATCCCAGTCACCAGGTTGATGCCTCCAACACCTTAGCCACCTTATTCTAGCACCCGAGAGCCACTTACTTCAGATTTTTAGCCCTCCTAGTCAGGAAGGCACCCACTTCTCACCTAATTCCAGAGAAGGGCGTACTTCTTCACCTACCACTGTAGTTCCACTTCAGTTACACTCATTTACCTCTGATTCTCCCTGATTTGAGGCTAGTTTCACTCTCGACTGACTATTTCACTTTCGTTGGACCTCCATATTGACTAGATGACTTGTTCTAACTTCAGTTAGCCTCCCATGCACCCTCCACTGAGCCCACTTCCCTATATCAGTGCTACACACTTCAGTTACGCATGTTACACTCAGTTAGACTCAGATTGACACCTGGATGACTGGTTCTTGTGCATTGATGACCACCACCGATTGATGATGAGGAGTCCTAGTTGGAGTCAAGCTACTCCATTCAGTGATTCAAATGACCTCTTAGGAAATTCGAATTGCTCAGTCATTGTTACTATATTCTATTGTAATCATTCACCCTTAGTGGGATATTGAGCACTGATGCATGTTTTGCACATTTTTACACCATATTTTCTATGTTCATCTGTTGTGATTGATTTACTTGTTCATTAGATCTGCTGTGACTAATTTTACATGGTATCAGAGCCATTGCAGGGACAAGATCTCTTTTCTACAGGTGTTTTTACAAGAAGATTTGAGTGAATTGCTCAAAAATTGCAAAAAGTTTTGGCATGAAAGATCTCAAGGGCATTCGCTCCTGTGCATGCAAAGCTTTAAAATACATCCAATACCACTCCAGAAGCTTGAGTTTCCACATAATTCCTGGATCTGATACATTGGACCCATTCAACATTGTTTGATCTCCAATCCTAGGTGTTATGCAACTCTAAAAGGGTGGATTGTTCGACCTCATTGTTCTTGGTTTATTGTGATTTGCAGGTTATTGTCTCCATCATTTGCATTCGCTACTCTGCCCTTGCAAGCTTCTCTACATCAGTGTGCACTCGCTCCTAGCAATGGAATAGTCTTCTTCAAAGCCTATCCTCACCCCATTCAATTATTTTGATTGGAAAGATGATATGGAGATCATATTACGTTCAAAAGGTTACTACCGAGTCACTCTTGATCTTGAATTGGAGCCAAACAACTTGTCAGATAGAACCAAACACTACAACAAGCTTGATGAAGCTTATGGTCTTCTTTGTCTCTCCATCTCCAAAGATATTCACTTCCATCTTAGCAGATTGAAGACTCCAAAAGCTATATGGGAGCAACTTGAAACACTATTTGGAAAGCAGGACGAGCTTAGGGCTTTTTAATTAGAGAATGAATTGATTTCCCTTAGTCCTAAGAATTTCGAGACCATTAATGAATTCTTCACAAAATTCAAGAACTTGAACTTGCAGTTGAAGAACAGTGGAGTTATCAAAGAGGATAAACAATTGATCCTCTCCATTCTCAGCAAGCTTGGTAAAGATTATTCGGTATTTGTCTCTTCTTTCAATTCCGGTCGGCTAACTACCCCGAATTGGAAGATGCCTACCTTGAATGCCTTCATTGAGTCCGTCACAAAGAGCATGACAAGTTGATTCAAATGGGGTCCATAATCTCCAAAGATTCATCCCTATATGTTCAAGGACCCAAGATCTCGAATGGTAAAGGAAAGCAAAAGAAGGAGAAGCCCAAATTCAAGCCTCACAAGCAAAGAGAGAAAGGCAAACAGACAGATGCACCATCAAGTTCAAAGTTCAAGCAAAAGGGCAAAGAAGGTAACCAAAAATCTATATGTACTTATTGCAACCATGGCTTTCATCCCAAAAGTTCATGTATGAAGAAGACTATAGATCAAATGGCCCTCCTTTTGGAAAAGAACAACATAACGATTCCTGACGGTGCAAGGAAGAAGGATAGGAATGATGATCATGAAAGAGGACAAGCACTCATGGCAACTGTTTCGAAGCCCACTACTCTCTTGATAGATTCGGGTGCATCGAATCATATGGCTGCAAATATTGATTCTTTTTCTTCATTCGATCCAAACAGCTCCATCCCCATCCATTTGGGAGATGACTCGAAAATTTCTTCAAAGGGCAAAGGTACGATTCATGTAGATCATGGAAGCTTTCAGAATGTTCTCTATGTGCCTTCCTTGGCTTCAAATCTTCTTTCCGTGTATCAAATGACACACACTGGTGAACCGAAGAAAGTTACATTCATCCCTAATACAGTTGAAATTTCTAATATCAAAAGTGGAAGACTTGTTGCAGTCGGAAAGGCAAACCACACTGCAAAATGCTATGAGTTTTCACACTTTATTCCGCTTGCAAAGCCCACTGCTCTTTGCACACATGGTAATGAGGTTATTAGGATTTGGCATGAAATATTTGGACATATTAATTATAATTATTTGCTACTGATATCAAAAAAATCCATGGTAGATGGTCTTCCACAACTCCGTTCCTCGAAGGGAATATGCACTGGTTGCATCATTGGGAAGCACCCCGAGCACAGATTCGACCGTGGCAAAGCTAGCAGAGCTTCTACAATCTTGGGCTTGATACATTCTGATATCATTGGCCCACTTCCCCATATGTCATTAAATGGTTCAAGGTATGTTTTGACATTTATTGATGATTTATCCCGCTTTACATGGGTATTCTTTCTCAAAAACAAGTCAGAAGTTCTTGGAAAATTCAAGGATTTTAAGGCTTCTGTTGAGACCGCCACTGAGAGAAAGATCAAAGCTCTTAGATCTGATAATGGTGGAGAATATCTCAAGGCCAAGTTGCTGCAACTTTGTTCCCAAAGTGGAATTCAGATCCAACATACAGTTCCCTACACACCCCAGCAGAACGGTGTAGCGGAAAGGAAAAATCGGTCACTGAAAGAGATGGCTACATGCATGATTGAATCAAAAGGTTTGGCTACAAATATTTGGCCTGAAGCAATCAATGTTGCTGCATACATACAGAACCATGTTCCACATTCATCCGTGAAAGGTATGACTCCTTTCGAAGCATTCTTTGGTCACAAACCGGATGTGTCAAATTTGAGATTTTTTGGCTCTACTGCATGGGCTAGAATTCCTTCCAAGAAGAGACAAGCTTTGGATCCACAAAGTATTGAGTGCATACTGATAGGATATGGGGAAGAATCAAAAGCATATAAACTCATGGATATCAGATCTAAAAATATATTCATAGAGCGCAGTGTGCAATTTGAAGAACCGCTTCAAGAATTGCAACTAGTCGAGGAAGAGACTGCCGATTCACTGCCTTCACCAGAAGAAGATCCGTGCAGTGATAATGAAGGTATGAGTTCTGATATTTTTGATATTTTAGCAGCATATGATTATCATGACATATCAGGTTCAGAATCCAACCATTATGATCCTCCTCAGTTACCAAAGTGGGCCCAAAACACTCTTCAATCTGCTGGTTCGAACCTTGGAAATCCTGCTGGTCCGAGACGAACAAGAGAAGACTTTCAAAGAGCAGTTATGGATCTTTCTATTGTTGATCCATTACTTCCTGATATTTGTTATTGATGTCTGGTTCAGATCCCACATCATATTATTCTGCCCACCGAGATCCGAGATGGCAAAGTGCCATGGATGAAGAGTACAGTTCTCTTCAAAAGAACAATACATGGGAGCTAGTTTCTCTTCCACCTGGAAGAAAATTAGTGAAGTGTAAATGGGTCTACCACACGAAAGTTGTTGCTGATGGCTATATCAGAAAATACAAAGCAAGTTTGGTGGCAAAAGGTTTCTCCCAAGTCCAAGGAGTGGACTACATTGAGACCTTTGCACCGGTTGCAAAGATAGATTCCATCCGCCTTGTTTTGGCTATTTCCACATCGAAGCACTAGGAAGTGCACCACATGGATGTGAAGAGTGCATTTCTACATGGAGACCTTGCTGAAGAGGTATATATGCAGCATCCAGAGGGATACACATTAGATCCATCATTATTTTGCAGATTGAAAAAATCTTTGTATGGGTTAAAACAGGTCCCAAGAGCTTGGTATGCAAAGATGGACTCCTTCTTTCTTTCTCAGAATTTCCAAATATGCAAATCTGATCCGAATGTGTATCTTCAGTGAGTTAAAGGTAATTTGTTGGTTATTGTACTTTATGTTGATGATCTTCTCATTACTGGTAGCACTCTTACTTCAATAAACAAGCTAAAAACTGCCTTAAATCTAGCTTTTGACATGAGCGATTTGGGCTTGCTGAGTCACTTTTTGGGCTTGGAGATAGCTCAAAATTTTGATGGGATCACTATATCTCAACAAAAATATGATTCCTACCTGTTATTGAAGTTTAATATGGCTGAATTTAAGGCAGCCCCATTCCCATTCCTCTCAGGAATCAGTCTTGAGGAGGGAGATTCTACACCGCTTGCAGATTGCAGTATGTATCGACAGTTGATTGGTTCACTACTTTATTTGACACACTCAAGGCCTAATATTTAATATGCCATGAGTTCCATGTCAAGGTATATGTAGAAGCCACATGAGCTTCATTGGCGAGTAGCCAAGTGGATCTTGCAGTATGTGCGAGTTACGAGATAGTTTGGCATACATTATGCTGCAGATTCTGAGCTTGAGTTCATTGGTTTTACTGATTCAGATTGGGCAGGTGATAGCATTGATCAGAAGTCCACTTCTGGTTATGTTTTCATGATTGGTCATGGTGCTATTTTCTGGTCTATCAAAAATAAAGCATCCATTGCACTTTCTTCAGGAGAGGCAGAGTATTGAGGGGCAGTCAATGCCTGCATTCAGGCAGTTTGGTTGTAGGGTATTCTTTCCGAGTTTGGTTTTGGTGGCACTACTTCGACTGTCCTATTTTGTGACAATCAAAGTGCTATCAAGATCTCCACAGATCCATTTTAGTGGCAGAGGACCAAACACATTGAGATTCATATGCATTACATTCGACAGTTGGTGCATGATCGCACCATCATTCTGCAATATTGCCCTACTGATGAGCAAATTGCAAAGATCTTCACCAAGAGCTTCACTAAGAAGAAGTTCTCTTACCTCCGTTCACTGTTGGGGGTGAGTTCCATCATGGTGGAGACAGATTGATCCATTATTATGCTTTAGCTTGAGGCGGGGCTTTCTTCCCACTGGGTTTTCCCTCTTTCCTCACTTAGTTTATTTTCAGCATTTTTTGGATTATTGTATTTGGGTGACCATTGGTATTAGTTACCAGGGCCCCACATTATTTTCTTTTGCACATCATAGTCTAGCTTGAGGGGGGGTGTTCGGATATCCACATCATCGTTTTCAGGATCTTGCATGCAATTATGGTTTGCATGCAAATTCTAGGGTTTGCATGCACTTTGCATGCATCCCAGTCACCAGGTTGATGCCTCCAGCACCTTAGCCACCTTATTCTAGCACCCGCGAGCCACTTACTTCAGATTTTTATCCCTCCTAGTCAGGAAGGCACCCACTTCTCACCTACTGCCAAAGAAGGGCGCACTTCTTCACCTACCACTGTAGCTCCACTTCAGTTACACTTAGTTAGCTCCGATTCTCCCTGATTTGAGGCTAGTTTCACTCTCGACTGACTGTTTCACTTTTGTTGGACCTCCAGATTGACTAGATGACTTGTTTTGACTTCAGTTAGCCTCCCATGTGCCCTCCACTGAGCCCACTTCCCTATATCAGTGCTACACACTTCAATTACACATGTTACACTCAGTTAGACTCAGATTGACACCTGGATGACTGGTTCTTGTGCATTGATGACCACCAATTGATGATGAGGACTCCTAGTTGGAGTCAAGCTACTCCATTTAGTGATTTGAATGACCTCCTTAGGAAATTCGAATTGCTCAATCATTGTTACTGTATTCTATTGTAATCATTCACCCTTACTGGGATATTGAGCACTGATGCATGTTTTGCACAGTTTTACACCATATTTTCTATGTTCATCTGTTGTGATTGATTTACTTGTTCATTAGATATGCTGTGACTAATTTTACATATCAGAAGGGTAGAAACAGGATTTGCAGCACTGGACTGAGATGAATCAAGCAGTAAGGAACAGGTAACAAAGACCTACAAGACTTCTCAGAGAATAAAAAATTGAAAAAAGGACTAGAAGAAACCCTAAACTAGGTATTTTAGAGCATAATAACTACCGGTTACTCCCTAGCAGAGTCACTGGTTTGTTGTTCATGATTTTAACCTTATAGTGAGGAGAGACACTACAAACTTAAGTGGGGTTGACAGGTAAATACATTTCTTATATTGCAACTAGTTCTTACAAAGGAAAGAGATCAGGATATCGAAAGACATACCTTTAACTGACGGATGGTCCTAGCTTTCACTTGATCTCCCGCTTGATCTCCCGTTTGATGAACCTGCAACACAAAGGAAACCTTCCTCGATGTATCTTGACTATATAAATATTGATCAATATTGAAATCAAAACAAGCATAAAAAATAATCAGATACTAATCCAAATGAACATACAATCTAATAGACATTCGATTTGGGACAGGAAGGGCATTTCGAACTTTTTATTCTCAAAGAAACATGAATCAGTACAATATACCTGACGTGTCAAAATTTCTTTGCAATCGAGTCCTAGGATCTTGGTCTTCACAATCACTTGGGACTTTCCTCTAGCGTAAGAACCCTTAATGCATTCTTTCTAGGTTTAGTTCTATCTAGTCTCCTCTCATGGATCCTCCTTGTATTTATGGGACAAGGTAGGAAGTTGGAATCGAGAGATGGTTGAATTGGGAGGTTGGGGAAGTTTTAGAACCAACTTCAACTAATCCCAACTCGTAATATTAATATGTTTTTGGTTTCATCTTAATATGTGCGCTATTTTCTCAAGGCATAGTAGCACACAGTATGCAACTTCACTGTTTTACAACATGCATTTGCAACTTTTCAAGGTGTGTGCTAGTTTCCCTTGAGCAAAGTAGGGAATTTTCCAAGATGTGCATTGGTTTACTGCCCAGAGAGTAGCGCACATGTCAAAACATCAAGAGAAACAGGGAATTTCTCAGCTGAAGAGAGTAGTTCTAGTCCATACATCATCTAGGTCAACCTAGCTCTTCAATCCATGTTGTCCTTTTGTGTGATCGACAGAGCAATGTGATCACGGACAGATAAGTGCAAGTTTGAACTATAACAGCATGATCGCCATATCAAGCACAAAATCTTCCAGGTAGGAGACCTTGTCCTCCTGTATGATAGTAAGTTTATGAAATTTCTTGGCAAATTTAAAATGCATTGGCTTGGCCGATATACAGTTATGCATGTTACTAACGATGGAACAGCTCAATTAGCCATGTTAGCCAGAGACAACTTACCAGGTCTAGTGAATGGAAGTAGACTAAAACCCTACAAGGATAGTCCTACTTTGTAGAACCCTCAGTGATCAAAAGAGCAAGAAATTGCTAAGTGTCAAGTACAGTTGAAATTGGGCACTAGAATTTGAATAGAGTCTGTACACAGTTCTAGTCTGATACGTGAAATTGATGGAAAGGATGCATTAACCACGCAGCACTAATATAAAAGTGAAGCTGCGTGGAGAGGAAAAAAAAGGAGGAGAAAAGAAGTAGAAGTGCGCAGTTGCAAAGTTCAAAAGGCAACTGCGCAGATCAAAAGAAATAGGATGTATGTGAAGACCAGCATGAAGAAAAGTAGCACCGCACCGTTCACCGCACTACGAGTGGTGACGATCCGTCCATGCAATTCGACGGAACACCTCAAAATAGCCATTAGAGTTGAAAACTAGCCATTCTACAGTGATTTTTCCAATGTCACTTTAGCATTTAATGCAAATTAGCCATTCTGAAGCAGTTAATGAAGGAAAGGACCAAAATACTCAGTGGATTTGGCCAATGGGCATAACCATTAATGTTTATCTAGTTGTTCATGGGCTTGTCTAATCCTAACTACACCTATAAATACTGTCAACACTGGACTCGCAGGCATTACCAAAACCTTCAAATTTTTCAGCACGCCATAGTCTCAGTCTGTTTATAGTGAGCACTAAGTAATTTCGTGCATCTACAAAGAAAGTTCCAGTGAATGTCTGACTATTCCATAGTTGAGAAAGAGTCCACAGTTAAGCGGGTTGTGAGGGATTTTAAACAAACTGGGATTGAAGGGTTGATGAGAACTACTACCAAGAAGGTCATCATAGAACAAGGCCAAGGTTCACATTGATCACCATGACATTCTGCACAAATGAAAAGCAAGGTTAAGGAACCCATAGCCGATAAAGTAAAGGTGAAGGTAATGGGATCCAAGTTACCATAATTTCCACTAGAGGACAAAGAGATTCCATTATCCTTAACCCCAGAGTAAATTTATTTGTGTGCACCAAAAGGACCGGCCAAAAAGCTGGCCAGAAACGTGAACTACGAAATACCACTACTGCCAATATCCCAGCATGTCAAGCCACAAGAAAACTTGCTGGGAAAGCTCGCAGATTGCAAGTTCGAGGATTACGACTTGCTGCAATAGCAAAAGGATCTAGATGAGACGAAATACCCACAGTTTCAGCCAGATAGATATATGTATTGGAGAATGGATGTGAAAAACAACCCACTTCTGGTAGCGTAGAGCTGGTTGTCTGAAGTCATGGAATCAGGGCTTCTAAACCTGTTACGGCTTCCACACTTCGACCAGAGTCCGGAACTAAATGCGGTGGTGCACACAGTGATATTGCGCACACACAAAGGTTACCTTTGGTTGGATAGAAACGTCGACCTCAACATAGACTTTATCCATAGGATCATGGGGTTAAGCAAGTGAAGCCATGACCCTAAAAAGTTCTTTCTCAACAAAACTAGAGACAAGGAGATCGCCGTGGAGATGAAGGAAGAATACCAGATTCCCAAAGGAAAAAGAGGGTTTGTCATAGTGACTTAAAAGATGATGCTACAATATTTGTAGTACAACTGCTCGCAAGAAAATTCTTGTAGAAGGAAAGACCAACAGAAGTACCAGCGGGAGTAGTTCACCTTAGTGCAAAGGAAGCGCAGGTAGTCAGATTTAACTGGTGTCAATATCTGCTGAATGAATTTCTGGACGATGAACGCGACACCTAGATCAGTGGCACTGCTTTCCATTACAGTGGGTTAATGGTTTTGATTTCCTTTGTAGGCTGGAAGGAACCAAGGCATTATGTTAGTCTCACTTCTAACATCGATGACTGTCGAGGACCCAGATATGCAAATCTCTAGGAAAATATGCTACCAAACTGACAACGCGCCTCGAATGAAGTATTCCTCACATACTATGAGCATTTGTGGGATGTCATCATTTGCACATTGTTCATCTCTAAAGAGGTAACATCCCAGTATATCTACACTTTAAATTTTCGAGCTGACATGCATTCCATTTATATTTCAGCAAAGGCACAGAAAAAGAACCTAGAATGGTTCCAAGGGAACTATCACCTGGACGAAGCAGGTATTGACCTCATCATGAAGGAATAGCTATATGAATGGAAATTCAAAGGACCAATGTTCATCTATAGTGAATTAGACGAAAGTAATCCAATACCGACAATGATTGTTGAAGAGTCACTAATAAGAAAAAGGAGGGAGCCTGGAAGCTCTATGCATGATAAAGTGCAGAAAAAGAAGTAGAATGCGACAAAGTTACCATCTGAAGTGCAGTTACATGATGATGATTATGAGATCATCGTGGGGAGGGTCAGTGCATTCCTGGAAGATGTGCTCTCCCTCAAAGACACCAAGAATGAGGAGATTCAACGAGTTTATAGTAGAATCTCACAACCTTGCAAGGCATAGCAGCGAAGATGGAGCAAGTTCAGTGCGACTTGGCTCAAGAATCTGAGTCAGAAGGAAGGTCATGGGACACCTATCATCCAAAGAAAACACCCTTAGCTTTGACCATGGCACCAAGACTGCGCATCGTCATAATTGACCCACTAAGTGTCATTTTACCACGCGATGAAATAGCTACGAGCAAGTAGAGAACAGAGCACGTGGATATTGATATCATGATGCTACCCCTAAAGGGCCTACATAATATGCACCTGTAGGTTGTGGAGGAAATACATGATAGAGATGGTCATTCTGAACCAACACCATGTTACAACGTAATTTTCCACCTTGTGAGTATTAGCATTCTTTGGCCTGTAGGATCCATTTCACTAACTCAGATCCACTTTATATCCTTCAGACACTATTTTTTCCTATTTTTATTCTTACCTGCTAACTGTTCCATTATAGTGGGCGTACCCATGAGTTGCATTACTATAGCCCGCGAGTAGCATGTAAAATGGTAAAAATCACTAGTTTATTACTTTTTACTCCCAAAAAGCGATTATTGGGTGACCTTTGACCCTTCATCTGCCCAAGAAACGCCTCGATGTGTCCTTTCACTTACCTTTGAGAGGACTATATATTGAGCACATATGGCTTATGGATAGGACAAAAAAGAAGAGCAAGAGAACTCTAGTGTATTTTTGCCCTATCTTGAGTCTACACTCATTGATCCTTGTAGTTGTGAACCGTAATGTTCACCTTCCAAACTCCTTTCATAGTTTGACTTTGCCATTCATGGCGGATTGAAGTGGTGGAGGCACAAGTGGATTGATCCAGATCTTGGTTTAGATTGGTTTCTGGGAAGAGGTCGTATCACATTGTACTTCTTCTTGTTTATTAATAGAAATACTTATATTCTCATCCATTAATGTTGTGAATGTTGTTTATTCTACATTGGGTTGCATTTACTTATAATATCATGGACCATTGCTATTGATGATGTTAATGTTGTTTATATATTATATGTACTTGTTGTATATTGGTTGTCAAGACTAACTTGCAGATTCAAGTGCACGGATTGAAAGCTCCAACGGGGATCTACATCAAACGTTTGGATCAAGGTTGGTTACATTCTCCATTATCTTAGCATTGTCATTTATAATAGCATAGTTCTCAGAATTGAGTTAATTTATGGTAGTCAGCTGTCTGTTGTGGTCGACCCCAAGCCATAGTGAGTTTTCTCCAACACATAAATGGCGACTCCACTAGGGAAAACATCCATGTTTGGGGATTTTTGAGCATTAGTCCTTAATTAGAGTTGTTCTTTGTCGAAGCTCTGTGTCACTGATTGGCCGTTAAGATACACTATAGAAAACTTGCTTTTTTTGAGCCATTGGACTCTTTATTTTCCCATTTGCCTTTCCTCACCCGCTGGTGAGCTTAGCTCTACCCGCGTATACTCGCTTATGTTTACTCTACTGCTCGCAGGTACCCGAAGGTATTCCTTCGACAGTAGCGTATAACTCTGGCTTTTGTTGATTTATGAATTTTGGTTATTGTTGGGTTAGCTTTGGATGATCCTGAGTCTTTGTTGGCCTGTTTCTTGACTGTTCCATGCCTTGGTTGTGACCAGAACTCTTTGTTTCTCTTGGTTGAGCCTTATTGGTTTTTTACCCATCTTTGGATTTAGCCTTGTTGGTTTTTTCCTTTTGAGCTCATCCCTATGGCTGGGTCTTACTATTTGGGATCTGCTGGGTTGTCTTAGTGATCTTCTCGGCACTTCAGTGACTAAATAGTAGGATTTTGCTTGCATTTTTCATTTCTTTGTATTGAAAAATACAAAAAAAATACATATAGTTTTGCATTTTGCTTTTGTTTATAAGAGAAAATATGAAAAAAAAATTTACTTTCATGTACTGCATTTTGCATTGAGTGCCTACTGCCTTCATTTAGATTCTTCTTGTGCATCAAAAATATAAAAGGATTGCATTTTTGTGCTTCGGGCTTAGCTACCCTGCCCATATGCCAGATCCCACTTGCGACTGTCGCCCTGAGAATTGGTTATATTGCAGTGACCATAGTTGCCTTACCTAGGTATCGCATAGGGTACTTGCAGTGGTTATGTTGTTTGTGTCCTGAGTCAGATAGGGATTGGAAACCACAGTTGTGTTTGTATAGTGGACTTGACCCTGTGCACGCAGTGAAGCTTGGGTGTCTCTATAACGGATTCTGTTACCTCCGGCTATAGTGTGGGAGTCTCAAGCCTCTCCCAGGTGAGACATACCGGCTCTAGTGTCGGGAGCTCATTTAGCCACTCTGTTTGTCTGCTCTTGGCTGTAGTTTCTCTAGGTGTGTTCTTTTGATTTACTGTTTTTTATCGATACTTGGTCGTAGGAGACATTGTGATTTGATATTCTCTCCAAATATATCGTGGCGTGGATTCCTACTCTCCACCGATCATGTCGGTTAGCTGGTTTAAAACTGGCCAAGTTTTCACACCGTGTTGCTTGGGGACGCCGGCAGGATCCCTCTAAGTCTTCGGATTCTTACGAGACATACGTAGCCAATGTTATAACGGCTGCACATTCCGACATGGAGGACATCCCCACGATTCCATTAGGTGGAGTCTAACATACTTCAGACACCCCCACACCTCGAGAGGCCTGGGGGGGTGATCCACCTGAGACTCAACCTGGTTCTATTTGGTCGAACCCACTTGAGAACGATCCGTTCGATCCTTCGAATCTGGATAATTATATTTATGGGATGCCAACCTTACCTGAGGATGAAGATCCTGTGATCAATGTTAACCCGTTCTCATATAGTATGCCCGGTTTCAGTACAGTTGATCCTCCCTCTGCTTTCTGTAGTCATGCTGGCACTAGTCATGGTGTTAGCAACGCTACACCCATGGGGGGAAATACCCTCATCGGGGGGCACCAGGTTGTCCACTCACACACGTAGTATGGATACCGGTAATGTTGGAAGAAGACCACCTCCTGGGACTACCCCACCTAATAGGAACATTGTTCGAAACACGACTCACCATCCACCACCTAACACACATATTGCTACCCGTCAACCCAGGATCGCTTTCACAGATGTTAATGCTCCTCATAACCATGGGGGTGGACATGTACCGCACACTTTTGTGTCAACCACCACTACTAGTAATGCTAATGTAGGGGGTGGGAATATATCATATCTACATGGTCATAACACCACCATTCCTGCTACTAGTAACACAAACGTTGGGGTTGGGAATACTTCTCATGCTTTGGGTCACCACACGACTACTCATGCTACTCCTAATGCTAGGGGTGGGAACATGCCTCACCATTATGGTCATTATAACTCGGTTCCCACTATGAATAGTACGTATATGCCCCATACTTATGGTGGAAATCCTTACTACAACACAGTCGGTGTTGGCCACTAGTTCAAGCCACCTCAATACAGTGCCCAAAACACTCATATACCTGCTTACTCTCATACGCGTCAGGTTAGAGGAGGTTATCAACCTTATGGCCATGGTCAAGCTTATGGTCCACCAAGTCCTCATTATCAGTAGTTTAATGCTCATGGCCAAGCTTTTGGTCCACCTTATAATCCGATTCTATTCAACCAACCTTTTATGGGAGCTTATAATCAAGCTTTCCAGCCGTATCTCTCGTTCCTCGCACGTTTGAATCTTCTAGATCTTTCGAAGCTTGCAAATGATCCGATGTGTCATGACTCTACTTGGCCCCTGGTCCCTACCAAGCTCCCTTTGGACATTCCTAAGTTTGAAGGGAAAGGTAGTGAGGATCTAGGTGATCATGTCACAACGTTTCACCTTTGGTGCTCCTCCAACTCATTGAATCACGATTCCATTAGATTACAACTATTTCAATGCACCCTCATGGGGGCAGCTGCAAAGTGGTATGTGGAGTTGCCTAGGAACACCAATAGGCGATTCAATGAGATTGATTTGGTTTTCTTGGACCATTTCTAATTGCCATTTCATTATGATACTGGTACTGAACTGTTGTCTACCTTCCATCAGAATAAGGCCAGACATATTTTTGACCACTTTCAAGAGTGGCACCGACGGAAGAGACTAGTGAAAGCCAACATTCCTCCAGAGTTTCTGTTGGAATGGTTCCTCAAGTCCCTACTTCCATACATTGCTAAGGATGTTTAGATGTCCAACATTGTGACTAAGGAACAAGCCATCTTGAAAGTCCAGCAGTTAGACCTACTATACTCTCAGTCTAGCATTTTATATGACATTATTCCTAACGCACCGAGAACACGACATGATCCCATGTCAGTTCCTGGACCACATGCTGATGGAATCATGGGATACACAAGCACTCGCCCTATAGACTTGGTATCTAATCAAATGCAAAATTTGTCGCTAAACCAGTCTACTCCCGGATAGGTTCACACCTTGTCCACTTCCACCCCGTCGTCTGATGTACACAATGTGCAATCAATGAAACCGTTAGGTAACCAGCAACCTGGTGGTAAGAAAAAGGGGAGAAGCAACCATAGGGGTGGAAACAATGGGAATAACAATAATAGCAATCATAATATTCCTCGTAAAGAGAATGCCAACCCTACTCGGGAAGGTAGAAATGCTAGTGATGATCGTAAACCTAGGCGTAAGGTGAAATTCCCTTGCAAGCTCTGTGGGGAAGATCATCTTATTCACTTATGTCCTCGAATTGAAGAAGCATCGAAACATTTGGCACAGAGCCCAGCTGTGTTAAAGGATGCCCTTCCTCATCATCAAAACATGGCTTTGCATGCTCCCACCATTGGTTATGGACCTCCTAAAATGGCAACGTCTTCTTCCAACACTAGTGGTTATGGATGTGTGAATATGGTTATGGATGTGTGAATATGGTTCAATCGGAGGTTTGTGTTGCTACTCATCAACGTGATTATGGTGTAACACAACCTAATATGGGGAGTGAGCCTCCCCCTCCTCCTGACAATTCCTTGCATATCGAGAAGCCCTATAATATGCCACAGATATTGAAAGGTGTTCTCAAGCATTCTACGCATAATTCTAATGCTCGAGCTGCCCATAACTACTCCATTGTAGAAGATTTGGGCCAAACTCCGTGTGCCATGTCGGCTCTTGAAGTTTTGCAGACCTGTCCTTCTCAGAAGCATGCCCTTTTGAGTGCGTTAGGAGTTCAGGATGGGTGAAATCCCAGTGTTATCAAGTTCGATATTACTAATGTTAAACCTCGCTTACCTTACCACGTGGCTTTTCAATTCAAGGTGGTGTGCCTTCAAAGTTTTTTCAAATGTACTATGGTTGATGAAGGTGCTTCCGCATCAGTAATGTCGTTAGCTTGCTAGAAATCTCTTGGCTCTCATGCTCTACTCGCGTCTAGAACCACGCTCACTACATTCAACGATCGGTCATTTAAGCCACATGGAATTATCCCTTCCCTTGTTGTCTGCTTGGGAGGTAAATATGTGCCTATTGAAGTCGAGGTGGTTGATGCGCCCATCGACTATAACCTTTTACTGGGTCAGAATTGGATGTACGCTATGAAGGTTGTCCCGTCTACTGTCTTCAAAGTTATCTGCTTTCCCCATGAAGGCAAGATTGTGACATCGATCAATTGGATTTAGTTAACACTCCTTCTACAGCATCCATGGGATCCATAGTCTCGCAAGTTACTGATTCTCAGCCGACAACTAGGAACATAGGTGTTGGTATGTACCCTTCATTGATGGGAACTTATAGTTTTCCTACACCTGTGAACTTTATCGGAACCATTTTCGATGATACGTCTCGTCCTTTGCATAGTATGCCATTCTTGACTTCCTATTGTACTGATCCATGGACTTTACCATCCACGAGTTCTACGTCTGGAGACATTGCGCACGTCAGAATGTCTATGCCATTGTTTGTTGCTGAGCTTGCTTACCAAGATATTCAACAAGCCACTTCAGAGCCGGATCTCTCTTCTTCATGGACAAGGGAAGAAGATCCCATTATGCTGCCCACGTGTGCAGTCGACCCATCTTGTTCACATGATTGCCTCGATGGTATTCTACCTTAAGACAAAATTTTTATCGAGCCCATGAATGGTAATGACAATCCTTGGGAGCATTCTCATCATCATTTTTATTTCCTTCCTACCCTTGATCTTATTGAATGAGATGAGCCTCGAGTACAACCTGCCATGCATTTGTATTTTGATCCAGGCATAGTTTTGTCTAGCCCTGGTTTGACATTAAAGTCTGATCTCCCTAGTGATGAGTCTGTAGACTCTCCTATAGATCCGCAAATCGGCGATCTTGATGAGTTCGATTCTACTTCTAGAATTTCCAACTCCCGTGATGATGAATTCGCCACTGCAGATTCCTCCACGTCCTTCAGCTTTGCTCTTCATTCCAAAGTTGATCATTTTGGTCCCTTGGGTGTTGGTACTATGGCACCTTCAGTGGTTAGCTCTCCCTGCATTATGTCTGAGGGTGATAATAGTGAAGTTGAAAATTTTTCTACCACAGTGACCTGTATCATATTTTTCTTTACATACGTTTTAGAGATGATCTTGGTACTTATGTTTCTTGGATACAGGAGTCTTAGCCGGAGTTATACTTGCTTACTGGTCCTTTTCGACATTTTCTTCAGTCATGGCAGGAATATTCGGAACCTTGTATATAGGTTTAGGCCTCCCCATTGTTATGATGCACTTGAACCTATTACTATCTGAATTCGCAGACACCCCCTGAGTGTCCTTATCTTTCTCATGTTCCTTGCATTATCCACAACTTTGTCCCATGCGCTTGGAACTAGTCTCGCATGTCCCTGACACTTGTCTGCTCGCATTACAAGCATTCTTCCATCTCTCCTTTGAGCTCGTTAAAAACAGTAAGGAGGTCACGAGTGTACTTTTTTGGGCTCCTTAAACCTTTATGAAAAATATTTTTATAAAGTCTTTTTTAAGCCCTTGTTAGACTTTTTCAAATCAAACAAGATTGTCGAGTATACTTGTCATTTCAAACTCGTTAAAGGATTTGAAGCGACATTCATTTAGGTATAAGTTTACCCCTTTTCCAAACCTTTGTGGATTAATTACGAAAAAGGTATACTCTAGTCATATGTGACTAGAAGAGTTCTTCTCTCATTGTTTTACACTTTTTCGAGTGAGGAGACTAACTTTACGAAAAAGAATTCCCTTTTATATCATGTTGTGATTGCAATGCATCATCCTACTTGCCACTTGAGCCTTGTGTCGGCTCCTACTTACTCAGTTGTTAGCTTGGTGCCTCAGCACTTTTCCCTGTTGAGCCTTGCAGAGCTTCCATTTGTCCTTCACAATTTGATGACCTTTTGACCCTAAGGGAACACACCCCTGAGTGTCCACATCCTGCATGCACTTCCTTGCATTAATCATAGGTATGTTCCACTACTTGGGACTAGTCTACTCACTATTTCACATGCGTTCCCTCACTTGTTGTACTATAAGCAATTTTATTCTTTTTCAAGCTTTCTCCAAATATGAAAAAGACCAAAAAAATCAAATATTCCAAAAGGCGGATGAGATTATGGTTACTACTTCTTGTTGGCAGTTGTTGTGTCACCTTTGAATAGAGCATTCATTCCACTCCATACATTATGAGTCGGGACTATAGTTGGACCTTAGGAGCTATACCTGTTTCTCAGTTTCTCGACCGATTGGTTAATCTTCCAGTCATTATGGAGCCCTTAGTGATGCCTCCTTCATTACACAGTCTATATCGAGTCTATGTTTCCTACGTCTATCCATCTACTCATGCTCTTGTTCAAAAGAAGTCCTGAAACCAGAGTCGTCCACTCCTCAAATCTCTTGACTATTGCATGTCGGCCATCCTTATTGAGTCATTCTGTTTCACCTGAGATCTTCCAAATCTTTCAACATAGCTGGTACCTCGTGCTGGTTGATGGGGTATGCATTAATTCCCTCCTTCTAGCGAGTCTCATTCTGTCGACTTCAACCCATTTATTTCGGTACTTGAGGCTTAGAGTTCGATTGAGTACCTTGACGCTTGCAGTCATTAGTGGCAGGTTCTCTCGCCATTGACAGTTTTGGGAATACATAAATGTTCCCTGACTGATGGATTCATCCTAATGTTCGACTTCAACTCATTTATTCACACTCCGATGATTGTGCTCTGTGCCTTGATGCCCATTTTCATTATTGGTGGGTCATCTCGCCTTTGTTAATGGTATACATCATTGACTGATAATCAGACGATGTCACATCAGGTTCAACCCCAACTCCTTTATTAACTTGATGGGACTTGCACCATTGAAGACTTGGGTAGAAGACCCCAGGCAATGGTTGCATTCATAGTTTGAGTTTGCCATTCATGGAGGATTGAAGTGGTGGAGGCACAAGTGGATTGATCTAGATCTTGGTTCAGATTGGTTGCCGGAAAGAGGTCATATCACATTGTACTTCTTCTTGTTTATTAATAGAAATACTTATATTCTCGTCCATTAATGTTGTGAATGTTGTTTATTCTACATTGGGTTGCATTTACTTATAATATCATGGACTATTGCTATTGATGATGTTAATGTTGTTTATATATTATTGTACTTATTGTATATTGGTTGTTAAGACTAATTTGCAGATTCAAGTGCACGGATTGAAAGCTCCAATGGGGATCTACATCAAACGTTTGCATCGAGGTTGGTTACATTCTCCATTATCTTAGCATTGTCATTTATAATAGCATAGTTCTGAGAATTGAGTTAATTTCTGGTAGTCAGCTATTTGTTATGGTCTACCCCAAGCCATAGTGAATTTTCTCCAACACACACTAGGACTTACAAGCAAATTATAGACAGTTGTAGGAAGTAAGTGCAAAGAAGGCCAAGGCACTTGAAAGCGAACATGATCAACGGAGAAGAATAGAGCATACTATCGCTTCGGTCTGCATAAAGATACCAGAGTGTGACGAGCAACCAGAGCTAGCAGACACTATCCTTAAGATTGGCTCGGTAGTGAGCGATCTTAAGGCTAAAATGAAGGACATGGAGATAGACTCTAAGAATAAGCTTGCCACTTTGGAAGCATAGAATGTCCCGAAGACACCACCAAATTAGATCGAACTTAGAGTGGCAGAAATGAAAGTTGCCGCAGAAAACATATCTGGAAAAATAGCTAAGTGTCAGAGCTTGATGGATGAAGAAAATAGATCCTGGACTACGCTGCAAGAGGACCCTTAGCTACTACAGGTCCAAACAAGCTTACAGGAAAAATAGGTAGTGTTAGACGCTCTAAACACGAAAATGAAGAATCTGCAGTCAAGAGAGAGACTCTGGCGATTTGCAAAAGTCAAAGAACTAAAGAGGGAAATTCAAGTATTAAGAGAAAAGGAGGTTAAAACCGGGGAAAAGTCACAGCCCCTGCAGGAAGAAGCTCATTCTATCTCGCAAGAGATTGAGGAGAAGCTGATAGAACTCTGAGAATCAGAGAAAACAGTGCAAGAGCAACTTGAGGAAGATCTAACACCAGATGTGTTGGAAATAGTTAAGGCAGTTGAACAACATGTTAAAGACACAGTTGTGAAGCTAGCTGCAACTTATCAAGAATTCACCGTGAATATAGATCATCTAGGGGAAGCGCATCATAGTGAACCTATGGCGAGTGGCTCAGGGATGAGCCACATGTAAGTGTTAGGGTCCTGTTGGATCTAGCCCAAGTAAGCCAATTTTGGATAAGACAGTTTTTGGAGCTGTGAGGATACAGTGCAGCGAAACATCGGCAAAGTAAGAGAGTCAGTGCCGCGAAGTTACTGCACTGCGGAGATACAGTGTCACGAAGTTACTGCGCTGTGAAGATACAACGGCGTGAAGTGCTAAATCCACTAAGATCTAGCAAGGCATAGTTTTGGAAGGAAAACAGTATAAATTTTGGTGAGACCAATCGACAGTCTATTTTTGTTAAGATACTCCATGATTCCCAGCAGGTGGGTAAGGAGTGGCGAATAAGGAAAACGACCGGTCGCACGAGCAAATCCAACACTATGCGAATCAACTGCATGAAGTCGTTAGAGAAGGAATGACGGGGTGAAAGAGACCCATCGGCATGCACTCGACAGAAGGGATGAAAGCAACGTGACCATGCATAGAAGGATGGGCATGAAGACGAGTCACTATCAGAGCCTAACAGTCTTGGTTAGTGGGGTAACCGCACCAATTTTGGGGAACCTTATGGTTTTTTATCCCATCATGAATGTAAAGACGTGACCTAAGGGAACAGTCTATAAAAGGGCATATTTTGTAAGGGAAAGGGTTATATTTTGGTTGATGTATGTTGAATATCGATCTTTGTTGAGAGACTGAACTATTATAAAAAGGCTCCCCAGCTATGTGCGCAATGACCTACTGAAGAAAGAAGAGAGTCTGCAGGTGAGTGCACATACTGGAAGTGTTGTACCCTTCCCCTGATAATATAACAATAGTTCCTGTGGACGTAGCTCCCATCCTGGGGGTGAACCACGTTAATTCCTTGTGTTATGTGATTGATTATGTGTTTGCATCTATGTATTTGCTTATGTTGAATGGTTAAGATCTTGCTTATGATTCCCTGTGCTCTTTTTTTATATGTATTCTACATAAGGATAAATGACGGGGATAATATGTTAAGTATCGATATATGTGAATGAATGATTGCACAAGTATCTCTAAGTCAAATGAATGCATAAGTTGATTGGGTAAACACTTAATCCAGTGAAGTCTATATAATGCGATTCCCTGAGCATAGCACCGAAAGTGCACAGTTACAGTGTAGTTCATTATGTCGGATAAGTTTACAAGGTTTACAGTGTAAGATGCTTGTTGAATATATAAACTTACACTAAGTCAAGTATATTGAAGTTGGTTGATTGTTGAAGAGGAAGCGCAGTCCTAAGTTGCAATGTACTATTGCTAAGCAGCCATCCCACATCACGTAGTCCTCGGATGTGCGATAGTATAAGCATTAACCGCGAAGCAGGTGAAATTAGCGTTGTCCACCATTCCATTGAAGCGTGCATCACCTGTTTGTGGAAACCTGATTCTGCAACCTCCCCATAACTTCGCCTCGGGTGAGACCTCAGTCTGCTCGCAGACTATTTCCAAAAGGGCCAGTGGAAAGGGTTTTTATTTTTTTCCTGAACCGCATAGAACCTCGGTGTATCTCTATGAACTTAAAGGACATATCTAGAGCCAACAACAGGACCATACACAGTGGTCTATATCATACGTTCTTGATGGTAATTTTTCCAGCAAGAATTTGGGTACCAGGTCTACACCACTGAGAAACCAAGCTCCTAGTAGACTGATCACTGCCCCGCAGACCAAATAATGAAACTAGGGCTCCCCTCTTGGATAACCCCGTCAGAAAATATACATCCTCCACATCCAAAGAAAGGGTGTGGGAACCCACACGGAAGTGTTGTTGATTTGGATCCCACAATCCAATCAAGTAATCTAGTAATTGTACCTGGGCCCTCATGCCCTGTACATGAAATAAATTTAACAAGCCACATTGTTGCAATGCATTTATTGAGTTTGGGTCATGTGCCACTTGGGAATATTCCATTTCATTCTCTCTCTGATTCCATTGGACCATGGTGTGAGACAAAACCTGTCCAAATACCAATTAAACAAACATTGGTATCTTTCTCAACCATTGTATTGGCCCATTTTTGCCCCATTTTTTAGTATTCCTTATGGGATTGTGCCGACGCACCCTGAATTTGTATGCAGTGCGTCAGTCACGGTTCTACTATATGAGAAGTGTATCAGAGAGCCCTCGATGCACTTCCCATAAGGGGAAAGTGCGTTGGCCAGAACGTGCATAATCCCCTCATTTACAAGCAAAAAACCATAAACAATTACCATAAAATAAAAAACTAATCCACTACAAAGGTGTTGGACAAAGTTTAGGCTTACCTATTGCTGATGTGGAAAGAAACGGTGGACTGTGGCCTCCATAGCAGACGTTTGAAAATCAGCTCCAAATGGTGTTTTAACTCTTCCCAATTTGGTAAAAAACAATGGTAACTATTTTTTACTATTTGGCCCATTTTATAAAAGGAAATGGAATATTCTTGTTTTAATTTTCACTTTTATGGGTCATTTTTAATATAGTTGGTAATATTTCATGTCTAAATACCTGATTTTGTCGTTTTCACTTAGTTTTCTAAGCCTGCAGATGGAGTAAACTAGTGTTCTAAATTTCCAACGATTATCGTGGTTATTTCATGCTTGTTGTCAAGTGTGAAAGACTCTTCGAGCATTTTTATGCTATTATCGCGCTCATTAAGATAAAACATTAATGGCATTGAGCTTACTTTTGTCCTTTCTTGTGCTCGTAAAATGATTAAAATAAGTCACCGAGTTGTATTTTATCACCTTTTTGGGCTCGTAAAAATCCTACGAAAAAGGAACCCCTCGAAGTTCCTCTTTAAGCTCTTTTTAGACTCCTTAAATATGAAAAGATCGCCAAGCGAACTTGATGTCTTCAGTCTTGTAAAATTATTTGAATGATCATCTTTTTGGTGATAGTTTACCCCTTTTTATGACCAAGAGGTCCTATGTACGAAAAAAGGAGCACTCCAGTTAATCATGACTGGAAGAGTTCTTCTCGTTGTTTTATCCTTTTTTGGATGAGGAGAATAACTTTTATGAAAAAGAACCTTTGGAGTCTTCTTTAGTCCTTTCCAAACTCTCTAAACATGAAATGATGTTGATTTTACCTTCTTTGGACTCACTAAATCTGACATTGAAGGGCCTTTTTTGGGACTAACCCCTCCTATCTCAGGTTCATAAAATATTTGGGATTGGACTCATCCAAAGGATGAGCTATACCGAGAATCTGTTACCCTCCTCAAGCTCGTTAAAAAAAAAGAGGTACTCATCAATCATGATGAGGAAAAGGAAAGGTTTATGTTTCATACTAACTTATGGCGATACCTAGTCACTCTCGAACATGGCACTTGTTTGCATATGTATGCAGTACTTGGGTAATATATTTGTCTTCGAGTCACATCAATTCCATGATTCTTTCCATTCCTTTGATTCATCCAAAGAATGCTTCCACCACTAGTTGCATTAGGGTATGGTGGCATTCTCGTCATCTCTGTAACGCCCCATATTTCGACTAGATAGATTTATCCATGAGACATATTGCACTTTATTTCATTTTATCTATTGAACTCAGCTAAGAGTGAGTAAAATATACTTATGACATGATCGACCCGATTATATGTTGCTACCATGTTTATGTTGTTACTATGTAATGTTTTCATTATGACTATGATGCAACAATATTATGATGTTACTATATTCATGCAGTTATTAAGTTATGATTATCATGAGATTCATTGCTTTTATGATGACAATATATGTTTTAGCGTTTTCATTGATGAAATGTGAAATATATGGTGTTGTACGTGGATGCCATCCTATGATGAAATTGATAGAACTGTTATATTCCATGCATACCTGTGATGCGATAAAATTGTGACGTGAAATAAAATGATGTTGATGATATGGATCAATTGGTGATCAAATGGAAATGCTTGTTATAAAATGTGTATTTTGCGGAATACTAACCTACAGGACACAAGGGCTATGGGATAGCCGGATACTTGATATGATATATGGATAAGAACCTATCCATGCAGTAAACCTTAGCAACCGAAATTGATGATACGATGACACAGACCGATAATCTTGATAGCAGCAAAGTATGATTTGATAAGGGTGTAGACCCAGTATGTTGAGAGGGATGGATGTATTTCCCACCCTATGTTTCTATGATACCCGGGGTCATGGGAGGGTCATGGGAGGGTCGTGCTGAGACACGCTCCCCAAGTTGTTGTGATGACAATGGTCGGATGCCTTCTAGGAGAGGCTAGGTCCGCTAGTTAGCCGACGCTACCGCTCTCAGGTTCTATGTGGTCAGGTCAGTATAGTTGGCACCCACTTTTTGTACTAGCAGAGGAAGGATAGGGAGGATGTGGACGTAGGATAGGATGGGAGGATATGTTAGTTAGTACTGTTGAGGGTTGGGTATTCCTTGATCTTGAGTTAGTGGTAGTAGGTAGCTTTCCTTGTACTTGATTGATTGAACTGATGTAATCATAAAAATAATGAAATGAAATATTAAAGGTTAACTGATAAAATAACCGACGATGTTTTAGTAATGTTATGATAAATATATACTTGTTCAATTTGCATAAAATATTATTAGTATTAGTTAGCTATTATGCATAGGAAATATGATGTATGTTTATAGTACATGTTTGTCTTGTGCATACGCTGGCCACGCATGCACATTTTTTACATGTGCGATAATATTGGTTTACAACATACTTATAAAGATTTAACAATGTTATAAGTTATCATAGATAACTCAATTAAGTGTTTAGTGAATGACTTAAGTAGTAAAAGATTATCAAGTTCTAATGTGTAAAATAAGTTAATTAGTCTTTGTATGTAAACATTGTAATGAACAATTAAAATAAGTGTCGTTAATTGTAAGTATCCTCAAGTGAAGGTATCTTCGATGTGAAGTATAATAGTTAAACATTAATACTAGAAGAGTGTACTATATAATTGTTGATCATGATTAATTAAACCATTAAGTATATTTCATTATTAATACACAGAGGTACTATGTTGACACTTATCGATTAAACAAATAAATATTTTTAATTACTATTCACAATTATTAAATAGATTATTCATTTAAGTAATTGATAGAATCATTCCAAGTAAATTAAAAGATTTGTTTAAATAAATTATTGAGTAATTGGATTTGTTTTCATGTTAATTGAAAAAATAGAACAATAAATTAATGAATAAAATGGAGATACGAGGAATATGATTACTATACGATATGATTAACAATAAACTAATGAATAAAGTCGATTTAACAATAAACTATACGATATGATTACTAGAATTTATTACAAGTTAGAACATTAGTTTTGAATCGAGATGTGGGTACAAAAATTTAAGACTTATGCCATTTCCCATCTTGAAAGGCCACACAATATATATATATTATTTTATTCAAAACACTTAACTAAGCGGTGGAATGATTTTAATATTATTTAAAATTGTCTCAGGAGTTTAATTTAAATATATATAATCATCACTTTGTCTTGAAAATGGTGTTGCATTAATGATTGATATTTCCAAAACAATGTAGGCTAGGGCGGTGGAGTGACAAGGAAGTTATGATTTTAATATTATTTAAAATTGTCTCGGGAGTTTAATTAAAATATATATAATCATCACTTTATCTTGAAAATGGTGTTGCATTAATGATTGATATTTCCAAAACCATGTAGGCTAGGGCAGTGGAGTGACAAGGAAGTTATGGAGGAGGAAAATTTCTATTTAAGGGAAGATTTAACAAAGTAGTCGGGAGGTTATTGTGGGAGAACTGTGAGGATTTGTATGGAGAAGTGAAATATTCCGAGGATGGGGACAAATCAAGGAATGGAGGAGGGAGAAAACTCCAATGAGGAGGGGGAAAACTCACTGAACAGTATGGTTATCGAACTAAGGACAAGGCTGCTATGGAGATTATCGGCTTGTGGGCTCGAGGGCTAGGAAATCCATTGATTTCCTAGGGCCAGCAAGATAATAGTTGATCAGCAGGGTGGACACATCATTTCGGGTTGCTAAGGGAACCTACAAAATCCACTACATAAATCTTCTTATCTTACTACAATCTACGGATCCAGGTATTTTACTGAGTTAGCTTAAATAACATGTATTTTTTTTTATTTTCAAATTATGTATGTTAAAAGAACATAGTTAAAATGAAAAGTATTAAGTTTATGTTTATTTATTTGCAGAGACATATAAACATATAGAAAACAGACATATAAACATTTAGAAAACAGAAACATAGACAGTTGATTTTTTTATAGAAAACAAAAAACTTGGTATTTACATGAAAACTAAATAGAGACCCAGTGCCATGGTTGGGCACTACATTTTGTATCAGAGCCACTGGCTCAAAAAATCGGACCTTAAGAGGCCTGCACACACCTATCTACCGTGAAAATTTACTAATTTACTAAGCCTACAGTTTAGTAACATAACTTAGGACGAAACCTTGTTAATACTATTG